>JAWQEG010001306.1:0-1200000 GCA_033782935.1 Petrolisthes cinctipes | reverse complement strand
TGTGCATGTATCTCTTGTACCCGTTTATATCTCAAATTCAGGCTCAAAACACCCGAAAATTCAATATTTTTGGGTCCCAGAAGCAATCTGTACATGCCTACACAGTGCTAGAATATTTTTAAAATATAGGCTAAAAACATGCTAAAAATCGATCTTTTAGGTGCCAAAAAGTCGATATCTCAAATTCAGTCCCAAAACACCCGAAAATTCGATATTTAGGGGTCCCAGAAGCGATCTGTACATGCCTACTCCGTGTTAGAGTATTTTCAAAATACATGCTCAAAACATACTGAAAATCGATCTTATAGGTGCACAAAAGTCGATATGTGCATGCATCTTCAGTACCCGTTTATATCTCAAATTCAGGCTCAAAACACCCGAAAATTCAATATTTTGGGGTCCCAGAAGTAATCTGTACATGCCTACTCAGTGTTAGAGTATTTTTCAAAATACAGGCCCAAAACATGCTGAAAATCGATATTTTAGATGCCCAAAGTCAATATGTGCATGTATCTTCTGTACCCGTTTATATCTCAAATTCAGGCTCAAAACACCCGAAAATTCAATATTTTGGGGTCCCAGAAGCAATCTGTACATGCCTACACAGTGCTAGAATATTTTCAAAATATAGGCTAAAAACATGCTAATAATCGACATTTTAGGTGCAAAAAATCGATATCTCAAATTCAGTCCCAAAACACCAGAAAATTCGATATTTAGAGATCCCAGAAGGTATCTGTACATGCCTACTCCGTGTTAGAGTATTTTCAAAATACAGGCCAAAAACATACTGAAAATCGATCTTTTAGGTGCCCAAAAGTCGATATGTGCATGCATCTTCTGTACCCGTTTATATCTCAAATTCTGGCCCTAAACACCCGAAAACTCGATATTTATGGGTCCCAGAAGCGATCTGTACATGCCTACTCCGTGTTGGAGTATTTTCCAAATTCAGACCCAAAACATGCTGAAAATCGATATTTTTGGTGCCCAAAGTCAATATGTGCATGTATCTTCTGTACCCGTTTATATCTCAAATTCAGGCTCAAAACACCCGAAAATTCAATATTTTGGGGTCCCAGAAGCAATCTGTACATGCCTACTCAGTGCTAGAATATTTTCAAAATATAAGCTAAAAACATGCTAAAAATCGATCTTTTAGGTGCCAAAAAGTCGATATCTCAAATTCAGTCCCAAAAAACCCGAAAATTCGATATTTAGGGGTCCCAGAAGCGATCTGTACATGCCTACTCCGTGTTAGAGTATTTTCAAAATACATGCTCAAAACATACTGAAAATCGATCTTTTAGGTGCACAAAAGTCGATATGTGCATGCATCTTCAGTACCCGTTTATATCTCAAATTCAGGCTCAAAACACCCGAAAATTCAATATTTTGGGGTCCCAGAAGCAATCTGTACATGCCTACTCAGTGTTAGAGTATTTTCAAAATACAGGCCCAAAAAATGCTGAAAATCGATATTTTAGATGCCCAAAGTCAATATGTGCATGTATCTTCTGTGCCCGTTTATATCTCAAATTCAGGCTCAAAACACCCGAAAATTCAATATTTTGGGGTCCCAGAAGCAATCTGTACATGCCTACACAGTGCTAGAATATTTTCAAAATATAGGCTAAAAACATGCTAAAAATCGACATTTTAGGTGCCAAAAAGTCGATATCTCAAATTCAGTCCCAAAACACCCGAAAATTCGATATTTAGGGGTCCCAGAAAGTATCTGTACATGCCTACTCCGTGTTAGAGTATTTTCAAAATACATGCTCAAAACATACTGAAAATCGATCTTTTAGGTGCCCAAATGTCGATATGTGCATGTATCTTCAGTACCCGTTTATATCTCAAATTCAGGCTCAAAACACCCGAAAATTCAATATTTTGGGGTCCCAGAAGCAATCTGTACATGCCTACACAGTGCTAGAATATTTTCAAAATATAGGCTAAAAACATGCTAAAAATCGTCATTTTAGGTGCCAAAAAATCGATATCTCAAATTCAGTCCCAAAACACCCGAAAATTCGATATTTAGAGGTCCCAGAAGGTATCTGTACATGCCTACTCCGTGTTAGAGTATTTTCAAAATACAGGCCAAAAACATACTGAAAATCGATCTTTTAGGTGCCCAAAAGTCGATATGTGCATGCATCTTCTGTACCCGTTTATATCTCAAATTCTGGCCCTAAACACCCGAAAATTCGATATTTTGGGGTCCCAGAAGCGATCTGTACATGCCTACTCCGTGTTAGAGTATTTTCAAAATTTAGGCCCAAAACATGCTGAAAATCGATATTTTTGGTGCCCAAAGTCAATATGTGCATGTATCTTCTGTACCCGTTTATATCTCAAATTCAGGCTCAAAACACCCGAAAATACAATATTTTGGGGTCCCAGAAGCAATCTGTACATGCCTACTCAGTGCTAGAATATTTTCAAAATATAGGCTAAAAACATGCTAAAAATCGATCTTTTAGGTGCTAAAAAGTCGATATCTCAAATTCAGTCCCAAAACACCCGAAAATTCGATATTTAGGGGTCCCTGAAGCGATCTGTACATGCCTACTCCGTGTTAGAGTATTTTCAAAATACATGCTCAAAACATACTGAAAATCGATCTTTTAGGTGCACAAAAGTCGATATGTGCATGCATCTTCAGTACCCGTTTATATCTCAAATTCAGGCTCAAAACACCCGAAAATTCAATATTTTGGGGTCCCAGAAGCAATCTGTACATGCCTACTCCGTGTTAGAGTATTTTCAAAATAAAGGCCAAAAACATACTGAAAATCGATCTTTTAGGTGCCCAAAAGTCGATATGTGCATGCATCTTCTGTACCCGTTTATATCTCAAATTCTGGCCCTAAACACCCGAAAATTCGATATTTTGGGGTCCCAGAAGCGATCTGTACATGCCTACTCCGTGTTAGAGTATTTTCAAAATTCAGGCCCAAAACATGCTGAAAATCGATATTTTTTGTGCCCAAAGTCAATATGTGCATATATCTTCTGTACCCGTTTATATCTCAAATTCAGGCTCAAAACACCCGAAAATTCAATATTTTGGGGTCCCAGAAGCAATCTGTACATGCCTACTCAGTGCTAGAATATTTTCAAAATATATGCTAAAAACATGCTAAAAATCGATCTTTTAGATGCCAAAAAGTCGATATCTCAAATTCAGTCCCAAAACACCCGAAAATTCGATATTTAGGGGTCCCAGAAGCGATCTGTACATGCCTACTCCGTGTTAGAGTATTTTTAAAATATATGCTCAAAACATACTGAAAATCGATCTTTTAGGTGCACAAAAGTAGATATGTGCATGCATCTTCAGTACCCGTTTATATCTCAAATTCAGGCTCAAAACACCCGAAAATTCAATATTTTGGGGTCCCAGAAGCAATCTGTACATGCCTACTCAGTGCTAGAATATTTTCAAAATATAGGCTAAAAACATGCTAAAAATCGTCATTTTAGGTGCCAAAAAATCGATATCTCAAATTCAGTCCCAAAACACCCGAAAATTCGATATTTAGAGGTCCCAGAAGGTATATGTACATGCCTACTCCGTGTTAGAGTATTTTCAAAATACAGGCCAAAAACATATTGAAAATCGATCTTTTAGGTGCACAAAAGTCGATATGTGCATGCATCTTCTGTACCCGTTTATATCTCAAATTCTGGCCCTAAACACCCGAAAATTCGATATTTTGGGGTCCCAGAAGCGATCTGTACATGCCTACTCCGTGTTAGAGTATTTTCAAAATTCAGGCCCAAAACATGCTGAAAATCGATATTTTTGGTGCCCAAAGTCAATATGTGCATGTATCTTCTGTACCCGTTTATATCTCAAATTCAGGCTCAAAACACCAGAAAATTCAATATTTTGGGGTCCCAGAAGCAATCTGTACATGACTACTCAGTGCTAGAATATTTTCAAAATATAGGCTAAAAACATGCTAAAAATCGATCTTTTAGGTGCTAAAAAGTCGATATCTCAAATTCAGTCCTAAAACACCCGAAAATTCGATATTTAGGGGTCCCAGAAGCGATCTGTACATGCCTACTCCGTGTTAGAGTATTTTCAAAATACATGCTCAAAACATACTGAAAATCGATCTTTTAGGTGCACAAAAGTCGATATGTGCATGCATCTTCTGTACCCGTTTATATCTCAAATTCAGGCTCAAAACACCCGAAAATTCAATATTTTGGGGTCCCAGAAGCGATCTGTACATGCCTACTCCGTGTTAGAGTATTTTCAAAATTCAGGCCCAAAACATGCTGAAAATCGATATTTTTGGTGCCCAAAGTCAATATGTGCATGTATCTTCTGTACCCGTTTATATCTCAAATTCAGGCTCAAAACATCCGAAAATTCAATATTTTGGGGTCCCAAAAGCAATCTGTACATGCCTACTCAGTGCTAGAATATTTTCAAAATATAGGCTAAAAACATGCTAAAAATCGATCTTTGAGATGCCAAAAAGTCGATATCTCAAATTAAGTCCCAAAACACCCGAAAATTCGATATTTAGGGGTCCCAGAAGCGATCTGTACATGCCTACTCCGTGTTAGAGTATTTTCAAAATACATGCTCAAAATATACTGAAAATCGATCTTTTAGGTGCACAAAAGTCGATATGTGCATGCATCTTCTGTACCCGTTTATATCTCAAATTCAGGCTCAAAACACCCGAAAATTCAATATTTTGGGGTCCCAGAAGCAATCTGTACATGCTTACTCCGTGTTAGAGTATTTTCAAAATAAAGGCCAAAAACATACTGAAAATCGATCTTTTAGGTGCCCAAAAGTCGATATGTGCATGCATCTTCTGTACCCGTTTATATCTCAAATTCTGGACCTAAACACCCGAAAATTCAATATTTTGGGGTCCCAGAAGCGATCTGTACATGCCTACTCCGTGTTAGAGTATTTTCAAAATTCAGGCCCAAAACATGCTAAAAATCGATCTTTTAGGTGCCAAAAAGTCGATATCTCAAATTCAGTCCCAAAACACCCGAAAATTCGATATTTAGGGGTCCCAGAAGCGATCTGTACATGCCTACTCCGTGTTAGAGTATTTTCAAAATACATGCTCAAAACATACTGAAAATCGATCTTTTTGGTGCACAAAAGTCGATATGTGCATGTATCTTCAGTACCCGTTTATATCTCAAATTCAGGCTCAAAACACCCGAAAATTCAATATTTTGGGGTCCCAGAAGCAATCTGTACATGCCTACTCATTGTTAGAGTATTTTCAAAATACAGGCCCAAAACATGCTGAAAATCGATATTTTAGATGCCCAAAGTCAATATGTGCATGTATCTTCTGTACCCGTTTATATCTCAAATTCAGGCTCAGAACACCCGAAAATTCAATATTTTGGGGTCCCAGAAGCAATCTGTACATGCCTACACAGTGCTAGAATATTTTCAAAATATAGGCTAAAAACATGCTAAAAATCGTCATTTTAGGTGCCAAAAAATCGATATCTCAAATTCAGTCACAAAACACCCGAAAATTCGATATTTAGAGGTCCCAGAAGGTATCTGTACATGCCTACTCCGTGTTAGAGTATTTTCAAAATACAGGCCAAAAACATACTGAAAATCGATCTTTTAGTTGCCCAAAAGTCGATATGTGCATGCATCTTCTGTACCCGTTTATATCTCAAATTCTGGCCCTAAACACCCGAAAATTCGATATTTTGGGGTCCCAGAAGCGATCTGTACATGCCTACTCCGTGTTAGAGTATTTTCAAAATTAAGGCCCAAAACATGCTAAAAATCGATCTTTTAGGTGCCAAAAAGTCGATATCTCAAATTCAGTCCCAAAACACCCGAAAATTCGATATTTAGGGGTCCCAGAAGCGATCTGTACATGCCTACTCCGTGTTAGAGTATTTTCAAAATACATGCTCAAAACATACTGAAAATCGATCTTTTTGGTGCACAAAAGTCGATATGTGCATGTATCTTCAGTACCCGTTTATATCTCAAATTCAGGCTCAAAACACCCGAAAATTCAATATTTTGGGGTCCCAGAAGCAATCTGTACATGCCTACTCATTGTTAGAGTATTTTCAAAATACAGGCCCAAAACATGCTGAAAATCGATATTTTAGATGCCCAAAGTCAATATGTGCATGTATCTTCTGTACCCGTTTATATCTCAAATTCAGGCTCAGAACACCCGAAAATTCAATATTTTGGGGTCCCAGAAGCAATCTGTACATGCCTACACAGTGCTAGAATATTTTCAAAATATAGGCTAAAAACATGCTAAAAATCGTCATTTTATGTGCCAAAAAATCGATATCTCAAATTCAGTCACAAAACACCCGAAAATTCGATATTTAGAGGTCCCAGAAGGTATCTGTACATGCCTACTCCGTGTTAGAGTATTTTCAAAATACAGGCCAAAAACATACTGAAAATCGATCTTTTAGGTGCCCAAAAGTCGATATGTGCATGCATCTTCTGTACCCGTTTATATCTCAAATTCTGGCCCTAAACACCCGAAAATTCGATATTTTGGGGTCCCAGAAGCGATCTGTACATGCCTACTCCGTGTTAGAGTATTTTCAAAATACATGCTCAAAACATACTGAAAATCGATCTTTTAGGTGCACAAAAGTCGATATGTGCATGCATCTTCTGTACCCGTTTATATCTCAAATTCAGGCTCAAAACACCGGAAAATTCAATATTTTGGGGTCCCAGAAGCAATCTGTACATGCCTACTCCGTGTTAGAGTATTTTCAAAATATAGGCTAAAAACATGCTAAATATCGATCTTTTAGGTGCCAAAAAGTCGATATCTCAAATTCAGTCCCAAAACACCCGAAAATTCGATATTTAGGGGTCCCAAAAGCGATCTGTACATGCCTACTCAGTGTTAGAGTATTTTCAAAATACATGCTCAAAACATACTGAAAATCGATCTTTTAGGTGCACAAAAGTCGATATGTGCATGCATCTTCAATAACCGTTTATATCTCAAATTCAGGCTCAAAACACCCGAAAATTCAATATTTTGGGGTCCCAGAAGCAATCTGTACATGCCTACTCAGTGTTAGAGTATTTTCAAAATACAGGCCCAAAACATGCTGAAAATCGATATTTTAGATGCCCAAAGTCAATATGTGCATGTATCTTCTGTACCCGTTTATATCTCAAATTCAGGCTCAAAACACCCGAAAATTCAATATTTTGGGGTCCCAGAAGCAATCTGTACATGCCTACTCAGTGCTAGAATATTTTCAAAATATAGGCTAAAAACATGCTAAAAATCGATCTTTTAGGTGCCAAAAAGTCGATATCTCAAATTCAGTCCCAAAACACCCGAAAATTCGATATTTAGGGGTCCCAGAAGCGATCTGTACATGTATACTCCGTGTTAGAGTATTTTCAAAATACATGCTCAAAACATACTGAAAATCGATCTTTTAGGTGCACAAAAGTCGATATGTGCATGCATCTTCAGTACCCGTTTATATCTCAAATTCAGGCTCAAAACACCCGAAAATTCAATATTTTGGGGTCCCAGAAGCAATCTGTACATGCCTACTCAGTGTTAGAGTATTTTAAAAATACAGTCCGAAAAAATGCCAAAAATCGATATTTTAGATGCCCAAAGTCAATATGTGCATGTATCTTCTGTACCCGTTTATATCTCAAATTCAGGCTCAAAACACCCGAAAATTCAATATTATGGGGTCCCAGAAGCAATCTGTACATGCCTACACAGTGCTAGAATATTTTCAAAATATAGGTTTAAAACATGCTAAAAATCGACATTTTAGGTGCCAAAAAATCGATATCTCAAATTCAGTCCCAAAACACCCGAAAATTCGATATTTAGAGGTCCCAGAAGGTATCTGTACATGCCTACTCCGTGTTAGAGTATTTTCAAAATACAGGCCAAAAACATACTGAAAATCGATCTTTTAGGTGCCCAAAAGTCGATATGTGCATGCATCTTCTGTACCCGTTTATATCTCAAATTCTGGCCAAAAACACCCGAAAATTCGATATTTTGGGGTCCCAGAAGCGATCTGTACATGCCTATTCCGTGTTAGAGTATTTTCAAAATTCAGGCCCAAAACATGCTGAAAATCGATATTTTTGGTGCCCAAAGTCAATATGTGCATGTATCTTCTGTACCCGTTTATATCTCAAATTCAGGCTCAAAACACCCGAAAATTCAATATTTTGGGGTCCCAGAAGCAATCTGTACAGGGCTAGAATATTTTCAAAATATAGGCTAAAAACATGCTAAAAATCGATCTTTTAGGTGCCAAAAAATCGATATCTCAAATTCAGTCCCAAAACACCCGAAAATTCGATATTTAGAGGTCCCAGAAGGTATCTGTACATGCCTACTCCGTGTTAGAGTATTTTCAAAATACAGGCCAAAAACATACTGAAAATCGATCTTTTAGGTGCCCAAAAGTCGATATGTGCATGCATCTTCTGTACCCGTTTATATCTCAAATTCTGGCCAAAAACACCCGAAAATTCGATATTTTGGGGTCCCAGAAGCGATCTGTACATGCCTACTGCGTGTTAGAGTATTTTCAAAATTCAGGCCCAAAACATGCTGAAAATCGATATTTTTGGTGCCCAAAGTCAATATGTGCATGTATCTTCTGTACCCGTTTATATCTCAAATTCAGGCTCAAAACACCCGAAAATTCAATATTTTGGGGTCCCAGAAGCAATCTGTACAGGGCTAGAATATTTTCAAAATATAGGCTAAAAACATGCTAAAAATCGATCTTTTAGGTGCCAAAAAATCGATATCTCAAATTCAGTCAAAAAACACCCGAAAATTCGATATTTAGAGGTCCCAGAAGGTATCTGTACATGCCTACTCCTTGTAAGAGTATTTTCAAAATACAGGCCAAAAACATACTGAAAATCGATCTTTTAGGTGCCCAAAAGTCGATATGTGCATGCATCTTCTGTACCCGTTTATATCTCAAATTCTGGCCAAAAACACCCGAAAATTCGATATTTTGGGGTCCCAGAAGCGATCTGTACATGCCTACTCCGTGTTAGAGTATTTTCAAAATTCAGGCCCAAAACATGCTGAAAATCGATATTTTTGGTGCCCAAAGTCAATATGTGCATGTATCTTCTGTACCCGTTTATATCTCAAATTCAGGCTCAAAACACCCGAAAATTCAATATTTTGGGGTCCCAGAAGCAATCTGTACATGCCTCCTCAGTGCTAGAATATTTTCAAAATATAGGCTAAAAACATGCTAAAAATCGATCTTTTAGGTGCCAAAAAGTCGATATCTCAAATTCAGTCCCAAAACACCCGAAAATTCGATATTTAGGGGTCCCAGAAGCGATCTGTACATGTATACTCCGTGTTAGAGTATTTTCAAAATACATGCTCAAAACATACTGAAAATCGATCTTTTAGGTGCACAAAAGTCGATATGTGCATGCATCTTCAGTACCCGTTTATATCTCAAATTCAGGCTCAAAACACCCGAAAATTCAATATTTTGGGGTCCCAGAAGCAATCTGTACATGCCTACTCAGTGTTAGAGTATTTTCAAAATACAGGCCCAAAACATGCTGAAAATCGATATTTTAGATGCCCAAAGTCAATATGTGCATGTATCTTCTGTACCCGTTTATATCTCAAATTCAGGCTCAAAACACCCGAAAATTCAATATTTTGGGGTCCCAGAAGCAATCTGTACATGCCTACTCAGTGCTAGAATATTTTCAAAATATAGGCTAAAAACATGCTAAAAATCGATCTTTTAGGTGCCAAAAATTCGATATCTCAAATTCAGTCCCAAAACACCCGAAAATTCGATATTTAGGGGTCCCAGAAGCGATCTGTACATGTATACTCCGTGTTAGAGTATTTTCAAAATACATGCTCAAAACATACTGAAAATCGATCTTTTAGGTGCACAAAAGTCGATATGTGCATGCATCTTCAGTACCCGTTTATATCTCAAATTCAGGCTCAAAACACCCGAAAATTCGATATTTAGGGGTCCCAGAAGCAATCTGTACATGCCTACTCAGTGTTAGAGTATTTTCAAAATACAGGCCCAAAACATGCTGAAAATCGATATTTTAGATGCCCAAAGTCAATATGTGCATGTATCTTCTGTACCCGTTTATATCTCAAATTTAGGCTCAAAACACCCGAAAATTCAATATTTTGGGGTCCCAGAAGCAATCTGTACATGCCTACACAGTGCTAGAATATTTTCAAAATATAGGCTAAAAACATGCTAAAAATCGACATTTTAGGTGCCAAAAAATCGATATCTCAAATTCAGTCCCAAAACACCCGAAAATTCGATAATTAGAGGTCCCAGAAGGTATCTGTACATGCCTACTCCTTGTAAGAGTTTTTTCAAAATACAGGCCAAAAACATACTGAAAATCGATCTTTTAGGTGCCCAAAAGTCGATATGTGCATACATCTTCTGTACCCGTTTATATCTCAAATTCTGGCCAAAAACACCCGAAAATTCGATATTTTGGGGTCCCAAAAGCGATCTGTACATGCCTACTCCGTGTTAGAGTATTTTCAAAATTCAGGCCCAAAACATGCTGAAAATCGATATTTTTGGTGCCCAAAGTCAATATGTGCATGTATCTTCTGTACCCGTTTATATCTCAAATTCAGGCTCAAAACACCCGAAAATTCAATATTTTGGGGTCCCAGAAGCAATCTGTACATGCCTACTCAGTGCTCAGATGTGTAGGCATGTACAGATTGCTTCTGGGACCCCAAAATATTGAATTTTCGGGTGTTTTGAGCCTGAATTTGAGATATAAACGGGTACAGAAGATACATGCACATATTGACTTTGGGCATCTAAAATATCGATTTTCAGCATGTTTTGGGCCTGTATTTTAAAAATACTTTAACACTGAGTAGGCATGTACAGATTGCTTCTGGGACCCCAAAATATCGAATTTTCGGGTGTTTTGAGCCTGAATTTGAGATATAAACTGGTACTGAAGATGCATGCACATATCGACTTTTGTGCACCTAAAAGATCGATTTTCAGTATGTTTTGAGCATGTATTTTGAAAATACTCTAACACGGAGTAGGCATGTACAGATCGCTTCTGGGACCCCTAAATATCGAATTTTCGGGTATTTTGGGACTGAATTTGAGATATCGACTTTTTGGCACCTAAAAGATCGATTTTTAGCATGTTTTTAGCCTATATTTTGAAAATATTCTAGCACTGTACAGATTGCTTCTGGAACCCCTAAATATCGAATTTTCGGGTGTTTTGGGACTGAATTTGAGATATCGACTTTTTGGCACCTAAAAGATCGATTTTTAGCATGTTTTTAGCCTATATTTTGAAAATATTCTAGCACTGTAGAGATTGCTTCTGGGACCCCAAAATATTGAATTTTCGGGTGTTTTGAGCCAAAAAGTCGATATCTCAAATTCAGTCCCAAAACACCCGAAAATTCGATATTTAGGGGTCCCAGAAGCTATCTGTACATGTATACTCCGAGTTAGAGTATTTTCAAAATACATGCTCAAAACATACTGAAAATCGATCTTTTAGGTGCACAAAAGTCGATATGTGCATGCATCTTCAGTACCCGTTTATATATCAAATTCAGGCTCAAAACACCCGAAAATTCGATATTTTGGGGTCCCAGAAGCAATCTGTACATGCCTACTCAGTGTTAGAGTATTTTCAAAATACAGGCCTAAAACATGCTGAAAATCGATATTTTAGATGCCCAAAGTCAATATGTGCATGTATCTTCTGTACCCGTTTATATCTCAAATTCAGGCCCAAAACACCCGAAAATTCAATATTTTGGGGTCCCAGAAGCAATCTGTACATGCCTACACATTGCTAGAATATTTTCAAAATATAGGCTAAAAACATGCTAAAAATCGACATTTTAGGTGCCAAAAAATCGATATCTCAAATTCAGTCCCAAAACACCCGAAAATTCGATATTTAGAGGTCCCAAAAGGTATCTGTACATGCCTACTCCGTGTTAGAGTATTTTCAAAATACAGGCCAAAAACATACTGAAAATCGATCTTTTAGGTGCCCAAAAGTCGATATGTGCATGCATCTTCTGTACCCGTTTATATCTCAAATTCTGGCCAAAAACACCCGAAAATTCGATATTTTGGGGTCCCAGAAGCGATCTGTACATGCCTACTCCGTGTTAGAGTATTTTCAAAATTCAGGCCCAAAACATGCTGAAAATCGATATTTTTGGTGCCCAAAGTCAATATGTGCATGTATCTTCTGTACCCGTTTATATCTCAAATTCAGGCTCAAAACACCCGAAAATTCAATATTTTAGGTTCCCAGAAGCAATCTGTACAGGGCTAGAATATTTTCAAAATATAGGCTAAAAACATGCTAAAAATCGATCTTTTAGGTGCCAAAAAATCGATATCTCAAATTCAGTCCCAAAACACCCGAAAATTCGATATTTAGAGGTCCCAGAAGGTATCTGTACATGCCTACTCCTTGTAAGAGTATTTTCAAAATACAGGCCAAAAACATACTGAAAATCGATCTTTTAGGTGCCCAAAAGTCGATATGTGCATGCATCTTCTGTATCCGTTTATATCTCAAATTCTGGCCAAAAACACCCTAAAATTCGATATTTTGGGGTCCCAGAAGCGATCTGTACATGCCTACTCCGTGTTAGAGTATTTTCAAAATTCGGGCCCAAAAAATGCTGAAAATCGATATTTTTGGTGCCCAAAGTCAATATGTGCATGTATCTTCTGTACCCGTTTATATCTCAAATTCAGGCTCAAAACACCCGAAAATTCAAAATTTTGGGGTCCCAGAAGCAATCTGTACATGCCTACTCAGTGCTAGAATATTTTCAAAATATAGGCTAAAAACATGCTAAAAATCGATCTTTTAGGTGCCAAAAAGTCGATATCTCAAATTCAGTCCCAAAACACCCGAAAATTCGATATTTAGGGGTCCCAGAAGCGATCTGTACATGTATACTCCGTGTTAGAGTATTTTCAAAATACATGCTCAAAACATACTGAAAATCGATCTTTTAGGTGCACAAAAGTCGATATGTGCATGCATCTTCAGTACCCGTTTATATCTCAAATTCAGGCTCAAAACACCCGAAAATTCGATATTTTGGGGTCCCAGAAGCAATCTGTACATGCCTACTCAGTGCTAGAATATTTTCAAAATATAGGCTAAAAACATGCTAAAAATCGATCTTTTAGGTGCCAAAAAATCGATATTTCAAATTCAGTCCCAAAACACCCGAAAATTCGATATTTAGAGGTCCCAGAAGGTATCTGTACATGCCTACTCCGTGTTAGAGTATTTTCAAAATACAGGCCAAAAACATACTGAAAATCGATCTTTTAGGTGCCCAAAAGTCGATATGTGCATGCATCTTCAGTATCCGTTTATATCTCAAATTCAGGCTCAAAACACCCGAAAATTCGATATTTTGGGGTCCCAGAAGCGATCTGTACATGCCTACTCCGTGTTAGATTATTTTCAAAATTCAGGCCCAAAACATGCTGAAAATCGATATTTTAGATGCCCAAAGTCAATATGTGCATGTATCTTCTGTACCCGTTTATATCTCAAATTCAGGCTCAAAACACCGGAAAATTCAATATTTTGGGGTCCCAGAAGCAATCTGTACATACCTACACAGTGCTAGAATATTTTCAAAATATAGGCTAAAAACATGCTAAAAATCGACATTTTAGGTGCCAAAAAATCGATATCTCAAATTCAGTCCCAAAACACCCGAAAATTCGATATTTAGAGGTCCCAGAAGGTATCTGTACATGCCTACTCCGTGTTAGAGTATTTTCAAAATACAGGCCAAAAACATACTGAAAATCGATCTTTTAGGTGCCCAAAAGTCGATATGTGCATGCATCTTCTGTACCCGTTTATATCTCAAATTCTGGCCAAAAACACCCAAAAATTCGATATTTTGGGGTCCCAGAAGCGATCTGTAAATGCCTACTCCGTGTTAGAGTATTTTCAAAATTCAGGCCCAAAACATGCTGAAAATCGATATTTTTGGTGCCCAAAGTCAATATGTGCATGTATCTTCTGTACCCGTTTATATCTCAAATTCAGGCTCAAAACACCCGAAAATTCAATATTTTGGGGTCCCAGAAGCAATCTGTACATGCCTACTCAGTGCTAGAATATTTTCAAAATATAGGCTAAAAACATGCTAAAAATCGATCTTTTAGGTGCCAAAAAATCGATATCTCAAATTCAGTCCCAAAACACCAGAAAATTCGATATTTAGAGGTCCCAGAAGGTATCTGTACATGCCTACTCCTTGTAAGAGTATTTTCAAAATACAGGCCAAAAACATACTGAAAATCGATCTTTTAGGTGCCCAAAAGTCGATATGTGCATGCATCTTCTGTACCCGTTTATATCTCAAATTCTGGCCAAAAACACCCGAAAATTCGATATTTTGGGGTCCCAGAAGCGATCTGTACATGCCTACTCCGTGTTAGAGTATTATCAAAATTCAGGCCCAAAACATGCTGAAAATCGATATTTTTGGTGCCCAAAGTCAATATGTGCATGTATCTTCTGTACCCGTTTATATCTCAAATTCAGGCTCAAAACACCCGAAAATTCAATATTTTGGGGTCCCAGAAGCAATCTGTACATGCCTACTCAGTGCTAGAATATTTTCAAAATATAGGCTAAAAACATGCTAAAAATCGATCTTTTAGGTGCCAAAAAGTCGATATCTCAAATTCAGTCCCAAAACACCCGAAAATTCGATATTTAGGGGTCCCAGAAGCGATCTGTACATGTATACTCCGTGTTAGAGTATTTTCAAAATACATGCTCAAAACATACTGAAAATCGATCTTTTAGGTGCACAAAAGTCGATATGTGCATGCATCTTCAGTACCCGTTTATATCTCAAATTCAGGCTCAAAACACCCGAAAATTCGATATTTTGGGGTCCCAGAAGCAATCTGTACATGCCTACTCAGTGTTAGAGTATTTTCAAAATACAGGCCCAAAACATGCTGAAAATCGATATTTTAGATGCCCAAAGTCAATATGTGCATGTATCTTCTGTACCCGTTTATATCTCAAATTCAGGCTCAAAACACCCGAAAATTCAATATTTTGGGGTCCCAGAAGCAATCTGTACATGCCTACACAGTGCTAGAATATTTTCAAAATATAGGCTAAAAACATGCTAAAAATCGATCTTTTAGGTGCCAAAAAATCGATATCTCAAATTCAGTCCCAAAACACCCGAAAATTCGATATTTAGAGGTCCCAGAAGGTATCTGTACATGCCTACTCCGTGTTAGAGTATTTTCAAAATACAGGCCAAAAACATACTGAAAATCGATCTTTTAGGTGCCCAAAAGTCGATATGTGCATGCATCTTCTGTACCCGTTTATATCTCAAATTCTGGCCAAAAACACCCGAAAATTCGATATTTTGGGGTCCCAGAAGCGATCTGTACATGCCTACTCCGTGTTAGAGTATTTTCAAAATTCAGACCCAAAACATGCTGAAAATCGATATTTTTGGTGCCCAAAGTAAATATGTGCATGTATCTTCTGTACCCGTTTATATCTCAAATTCAGGCTCAAAACACCCGAAAATTCAATATTTTGGGGTTCCAGAAGCAATGTGTACAGGGCTAGAATATTTTCAAAATATAGGCTAAAAACATGCTAAAAATCGATCTTTTAGGTGTCACAAAGTCGATATCTCAAATTCAGTCCCAAAACACCCGAAAATTCGATATTTAGGTGTCCCAGAAGCGATCTGTACATGCCTACTACGTGTTAGATTATTTTCAAAATACAGGCCAAAAACATATTGAAAATCGATCTTTTAGGTGCCCAAAAGTCGATATGTGCATGCATATTCTGTACCCGTTTATATCTCAAATTCTGGCCAAAAACACCCGAAAATTCGATATTTTGGGGTCCCAGAAGCGATCTGTACATGCCTACTCCGTGTTAGAGTATTTTCAAAATTCAGGCCCAAAACATGCTGAAAATCGATATTTTTGTTGCCCAAAGTCAAGATGTGCATGTATCTTCTGTACCCGTTTATATCTCAAATTCTGGCCAAAAACACCCGAAAATTCGATATTTTGGGGTCCCAGAAGCGATCTGTACATGCCTACTCCGTGTTAGAGTATTATCAAAATTCAGGCCCAAAACATGCTGAAAATCGATATTTTTGGTGCCCAAAGTCAATATGTGCATGTATCTTCTGTACCCGTTTATATCTCAAATTCAGGCTCAAAACACCCGAAAATTCAATATTTTGGGGTCCCAGAAGCAATCTGTACATGCCTACTCAGTGCTAGAATATTTTCAAAATATAGGCTAAAAACATGCTAAAAATCGATCTTTTAGGTGCCAAAAAGTCGATATCTCAAATTCAGTCCCAAAACACCCGAAAATTCGATATTTAGGGGTCCCAGAAGCGATCTGTACATGTATACTCCGTGTTAGAGTATTTTCAAAATACATGCTCAAAACATACTGAAAATCGATCTTTTAGGTGCACAAAAGTCGATATGTGCATGCATCTTCAGTACCCGTTTATATCTCAAATTCAGGCTCAAAACACCCGAAAATTCGATATTTTGGGGTCCCAGAAGCAATCTGTACATGCCTACTCAGTGTTAGAGTATTTTCAAAATACAGGCCCAAAACATGCTGAAAATCGATATTTTAGATGCCCAAAGTCAATATGTGCATGTATCTTCTGTACCCGTTTATATCTCAAATTCAGGCTCAAAACACCCGAAAATTCAATATTTTGGGGTCCCAGAAGCAATCTGTACATGCCTACACAGTGCTAGAATATTTTCAAAATATAGGCTAAAAACATGCTAAAAATCGATCTTTTAGGTGCCAAAAAATCGATATCTCAAATTCAGTCCCAAAACACCCGAAAATTCGATATTTAGAGGTCCCAGAAGGTATCTGTACATGCCTACTCCGTGTTAGAGTATTTTCAAAATACAGGCCAAAAACATACTGAAAATCGATCTTTTAGGTGCCCAAAAGTCGATATGTGCATGCATCTTCTGTACCCGTTTATATCTCAAATTCTGGCCAAAAACACCCGAAAATTCGATATTTTGGGGTCCCAGAAGCGATCTGTACATGCCTACTCCGTGTTAGAGTATTTTCAAAATTCAGACCCAAAACATGCTGAAAATCGATATTTTTGGTGCCCAAAGTAAATATGTGCATGTATCTTCTGTACCCGTTTATATCTCAAATTCAGGCTCAAAACACCCGAAAATTCAATATTTTGGGGTTCCAGAAGCAATGTGTACAGGGCTAGAATATTTTCAAAATATAGGCTAAAAACATGCTAAAAATCGATCTTTTAGGTGTCACAAAGTCGATATCTCAAATTCAGTCCCAAAACACCCGAAAATTCGATATTTAGGGGTCCCAGAAGCGATCTGTACATGCCTACTCCGTGTTAGATTATTTTCAAAATACAGGCCAAAAACATACTGAAAATCGATCTTTTAGGTGCCCAAAAGTCGATATGTGCATGCATATTCTGTACCCGTTTATATCTCAAATTCTGGCCAAAAACACCCGAAAATTCGATATTTTGGGGTCCCAGAAGCGATCTGTACATGCCTACTCCGTGTTAGAGTATTTTCAAAATTCAGGCCCAAAACATGCTGAAAATCGATATTTTTGGTGCCCAAAGTCAAGATGTGCATGTATCTTCTGTACCCGTTTATATCTCAAATTCAGGCTCAAAACACCGGAAAATTCAATATTTTGGGGTCCCAGAAGCAATCTGTACATGCCTACTCAGTGCTAGAATATTTTCAAAATATAGGCTAAAAACATGCTAAAAATCGATCTTTTAGGTGCCAAAAAGTCGATATCTCAAATTCAGTCTCAAAACACCCGTAAATTCGATATTTAGGGGTCCCAGAAGCGATCTGTACATGTATACTCCGTGTTAGAGTATTTTCAAAATACATGCTCAAAACATACTGAAAATCGATCTTTTAGGTGCACAAAAGTCGATATGTGCATGCATCTTCAGTACCCGTTTATATCTCAAATTCAGGCTCAAAACACCCGAAAATTCGATATTTTGGGGTCCCAGAAGCAATCTGTACATGCCTACTCAGTGTTAGAGTATTTTCAAAATACAGGCCCAAAACATGCTGAAAATCGATATTTTAGATGCCCAAAGTCAATATGTGCATGTATCTTCTGTACCCGTTTATATCTCAAATTCAGGCTCAAAACACCCGAAAATTCAATATTTTGGGGTCCCAGAAGCAATCTGTACATGCCTACACAGTGCTAGAATATTTTCAAAATATAGGCTAAAAACATGCTAAAAATCGACATTTTAGGTGCCAAAAAATCGATATCTCAAATTCAGTCCCAAAACACCCGAAAATTCGATATTTAGAGGTCCCAGAAGGTATCTGTACATGCCTACTCCGTGTTAGAGTATTTTCAAAATACAGGCCAAAAACATACTGAAAATCGATCTTTTAGGTGCCCAAAAGTCGATATGTGCATGCATCTTCTGTACCCGTTTATATCTCAAATTCAGGCTCAAAACACCCGAAAATTCGATATTTTGGGGTCCCACAAGCGATCTGTACATGCTTACTCCGTGTTAGAGTATTTTCAAAATTCAGGCCCAAAACATGCTGAAAATCGATATTTTTGGTGCCCAAAGTCAATATGTGCATGTATCTTCTGTACCCGTTTATATCTCAAATTCAGGCTCAAAACACCCGAAAATTCAATATTTTGGGGTCCCAGAAGCAATCTGTACAGGGCTAGAATATTTTCAAAATATAGGCTAAAAACATGCTAAAAATCGATCTTTTAGGTGCCAAAAAATCGATATCTCAAATTCAGTCCCAAAACACCAGAAAATTCGATATTTAGAGGTCCCAGAAGGTATCTGTACATGCCTACTCCTTGTAAGAGTATTTTCAAAATACAGGCCAAAAACATACTGAAAATCGATCTTTTAGGTGCCCAAAAGTCGATATGTGCATGCATCTTCTGTACCCGTTTATATCTCAAATTCTGGCCAAAAACACCAGAAAATTCGATATTTTGGGGTCCCAGAAGCGATCTGTACATGCCTACTCCGTGTTAGAGTATTTTCAAAATTCAGGCACAAAACATGCTGAAAATCGATATTTTTGGTGCCCAAAGTCAATATGTGCATGTATCTTCTGTACCCGTTTATATCTCAAATTCAGGCTCAAAACACCCGAAAATTCAATATTTTGGGGTCCCAGAAGCAATCTGTACATGCCTACTCAGTGCTAGAATATTTTCAAAATATAGGCTAAAAACATGCTAAAAATCGATCTTTTAGGTGCCAAAAAGTCGATATCTCAAATTCAGTCCCAAAACACCCGAAAATTCGATATTTAGGGGTCCCAGAAGCGATCTGTACATGTATACTCCGTGTTAGGGTATTTTCAAAATACATGCTCAAAATATACTGAAAATCGATCTTTTAGGTGCACAAAAGTCGATATGTGCATGCATCTTCAGTACCCGTTTATATCTCAAATTCAGGCTCAAAACACCCGAAAATTCGATATTTGGGGGTCCCAGAAGCAATCTGTACATGCCTACTCAGTGTTAGAGTATTTTCAAAATACAGGCCCAAAACATGCTGAAAATCGATATTTTAGATGCCAAAAGTCAATATGTGCATGTATCTTCTGTACCCGTTTATATCTCAAATTCAGGCTCAAAACACCCGAAAATTCAATATTTTGGGGTCCCAGAAGCAATCTGTACATGCCTACACAGTGCTAGAATATTTTCAAAATATAGGCTAAAAACATGCTAAAAATCGACATTTTAGGTGCCAAAAAATCGATATATCAAATTCAGTCCCAAAACACCCGAAAATTCGATATTTAGAGGTCCCAGAAGGTATCTGTACATGTATACTCCGTGTTAGAGTATTTTCAAAATACATGCTCAAAACATACTGAAAATCGATCTTTTAGGTGCACAAAAGTCGATATGTGCATGCATCTTCAATACCCGTTTATATCTCAAATTCAGGCTCAAAACACCCGAAAATTCGATATTTTGGGGTCCCAGAAGCAATCTGTAAATGCCTACTCAGTGTTAGAGTATTTTCAAAATACAGGCCCAAAACATGCTGAAAATCGATATTTTAGATGCCCAAAGTCAAGATGTGCATGTATCTTCTGTACCCGTTTATATCTCAAATTCAGGCCAAAAACACCCGAAAATTCGATATTTTGGGGTCCCACAAGCGATCTGTACATGAATACTCCGTGTTAGAGTATTTTCAAAATTCAGGCCCAAAACATGCTGAAAATCGATATTTTTGGTGCCCAAAGTCAATATGTGCATGTATCTTCTGTACCCGTTTATATCTCAAATTCAGGCTCAAAACACCCGAAAATTCAATATTTTGGGGTCCCAGAAACAATCTGTACAGGGCTAGAATATTTTCAAAATATAGGCTAAAAACATGCTAAAAATCGATCTTTTAGGTGCCAAAAAGTCGATATCTCAAATTCAGTCCCAAAACACCCGAAAATTCGATATTTAGGGGTCCCAGAAGCGATCTGTACATGCCTACTCCGTGTTAGAGTATTTTCAAAATACATGCTCAAAACATACTGAAAATCGATCTTTTAAGTGCACAAAAGTCGATATGTGCATGCATCTTCAGTACCCGTTTATATCTCAAATTCAGGCTCAAAACACCCGAAAATTCAATATTTTGGGGTCCCAGAAGCAATCTGTACATGCCTACTCAGTGTTAGAGCATTTTCAAAATACAGGCCCAAAACATGCTGAAAATCGATATTTTAGATGCCCAAAGTCAATATGTGCATGTATCTTCTGTACCCGTTTATATCTCAAATTCAGGCTCAAAACACCCGAAAATTCAATATTTTGGGGTCCCAGAAGCAATCTGTACATGCCTACACAGTGCTAGAATATTTTCAAAATATAGGCTAAAAACATGCTAAAAATCGACATTTTAGGTGCCAAAAAATCGATATCTCAAATTCAGTCCCAAAACACCCGAAAATTCGATATTTAGAGGTCCCAGAAGGTATCTGTACATGCCTACTCCGTGTTAGAGTATTTTCAAAATACAGGCCAAAAACATACTGAAAATCGATCTTTTAGGTGCCCAAAAGTCGATATGTGCATGCATCTTCTGTACCCGTTTATATCTCAAATTCTGTCCCTAAACACCCGAAAATTCGATATTTTGGGGTCCCAGAAGCGATCTGTACATGCCTACTCCGTGTTAGAGTATTTTCAAAATACATGCTCAAAACATGCTGAAAATCGATATTTTAGATGCCCAAAGTCAATATGTGCATGTACATGCCTACTCAGTGTTAGAGTATTTTAAAAATACAGGCCCAAAACATGCTGATATTCGATATTTTTGGTGCCCAAAGTCAATATGTGCATGTATCTTCTGTACCCGTTTATATCTCAAATTCTGTCCCTAAATACCCGAAAATTCGATATTTTGGGGTCCCAGAAGCGATCTGTACATGCCTACTCCGTGTTAGAGTATTTTCAAAATTCAGGCCCAAAACATGCTGAAAATCGATATTTTTGGTGCCCAAAGTCAATATGTGCATGTATCTTCTGTACCCGTTTATATCTCAAATTCTGGCTCAAAACACCCGAAAATTCAATATTTTGGGGTCCCAGAAGCTATCTGTACATGCCTACTCAGTGCTAGAATATTTTCAAAATATAGGCTAAAAACATGCTAAAAATCGATCTTTTAGGTGCCAAAAAGTCGATATCTCAAATTCAGTCCCAAAACACCCGAAAATTCGATATTTTGGGGTCCCAGAAGCGATCTGTACATGCCTACTCCGTGTTAGAGTTTTTTCAAAATACATGCTCAAAACATACTGAAAATCGATCTTATAGGTGCATAAAAGTCGATATGTGCATGCATCTTCAGTACCCGTTTATATCTCAAATTCAGGCTCAAAACACCCGAAAATTCAATATTTTGGGGTCCCAGAAGCAATCTGTACATGCCTACTCAGTGTTAGAGTATTTTCAAAATACAGGCCCATAACATGCTGAAAATCGATATTTTAGATGCCCAAAGTCAATATGTGCATGTATCTTCTGTACTGGTTTATATCTCAAATTCAGGCTCAAAACACCCGAAAATTCAATATTTTGGAGTCCCAGAAGCAATCTGTACATGCCTAAACAGTTCTAGAATATTTTCAAAATATAGGCTAAAAACATGCTAAAAATCGACATTTTAGGTGCCAAAAAATTGATATCTCAAATTCAGTCCCAAAACACCCGAAAATTCGATATTTAGAGGTCCCAGAAGGTATCTGTACATGTATACTCCGTGTTAGAGTATTTTCAAAATACATGCTCAAAACATACTGAAAATCGATCTTTTAGGTGCACAAAAGTCGATATGTGCATGCATCTTCAATACCCGTTTATATCTCAAATTCAGGCTCAAAACACCCGAAAATTCGATATTTTGGGGTCCCAGAAGCAATCTGTAAATGCCTACTCAGTGTTAGAGTATTTTCAAAATATAGGCTAAAAACATGCTAAAAATCGATCTTTTAGGTGCCAAAAAGTCGATATCTCAAATTCAGTCCCAAAACACCCGAAAATTCGATATTTAGGGGTCCCAGAAGCGATCTGTACATGTATACTCCGTGTTAGGGTATTTTCAAAATACATGCTCAAAATATACTGAAAATCGATCTTTTAGGTGCACAAAAGTCGATATGTGCATGCATCTTCAGTACCCGTTTATATCTCAAATTCAGGCTCAAAACACCCGAAAATTCGATATTTGGGGGTCCCAGAAGCAATCTGTACATGCCTACTCAGTGTTAGAGTATTTTCAAAATACAGGCCCAAAACATGCTGAAAATCGATATTTTAGATGCCAAAAGTCAATATGTGCATGTATCTTCTGTACCCGTTTATATCTCAAATTCAGGCTCAAAACACCCGAAAATTCAATATTTTGGGGTCCCAGAAGCAATCTGTACATGCCTACACAGTGCTAGAATATTTTCAAAATATAGGCTAAAAACATGCTAAAAATCGACATTTTAGGTGCCAAAAAATCGATATATCAAATTCAGTCCCAAAACACCCGAAAATTCGATATTTAGAGGTCCCAGAAGGTATCTGTACATGTATACTCCGTGTTAGAGTATTTTCAAAATACATGCTTAAAACATACTGAAAATCGATCTTTTAGGTGCACAAAAGTCGATATGTGCATGCATCTTCAATACCCGTTTATATCTCAAATTCAGGCTCAAAACACCCGAAAATTCGATATTTTGGGGTCCCAGAAGCAATCTGTAAATGCCTACTCAGTGTTAGAGTATTTTCAAAATACAGGCCCAAAACATGCTGAAAATCGATATTTTAGATGCCCAAAGTCAATATGTGCATGTATCTTCTGTACCCGTTTATATCTCAAATTCAGGCTCAGAACACCCGAAAATTCAATATTTTGGGGTCCCAGAAGCAATCTGTACATGCCTACACAGTGCTAGAATATTTTCAAAATATAGGCTAAAAACATGCTAAAAATCGACATTTTAGGTGCCAAAAAATCGATATCTCAAATTCAGTCCCAAAACACCCGAAAATTCGATATTTAGAGGTCCCAGAAGGTATCTGTACATGCCAACTCCGTGTTAGAGTATTTTCAAAATACAGGCCAAAAACATACTGAAAATCGATCTTTTAGGTGCCCAAAAGTCGATATGTGCATGGATCTTCTGTACCCGTTTATATCTCAAATTCTGGCCAAAAACACCCGAAAATTCGATATTTTGGGGTCCCACAAGCGATCTGTACATGAATACTCCGTGTTAGAGTATTTTCAAAATTCAGGCCCAAAACATGCTGAAAATCGATATTTTTGGTGCCCAAAGTCAATATGTGCATGTATCTTCTGTACCCGTTTATATCTCAAATTCAGGCTCAAAACACCCGAAAATTCAATATTTTGGGGTCCCAGAAGCAATCTGTACAGGGCTAGAATATTTTCAAAATATAGGCTAAAAACATGCTAAAAATCGATCTTTTAGGTGCCAAAAAGTCGATATCTCAAATTCAGTCCCAAAACACCCGAAAATTCGATATTTAGGGGTCCCAGAAGCGATCTGTACATGCCTACTCCGTGTTAGAGTATTTTCAAAATACATGCTCAAAACATACTGAAAATCGATCTTTTAAGTGCACAAAAGTCGATATGTGCATGCATCTTCAGTACCCGTTTATATCTCAAATTCAGGCTCAAAACACCCGAAAATTCAATATTTTGGGGTCCCAGAAGCAATCTGTACATGCCTACTCAGTGTTAGAGTATTTTCAAAATACAGGCCCATAACATGCTGAAAATCGATATTTTAGATGCCCAAAGTCAATATGTGCATGTATCTTCTGTACTGGTTTATATCTCAAATTCAGGCTCAAAACACCCGAAAATTCAATATTTTGGGGTCCCAGAAGCAATCTGTACATGCCTAAACAGTTCTAGAATATTTTCAAAATATAGGCTAAAAACATGCTAAAAATCGACATTTTAGGTGTCAAAAAATCGATATCTCAAATTCAGTCCCAAAACACCCGAAAATTCGATATTTAGAGGTCCCAGAAGGTATCTGTACATGCCTACTCCGTGTTAGAGTATTTTCAAAATACAGGCCAAAAACATACTGAAAATCGATCTTTTAGGTGCCCAAAAGTCGATATGTGCATGCATCTTCTGTACCCGTTTATATCTCAAATTCTGGCCCTAAACACCCGAAAATTCGATATTTTGGGGTCCCAGAAGCGATCTGTACATGCCTACTCCGTGTTAGAGTATTTTCAAAATACATGCCCAAAACATGCTGAAAATCGATATTTTTGGTGCCCAAAGTCAATATGTGCATGTATCTTCTGTACCCGTTTATATCTCAAATTCAGGATCAAAACACCCGAAAATTCAATATTTTGGGGTCCCAGAAGCAATCTGTACATGCCTACTCAGTGCTAGAATATTTTCAAAATATAGGCTAAAAACATGCTAAAAATCGATCTTTTAGGTGCCAAAAAGTCGATATCTCAAATTCAGTCCCAAAACACCCGAAAATTCGATATTTAGGGGTCCCAGAAGCGATCTGTACATGCCTACTCCGTGTTAGAGTATTTTCAAAATACATGCTCAAAACATACTGAAAATCGATCTTTTAGGTGCACAAAAGTCGATATGTGCATGCATCTTCAGTACCCGTTTATATCACAAATTCAGGCTCAAAACACCCGAAAATTCAATATTTTGGGGTCCCAGAAGCAATCTGTACATGCCTACTCAGTGTTAGAGTATTTTCAAAATACAGGCCCAAAACATGCTGAAAATCGATATTTTAGATGCCCAAAGTCCATATGTGCATGTATCTTCTGTACCCGTTTATATCTCAAATTCAGGCTCAAAACACCCGAAAATTCAATATTTTGGGGTCCCAGAAGCAATCTGTACATGCCTACACAGTGCTAGAATATTTTCAAAATATAGGCTAAAAACATGCTAAAAATCGACATTTTAGGTGCCAAAAAATCGATATCTTAAATTCAGTCCCATAACACCCGAAAATTCGATATTTAGAGGTCCCAGAAGGTATCTGTACATGCCTACTCCGTGTTAGAGTATTTTCAAAATACAGGCCAAAAACATACTGAAAATCGATTTTTTAGGTGCCCAAAAGTCGATATGTGCATACATCTTCTGTACCCATTTATATCTCAAATTCTGGCTTAAAACACCCTAAAATTCAATATTTTGGGGTCCCAGAAGCAATCTGTACATGCCTACTCAGTGCTAGAATATTTTCAAAATATAGGCTAAAAACATGCTAAAAATCGATCTTTTAGGTGCCAAAAAGTCGATATCTCAAATTCAGTCCCAAAACACCCGAAAATTCGATATTTAGGGGTCCCAGAAGCGATCTGTACATGCCTACTCCGTGTTAGAGTTTTTTCAAAATACATGCTCAAAACATACTGAAAATCGATCTTATAGGTGCATAAAAGTCGATATGTGCATGCATCTTCAGTACCCGTTTATATCTCAAATTCAGGCTCAAAACACCCGAAAATTCAATATTTTGGGGTCCCAGAAGCAATCTGTACATGCCTACTCAGTGTTAGAGTATTTTCAAAATACAGGCCCATAACATGCTGAAAATCGATATTTTAGATGCCCAAAGTCAATATGTGCATGTATCTTCTGTACTGGTTTATATCTCAAATTCAGGCTCAAAACACCCGAAAATTCAATATTTTGGAGTCCCAGAAGCAATCTGTACATGCCTAAACAGTTCTAGAATATTTTCAAAATATAGGCTAAAAACATGCTAAAAATCGACATTTTAGGTGCCAAAAAATCGATATCTCAAATTCAGTCCCAAAACACCCGAAAATTCGATATTTAGAGGTCCCAGAAGGTATCTGTACATGCCTACTCCGTGTTAGAGTATTTTCAAAATACAGGCCAAAAACATACTGAAAATCGATCTTTTAGGTGCCCAAAAGTCGATATGTGCATGCATCTTCTGAACACGTTTATATCTCAAATTCTGGCCCTAAACACCCGAAAATTCGATATTTTGGGGTCCCAGAAGCGATCTGTACATGCCTACTCCGTGTTAGAGTATTTTCAAAATTCAGGCCCAAAACATGCTGAAAATCGATATTTTTGGTGCCCAAAGTCAATATGTGCATGTATCTTCTGTACCCGTTTATATCTCAAATTCAGTCCCAAAACACCCGAAAATTCGATATTTAGGGGTCCCAGAAGCGATCTGTACATGCCTACTCCGTGTTAGAGTATTTTCAAAATACATGCTCAAAACATACTGAAAATCGATCTTTTAGGTGCACAAAAGTCTATATGTGCATGCATCTTCAGTACCCGTTTATATCACAAATTCAGGCTCAAAACACCCGAAAATTCAATATTTTGGGGTCCCAGAAGCAATCTGTACATGCCTACTCAGTGTTAGAGTATTTTCAAAATACAGGCCCAAAACATGCTGAAAATCGATATTTTAGATGCCCAAAGTCCATATGTGCATGTATCTTCTGTACCCGTTTATATCTCAAATTCAGGCTCAAAACACCCGAAAATTCAATATTTTGGGGTCCCAGAAGCAATCTGTACAGGGCTAGAATATTTTCAAAATATAGGCTAAAAACATGCTAAAAATCGATCTTTTAGGTGCCAAAAAGTCGATATCTCAAATTCAGTCCCAAAACACCCGAAAATTCGATATTTAGAGGTCCCAGAAGGTATCTGTACATGCCTACTCCGTGTTAGAGTATTTTCAAAATACAGGCCAAAAACATACTGAAAATCGATCTTTTAGGTGCTCAAAAGTCGATATGTGCATGCATCTTCTGTACTCGTTTATATCTCAAATTCTGGCCCTAAACACCCGAAAATTCGATATTTTGGGGTCCCAGAAGCGATCTGTACATGCCTACTCCGTGTTAGAGTATTTTCAAAATTCAGGCCCAAAACATGCTGAAAATCAATATTTTTGGTGCCAAAGTCAATATGTGCATGTATCTTCTGTGCCCGTTTATATCTCAAATTCAGGCTCAAAACACCCTAAAATTCAATATTTGGGGGTCCCAGAAGCAATCTGTACAGTGCTAGAATATTTTCAAAATATAGGCTAAAAACATGCTAAAAATCGATCTTTTAGGTGCCAAAAAGTCGATATCTCAAATTCAGTCCCAAAACACCCGAAAATTCGATATTTAGGGGTCCCAGAAGCGATCTGTACATGCCTACTCCGTGTTAGAGTATTTTCAAAATACATGCTCAAAACATACTGAAAATCGATCTTTTAGGTGCACAAAAGTCGATATGTGCATGCATCTTCAGTACCCGTTTATATCTCAAATTCAGGCTCAAAACACCCGAAAATTCAATATTTTGGGGTCCCAGAAGTAATCTGTACATGCCTACTCAGTGTTAGAGTATTTTTCAAAATACAGGCCCAAAACATGCTGAAAATCGATATTTTAGATGCCCAAAGTCAATATGTGCATGTATCTTCTGTACCCGTTTATATCTCAAATTCAGGCTCAAAACACCCGAAAATTCAATATTTTGGGGTCTCAGAAGCAATCTGTACATGCCTACACAGTGCTAGAATATTTTCAAAATATAGGCTAAAAACATGCTAAAAATCGACATTTTAGGTGCCAAAAAATCGATATCACAAATTCAGTCCCAAAACACCCGAAAATTCGATATTTAGAGGTCCCAGAAGGTATCTGTACATGCCTACTCCGTGTTAGAGTATTTTAAAAATACAGGCCAAAAACATACTGAAAATCGATCTTTTAGGTGCCCAAAAGTCGATATGTGCATGCATCTTCTGTACCCGTTTATATCTCAAATTCTGGCCCTAAACACCCGAAAATTCGATATTTATGGGTCCCAGAAGCGATCTGTACATGCCTACTCCGTGTTGGAGTATTTTCAAAATTCAGGCCCAAAACATGCTGAAAATCGATATTTTTGGTGCCCAAAGTCAATATGTGCATGTATCTTCTGTACCCGTTTATATCTCAAATTCAGGCTCAAAACACCTGAAAATTCAATATTTTGGGGTCCCAGAAGCAATCTGTACATGCCTACACAGTGCTAGAATATTTTCAAAATATAGGCTAAAAACATGCTAAAAATCGATCTTTTAGGTGCCAAAAAATCGATATCTCAAATTCAGTCCCAAAACACCCGAAAATTCGATATTTAGGGGTCCCAGAAGCGATCTGTACATGCCTACTCCGTGTTAGAGTATTTTCAAAATACATGCTCAAAACATACTGAAAATCGATCTTTTAGGTGCACAAAAGTCGATATGTGCATGCATCTTCAGTACCCGTTTATATCTCAAATTCAGGCTCAAAACACCCGAAAATTCGATATTTTGGGGTCCCAGAAGCGATCTGTACATGCCTACTCCGTGTTAGAGTATTTTCAAAATAAAGGCCCAAAACATGCTGAAAATCGATATTTTTGGTGCCCAAAGTCAATATGTGCATGTATCTTCTGTACCCGTTTATATCTCAAATTCAGGCTCAAAACACCCAAAAATACAATATTTTGGGGTCCCAGAAGCAATCTGTACATGCCTACTCAGTGCTAGAATATTTTCAAAATATAGGCTAAAAACATGCTAAAAATCGATCTTTTAGGTGCTAAAAAGTCGATATCTCAAATTCAGTCCCAAAACACCCAAAAATTCGATATTTAGGGGTCCCAGAAGCGATCTGTACATGCCTACTCCGTGTTAGAGTATTTTCAAAATACATGCTCAAAACATACTGAAAATCGATCTTTTAGGTGCACAAAAGTCGATATGTGCATGCATCTTCAGTACCCGTTTATATCTCAAATTCAGGCTCAAAACACCCGAAAATTTAATATTTTGGGGTCCCAGAAGCAATCTGTACATGCCTACTCCGTGTTAGAGTATTTTTAAAATAAAGGCCAAAAACATACTGAAAATCGATCTTTTAGGTGCCCAAAAGTCGATATGTGCATGCATCTTCTGTACCCGTTTATATCTCAAATTCTGGCCCTAAACACCCGAAAATTCGATATTTTGGGGTCCCAGAAGCGATCTGTACATGCCTACTCCGTGTTAGAGTATTTTCAAAATTCAGGCCCAAAACATGCTGAAAATCGATATTTTTGGTGCCCAAAGTCAATATGTGCATGTATCTTCTGTACCCGTTTATATCTCAAATTCAGGCTCAAAACACCCGAAAATTCAATATTTTGGGGTCCCAGAAGCAATCTGTACATGCCTACTCAGTGCTAGAATATTTTCAAAATATAGGCTAAAAACATGCTAAAAATCGACATTTTAGGTACAAAAAGTCGATATCTCAAATTCAGTCCCAAAACACCCGAAAATTCGATATTTAGGGGTCCCAGAAAGTATCTGTACATGCCTACTCCGTGTTAGAGTATTTTCAAAATACATGCTCAAAACATACTGAAAATCGATCTTTTAGGTGCACAAAAGTCGATATGTGCATGTATCTTCAGTACCCGTTTATATCTCAAATTCAGGCTCAAAACACCCGAAAATTCAATATTTTGGGGTCCCAGAAGCAATCTGTACATGCCTACTCAGTGTTAGAGTATTTTCAAAATACAGGCCCAAAACATGCTGAAAATCGATATTTTAGATGCCCAAAGTCAATATGTGCATGTATCTTCTGTACCCGTTTATATCTCAAATTCAGGCTCAAAACACCCGAAAATTCAATATTTTGGGGTCCCAGAAGCAATCTGTACATGCCTACACAGTGCTAGAATATTTTCAAAATATAGGCTAAAAACATGCTAAAAATCTTCATTTTAGGTGCAAAAAAATCGATATCTCAAATTCAGTCCCAAAACACCCGAAAATTCGATATTTAGAGGTCCCAGAAGGTATCTGTACATGCCTACTCCGTGTTAGAGTATTTTCAAAATACAGGCCAAAAACATACTGAAAATCGATCTCTTAGGTGCCCAAAAGTCGATATGTGCATGCATCTTCTGTACCCGTTTATATCTCAAATTCTGGCCCTAAACACCCGAAAATTCGATATTTAGGGGTCCCAGAAGCGATCTGTACATGCCTACTCCGTGTTAGAGTATTTTCAAAATACATGCTCAAAACATACTGAAAATCGATCTTTTAGGTGCACAAAAGTCGATATGTGCATGCATCTTCAGTACCCGTTTATATCTCAAATTCAGGCTCAAAACACCCTAAAATTCAATATTTTGGGGTCCCAGAAGCGATCTGTACATGCCTACTCTGTGTTAGAGTACTTTCAAAATAAAGGCCAAAAACATACTGAAAATCGATCTTTTAGGTGCCCAAAAGTCGATATGTGCATGCATCTTCTGTACCTGTTTATATCTCAAATTCTGGCCCTAAACACCCGAAAATTCGATATTTTGGGGTCCCAGAAGCGATCTGTACATGCCTACTCCGTGTTAGAGTATTTTCAAAATTCAGGCCCAAAACATGCTAAAAATCGATATTTTTGGTGCCCAAAGTCAATATGTGCATGTATCTTATGTACCCGTTTATATCTCAAATTCAGGCTCAAAACACCCGAAAATTCAATATTTTGGGGTCCCAGAAGCAATCTGTACATGCCTACTCAGTGCTAGAATATTTTCAAAATATAGGCTAAAAACATGCTAAAAATCGATCTTTTAGATGCCAAAAAGTCGATATCTCAAATTCAGTCCCAATACACCCGAAAATTCGATATTTAGGGGTCCCAGAAGCGATCTGTACATGCCTACTCCGTGTTAGAGTATTTTCAAAATATATGCTCAAAACATACTGAAAATCGATCTTTTAGGTGTACAAAAGTAGATATGTGCATGCATCTTCAGTACCCGTTTGTATCTCAAATTCAGGCTCAAAACACCCGAAAATTCAATATTTTGGGGTCCCAGAAGCAATCTGTACATGCCTACTCAGTGTTAGAGTATTTTCAAAATACATGCCCAAAACATGCTGAAAATCGATATTTTAGATGCCCAAAGTCAATATGTGCATGTATCTTCTGTACCAGTTTATATCTCAAATTCAGGCTCAAAACACCCGAAAATTCAATATTTTGGGGTCCCAGAAGCAATCTGTACATGCCTACTATGTGCTAGAATATTTTCAAAATATAGGCTGAAAACATGCTAATAATCGATCTTTTAGGTGCCAAAAAAACGATATCTCAAATTCAGTCCCAAAACACCCGAAAATTCGATATTTAGGGGTCCCAGAAGCGATCTGTACATGCCTACTCCGTGTTAGAGTATTTTCAAAATACATGCTCAAAACATACTGAAAATCGATCTTTTAGGTGCACAAAAGTCGATATGTGCATGTATCTTCAGTACCCGTTTATATCTCAAATTCAGGCTCAAAACACCCGAAAATTCGATATTTTGGGGTCCCAGAAGCAATCTGTACATGCCTACTCAGTGTTAGAGTATTTTCAAAATACAGGCCCAAAACATGCTGAAAATCGATATTTTAGATGCCCAAAGTCAATATGTGCATGTATCTTCTGTACCCGTTTATATCTCAAATTCAGGCTCAAAACACCCGAAAATTCAATATTTTGGGGTCCCAGAAAAGATCTGTACAGGGCTAGAATATTTTAAAAATATAGGCTAAAAACATGCTAAAAATCGATCTTTTAGGTGCCACAAAGTCGATATCTCAAATTCAGTCCCAAAACACCCAAAAATTCGATATTTAGGGGTCCCAGAAGCGATCTGTACATGCCTACTCCGTGTTAGAGTATTTTCAAAATTCAGGCCCAAAACATGCTAAAAATCGATATTTTTGGTGCCCAAAGTCAATATGTGCATGTATCTTATGTACCAGTTTATATCTCAAATTCAGGCTCAAAACACCCGAAAATTCAATATTTTGGGGTCCCAGAAGCAATCTGTACATGCCTACTATGTGCTAGAATATTTTCAAAATATAGGCTGAAAACATGCTAATAATCGATCTTTTAGGTGCCAAAAAAACGATATCTCAAATTCAGTCCCAAAACACCCGAAAATTCGATATTTAGGGGTCCCAGAAGCGATCTGTACATGCCTACTCCGTGTTAGAGTATTTTCAAAATACATGCTCAAAACATACTGAAAATCGATCTTTTAGGTGCACAAAAGTCGATATGTGCATGTATCTTCAGTACCCGTTTATATCTCAAATTCAGGCTCAAAACACCCGAAAATTCGATATTTTGGGGTCCCAGAAGCAATCTGTACATGCCTACTCAGTGTTAGAGTATTTTCAAAATACAGGCCCAAAACATGCTGAAAATCGATATTTTAGATGCCCAAAGTCAATATGTGCATGTATCTTCTGTACCCGTTTATATCTCAAATTCAGGCTCAAAACACCCGAAAATTCAATATTTTGGGGTCCCAGAAAAGATCTGTACAGGGCTAGAATATTTTAAAAATATAGGCTAAAAACATGCTAAAAATCGATCTTTTAGGTGCCACAAAGTCGATATCTCAAATTCAGTCCCAAAACACCCGAAAATTCGATATTTAGGGGTCCCAGAAGCGATCTGTACATGCCTACTCCATGTTAGAGTAATTTCAAAATACATGCTCAAAACATACTGAAAATCGATCTTTTAGGTGCAAAAAAGTCGATATGTGCATGCATCTTCAGTACCCGTTTATATCTCAAATTCAGGCTCAAAACACCCGAAAATTCGATATTTTGGGGTCCCAGAAGCAATCTGTACATGCCTACTCAGTGTTAGAGTATTTTCAAAATACAGGCCCAAAACATGCTGAAAATCGATATTTTTGGTGCCCAAAGTCAATATGTGCATGTATCTTCTGTACCCGTTTATATCTCAAATTCAGGCTCAAAACACCGGAAAATTCAATATTTTGGGGTCCCAGAAGCAATCTGTACATGCCTACTCAGTGCTAGAATATTTTCAAAATATAGGCTAAAAACATGCTAAAAATCAATCTTTTAGTTGCCAAAAAGTCGATATCTCAAATTCAGTCCCAAAACACCCGAAAATTCGATATTTAGGGGTCCCAGAAGCGATCTGTACATGCCTACTCCGTGTTAGAGTATTTTCAAAATACAGGCCAAAAACATACTGAAAATCGATCTTTTAGGTGCCCAAAAGTCGATATGTGCATGCATCTTCTGTACCCGTTTATATCTCAAATTCTGGCCCTAAACACCCGAAAATTCGATATTTTGGGGTCCCAGAAGCGATCTGTACATGCCTACTCCGTGTTAGAGTATTTTCAAAATTCAGGCCCAAAACATGCTGAAAATCGATATTTTTGGTGCCCAAAGTCAATATGTGCATTATCTTCTGTACCCGTTTATATCTCAAATTCAGGCTCAAAACACCCGAAAATTCAATATTTTGGGGTCCCAGAAGCAATCTGTACTCAGTGCTAGAATATTTTCAAAATATAGGCTAAAAACATGCTAAAAATCGATCTTTTAGGTGCCAAAAAGTCGATATCTCAAATTCAGTCCCAAAACACCCGAAAATTCGATATTTAGGGGTCCCAGAAGCGATCTGTACATGCCTACTCCGTGTTAGAGTATTTTCAAAATACATGCCCAAAACATGCTGAAAATCGATATTTTAGATGCCCAAAGTCAATATGTGCATGTATCTTCTGTACCCGTTTATATCTCAAATTCAGGCTCAAAACACCCGAAAATTCAATATTTGGGGGTCCCAGAAGCAATCTGTACATGCCTACACAGTGCTAGAATATTTTCAAAATATAGGCTAAAAACATGCTAAAAATCGACATTTTAGGTGCCAAAAAATCGATATCTCAAATTCAGTCCCAAAACACCCGAAAATTCGATATTTAGAGGTCCCAGAAGGTATCTGTACATGCCTACTCCGTGTTAGAGTATTTTAAAATTCAGGCACAAAACATGCTGAAAATCGATATTTTTGGTGCCCAAAGTCAATATGTGCATGTATCTTCTGTACCCGTTTATATCTCAAATTCAGGCTCAAAACACCCGAAAATTCAATATTTTGGGGTCCCAGAAGCAATCTGTACAGTGCTAGAATATTTTCAAAATATAGGCTAAAAACATGCTAAAAATCGATCTTTTAGGTGCCAAAAAGTCGATATCTCAAATTCAGTCCCAAAACACCCGAAAATTCGATATTTAGGGGTCCCAGAAGCGATCTGTACATGCCTACTCCGTGTTAGAGTATTTTCAAAATACATGCTCAAAAACATACTGAAAATCGATCTTTTAGGTGCACAAAAGTCGATATGTGCATGCATCTTCTGTACCCGTTTATATCTCAAATTCTGGCCCTAAACACCCGAAAATTCGATATTTTGGGGTCCCAGAAGCGATCTGTACATGCCTACTCCGTGTTAGAGTATTTTCAAAATTAAGGCCCAAAACATGCTGAAAATCGATATTTTTGGTGCCCAAGGTCAATATGTGCATGTATCTTCTGTACCCGTTTATATCTCGAATTCAGGCTCAAAACACCCGAAAATTCAATATTTTGGGGTCCCAGAAGCAATCTGTACAGTGCTAGAATATTTTCAAAATATAGGCTAAAAACATGCTAAAAATCGATCTTTTAGGTGCCAAAAAGTCGATATCTCAAATTCAGTCCCAAAACACCCGAAAATTCGATATTTAGGGGTCCCAGAAAGTATCTGTACATGCCTACTCCGTGTTAGAGTATTTTCAAAATACATGCTCAAAACATACTGAAAATCGATCTTTTAGGTGCACAAAAGTCGATATGTGCATGCATCTTCAGTACCCGTTTATATCTCAAATTCAGGCTCAAAACACCCGAAAATTCAATATTTTGGGGTCCCAGAAGCAATCTGTACATGCCTACTCAGTGTTAGAGTATTTTCAAAATACAGGCCCAAAACATGCTGAAAATCGATAATTTCGATGCCCAAAGTCAATATGTGCATGAATCTTCTGTACCCGTTTATATCTCAAATTCAGGCTCAAAACACCCGAAAATTCAATATTGTAGGGTTCCAGAAGCAATCTGTACATGCCTACACAGTGTTAGAATATTTTCAAAATATAGGCTAAAAATATGCTAAAAATCGACATTTTAGGTGCCAAAAAATCGATATCTCAAATTCAGTCCCACAACACCCGAAAATTCGATATTTAGAGGTCCCAGAAGGTATCTGTACATGCCTACTCCGTGTTAGAGTATTTTCAAAATACAGGCCAAAAACATACTGAAAATCGATCTTTTAGGTTCCCAAAAGTCGATATGTGCATGCATCTTCTGTACCCGTTTATATCTCAAATTCTGGCCTTAAACACCCGAAAATTCTATATTTAGTGGTCCCAGAAGCGATCTGAACATGCTTACTCCGTGTTAGAGTATTTTCAAAATACATGCTCAAAACATACTGAAAATCGATCTTTTAGGTGCACAGAAGTCGATATGTGCATGTATCTTCAGTACCCGTTTATATCTCAAATTCAGGCTCAAAACACCCGAAAATTCAATATTTTGGGGTCCCAGAAGTAATCTGTACATGCCTGCTCAGTGTTAGAGTATTTTCAAAATTCAGGCCCAAAACATGCTGAAAATCGATATTATTGGTGCCCAAAGTCAATATGTGCATGTATCTTCTGTACCCGTTTATATCTCAAATTCAGGCTCAAAACACCCGAAAATTCAATATTTTGGGGTCCCAGAAGCAATCTGTACATGCCTACTCAGTGCTAGAATATTTTCAAAATATAGGCTAAAAACATGCTAAAAATCGATCTTTTAGGTGCCAAAAAGTCGATATCTCAAATTCAGTCCCAAAACACCCGAAAATTCGATATTTAGGGGTCCCAGAAGCGATCTGTACATGCCTACTCCGCGTTAGAGTATTTTCAAAATACATGCTCAAAACATACTGAAAATCGATCTTTTAGATGCACAAAAGTCGATATGTGCATGCATCTTCAGTACCCGTTTATATCTCAAATTCAGGCTCAAAACTCCCGAAAATTCAATATTTTGGGGTCCCAGAAGCAATCTGTACATGCCTACACAGTGCTAGAATATTTTCAAAATATAGGCTAAAAACATGCTAAAAATCGACATTTTAGGTGCCAACAAATCGATATCTCAAATTCAGTCCCAAAACACCCGAAAATTCGATATTTAGAGGTCCCAGAAGGTATCTGTACATGCTTACTCCGTGTTAGAGTATTTTCAAAATACAGGCCAAAAACATACTGAAAATCGATCTTTTAGGTGCCCAAAAGTCGATATGTGCATGCATCTTCTGTACCCGTTTATATCTCAAATTCTGGCCATAAACACCCGAAAATTCGATATTTTGGGGTCCCAGAAGCGATCTGTACACGCCTACTCCGTGTTAGAGTATTTTCAAAATTCAGGCCCAAAACATGCTGAAAATCGATATTTTTGGTGCCCAAAGTCAATATGTGCATGTATCTTCTGTACCCGTTTATATCTCAAATTCAGGCTCAAAACACCCGAAAATTCAATATTTTGGGGTCCTAGAAGCAATCTGTACAGTGCTAGAATATTTTCAAAATATAAGCTAAAAACATGCTAAAAATCGATCTTTTAGGTGCCAAAAAGTCGATATCTCAAATTCAGTCCCAAAACACCCGAAAATTCGATATTTAGGGGTCCCAGAAGCGATCTGTACATGCCTACTCCGTGTTAGAGTATTTTCAAAATACATGCTCAAAACATACTGAAAATCGATCTTTTAGGTGCACAAAAGTCGATATGTGCATGCATCTTCAGTACCCGTTTATATCTCAAATTCAGGCTCAAAACACCCGAAAATTCAATATTTTGGGGTCCCAGAAGCAATCTGTACATGCCTACTCAGTGTTAGAGTATTTTCAAAATACAGGCCCAAAACATGCTGAAAATCGATATTTTAGATGCCCAAAGTCAATATGTGCATGTATCTTCTGTACCCGTTTATATCTCAAATTCAGGCTCAAAACACCCGAAAATTCAATATTTTGGGGTCCCAGAAGCAATCTGTACATGCCTACACAGTGCTAGAATATTTTCAAGATATAGGCTAAAAACATGCTAAAAATCAACATTTTAGGTGCCAAAAAAACGATATATCAAATTCAGTCCCATAACACCCGAAAATTCGATATTTAGAGGTCCCAGAAGGTATCTGTACATGCCTACTCCGTGTTAAAGTATTTTCAAAATACAGGCCAAAAACATACTGAAAATCGATCTATTAGGTGCCCAAAAGTCGATATGTGTATGCATCTTCTGTACCCGTTTATATCTCAAATTCTGGACCTAAACACCCGAAAATTCGATATTTTTGGGTCCCAGAAGCAATCTGTACATGCCTGCTCAGTGTTAGAGTATTTTCAAAATTCAGGCCCAAAACATGCTGAAAATCGATATTTTTGGTGCCCAAAGTCAATATGTGCATGTATCTTATGTACCCGTTTATATCTCAAATTCAGGCTCAAAACACCCGAAAATTCAATATTTTGGGGTCCCAGAAGCAATCTGTACATGCCTACTCAGTGCTAGAATATTTTCAAAATATAGGCTAAAAACATGCTAAAAATCGATCTTTTAGGTGCCAAAAAGTCGATATCTCAAATTCAGTCCCAAAACACCCGAAAATTCGATATTTAGGGGTCCCAGAAGCGATTTGTACATGCCTACTCCGTGTTAGAGTATTTTCAAAATACATGCTCAAAACATACTGAAAATCGATCTTTTAGGTGCACAAAAGTCGATATGTGCATGCATCTTCAGTACCCGTTTATATCTCAAATTCAGGCTCAAAACACCCGAAAATTCAATATTTTGAGGTCCCAGAAGCAATCTGTACATGCCTACACAGTGCTAGAATATTTTCAAAATATAGTCTAAAAACATGCTAAAAATCGACATTTTAGGTGCCAAAAAATCAATATCTCAAATTCAGTCCCAAAACACCCGAAAATTCGATATTTAGAGGTCCCAGAAGGTATCTGTACATGCTTACTCCGTGTTAGAGTATTTTCAAAATACAGGCCAAAAACATACTGAAAATCGATCTTTTAGGTGCCCAAAAGTCGATATGTGCATGCATCTTCTGAACCCGATTATATCTCAAATTCTGGCCCTAAACACCCGAAAATTCGATATTTTGGGGTCCCAGAAGCGATCTGTACACGCCTACTCCGTGTTAGAATATTTTCAAAATATAGGCTAAAAACATGCTAAAAATCGATCTTTTAGGTGCCAAAAAGTCGATATCTCAAATTCAGTCCCAAAAAACCCGAAAATTCGATATTTAGGGGTCCCAGAAGGTATCTGTACATGCCTACTCCGTGTTAGAGTATTTTCAAAATTCAGGCACAAAACATGCTGAAAATCGATATTTTTGGTGCCCAAAGTCAATATGTGCATGTATCTTCTGTACCCGTTTATATCTCAAATTCAGGCTCAAAACACCCGAAAATTCAATATTTTGGGGTCCCAGAAGCAATCTGTACAGTGCTAGAATATTTTCAAAATATAGGCTAAAAACATGCTAAAAATCGATCTTTTAGGTGCCAAAAAGTCGATATCTCAAATTCAGTCCCAAAAAACCCGAAAATTCGATATTTAGGGGTCCCAGAAGCGATCTGTACATGCCTACTCCGTGTTAGAGTATTTTCAAAATACATGCTCAAAAACATACTGAAAATCGATCTTTTAGGTGCACAAAAGTCGATATGTGCATGCATCTTCTGTACCCGTTTATATCTCAAATTCTGGCCCTAAACACCCGAAAATTCGATATTTTGGGGTCCCAGAAGCGATCTGTACATGCCTACTCCGTGTTAGAGTATTTTCAAAATTAAGGCCCAAAACATGCTGAAAATCGATATTTTTGGTGCCCAAGGTCAATATGTGCATGTATCTTCTGTACCCGTTTATATCTCGAATTCAGGCTCAAAACACCCGAAAATTCAATATTTTGGGGTCCCAGAAGCAATCTGTACACTGCTAGAATATTTTCAAAATATAGGCTAAAAACATGCTAAAAATCGATCTTTTAGGTGCCAAAAAGTCGATATCTCAAATTCAGTCCCAAAACACCCGAAAATTCGATATTTAGGGGTCCCAGAAGCGATCTGTACATGCCTACTCCGTGTTAGAGTATTTTCAAAATACATGCTCAAAACATACTGAAAATCGATCTTTTAGGTGCACAAAAGTCGATATGTGCATGCATCTTCAGTACCCGTTTATATCTCAAATTCAGGCTCAAAACACCCGAAAATTCAATATTTTGGGGTCCCAGAAGCAATCTGTACATGCCTACTCAGTGTTAGAGTATTTTCAAAATACAGGCTCAAAACATGCTGAAAATCGATAATTTCGATGCCCAAAGTCAATATGTGCATGAATCTTCTGTACCCGTTTATATCTCAAATTCAGGCTCAAAACACCCGAAAATTCAATATTGTAGGGTTCCAGAAGCAATCTGTACATGCCTACACAGTGTTAGAATATTTTCAAAATATAGGCTAAAAACATGCTAAAAATCGACATTTTAGGTGCCAAAAAATCGATATCTCAAATTCAGTCCCACAACACCCGAAAATTCGATATTTAGAGGTCCCAGAAGGTATCTGTACATGCCTACTCCGTGTTAGAGTATTTTCAAAATACAGGCCAAAAACATACTGAAAATCGATCTTTTAGGTTCCCAAAAGTCGATATGTGCATGCATCTTCTGTACCCGTTTATATCTCAAATTCTGGCCTTAAACACCCGAAAATTCTATATTTAGTGGTCCCAGAAGCGATCTGAACATGCTTACTCCGTGTTAGAGTATTTTCAAAATACATGCTCAAAACATACTGAAAATCGATCTTTTAGGTGCACAGAAGTCGATATGTGCATGTATCTTCAGTACCCGTTTATATCTCAAATTCAGGCTCAAAAAACCCGAAAATTCAATATTTTGGGGTCCCAGAAGTAATCTGTACATGCCTGCTCAGTGTTAGAGTATTTTCAAAATTCAGGCCCAAAACATGCTGAAAATCGATATTATTGGTGCCCAAAGTCAATATGTGCATGTATCTTCTGTACCCGTTTATATCTCAAATTCAGGCTCAAAACACCCGAAAATTCAATATTTTGGGGTCCCAGAAGCAATCTGTACATGCCTACTCAGTGCTAGAATATTTTCAAAATATAGGCTAAAAACATGCTAAAAATCGATCTTTTAGGTGCCAAAAAGTCGATATCTCAAATTCAGTCCCAAAACACCCGAAAATTCGATATTTAGGGGTCCCAGAAGCGATCTGTACATGCCTACTCCGCGTTAGAGTATTTTCAAAATACATGCTCAAAACATACTGAAAATCGATCTTTTAGATGCACAAAAGTCGATATGTGCATGCATCTTCAGTACCCGTTTATATCTCAAATTCAGGCTCAAAACTCCCGAAAATTCAATATTTTGGGGTCCCAGAAGCAATCTGTACATGCCTACACAGTGCTAGAATATTTTCAAAATATAGGCTAAAAACATGCTAAAAATCGACATTTTAGGTGCCAACAAATCGATATCTCAAATTCAGTCCCAAAACACCCGAAAATTCGATATTTAGAGGTCCCAGAAGGTATCTGTACATGCTTACTCCGTGTTAGAGTATTTTCAAAATACAGGCCAAAAACATACTGAAAATCGATCTTTTAGGTGCCCAAAAGTCGATATGTGCATGCATCTTCTGTACCCGTTTATATCTCAAATTCTGGCCATAAACACCCGAAAATTCGATATTTTGGGGTCCCAGAAGCGATCTGTACACGCCTACTCCGTGTTAGAGTATTTTCAAAATTCAGGCCCAAAACATGCTGAAAATCGATATTTTTGGTGCCCAAAGTCAATATGTGCATGTATCTTCTGTACCCGTTTATATCTCAAATTCAGGCTCAAAACACCCGAAAATTCAATATTTTGGGGTCCTAGAAGCAATCTGTACATGCCTACACAGTGCTAGAATATTTTCAAGATATAGGCTAAAAACATGCTAAAAATCAACATTTTAGATGCCAAAAAAACGATATATCAAATTCAGTCCCATAACACCCGAAAATTCGATATTTAGAGGTCCCAGAAGGTATCTGTACATGCCTACTCCGTGTTAAAGTATTTTCAAAATACAGGCCAAAAACATACTGAAAATCGATCTATTAGGTGCCCAAAAGTCGATATGTGTATGCATCTTCTGTACCCGTTTATATCTCAAATTCTGGACCTAAACACCCGAAAATTCGATATTTTTGGGTCCCAGAAGCAATCTGTACATGCCTGCTCAGTGTTAGAGTATTTTCAAAATTCAGGCCCAAAACATGCTGAAAATCGATATTTTTGGTGCCCAAAGTCAATATGTGCATGTATCTTATGTACCCGTTTATATCTCAAATTCAGGCTCAAAACACCCGAAAATTCAATATTTTGGGGTCCCAGAAGCAATCTGTACATGCCTACTCAGTGCTAGAATATTTTCAAAATATAGGCTAAAAACATGCTAAAAATCGATCTTTTAGGTGCCAAAAAGTCGATATCTCAAATTCAGTCCCAAAACACCCGAAAATTCGATATTTAGGGGTCCCAGAAGCGATTTGTACATGCCTACTCCGTGTTAGAGTATTTTCAAAATACATGCTCAAAACATACTGAAAATCGATCTTTTAGGTGCACAAAAGTCGATATGTGCATGCATCTTCAGTACCCGTTTATATCTCAAATTCAGGCTCAAAACACCCGAAAATTCAATATTTTGAGGTCCCAGAAGCAATCTGTACATGCCTACACAGTGCTAGAATATTTTCAAAATATAGTCTAAAAACATGCTAAAAATCGACATTTTAGGTGCCAAAAAATCAATATCTCAAATTCAGTCCCAAAACACCCGAAAATTCGATATTTAGAGGTCCCAGAAGGTATCTGTACATGCTTACTCCGTGTTAGAGTATTTTCAAAATACAGGCCAAAAACATACTGAAAATCGATCTTTTAGGTGCCCAAAAGTCGATATGTGCATGCATCTTCTGTACCCGATTATATCTCAAATTCTGGCCCTAAACACCCGAAAATTCGATATTTTGGGGTCCCAGAAGCGATCTGTACACGCCTACTACGTGTTAGAATATTTTCAAAATATAGGCTAAAAACATGCTAAAAATCGATCTTTTAGGTGCCAAAAAGTCGATATCTCAAATTCAGTCCCAAAAAACCCGAAAATTCGATATTTAGGGGTCCCAGAAGCGATCTGTACATGCCTACTCCGTGTTAGAGTATTTTCAACATACATGCTCAAAACATACTGAAAATCGATCTTTTAGGTGCACAAAAGTCGATATGTGCATGTATCTTCAGTACCCGTTTATATCTCAAATTCAGGCTCAAAACACCCGAAAATTCAATATTTTGGGGTCCCAGAAGCAATCTGTACATGCCTGCTCAGTGTTAGAGTATTTTCATAATTCAGGCCCAAAACATGCTGAAAATCGATATTTTAGATGCCCAAAGTCAATATGTGCATGTATCTTCTGTACCCGTTTATATCTCAAATTCAGGCTCAAAACACCCGAAAATTCAATATTTTGGGGTCCCAGAAGCAATCTGTACATGCCTACACAGTGCTAGAATATTTTCAAAATATAGGCTAAAAACATGCTAAAAATCGACATTTTAGGTGCCAAAAAATCGATATCTCAAATTCAGTCCCAAAACACCCGAAAATTCGATATTTAGAGGTCCCAGAAGCGATCTGTACATGCCTACTCCGTGTTAGAGTATTTTCAAAATACATGCTCAAAACATACTAAAAATCGATCTTTTAGGTGCACAAAAGTCGATATGTGCATGCATCTTCAGTACCCGTTTATATCTCAAATTCAGGCTCAAAACACCCGAAAATTCAATATTTTGGGGTCCCAGAAGCAATCTGTACATCCCTACTCCGTGTTAGAGTATTTTCAAAATTCAGGCCCAAAACATGCTGAAAATCGATATTTTTGGTGCCCAAAGTCAATATGTGCATGTATCTTCTGTACCCGTTTATATCTCAAATTCAGGCTCAAAACACCCGAAAATTCAATATTTTGGGGTCCCAGAAGCAATCTGTACATGCCTACACAGTGCTAGAATATTTTCAAAATATAGGCTAAAAACATGCTAAAAATCGACATTTTAGGTGCCAAAAAATCGATATCTCAAATTCAGTCCCAAAACACCCGAAAATTCGATATTTAGAGGTCCCAGAAGGTATCTGTACATGCCTACTCCGTGTTAGAGTATTTTCAAAATACAGGCCAAAAACATACTGAAAATCGATCTTTTAGGTACCCAAAAGTCGATATGTGCATGCATCTTCTGTACCCGTTTATATCTCAAATTCTGGCCCTAAACACCCGAAAATTCGATATTTTGGGGTCCTAGAAGCGATCTGTACATGCCTACTCCGTGTTAGAGTATTTTCAAAATTCAGGCCCAAAACATGCTGAAAATCGATATTTTTGGTGCCCAAAGTCAATATGTGCATGTATCTTCTGTACCCGTTTATATCTCAAATTCAGGCTCAAAACACCCGAAAATTCAATATTTTAGGGTCCCAGAAGCAATCTGTACGGTGCTAGAATATTTTCAAAATATAGGCTAAAAACATGCTAAAAATCGATCTTTTAGGTGCCAAAAAGTCGATATCTCAAATTCAGTCCCAAAACACCCGAAAATTCGATATTTAGAGGTCCCAGAAGGTATCTGTACATGCTTACTCCGTGTTAGAGTATTTTCAAAATACAGGCCAAAAACATACTGAAAATCGATCTTTTAGGTGCCCAAAAGTCGATATGTGCATGCATCTTCAGTACCCGTTTATATCTCAAATTCAGGCTCAAAACACCCGAAAATTCAATATTTTGGGGTCCCAGAAGCAATCTGTACATGCCTACACAGTGCTAGAATATTTTTAAAATATAGGCTAAAAACATGCTAAAAATCGACATTTTAGGTGCCAAAAAATCGATATCTCAAATTCAGTCCCAAAACACCCGAAAATTCGATATTTAGAGGTCCCAGAAGGTATCTGTACATGCTTACTCCGTGTTAGAGTATTTTCAAAATACAGGCCAAAAACATACTGAAAATCGATCTTTTAGGTGCCCAAAAGTCGATATGTGCATGCATCTTCTGTACCCGTTTATATCTCAAATTCTGGCCCAAAACACCCGAAAATTCGATATTTTGGGGTCCCAGAAGCGATCTATACATCCCTAGTCCGTGTTAGAGTATTTTCAAAATTCAGGCCCAAAACATGCTGAAAATCGATATTTTTGGTGCCCAAAGTCAATATGTGCATGTATCTTCTGTACCCGTTTATATCTCAAATTCAGGCTCAAAACACCCGAAAATTCAATATTTTAGGGTCCCAGAAGCAATCTGTACAGTGCTAGAATATTTTCAAAATATAGGCTAAAAACATGCTAAAAATCGATCTTTTAGGTGCCAAAAAGTCGATATCTCAAATTCAGTCCCAAAACACCCGAAAATTCGATATTTAGGGGTCCCAGAAGCGATCTGTACATGCCTACTCCGTGTTAGAGTATTTTCAAAATACATGCTCAAAACATACTGAAAATCGATCTTTTAGGTGCACAAAAGTCGATATGTGCATGCATCTTCAGTACCCGTTTATATCTCAAATTCAGGCTCAAAACACGCGAAAATTCAATATTTTGGGGTCCCAGAAGCAATCTGTACATGCCTACTCAGTGTTAGAGTATTTTCAAAATACTGGCCCAAAACATGCTGAAAATCGATATTTTAGATGCCCAAAGTCAATATGTGCATTTATCTTCTGTACCCGTTTATATCTCAAATTCAGGCTCAAAACACCCGAAAATTCAATATTTTTGGGTCCCAGAAGCAATCTGTACATGCCTACACAGTGCTAGAATATTTTCAAAATATAGGCTAAAAACATGCTAAAAATCGACATTTTAGGTGCCAAAAAAACGATATATCAAATTCAGTCCCATAACACCCAAAAATTCGATATTTAGAGGTCCCAGAAGGTATCTGTACATGCCTACTCCGTGTTAGAGTATTTTCAAAATACAGGCCAAAAACATACTGAAAATCGATCTTTTAGGTGCCCAAAAGTCGATATGTGTATGCATCTTCTGTACCCGTTTATATCTCAAATTCTGGCCCTAAACACCCGAAAATTCGATATTTTGGGGTCCCAGAAGCAATCTGTACATGCCTGCTCAGTGTTAGAGTATTTTCAAAATTCAGGCCCAAAACATGCTGAAAATCGATATTTTTGGTGCCCAAAGTCAATATGTGCATGTATCTTCTGTACCTGTTTATATCTCAAATTCTGGCTCAAAACACCCGAAAACTCAATATTTTGGGGTCCCAGAAGCAATCTGTACATGCCTACTCAGTGCTAGAATATTTTCAAAATATAGGCTAAAAACATGCTAAAAATCGATCTTTTAGGTGCCAAAAAGTCGATATCTCAAATTCAGTCCCAAAACACCCGAAAATTCGATATTTAGGGGTCCCAGAAGCGATTTGTACATGCCTACTCCGTGTTAGAGTATTTTCAAAATACATGCTCAAAACATACTGAAAATCGATCTTTTAGGTGCACAAAAGTCGATATGTGCATGCATCTTCAGTACCCGTTTATATCTCAAATTCAGGCTCAAAACACCCGAAAATTCAATATTTTGGGGTCCCAGAAGCAATCTGTACATGCCTACACAGTGCTAGAATATTTTTAAAATATAGGCTAAAAACATGCTAAAAATCGACATTTTAGGTGCCAAAAAATCGATATCTCAAATTCAGTCCCAAAACACCCGAAAATTCGATATTTAGAGGTCCCAGAAGGTATCTGTACATGCTTACTCCGTGTTAGAGTATTTTCAAAATACAGGCCAAAAACATACTGAAAATCGATCTTTTAGGTGCCCAAAAGTCAATATGTGCATGCATCTTCTGTACCCGTTTATATCTCAAATTCTGGCCCAAAACACCCGAAAATTCGATATTTTGGGGTCCCAGAAGCGATCTATACATCCCTAGTCCGTGTTAGAGTATTTTCAAAATTCAGGCCCAAAACATGCTGAAAATCGATATTTTTGGTGCCCAAAGTCAATATGTGCATGTATCTTCTGTACCCGTTTATATCTCAAATTCAGGCTCAAAACACCCGAAAATTCAATAAGCAATCTGTACATGCCTACACAGTGCTAGAATATTTTCAAAATATAGGCTAAAAACATGCTAAAAATCGACATTTTAGGTGCCAAAAAGTCGATATCTCAAATTCAGTCCCAAAACACCCGAAAATTCGATATTTAGAGGTCCCAGAAGGTATCTGTACATGCCTACTCCGTGTTAGAGTATTTTCAAAATACAGGCCAAAAACATACTGAAAATCGATCTTTTAGGTGCCCAAAAGTCGATATGTGCATGGATCTTCTGTACCCGTTTATATCTCAAATTCTGGCCCTAAACACCCGAAAATTCGATATTTTGGGGTCCCAGAAGCGATCTGTACATGCCTACTCCGTGTTAGAGTATTTTCAAAATACAGGCCAAAAACATACTGAAAATCGATCTTTTAGGTGCCCAAAGTCAATATGTGCATGTATCTTCTGTACCCGTTTATATCTCAAATTCAGGCTCAAAACACCGGAAAATTCAATATTTTGGGGTCCCAGAAGCAATCTGTACATGCCTACTCAGTGTTAGAGTATTTTCAAAATACAGGCCCAAAACATGCTGAAAATCGATATTTTTGATGAAAAAAGTCAATATGTGCATGTATCTTCTGAACCCGTTTATATCTCAAATTCAGGCTCAAAATACCCGAAAATTCAATATTTTGGGGTCCCAGAAGCAATCTGTACATGCCTACACAGTGCTAGAATATTTTCAAAATATAGGCTAAAAACATGCTAAAAATCGACATTTTAGGTGCCAAAAAATCGATATCTCAAATTCAGTCCCAAAACACCCGAAAATTCGATATTTAGAGGTCCCAGAAGGTATCTGTACATGCCTACTCCGTGTTAGAGTATTTTCAAAATACAGGCCAAAAACATACTGAAAATCGATCTTTTAGGTGCCCAAAATTCGATATGTGCATGCATCTTCTGTACCCGTTTATATCTCAAATTCTGGCCCTAAACACCCGAAAATTCGATATTTTGGGGTCCCAGAAGCGATCTGTACATGCCTACTCCGTGTTAGAGTATTTTCAAAATTCAGGCATAAAACATGCTGAAAATCGATATTTTTGGTGCCCAAAGTCAATATGTGCATGTATCTTCTGTACCCGTTTATATCTCAAATTCAGCCTCAAAACACCCGAAAATTCAATATTTTGGGGTCCCAGAAGCAATCTGTACATGCCTACCCAGTGCTAGAATATTTTCAAAATATAGGCTAAAAACATGCTAAAAATCAACATTTTAGGTGCCAAAAAATCAATATCTCAAATTCAGTCCCAAAACACCCGAAAATTCGATATTTAGAGGTCCCAGAAGGTATCTGTACATGCCTACTCCGTGTTAGAGTATTTTCAAAATACAGGCCAAAAACATACTGAAAATCGATCTTTTAGGTGCCCAAAAGTCGATATGTGCATGCATCTTCTGTACCCGTTTATATCTCAAATTCTGGCCCTAAACACCCGAAAATTCGATATTTTGGGGTCCCAGAAGCGATCTGCACAAGCATACTCCGTGTTAGAGTATTTTCAAAATTCAGGCCCAAAACATGCTTAAAATCGATATTTTTGGTGCCCAAAGTTAATATGTGCATGTATCTTCTGTACCCGTTTATATCTCAAATTCAGGCTCAAAACACCCGAAAATTCAATATTTTGGGGTCCCAGAAGCAATCTGTACAGTGCTAGAATATTTTCAAAATATAGGCTAAAAACATCCTAAAAATCGATCTTTTAGGTGCCAAAAAGTCGATATCTCAAATTCAGTCCCAAAACACCCGAAAATTCGATATTTAGGGGTCCCAGAAGCGATTTGTACATGCCTACTCCGTGTTAGAGTATTTTCAAAATACATGCTCAAAACATACTGAAAATCGATCTTTTAGGTGCACAAAAGTCGATATGTGCATGCATCTTCAGTACCCGTTTATATCTCAAATTCAGGCTCAAAACACCCGAAAATTCAATATTTTGGGGTCCCAGAAGCAATCCGTACATGCCTACTCAGTGTTAGAGTATTTTCAAAATACAGTCCCAAAACATGCTGAAAATCGATATTTTAGATGCCCAAAGTCAATATGTGCATGTATCTTCTGTACCCGTTTATATCTCAAATTCAGGCTCAAAACACCCGAAAATTCAATATTTTTGGGTCCCAGAAGCAATCTGTACATGCCTACACAGTGCTAGAATATTTTCAAAATATAGGCTAAAGACATGCTAAAAATCGACATTTTAGGTGCCAAAAAATCGATATCTCAAATTCAGTCCCAAGACACCCGAAAATTCGATATTTAGTGGTCCCAGAAGGTATCTGTACATGCCTACTCCGTGTTAGAGTATTTTCAAAATACAGGCCAAAAACATACTGAAAATCGATCTTTTAGGTGCCCAAAAGTCGATATGTGCATGCATCTTCTGTACCCGTTTATATCTCAAATTCTGGCCCTAAACACCCGAAAATTCGATATTTTGGGGTCCCAGAAGCGATCTGTACAGTGCTAGAATATTTTCAAAATATAGGCTAAAAACATGCTAAAAATCGATCTTTTAGGTGCCAAAAAATCGATATCTCAAATTCAGTCCCAAAACACCCGAAAATTCGATATTTAGGGGTCCCAGAAGCGATCTGTACATGCCTACTCCGTGTTAGAGTATTTTCAAAATACATGCTCAAAACATACTGAAAATCGATCTTTTAGGTGCACAAAAGTCGATATGTGCATGCATCTTCAGTACCCGTTTATATCTCAAATTCAGGCTCAAAACACCCGAAAATTCAATATTTTGTGGTCCCAGAAGCAATCTGTACATGCCTACTCAGTGTTAGAGTATTTTCAAAATACAGGCCCAAAACATGCTGAAAATCGATATTTTAGATGCCCAAAGTCAATATGTGCATGTATCTTCTGTACCCGTTTATATCTCAAATTCAGGCTCAAAACACCCGAAAATTCAATATTTTGGGGTCCCAGAAGCAATCTGTACATGCCTACTCAGTGTTAGAGTATTTTCAAAATACAGGCCCAAAACATGCTGAAAATCGAAATTTTAGATGCCCAAAGTCAATATGTGCATGTATCTTCTGTACCCGTTTATATCTCAAATTCAGGCTCAAAACACCCGAAAATTCAATATTTTGGGGTCCCAGAAGCAATCTGTACAGTGCTAGAATATTTTCAAAATATAGGCTAAAAACATGCTAAAAATCGATCTTTTAAGTGCCAAAAAGTCGATATCTCAAATTCAGTCCCAAAACACCCGAAAATTCGATATTTAGGGTCCCAGAAGCGATCTGTACATGCCTACTCCGTGTTAGAGTATTTTCAAAATACATGCTCAAAACATACTGAAAATCGATTTTTTAGGTGCACAAAAGTCGATATGTGCATGCATCTTCAGTACCCGTTTATATCTCAAATTCAGGCTCAAAACACCCGAAAATTCAATATTTTGGGGTCCCAGAAGCAATCTGTACATGCCTACTCAGTGTTAGAGTATTTTCAAAATACAGGCCAAAAACATGCTGAAAATCGATATTTTAGATCCCCAAAGTCAATATGTGCATGTATCTTCTGTACCCGTTTATATCTCGAATTCAGGCACAAAACACCCGAAAATTCAATATTTTGGGGTCCCAGAAGCAATCTGTACAGTACTAGAATATTTTCATAATATAGGCTAAAAACATGCTAAAATTCGATCTTTTAGGTGCCAAAAAGTCGATATCTCAAATTCAGTCCCAAAACACCCGAAAATTCGATATTTAGAGGTCCCAGAAGGTATCTGTACATGCCTACTCCGTGTTAGAGTATTTTCAAAATACATTCTCAAAACATACTGAAAATCGATCTTTTAGGTGCACAAAAGTCGATATGTGCATGCATCTTCAGTACCCGTTTATATCTCAAATTCAGGCTCAAAACACCCGAAAATTCGATATTTTAGGGTCCCAGAAGCGATCTGTACATGCCTACTCCGTGTTAGAGTATTTTCAAAATTCAGGCCCAAAACATGCTGAAAATCGATATTTTTGGTGCCCAAAGTCAATATGTGCATGTATCTTCTGTACCCGTTTATATCTCAAATTCAGGCTCAAAACACCCGAAAATTCAATATTTTGGGGTCCCAGAAGCAATCTGTACATGCCTACACAGTGCTAGAATATTTTCAAAATATAGGCTAAAAACATGCTAAAAATCGACATTTTAGGTGCCAAAAAATCGATATCTCAAATTCAGTCCCAAAACACCCGAAAATTCTATATTTAGAGGTCCCAGAAGGTATCTGTACATGCCTACTCCGTGTTAGAGTATTTTCAAAATACAAGCCAAAAACATACTGAAAATCGATCTTTTAGGTGCCCAAAAGTCGATATGTGCATGCATCTTCTGTACCCGTTTATATCTCAAATTCTGGCCCTAAACACCCGAAAATTCGATATTTTGGGGTCCCAGAAGCGATCTGTACATGCCTACTCCGTGTTAGAGTATTTTCAAAATTCAGGCCCAAAACATGCTGAAAATCGGTATTTTTGGTGCCCAAAGTCAATATGTGCATGAATCTTCTGTACCCGTTTATATATAAAATACAGGCTCAAAACACTTGAAAATTCAATATTTTGGGGTCCCAGAAGCAATCTGTACATGCCTACTCAGTGTTAGAGTATTTTCAAAATTCAGGCCCAAAACATGCTGAAAATCGATATTTTAGATGCCCAAAGTCAATATGTGCATGTATCTTCTGTACCCGTTTATATCTCAAATTCAGGCTCAAAACACCCGAAAATTCAATATTTTGGGGTCCCAGAAGCAATCTGTACATCCCTACACAGTGCTAGAATATTTTCAAAATATAGGCTAAAAACATGCTAAAAATCGATCTTTTAGGTGCCAAAAAATTGATATCTCAAATTCAGTCCCAAAACACCCGAAAAAACGATATTTAGGGGTCCCAGAAGCGATCTGTACATGCCTACTCCGTGTTAGAGTATTTTCAAAATACATGTTCAAAACATACTGAAAATCGATCTTTTAGGTGCACAAACGTCGATATGTGCATGCATCTTCAGTACCCGTTTATATCTCAAATTCAGGCTCAAAACACCCGAAAATTCAATATTTTGGGGTCCCAGAAGCAATCTGTACATGCCTACTCAGTGTTAGAGTATTTTCAAAATACAGGCCCAAAACATGCTGAAAATCGATATTTTAGATGCCCAAAGTCAAGATGTGCATGTATCTTCTGAACCCGTTTATATCTCAAATTCAGGCTCAAAACACCCGAAAATTCAATATTTTGGGGTCCCAGAAGCAATCTGTACATGCCTACACAGTGCTAGAATATTTTCAAAATATAGGCTAAAAACATGCTAAAAATCGACATTTTAGGTGCCAAAAAATCGATATTTCAAATTCAGTCCGAAAACACCCGAAAATTCGATATTTAGAGGTCCCAGAAGGTATCTGTACATGCCTACTCCGTGTTAGAGTATTTTCAAAATACAGGCCAAAAACATACTGAAAATCGATCTTTTAGGTGCCCAAAAGTCGATATGTGCATGCATCTTCTGTACCCGTTTATATCTCAAATTCTGGCCCTAAACATCCGAAAATTCAATATTTTGGGGTCCCAGAAGCGATCTGTACATGCCTACTCCGTGTTAGAGTATTTTTCAAAATTCAGGCCCAAAACATGCTGAAAATCGATATTTTTGGTGCCCAAAGTCAATATGTGCATGTATCTTCTGTACCCGTTTATATCTCAAATTCAGGCCCTAAACACCCGAAAATTCGATATTTTGGGGTCCCAGAAGCGATCTGTACATGCCTACTCCGTGTTAGAGTATTTTCAAAATTCAGGCCCAAAACATGCTGAAAATCGATATTTTTGGTGTCCAAAGTCAATATGTGCATGTATCTTCTGTACCCGTTTATATCTCAAATTCAGGCTCAAAACACCCGAAAATTCAATATTTTGGGGTCCCAGAAGCAATCTGTACATCCTTACACAGTGCTAGAATATTTTCAAAATATAGGCTAAAAACATCCTAAAAATCGACATTTTAGGTGCCAAAAAATCGATATCTCAAATTCAGTCCCAAAACACCCGAAAATTCAATATTTAGGGGTCCCAGAAGCGATCTGTACATGCCTACTCCGTGTTAGAGTATTTTCAAAATACATGCTCAAAACATACTGAAAATCGATCTTTTAGGTGCACAAACGTCGATATGTGCATGCATCTTCAGTACCCGTTTATATCTCAAATTCAGGCTCAAAACACCCGAAAATTCAATATTTTGGGGTCCCAGAAGCAATCTGTACATGCCTACTCAGTGTTAGAGTATTTTCAAAATACAGGCCCAAAACATGCTGAAAATCGATATTTTAGATGCCCAAAGTCAATATGTGCATGTATCTTCTGAACCCGTTTATATCTCCAATTCAGGCTCAAAACACCCGAAAATTCAATATTTTGGGGTACCAGAAGCAATCTGTACATGCCTACACAGTACTAGAATATTTTCAAAATATAGGCTAAAAACATGCTAAAAATCGACATTTTAGGTGCCAAAAAGTCGATATCTCAAATTCAGTCCCAAAACACCCGAAAATTCGATATTTAGGGGTCCCAGAAGCGATCTGTACATGCCTTCTCCGTGTTAGAGTATTTTCAAAATACATTCTCAAAACATACTGAAAATCGATCTTTTAGGTGCACAAAAGTCGATATGTGCATGCATCTTCAGTACCCGTTTATATCTCAAATTCAGGCTCAAAACACCCGAAAATTCGATATTTTAGGGTCCCAGAAGCGATCTGTACATGCCTACTCCGTGTTAGAGTATTTTCAAAATTCAGGCCCAAAACATGCTGAAAATCGATATTTTTGGTGCCCAAAGTCAATTTGTGCATGTATCTTCTGTACCCGTTTATATCTCAAATTCAGGCTCAAAACACCCGAAAATTCAATATTTTGGGGTCCCAGAAGCAATCTTTTTCATGCCTACACAGTGCTAGAATATTTTCAAAATATAGGCTAAAAACATGCTAAAAATCGACATTTTAGGTGCCAAAAAATCGATATCTCAAATTCAGTCCCAAAACACCCGAAAATTCTATATTTAGAGGTCCCAGAAGGTATCTGTACATGCCTACTCCGTGTTAGAGTATTTTCAAAATACAAGCCAAAAACATACTGAAAATCGATCTTTTAGGTGCCCAAAAGTCGATATGTGCATGCATCTTCTGTACCCGTTTATATCTCAAATTCTGGCCCTAAACACCCGAAAATTCGATATTTTGGGGTCCCAGAAGCGATCTGTACATGCCTACTCCGTGTTAGAGTATTTTCAAAATTCAGGCCCAAAACATGCTGAAAATCGATATTTTTGGTGCCCAAAGTCAATATGTGCATGAATCTTCTGTACCCGTTTATATATAAAATACAGGCTCAAAACACCCGAAAATTCAATATTTTGGGGTCCCAGAAGCAATCTGTAAATGCCTACTCAGTGTTAGAGTATTTTCAAAATAAAGGCCCAAAACATGCTGAAAATCGATATTTTAGATGCCCAAAGTCAATATGTGCATGTATCTTCTGTACCCGTTTATATCTCAAATTCAGGCTCAAAACACCCGAAAATTCAATATTTTGGGGTCCCAGAAGCAATCTGTACATCCCTACACAGTGCTAGAATATTTTCAAAATATAGGCTAAAAACATGCTAAAAATCGATCTTTTAGGTGCCAAAAAATCGATATCTCAAATTCAGTCCCAAAACACCCGAAAATTCGATATTTAGGGGTCCCAGAAGCGATCTGTACATGCCTACTCCGTGTTAGAGTATTTTCAAAATACATGTTCAAAACATACTGAAAATCGATCTTTTAGGTGCACAAACGTCGATATGTGCATGCATCTTAAGTACCCGTTTATATCTCAAATTCAGGCTCAAAACACCCGAAAATTCAATATTTTGGGGTCCCAGAAGCAATCTGTACATGCCTACTCAGTGTTAGAGTATTTTCAAAATACAGGCCAAAAACATGCTGAAAATCGATATTTTAGATGCCCAAAGTCAATATGTGCATGTATCTTCTGAACCCGTTTATATCTCAAATTCAGGCTCAAAACACCCGAAAATTCAATATTTTGGGGTCCCAGAAGCAATCTGTACATGCCTACACAGTGCTAGAATATTTTCAAAATATAGGCTAAAAACATGCTAAAAATCGACATTTTAGGTGCCAAAAAATCGATATTTCAAATTCAGTCCCAAAACACCCGAAAATTCGATATTTAGAGGTCCCAGAAGGTATCTGTACATGCCTACTCCGTGTTAGAGTATTTTCAAAATACAGGCCAAAAACATACTGAAAATCGATCTTTTAGGTGCCCAAAAGTCGATATGTGCATGCATCTTCTGTACCCGTTTATATCTCAAATTCTGGCCCTAAACATCCGAAAATTCAATATTTTGGGGTCCCAGAAGCGATCTGTACATGCCTACTCCGTGTTAGAGTATTTTCAAAATTCAGGCCCAAAACATGCTGAAAATCGATATTTTTGGTGCCCAAAGTCAATATGTGCATGTATCTTCTGTACCCGTTTATATCTCAAATTCAGGCCCTAAACACCCGAAAATTCGATATTTTGGGGTCCCAGAAGCGATCTGTACATGCCTACTCCGTGTTAGAGTATTTTCAAAATTCAGGCCCAAAACATGCTGAAAATCGATATTTTTGGTGCCCAAAGTCAATATGTGCATGTATCTTCTGTACCCGTTTATATCTCAAATTCAGGCTCAAAACACCCGAAAATTCAATATTTTGGGGTCCCAGAAGCAATCTGTACATCCCTACACAGTGCTAGAATATTTTCAAAATATAGGCTAAAAACATGCTAAAAATCGACATTTTAGGTGCCAAAAAATCGATATCTCAAATTCAGTCCCAAAACACCCGAAAATTCAATATTTAGGGGTCCCAAAAGCGATCTGTACATGCCTACTCCGTGTTAGAGTATTTTCAAAATACATGCTCAAAACATACTGAAAATCGATCTTTTAGGTGCACAAACGTCGATATGTGCATGCATCTTCAGTACCCGTTTATATCTCAAATTCAGGCTCAAAACACCCGAAAATTCAATATTTTGGGGTCCCAGAAGCAATCTGTACATGCCTACTCAGTGTTAGAGTATTTTCAAAATACAGGCCCAAAACATGCTGAAAATCGATATTTTAGATGCCCAAAGTCAATATGTGCATGTACCTTCTGAACCCGTTTATATCTCAAATTCAGGCTCAAAACACCCGAAAATTCAATATTTTGGGGTCCCAGAAGCAATCTGTACAGTGCTAGAATATTTTCAAAATATAGGCTAAAAACATGCTAAAAATCGATCTTTTAGGTGCCAAAAAATCGATATTTCAAATTCAGTCCCAAAACACCCGAAAATTCGATATTTAGAGGTCCCAGAAGGTATCTGTACATGCCTACTCCGTGTTAGAGTATTTTCAAAATACAGGCCAAAAACATACTGAAAATCGATCTTTTAGGTGCCCAAAAGTCGATATGTGCATGCATCTTCTGTACCCGTTTATATCTCAAATTCTGGCCCTAAACATCCGAAAATTCAATATTTTGGGGTCCCAGAAGCGATCTGTACATGCCTACTCCGTGTTAGAGTATTTTCAAAATTCAGGCCCAAAACATACTGAAAATCGATCTTTTAGGTGCCCAAAAGTCAATATGTGCATGTATCTTCTGTACCCGTTTATATCTCAAATTCAGGCTCAAAACACCCGAAAATTCAATATTTTGGGGTCCCAGAAGCAATCTGTACATCCCTACACAGTGCTAGAATATTTTCAAAATATAGGCTAAAAACATGCTAAAAATCGACATTTTAGGTGCCAAAAAATCGATATCTCAAATTCAGTCCCAAAACACCCGAAAATTCAATATTTAGGGGTCCCAGAAGCGATCTGTACATGCCTACTCCGTGTTAGAGTATTTTCAAAATACATGCTCAAAACATGCTGAAAATAGATTTTTTAGATGCCCAAAGTCAATACGTGCATGTATCTTCTGAACCCGTTTATATCTCCAATTCAGGCTCAAAACACCCGAAAATTCAATATTTTGGGGTACCAGAAGCAATCTGTACATGCCTACACAGTGCTAGAATATTTTCAAAATATAGGCTAAAAACATGCTAAAAATCGACTTTTAGGTGCCAAAAAATCGATATTTCAAATTCAGTCCCAAAACACCCGAAAATTCGATATTTAGAGGTCCCAGAAGGTATCTGTACATGCCTACTCCGTGTTAGAGTATTTTCAAAATACAGGCCAAAAACATACTGAAAATCGATCTTTTAGGTGCCCAAAAGTCGATATGTGCATGCATCTTCTGTACCCGTTTATATTTCAAATTCTGGCCCTAAACACCCGAAAATTCAATATTTTGGGGTCCCAGAAGCAATCTGTACATCCCTACACAGTGCTAGAATATTTTCAAAATATAGGCTAAAAACATGCTAAAAATCGATCTTTTAGGTGCCAAAAAATCGATATCTCAAATTCAGTCCCAAAACACCCGAAAATTCGATATTTAGGGGTCCCAGAAGCGATCTGTACATGCCTACTCCGTGTTAGAGTATTTTCAAAATACATGTTCAAAACATACTGAAAATCGATCTTTTGGGTGCACAAACGTCGATATGTGCATGCATCTTCAGTACCCGTTTATATCTCAAATTCAGGCTCAAAACACCCGAAAATTCAATATTTTGGGGTCCCAGAAGCAATCTGTACATGCCTACTCAGTGTTAGAGTATTTTCAAAATACAGGCCAAAAACATGCTGAAAATCGATATTTTAGATCCCCAAAGTCAATATGTGCATGTATCTTCTGTACCCGTTTATATCTCGAATTCAGGCACAAAACACCCGAAAATTCAATATTTTGGGGTCCCAGAAGCAATCTGTACATGCCTACTCAGTGTTAGAGTATTTTCAAAATACAGGCCAAAAACATGCTGAAAATCGATATTTTAGATCCCCAAAGTCAATATGTGCATGTATCTTCTGTACCCGTTTATATCTCAAATTCAGGCTCAAAACACCCGAAAATTCAATATTTTGGGGTCCCAGAAGCAATCTGTACATCCCTACACAGTGCTAGAATATTTTCAAAATATAGGCTAAAAACATGCTAAAAATCGATCTTTTAGGTGCCAAAAAATCGATATCTCAAATTCAGTCCCAAAACACCCGAAAATTCGATATTTAGGGGTCCCAGAAGCGATCTGTACATGCCTACTCCGTGTTAGAGTATTTTCAAAATACATGTTCAAAACATACTGAAAATCGATCTTTTAGGTGCACAAACGTCGATATGTGCATGCATCTTCAGTACCCGTTTATATCTCAAATTCAGGCTCAAAACACCCGAAAATTCAATATTTTGGGGTCCCAGAAGCAATCTGTACATGCCTACTCAGTGTTAGAGTATTTTCAAAATACAGGCCCAAAACATGCTGAAAATCGATATTTTAGATGCCCAAAGTCAATATGTGCATGTATCTTCTGAACCCGTTTATATCTCAAATTCAGGCTCAAAACAGCCGAAAATTCAATATTTTGGGGTCCCAGAAGCAATCTGTACATGCCTACACAGTGCTAGAATATTTTCAAAATATAGGCTAAAAACATGCTAAAAATCGACATTTTAGGTGCCAAAAAATCGATATTTCAAATTCAGTCCCAAAACACCCGAAAATTCGATATTTAGAGGTCCCAGAAGGTATCTGTACATGCCTACTCCGTGTTAGAGTATTTTCAAAATACAGGCCAAAAACATACTGAAAATCGATCTTTTAGGTGCCCAAAAGTCGATATGTGCATGCATCTTCTGTACCCGTTTATATCTCAAATTCTGGCCCTAAACATCCGAAAATTCAATATTTTGGGGTCCCAGAAGCGATCTGTACATGCCTACTCCGTGTTAGAGTATTTTCAAAATTCAGGCCCAAAACATGCTGAAAATCGATATTTTTGGTGCCCAAAGTCAATATGTGCATGTATCTTCTGTACCCGTTTCTATCTCAAATTCAGGCCCTAAACACCCGAAAATTCGATATTTTGGGGTCCCAGAAGCGATCTGTACATGCCTACTCCGTGTTAGAGTATTTTCAAAATTCAGGCCCAAAACATGCTGAAAATCGATATTTTTGGTGCCCAAAGTCAATATGTGCATGTATCTTCTGTACCCGTTTATATCTCAAATTCAGGCTCAAAACACCCGAAAATTCAATATTTTGGGGTCCCAGAAGCAATCTGTACATCCCTACACAATGCTAGAATATTTTCAAAATGTAGGCTAAAAACATGCTAAAAATCGACATTTTAGGTGCCAAAAAATCGATATCTCAAATTCAGTCCCAAAACACCCGAAAATTCAATATTTAGGGGTCCCAAAAGCGATCTGTACATGCCTACTCCGTGTTAGAGTATTTTCAAAATACATGCTCAAAACATACTGAAAATCGATCTTTTAGGTGCACAAACGTCGATATGTGCATGCATCTTCAGTACCCGTTTATATCTCAAATTCAGGCTCAAAACACCCGAAAATTCAATATTTTTGGGTCCCAGAAGCAATCTGTACATGCCTACTCAGTGTTAGAGTATTTTCAAAATACAGGCCCAAAACATGCTGAAAATCGATATTTTAGATGCCCAAAGTCAATATGTGCATGTATCTTCTGAACCCGTTTATATCTCAAATTCAGTCCCAAAACACCCGAAAATTCGATATTTAGGGGTCCCAGAAGCGATCTGTACATGCCTACTCCGTGTTAGAGTATTTTCAAAATACATGCTGAAAACATACTGAAAATCGATCTTTTAGGTGCACAAAAGTCGATATGTGCATGCATCTTCAGTACCCGTTTATATCTCAAATTCAGGCTCAAAACACCCCAAAATTCAATATTTTGGGGTCCCAGAAGCAATCTGTACATGCCTACTCAGTGTTAGAGTATTTTCAAAATACAGGCCCAAAACATGCTGAAAATCGATATTTTAGATGCCCAAAGTCAATATGTGCATGTATCTTCTGTACCCGTTTATATCTCAAATTCAGGGTCAAAACACCCGAAAATTCAATATTTTGGGGTCCCAGAAGCAATCTGTACATGCCTACACAGTGCTAGAATATTTTCAAAATATAGGCTAAAAACATGCTAAAAATCGACATTTTAGGTGCCAAAAAATCGATATCTCAAATTCAGTCCCAAAACACCCGAAAATTCGATATTTAGAGGTCCCAGAAGGTATCTGTACATGCTTACTCCATGTTAGAGTATTTTCAAAATACAGGCCAAAAACATACTGAAAATCGATCTTTTAGGTGCCCAAAAGTCGATATGTGCATGCATCTTCTGTACCCGTTTATATCTCAAATTCTGGCCCTAAACACCCGAAAATTCGATATTTTGGGGTCCCAGAAGCGATCTGTACATGCCTACTTCGTGTTAGAGTATTTTCAAAATTCAGGCCCAAAACATGCTGAAAATCGATATTTTTGGTGCCCAAAGTCAATATGTGCATGTATCTTCTGTACCCGTTTATATCACAAATTCAGGCCCTAAACACCCAAAAATTCGATATTTTGGGGTCCCAGAAGCGATCTGTACATGCCTACTCCGTGTTAGAGTATTTTCAAAATTCAGGCCCAAAACATGCTGAAAATCGATATTTTAGGTGCACAAAAGTCGATATGTGCATGCATCTTCAGTACCCGTTTATATCTCAAATTCAGGCTCAAAACACCCGAAAATTCAATATTTTGGGGTCCCAGAAGCAATCTGTACATGCCTACTCCGTGTTAGAGTATTTTCAAAATTCAGGCCCAAAACATGCTGAAAATCGATATTTTTGGTGCCCAAAGTCAATATGTGCATGTATCTTCTGTACCCGTTTATATCTCAAATTCAGGCTCAAAACACCCGAAAATTCAATATTTTGGGGTCCCAGAAGCAATCTGTACATGCCTACTCAGTGCTAGAATATTTTCAAAATATAGGCTAAAAACATGCTAAAAATCGATCTTTTAGGTGCCAAAAAGTCGATATCTCAAATTCAGTCCCAAAACACCCGAAAATTCGATATTTAGGGGTCCCAGAAGCGATCTGTACATGCCTACTCCGTGTTAGAGTATTTACAAAATACATGCTCAAAACATACTGAAAATCGATCTTTTAGGTGCACAAAAGTCGATATGTGCATGCATCTTCAGTACCCGTTTATATCTCAAATTCAGGCTCAAAACACCCGAAAATTCAATATTTTGGGGTCCCAGAAGCAATCTGTACATGCCTACTCAGTGTTAGAGTATTTTCAAAATACAGGCCCAAAACATGCTGAAAATCGATATTTTAGATGCCCAAAGTCAATATGTGCATGTATCTTCTGTACCCGTTTATATCTCGAATTCAGGCTCAAAACACCCTAAAATTCAATATTTTGGGGTCCCAGAAGCAATCTGTACAGTGCTAGAATATTTTCAAAATATAGGCTAAAAACATGCTAAAATTCGATCTTTTAGGTGCAAAAAAGTCGATATCTCAAATTCAGTCCCAAAACACCCGAAAATTCGATATTTAGAGGTCCCAGAAGGTATCTGTACATGCCTACTCCGTGTTAGAGTATTTTCAAAATACAGGCCAAAAACATACTGAAAATCGATCTTTTAGGTGCCCAAAAGTCGATATGTGCATGCATCTTCTGTACCCGTTTATATCTCAAATTCTGGCCCTAAACATCCGAAAATTCAATATTTTGGGGTCCCAGAAGCGATCTGTACATGCCTACTCCGTGTTAGAGTATTTTCAAAATTCAGGCCCAAAACATGCTGAAAATCGATATTTTTGGTGCCCAAAGTCAATATGTGCATGTATCTTCTGTACCCGTTTCTATCTCAAATTCAGGCCCTAAACACCCGAAAATTCGATATTTTGGGGTCCCAGAAGCGATCTGTACATGCCTACTCCGTGTTAGAGTATTTTCAAAATTCAGGCCCAAAACATGCTGAAAATCGATATTTTTGGTGCCCAAAGTCAATATGTGCATGTATCTTCTGTACCCGTTTATATCTCAAATTCAGGCTCAAAACACCCGAAAATTCAATATTTTGGGGTCCCAGAAGCAATCTGTACATCCCTACACAATGCTAGAATATTTTCAAAATGTAGGCTAAAAACATGCTAAAAATCGACATTTTAGGTGCCAAAAAATCGATATCTCAAATTCAGTCCCAAAACACCCGAAAATTCAATATTTAGGGGTCCCAAAAGCGATCTGTACATGCCTACTCCGTGTTAGAGTATTTTCAAAATACATGCTCAAAACATACTGAAAATCGATCTTTTAGGTGCACAAACGTCGATATGTGCATGCATCTTCAGTACCCGTTTATATCTCAAATTCAGGCTCAAAACACCCGAAAATTCAATATTTTGGGGTCCCAGAAGCAATCTGTACATGCCTACTCAGTGTTAGAGTATTTTCAAAATACAGGCCCAAAACATGCTGAAAATCGATATTTTAGATGCCCAAAGTCAATATGTGCATGTATCTTCTGAACCCGTTTATATCTCAAATTCAGGCTCAAAACACCCGAAAATTCAATATTTTGGGGTCCCAGAAGCAATCTGTACAGTGCTAGAATATTTTCAAAATATAGGCTAAAAACATGCTAAAAATCGATCTTTTAGGTGCCAAAAAATCGATATCTCAAATTCAGTCCCAAAACACCCGAAAATTCGATATTTAGGGGTCCCAGAAGCGATCTGTACATGCCTACTCCGTGTTAGAGTATTTTCAAAATACATGCTGAAAACATACTGAAAATCGATCTTTTAGGTGCACAAAAGTCGATATGTGCATGCATCTTCAGTACCCGTTTATATCTCAAATTCAGGCTCAAAACACCCCAAAATTCAATATTTTGGGGTCCCAGAAGCAATCTGTACTCAGTGTTAGAGTATTTTCAAAATACAGGCCCAAAACATGCTGAAAATCGATATTTTAGATGCCCAAAGTCAATATGTGCATGTATCTTCTGTACCCGTTTATATCTCAAATTCAGGGTCAAAACACCCGAAAATTCAATATTTTGGGGTCCCAGAAGCAATCTGTACATGCCTACACAGTGCTAGAATATTTTCAAAATATAGGCTAAAAACATGCTAAAAATCGACATTTTAGGTGCCAAAAAATCGATATCTCAAATTCAGTCCCAAAACACCCGAAAATTCGATATTTAGAGGTCCCAGAAGGTATCTGTACATGCTTACTCCATGTTAGAGTATTTTCAAAATACAGGCCAAAAACATACTGAAAATCGATCTTTTAGGTGCACAAAAGTCGATATGTGCATGCATCTTCTGTACCCGTTTATATCTCAAATTCTGGCCCTAAACACCCGAAAATTCGATATTTTGGGGTCCCAGAAGCGATCTGTACATGCCTACTTCGTGTTAGAGTATTTTCAAAATTCAGGCCCAAAACATGCTGAAAATCGATATTTTTGGTGCCCAAAGTCAATATGTGCATGTATCTTCTGTACCCGTTTATATCACAAATTCAGGCCCTAAACACCCGAAAATTCGATATTTTGGGGTCCCAGAAGCGATCTGTACATGCCTACTCCGTGTTAGAGTATTTTCAAAATTCAGGCCCAAAACATGCTGAAAATCGATATTTTAGGTGCACAAAAGTCGATATGTGCATGCATCTTCAGTACCCGTTTATATCTCAAATTCAGGCTCAAAACACCCGAAAATTCAATATTTTGGGGTCCCAGAAGCAATCTGTACATGCCTACTCCGTGTTAGAGTATTTTCAAAATTCAGGCCCAAAACATGCTGAAAATCGATATTTTTGGTGCCCAAAGTCAATATGTGCATGTATCTTCTGTACCCGTTTATATCTCAAATTCAGGCTCAAAACACCCGAAAATTCAATATTTTGGGGTCCCAGAAGCAATCTGTACATGCCTACTCCGTGTTAGAGTATTTTCAAAATTCAGGCCCAAAACATGCTGAAAATCGATATTTTTGGTGCCCAAAGTCAATATGTGCATGTATCTTCTGTACCCGTTTCTATCTCAAATTCAGGCCCTAAACACCCGAAAATTCGATATTTTGGGGTCCCAGAAGCGATCTGTACATGCCTACTCCGTGTTAGAGTATTTTCAAAATTCAGGCCCAAAACATGCTGAAAATCGATATTTTTGGTGCCCAAAGTCAATATGTGCATGTATCTTCTGTACCCGTTTATATCTCAAATTCAGGCTCAAAACACCCGAAAATTCAATATTTTGGGGTCCCAGAAGCAATCTGTACATCCCTACACAATGCTAGAATATTTTCAAAATGTAGGCTAAAAACATGCTAAAAATCGACATTTTAGGTGCCAAAAAATCGATATCTCAAATTCAGTCCCAAAACACCCGAAAATTCAATATTTAGGGGTCCCAAAAGCGATCTGTACATGCCTACTCCGTGTTAGAGTATTTTCAAAATACATGCTCAAAACATACTGAAAATCGATCTTTTAGGTGCACAAACGTCGATATGTGCATGCATCTTCAGTACCCGTTTATATCTCAAATTCAGGCTCAAAACACCCGAAAATTCAATATTTTGGGGTCCCAGAAGCAATCTGTACATGCCTACTCAGTGTTAGAGTATTTTCAAAATACAGGCCCAAAACATGCTGAAAATCGATATTTTAGATGCCCAAAGTCAATATGTGCATGTATCTTCTGAACCCGTTTATATCTCAAATTCAGGCTCAAAACACCCGAAAATTCAATATTTTGGGGTCCCAGAAGCAATCTGTACAGTGCTAGAATATTTTCAAAATATAGGCTAAAAACATGCTAAAAATCGATCTTTTAGGTGCCAAAAAATCGATATCTCAAATTCAGTCCCAAAACACCCGAAAATTCGATATTTAGGGGTCCCAGAAGCGATCTGTACATGCCTACTCCGTGTTAGAGTATTTTCAAAATACATGCTGAAAACATACTGAAAATCGATCTTTTAGGTGCACAAAAGTCGATATGTGCATGCATCTTCAGTACCCGTTTATATCTCAAATTCAGGCTCAAAACACCCCAAAATTCAATATTTTGGGGTCCCAGAAGCAATCTGTACTCAGTGTTAGAGTATTTTCAAAATACAGGCCCAAAACATGCTGAAAATCGATATTTTAGATGCCCAAAGTCAATATGTGCATGTATCTTCTGTACCCGTTTATATCTCAAATTCAGGGTCAAAACACCCGAAAATTCAATATTTTGGGGTCCCAGAAGCAATCTGTACATGCCTACACAGTGCTAGAATATTTTCAAAATATAGGCTAAAAACATGCTAAAAATCGACATTTTAGGTGCCAAAAAATCGATATCTCAAATTCAGTCCCAAAACACCCGAAAATTCGATATTTAGAGGTCCCAGAAGGTATCTGTACATGCTTACTCCATGTTAGAGTATTTTCAAAATACAGGCCAAAAACATACTGAAAATCGATCTTTTAGGTGCACAAAAGTCGATATGTGCATGCATCTTCTGTACCCGTTTATATCTCAAATTCTGGCCCTAAACACCCGAAAATTCGATATTTTGGGGTCCCAGAAGCGATCTGTACATGCCTACTTCGTGTTAGAGTATTTTCAAAATTCAGGCCCAAAACATGCTGAAAATCGATATTTTTGGTGCCCAAAGTCAATATGTGCATGTATCTTCTGTACCCGTTTATATCACAAATTCAGGCCCTAAACACCCGAAAATTCGATATTTTGGGGTCCCAGAAGCGATCTGTACATGCCTACTCCGTGTTAGAGTATTTTCAAAATTCAGGCCCAAAACATGCTGAAAATCGATATTTTAGGTGCACAAAAGTCGATATGTGCATGCATCTTCAGTACCCGTTTATATCTCAAATTCAGGCTCAAAACACCCGAAAATTCAATATTTTGGGGTCCCAGAAGCAATCTGTACATGCCTACTCCGTGTTAGAGTATTTTCAAAATTCAGGCCCAAAACATGCTGAAAATCGATATTTTTGGTGCCCAAAGTCAATATGTGCATGTATCTTCTGTACCCGTTTATATCTCAAATTCAGGCTCAAAACACCCGAAAATTCAATATTTTGGGGTCCCAGAAGCAATCTGTACATGCCTACTCAGTGCTAGAATATTTTCAAAATATAGGCTAAAAACATGCTAAAAATCGATCTTTTAGGTGCCAAAAAGTCGATATCTCAAATTCAGTCCCAAAACACCCGAAAATTCGATATTTAGGGGTCCCAGAAGCGATCTGTACATGCCTACTCCGTGTTAGAGTATTTACAAAATACATGCTCAAAACATACTGAAAATCGATCTTTTAGGTGCACAAAAGTCGATATGTGCATGCATCTTCAGTACCCGTTTATATCTCAAATTCAGGCTCAAAACACCCGAAAATTCAATATTTTGGGGTCCCAGAAGCAATCTGTACATGCCTACTCAGTGTTAGAGTATTTTCAAAATACAGGCCCAAAACATGCTGAAAATCGATATTTTAGATGCCCAAAGTCAATATGTGCATGTATCTTCTGTACCCGTTTATATCTCAAATTCAGGCTCAAAACACCCGAAAATTCAATATTTTGGGGTCCCAGAAGCAATCTGTACAGTGCTAGAATATTTTCAAAATATAGGCTAAAAACATGCTAAAAATCGATCTTTTATGTGCCAAAAAGTCGATATCTCAAATTCAGTCCCAAAACACCCGAAAATTCGATATTTAGGGTCCCAGAAGCGATCTGTACATGCGTACTCCGTGTTAGAGTATTTTCAAAATACATGCTCAAAACATACTGAAAATCGATCTTTTAGGTGCACAAAAGTCGATATGTGCATGCATCTTCAGTACCCGTTTATATCCCAAATTCAGGCTCAAAACACCCGAAAATTCAATATTTTGGGGTCCCAGAAGCAATCTGTACATGCCTACTCAGTGTTAGAGTATTTTCAAAATACAGGCCAAAAACATGCTGAAAATCGATATTTTAGATCCCCAAAGTCAATATGTGCATGTATCTTCTGTACCCGATTATATCTCGAATTCAGGCTCAAAACACCCGAAAATTCAATATTTTGGGGTCCCAGAAGCAATCTGTACAGTGCTAGAATATTTTCAAAATATAGGCTAAAAACATGCTAAAATTCGATCTTTTAGGTGCAAAAAAGTCGATATCTCAAATTCAGTCCCAAAACACCCGAAAATTCGATATTTAGGGGTCCCAGAAGCGATCTGTACATGCCTACTCCGTGTTAGAGTATTTTCAAAATACATTCTCAAAACATACTGAAAATCGATCTTTTAGGTGCACAAAAGTCGATATGTGCATACATCTTCAGTACCCGTTTATATCTCAAATTCAGGCTCAAAACACCCAAAAATTCGATATTTTAGGGTCCCAGAAGCGATCTGTACATGCCTACTCCGTGTTAGAGTATTTTCAAAATTCAGGCCCAAAACATGCTGAAAATCGATATTTTTGGTGCCCAAAGTCAATATGTGCATGTATCTTCTGTACCCGTTTATATCTCAAATTCAGGCTCAAAACACCCGAAAATTCAATATTTTGGGGTCCCAGAAGCAATCTGTACATGCCTACTCAGTGCTAGAATATTTTCAAAATATAAGCTAAAAACATGCTAAAAATCGATCTTTTAGGTGCCAAAAAGTAGATATCTCAAATTCAGTCCCAAAACACCCGAAAATACGATATTTAAGGGTCCCAGAAGCGATCTGTACATGCCTACTCCGTGTTAGAGTATTTTCAAAATACATGCTCAAAACATACTGAAAATCGATCTTTTAGGTGCACAAAAGTCGATATGTGCATGCATCTTCAGTACCCGTTTATATCTCAAATTCAGGCTCAAAACACCCGAAAATTCAATATTTTGGGGTCCCAGAAGCGATCTGTACATGCCTACTCCGTGTTAGAGTATTTTCAAAATTCAGGCCCAAAACATGCTGAAAATCGATATTTTTGGTGCCCAAAGTCAATATGTGCATGTATCTTCTGTACCCGTTTATATCTCAAATTCAGGCTCAAAACACCCGAAAATTCAATATTTTGGGGTCCCAGAAGCAATCTGTACATGCCTACTCAGTGCTAGAATATTTTCAAAATATAGGCTAAAAACATGCTAAAAATCGATCTTTTAGGTGCCAAAAAGTCGATATCTCAAATTCAGTCCCAAAACACCCGAAAATTCGATATTTAAGGGTCCCAGAAGGTATCTGTACATGCCTACTCAGTGTTAGAGGATTTTCAAAATACATGCTCAAAACATACTGAAAATCGATCTTTTAGGTGCACAAAAGTCGATATGTGCATGCATCTTCAGTACCCGTTTATATCTCAAATTCAGGCTCAAAACACCCGAAAATTCAATATTTTGGGGTCCCAGAAGCAATCTGTACATGCCTAGTCAGTGTTAGAGTATTTTCAAAATACAGGCCCAAAACATGCTGAAAATCGATATTTTAGATGCCCAAAGTCAATATGTGCATGTATCTTCTGTACCCGTTTATATCTCAAATTCAGGCTCAAAACACCCGAAAATTCAATATTTTGGGGTCCCAGAAGCAATCTGTACAGTGCTAGAATATTTTCAAAATATAGGCTAAAAACATGCTAAAAATCGATCTTTTAAGTGCCAAAAAGTCGATATCTCAAATTCAGTCCCAAAACACCCGAAAATTCGATATTCAGGGTCCCAGAAGCGATCTGTACATGCGTACTCCGTGTTAGAGTATTTTCAAAATACATGCTCAAAACATACTGAAAATCGATCTTTTAGGTGCACAAAAGTCGATATGTGCATGCATCTTCAGTACCCGTTTATATCCCAAATTCAGGCTCAAAACACCCGAAAATTCAATATTTTGGGGTCCCAGAATCAATCTGTACATGCCTACTCAGTGTTAGAGTATTTTCAAAATACAGGCCCAAAACATGCTGAAAATCGATATTTTAGATGCCCAAAGTCAATATGTGCATGTATCTTCTGTACCCGTTTATATCTCGAATTCAGGCTCAAAACACCCTAAAATTCAATATTTTGGGGTCCCAGAAGCAATCTGTACAGTGCTAGAATATTTTCAAAATATAGGCTAAAAACATGCTAAAATTCGATCTTTTAGGTGCAAAAAAGTCGATATCTCAAATTCAGTCCCAAAACACCCGAAAATTTGATATTTAGGGGTCCCAGAAGCGATCTGTACATGCCTACTCCGTGTTAGAGTATTTTCAAAATACATTCTCAAAACATACTGAAAATCGATCTTTTAGGTGCACAAAAGTCGATATGTGCATACATCTTCAGTACCCGTTTATATCTCAAATTCAGGCTCAAAACACCCAAAAATTCGATATTTTAGGGTCCCAGAAGCGATCTGTACATGCCTACTCCGTGTTAGAGTATTTTCAAAATTAAGGCCCAAAACATGCTGAAAATCGATATTTTTGGTGCCCAAAGTCAATATGTGCATGTATCTTCTGTACCCGTTTATATCTCAAATTCAGGCTCAAAACACCCGAAAATTCAATATTTTGGGGTCCCAGAAGCAATCTGTACATGCCTACTCAGTGCTAGAATATTTTCAAAATATAAGCTAAAAACATGCTAAAAATCGATCTTTTAGGTGCCAAAAAGTAGATATCTCAAATTCAGTCCCAAAACACCCGAAAATACGATATTTAGGGGTCCCAGAAGCGATCTGTACATGCCTACTCCGTGTTAGAGTATTTTCAAAATACATGCTCAAAACATACTGAAAATCGATCTTTTAGGTGCACAAAAGTCGATATGTGCATGCATCTTCAGTACCCGTTTATATCTCAAATTCAGGCTCAAAACACCCGAAAATTCAATATTTTGGGGTCCCAGAAGCAATCTGTACATGCCTACTCAGTGTTAGAGTATTTTCAAAATACAGGCCAAAAACATGCTGAAAATCGATATTTTAGATGCAAAAGTCAATATGTGCATGTATCTTCTGTACCCGTTTATATCTCAAATTCAGGCTCAAAACACCCGAAAATTCAATATTTTGGGGTCCCAGAAGCAATCTGTACATGCCTACACAGTGCTAGAATATTTTCAAAATATAGGCTAAAAACATGCTAAAAATCGACATTTTAGGTGCCAAAAAATCGATATCTCAAATTCAGTCCCAAAACACCCGAAAATTCTATATTTAGAGGTCCCAGAAGGTATCTGTACATGCCTACTCCGTGTTTAGAGTATTTTCAAAATACAAGCCAAAAACATACTGAAAATCGATCTTTTAGGTGCCCAAAAGTCGATATGTGCATGCATCTTCTGTTCCCGTTTATATCTCAAATTCTGGCCCTAAACACCCGAAAATTCGATATTTTGGGGTCCCAGAAGCGATCTGTACATGCCTACTCCTTGTTAGAGTATTTTCAAAATTCAGGCCCAAAACATGCTGAAAATCGATATTTTTGGTGCCCAAAGTCAATATGTGCATGAATCTTCTGTACCCGTTTATATATAAAATACTGGCTCAAAACACCCGAAAATTCAATATTTTGGGGTCCCAGAAGCAATCTGTACATGCCTACTCAGTGTTAGAGTATTTTCAAAATACAGGCCCAAAACATGCTGAAAATCGATATTTTAGATGCCCAAAGTCAATATGTGCATGTATCTTCTGTACCCGTTTATATCTCAAATTCAGGCTCAAAACACCCGAAAATTCAATATTTTGGGGTCCCAGAAGCAATCTGTACATCCCTACACAGTGCTAGAATATTTTCAAAATATAGGCTAAAAACATGCTAAAAATCGACATTTTAGGTGCCAAAAAATCGATATCTCAAATTCAGTCCCAAAACACCCGAAAATTCGATATTTAGGGGTCCCAGAAGCGATCTGTACATGCCTACTCCGTGTAAGAGTATTTTCAAAATACATGCTCAAAACATACTGAAAATCGATCTTTTAGGTGCACAAACGTCGATATGTGCATGCATCTTCAGTACCCGTTTATATCTCAAATTCAGGCTCAAAACACCCGAAAATTCAATATTTTGGGGTCCCAGAAGCAATCTGTACATGCCTACTCAGTGTTAGAGTATTTTCAAAATACAGGCCCAAAACATGCTGAAAATCGATATTTTAGATGCCCAAAGTCAATATGTGCATGTATCTTCTGAACCCGTTTATATCTCAAATTCAGGCTCAAAACATCCGAAAATTCAATATTTTGGGGTCCCAGAAGCAATCTGTACATGCCTACACAGTGCTAGAATATTTTCAAAATATAGGCTAAAAACATGCTAAAAATCGACATTTTAGGTGCCAAAAAATCGATATTTCAAATTCAGTCCCAAAACACCCGAAAATTCGATATTTAGAGGTCCCAGAAGGTATCTGTACATGCCTACTCCGTGTTAGAGTATTTTCAAAATACAGGCCAAAAACATACTGAAAATCGATCTTTTAGGTGCACAAAAGTCGATATGTGCATGCATCTTCTGTACCCGTTTATATCTCAAATTCTGGCCCTAAACATCCGAAAATTCGATATTTTGGGGTCCCAGAAGCGATCTGTACATGCCTACTCCGTGTTAGAGTATTTTCAAAATTCAGGCCCAAAACATGCTGAAAATCGATATTTTTGGTGCCCAAAGTCAATATGTGCATGTATCTTCTGTACCCGTTTATATCTCAAATTCAGGCTCAAAACACCCGAAAATTCAATATTTTGGGGTCCCAGAGGCAATCTGTACATGCCTACTCAGTATTAGAATATTTTCAAAATATAGGCTAAAGACATGCTAAAAATCGATCTTTTAGGTGCCAAAAAGTCGATATCTCAAATTCAGTCCCAAACACCCGAAAATTCGATATTTAGGGGTCCCAGAAGCGATCTGTACATGCCTAACTCCGTGTTAGAGTATTTTCAAAATACATGCTCAAAACATACAGAAAATCGACCTTTTAGGTGCACAAAAGTCGATATGTGCATGCATCTTCAGTACCCGTTTATATCTCAAATTCAGGCTCAAAACACCCGAAAATTCAATATTTTGGGGTCCCAGAAGCAATCTGTTCATGCCTACTCAGTGTTAGAGTATTTTCAAAATACAGGCCCAAAACATGCTGAAAATCGATATTTTAGATGCCCAAAGTCAATATGTGCATGTATCTTCTGAACCCGTTTATATCTCAAATTCATGCTCAAAACACCCGAAAATTCAATATTTTGGGGTCCCAGAAGCAATCTGTACATGCCTACATAGTGCTAGAATATTTTCAAAATATAGGCTAAAAACATGCTAAAAATCGACATTTTAGGTGCCAAAAAATCGATATTTCAAATTCAGTCCCAAAACACCCGAAAATTCGATATTTAGAGGTCCCAGAAGGTATCTGTACATGCCTACTCCGTGTTAGAGTATTTTCAAAATACAGGCCAAAAACATACTGAAAATCGATCTTTTAGGTGCCCAAAAGTCGATATGTGCATGCATCTTCTGTACCCGTTTATATCTCAAATTCTGGCCCTAAACATCCGAAAATTCGATATTTTGGGGTCCCAGAAGCGATCTGTACATGCCTACTCCGTGTTAGAGGATTTTCAAAATTCAGGCCCAAAACATGCTGAAAATCGATATTTTTGGTGCCCAAAGTCAATATGTGCATGTATCTTCTGTACCCGTTTATATCTCAAATTCAGCCTCAAAACACCCGAAAATTCAATATTTTGGGGTCCCAGAAGCAATCTGTACATGCCTACCCAGTGCTAGAATATTTTCAAAATATAGGCTAAAAACATGCTAAAAATCGACATTTTAGGTGCCAAAAAATCGATATCTCAAATTCAGTCCCAAAACACCCGAAAATTCGATATTTAGAGGTCCCAGAAGGTATCTGTACATGCCTACTCCGTGTTAGAGTATTTTCAAAATACAGGCCAAAAACATACTGAAAATCGATCTTTTAGGTGCCCAAAAGTCGATATGTGCATGCATCTTCTGTACCCGTTTATATCTCAAATTCAGGCTCAAAACACCCGAAAATTCAATATTTTGGGGTCCCAGAAGCGATCTGTACATGCCTACACAGTGCTAGAATATTTTCAAAATATAGGCTAAAAACATGCTAAAAATCGATCTTTTAGGTGCCAAAAAGTCGATATCTCAAATTCAGTCCCAAAACACCCGAAAATTCGATATTTAGGGGTCCCAGAAGCGATCTGTACATGCCTACTCCGTGTTAGAGTATTTTCAAAATACATGCTCAAAACATACTGAAAATCGATCTTTTAGGTGCACAAAATTCGATATGTGCATGCATCTTCTGTACCCGTTTATATCTCAAATTCTGGCCCTAAACACCCGAAAATTCGATATTTTGGGGTCCCAGAAGCGATCTGTACATGCATACTCCGTGTTAGAGTATTTTCAAAATACAGGCCCAAAACATGCTGAAAATCGATATTTTAGATGCCCAAAGTCAATATGTGCATGTATCTTCTATACCCGTTTATATCTCAAATTCAGGCTCAAAACACCCGAAAATTCAATATTTTGGGGTCCCAGAAGCAATCTGTACATGCCTACACAGTGCTATAATATTTTCAAAATATACGCTAAAAACATGCTAAAAATCGACATTTTAGGTGCCAAAAAATCGATATCTCAAATTCAGTCCCAAACCACCCGAAAATTCGATATTTAGAGGTCCCAGAAGGTATCTGTACATGCCTACTCCGTGTTAGAGTATTTTCAAAATACAGGCCAAAAACTTACTGAAAATCGATCTTGTAGGTGCCCAAAAGTCGATATGTGCATGCATATTCTGTACCCGTTTATATCTCAAATTCTGGCCCTAAACACCCGAAAATTCGATATTTTGGGGTCCCAGAAGCGATCTGTACATGCCTACTCCGTGTTAGAGTATTTTCAAAATTCAGGCCCAAAACATGCTGAAAATCGATATTTTTGGTGACCAAAGTCAATATGTGCATGTATCTTCTGTACCCGTTTATATCTCAAATTCAGGGTCAAAACACCCCAAAATTCAATATTTTGGGGTCCCAGAAGAATCTGTACAGTGCTAGAATATTTTCAAAATATAGGCTAAAAACATGCTAAAAATCGATCTTTTAGGTGCCAAAAAGTCGATATCTCAAATTCAGTCCCAAAACACCCGAAAATTCGATATTTAGGGGTCCCAGAAGCGATCTGTACATGCCTACTCAGTGTTAGAGTATTTTCAAAATACATGCTCAAAACATACTGAAAATCGATCTTTTAGGTGCACAAAAGTCGATATGTGCATGCATCTTCAGTACCCGTTTATATCTCGAATTCAGGCTCAAAACACCCGAAAATTCAATATTTTGGGGTCCCAGAAGCAATCTGTACAGTGCTAGAATATTTTCAAAATATAGGCTAAAAACATGCTAAAATTCGATCTTTTTGGTGCAAAAAAGTCGATATCTCAAATTCAGTCCCAAAACACCCGAAAATTCGATATTTAGGGGTCCCAGAAGCGATCTGTACATGCCTACTCCGTGTTAGAGTATTTTCAAAATTCAGGCCCAAAACATGCTGAAAATCGATATTTTTGGTGCCCAAAGTCAATATGTGCATGTATCTTCTGTACCCGTTTATATCTCAAATTAAGGCTCAAAACACCCGAAAATTCAATATTTTGGGGTCCCAGAAGCAATCTGTACATGCCTACTCAGTGCTAGAATATTTTCAAAATATAAGCTAAAAACATGCTAAAAATCGATCTTTTAGGTGCCAAAAAGTCGATATCTCAAATTCAGTCCCAAAACACCCGAAAATACGATATTTAGGGGTCCCAGAAGCGATTTGTACATGCCTACTCCGTGTTAGAGTATTTTCAAAATACATGCTCAAAACATACTGAAAATCGATCTTTTAGGTGCACAAAAGTCGATATGTGCATGCATCTTCAGTACCCGTTTATATCTCAAATTCAGGCTCAAAACACCCGAAAATTCAATATTTTGGGGTCCCAGAAGCAATCTGTACATGCCTACTCAGTGTTAGAGTATTTTCAAAATACAGGCCAAAAACATGCTGAAAATCGATATTTTAGATGCAAAAGTCAATATGTGCATGTATCTTCTGTACCCGTTTATATCTCAAATTCAGGCTCAAAACACCCGAAAATTCAATATTTTGGGGTCCCAGAAGCAATCTGTACATGCCTACACAGTGCTAGAATATTTTCAAAATATAGGCTAAAAACATGCTAAAAATCGACATTTTAGGTGCCAAAAAATCGATATCTCAAATTCAGTCCCAAAACACCCGAAAATTCTATATTTAGAGGTCCCAGAAGGTATCTGTACATGCCTACTCCGTGTTAGAGTATTTTCAAAATACAAGCCAAAAACATACTGAAAATCGATCTTTTAGGTGCCCAAAAGTCGATATGTGCATGCATCTTCTGTACCCGTTTATATCTCAAATTCTGGCCCTAAACACCCGAAAATTCGATATTTTGGGGTCCCAGAAGCGATCTGTACATGCCTACTCCGTGTTAGAGTATTTTTCAAAATTCAGGCCCAAAACATGCTGAAAATCGATATTTTTGGTGCCCAAAGTCAATATGTGCATGAATCTTCTGTACCCGTTTATATATAAAATACAGGCTCAAAACACCCGAAAATTCAATATTTTGGGGTCCCAGAAGCAATCTGTACATGCCTACTCAGTGTTAGAGTATTTTCAAAATACAGGCCCAAAACATGCTGAAAATCGATATTTTAGATGCCCAAAGTCAATATGTGCATGTATCTTCTGTACCCGTTTATATCTCAAATTCAGGCTCAAAACACCCGAAAATTCAATATTTTGGGGTCCCAGAAGCGATCTGTACATGCCTACTCCGTGTAAGAGTATTTTCAAAATACATGCTCAAAACATACTGAAAATCGATCTTTTAGGTGCACAAACGTCGATATGTGCATGCATCTTCAGTACCCGTTTATATCTCAAATTCAGGCTCAAAACACCCGAAAATTCAATATTTTGGGGTCCCAGAAGCAATCTGTACATGCCTACTCAGTGTTAGAGTATTTTCAAAATACAGGCCCAAAACATGCTGAAAATCGATATTTTAGATGCCCAAAGTCAATATGTGCATGTATCTTCTGAACCCGTTTATATCTCAAATTCAGGCTCAAATCATCCGAAAATTCAATATTTTGGGGTCCCAGAAGCAATCTGTACATGCCTACACAGTGCTAGAATATTTTCAAAATATAGGCTAAAAACATGCTAAAAATCGACATTTTAGGTGCCAAAAAATCGATATTTCAAATTCAGTCCCAAAACACCCGAAAATTCGATATTTAGAGGTCCCAAAAGGTATCTGTACATGCCTACTCCGTGTTAGAGTATTTTCAAAATACAGGCCAAAAACATGCTGAAAATCGATATTTTAGATGCCCAAAGTCAATATGTGCATGTATCTTCTGTACCCGTTTATATCTCAAATTCAGGCTCAAAACACCCGAAAATTCAATATTTTGGGGTCCCAGAAGCAATCTGTACATCCCTACACAGTGCTAGAATATTTTCAAAATATAGGCTAAAAACATGCTAAAAATCGACATTTTAGGTGCCAAAAAATCGATATCTCAAATTCAGTCCCAAAACACCCGAAAATTCGATATTTAGGGGTCCCAGAAGCGATCTGTACATGCCTACTCCGTGTAAGAGTATTTTCAAAATACATGCTCAAAACATACTGAAAATCGATCTTTAAGGTGCACAAACGTCGATATGTGCATGCATCTTCAGTACCCGTTTATATCTCAAATTCAGGCTCAAAACACCCGAAAATTCAATATTTTGGGGTCCCAGAAGCAATCTGTACATGCCTACTCAGTGTTAGAGTATTTTCAAAATACAGGCCCAAAACATGCTGAAAATCGATATTTTAGATGCCCAAAGTCAATATGTGCATGTATCTTCTGAACCCGTTTATATCTCAAATTCAGGCTCAAAACATCCGAAAATTCAATATTTTGGGGTCCCAGAAGCAATCTGTACATGCCTACACAGTGCTAGAATATTTTCAAAATATAGGCTAAAAACATGCTAAAAATCGACATTTTAGGTGCCAAAAAATCGATATTTCAAATTCAGTCCCAAAACACCCGAAAATTCGATATTTAGAGGTCCCAGAAGGTATCTGTACATGCCTACTCCGTGTTAGAGTATTTTCAAAATACAGGCCAAAAACATACTGAAAATCGATCTTTTAGGTGCACAAAAGTCGATATGTGCATGCATCTTCTGTACCCGTTTATATCTCAAATTCTGGCCCTAAACATCCGAAAATTCGATATTTTGGGGTCCCAGAAGCGATCTGTACATGCCTACTCCGTGTTAGAGTATTTTCAAAATTCAGGCACAAAACATGCTGAAAATCGATATTTTTGGTGCCCAAAGTCAATATGTGCATGTATCTTCTGAACCCGTTTATATCTCAAATTCATGCTCAAAACACCCGAAAATTCAATATTTTGGGGTCCCAGAAGCAATCTGTACATGCCTACATAGTGCTAGAATATTTTCAAAATATAGGCTAAAAACATGCTAAAAATCGACATTTTAGGTGCCAAAAAATCGATATTTCAAATTCAGTCCCAAAACACCCGAAAATTCGATATTTAGAGGTCCCAGAAGGTATCTGTACATGCCTACTCCGTGTTAGAGTATTTTCAAAATACAGGCCAAAAACATACTGAAAATCGATCTTTTAGGTGCCCAAAAGTCGATATGTGCATGCATCTTCTGTACCCGTTTATATCTCAAATTCTGGCCCTAAACATCCGAAAATTCGATATTTTGGGGTCCCAGAAGCGATCTGTACATGCCTACTCCGTGTTAGAGGATTTTCAAAATTCAGGCCCAAAACATGCTGAAAATCGATATTTTTGGTGCCCAAAGTCAATATGTGCATGTATCTTCTGTACCCGTTTATATCTCAAATTCAGCCTCAAAACACCCGAAAATTCAATATTTTGGGGTCCCAGAAGCAATCTGTACATGCCTACCCAGTGCTAGAATATTTTCAAAATATAGGCTAAAAACATGCTAAAAATCGACATTTTAGGTGCCAAAAAATCGATATTTCAAATTCAGTCCCAAAACACCCGAAAATTCGATATTTAGAGGTCCCAGAAGGTATCTGTACATGCCTACTCCGTGTTAGAGTATTTTCAAAATACAGGCCAAAAACATACTGAAAATCGATCTTTTAGGTGCCCAAAAGTCGATATGTGCATGCATCTTCAGTACCCGTTTATATCTCAAATTCAGGCTCAAAACACCCGAAAATTCAATATTTTGGGGTCCCAGAAGCAATCTGTACATGCCTACACAGTGCTATAATATTTTCAAAATATAGGCTAAAAACATGCTAAAAATCGATATTATAGGTGCCCAAAAATCGATATCTCAAATTCAGTCCCATAACACCCGAAAATTCGATATTTAGAGGTCCCAGAAGGTATCTGTACATGCCTACTCCGTGTTAGAGTATTTTCAAAATACAGGCCAAAAACATACTGAAAATCGATCTTTTAGGTGCACAAAGTCAATATGTGCATGTATCTTCTGTACCCGTTTATATCTCAAATTCAGGCTCAAAACACCCGAAAATTCAATATTTTGGGGTCCCAGAAGCAATATGTACATGCCTACTCAGTGTTAGAGTATTTTCAAAATACAGGCCCAAAACATGCTGAAAATCGATATTTTTGATGCAAAAAGTCAATATGTGCATGTATCTTCTGTACCCGTTTATATCTCAAATTCAGGCTCAAAACACCCGAAAATTCAATATTTTGGGGTCCCAGAAGCAATCTGTACATGCCTACACAGTGCTAGAATATTTTATAAATATAGGCTAAAAACATGCTAAAAATCGACATTTTAGGTGCCAAAAAATCGATATCTCAAATTCAGTCCCAAAACACCCGAAAATTCGATATTTAGAGGTCCCAGAAGGTATCTGTACATGCCTACTCCGTGTTAGAGTATTTTCAAAATACAGGCCAAAAACATACTGAAAATCGATCTTTTAGGTGCCCAAAAGTCGATATATGCATGCATCTTCTGTACCCGTTTATATCTCAAATTCAGGCTCAAAACACCCGAAAATTCAATATTTTGGGGTCCCAGAAGCGATCTGTACATGCCTACTCAGTGCTAGAATATTTTCAAAATATAGGCTAAAAACATGCTAAAAATCGATCTTTTAGGTGCCAAAAAGTCGATATCTCAAATTCAGTCCCAAAACACCCGAAAATTCGATATTTAGGGGTCCCAGAAGCGATCTGTACATGCCTACTCCGTGTTAGAGTATTTTCAAAATACATGCTCAAAACATACTGAAAATCGATCTTTTAGGTGCACAAAAGTCGATATGTGCATGCATCTTCAGTACCCGTTTATATCTCAAATTCAGGCTCAAAACACCCGAAAATTCAATATTTTGGGGTCCCAGAAGCAATCTGTACATGCCTACTCAGTGTTAGATTATTTTCAAAATACATGCCCAAAACATGCTGAAAATCGATATTTTAGATGCCCAAAGTCAATATGTGCATGTATCTTCTGTACCCGTTTATATCACAAATTCAGGCTCAAAACACCCGAAAATTCAATATTTTGGGGTCCCAGAAGCAATCTGTACATGCCTACACAGTGCTATAATATTTTCAAAATATACGCTAAAAACATGCTAAAAATCGATATTATAGGTGCCAAAAAATCGATATCTCAAATTCAGTCCCAAAACACCCGAAAATTCGATATTTAGAGGTCCCAGATGGTATCTGTACATGCCTACTCCGTGTTAGAGTATTTTCAAAATACAGGCCAAAAACATACTGAAAATCGATCTTTTAGGTGCCCAAAATTCGATATGTGCATGCATCTTCTGTACCCGTTTATATCTCAAATTCTGGCCCTAAACACCCGAAAATTCGATATTTTGGGGTCCCAGAAGCGATCTGTACATGCATACTCCGTGTAAGAGTATTTTCAAAATTCAGGCCCAAAACATGCTGAAAATCGATATTTTTGGTGCCCAAAGTCAATATGTGCATGTATCTTCTGTACCCGTTTATATCTCAAATTCAGGCTCAAAACACCCGAAAATTCAATATTTTGGGGTCCCAGAAGAATCTGTACAGTGCTAGAATATTTTCAAAATATAGGCTAAAAACATGCTAAAAATCGACATTTTAGGTGCCAAAAAGTCGATATCTCAAATTCAGTCCCAAAACACCCGAAAATTCGATATTTAGGGGTCCCAGAAGCGATCTGTACATGCCTACTCAGTGTTAGAGTATTTTCAAAATACATGCTTAAAACATACTGAAAATCGATCTTGTAGGTGCACAAAAGTCGATATGTGCATGCATATTCTGTACCCGTTTATATCTCGAATTCAGGCTCAAAACACCCGAAAATTCGATATTTTGGGGTCCCAGAAGCGATCTGTACAGTGCTAGAATATTTTCAAAATATAGGCTAAAAACATGCTAAAATTCGATCTTTTTGGTGCAAAAAAGTCGATATCTCAAATTCAGTCCCAAAACACCCGAAAATTCGATATTTAGGGGTCCCAGAAGCGATCTGTACATGCCTACTCCGTGTTAGAGTATTTTCAAAATTCAGGCCCAAAACATGCTGAAAATCGATATTTTTGGTGCCCAAAGTCAATATGTGCATGTATCTTCTGTACCCGTTTATATCTCAAATTAAGGCTCAAAACACCCGAAAATTCAATATTTTGGGGTCCCAGAAGCAATCTGTACATGCCTACTCAGTGCTAGAATATTTTCAAAATATAAGCTAAAAACATGCTAAAAATCGATCTTTTAGGTGCCAAAAAGTCGATATCTCAAATTCAGTCCCAAAACACCCGAAAATACGATATTTAGGGGTCCCAGAAGCGATTTGTACATGCCTACTCCGTGTTAGAGTATTTTCAAAATACATGCTCAAAACATACTGAAAATCGATCTTTTAGGTGCACAAAAGTCGATATGTGCATGCATCTTCAGTACCCGTTTATATCTCAAATTCAGGCTCAAAACACCCGAAAATTCAATATTTTGGGGTCCCAGAAGCAATCTGTACATGCCTACTCAGTGTTAGAGTATTTTCAAAATACAGGCCAAAAACATGCTGAAAATCGATATTTTAGATGCAAAAGTCAATATGTGCATGTATCTTCTGTACCCGTTTATATCTCAAATTCAGGCTCAAAACACCCGAAAATTCAATATTTTGGGGTCCCAGAAGCAATCTGTACATGCCTACACAGTGCTAGAATATTTTCAAAATATAGGCTAAAAACATGCTAAAAATCGACATTTTAGGTGCCAAAAAATCGATATCTCAAATTCAGTCCCAAAACACCCGAAAATTCTATATTTAGAGGTCCCAGAAGGTATCTGTACATGCCTACTCCGTGTTAGAGTATTTTCAAAATACAAGCCAAAAACATACTGAAAATCGATCTTTTAGGTGCCCAAAAGTCGATATGTGCATGCATCTTCTGTACCCGTTTATATCTCAAATTCTGGCCCTAAACACCCGAAAATTCGATATTTTGGGGTCCCAGAAGCGATCTGTACATGCCTACTCCGTGTTAGAGTATTTTTCAAAATTCAGGCCCAAAACATGCTGAAAATCGATATTTTTGGTGCCCAAAGTCAATATGTGCATGAATCTTCTGTACCCGTTTATATATAAAATACAGGCTCAAAACACCCGAAAATTCAATATTTTGGGGTCCCAGAAGCAATCTGTACATGCCTACTCAGTGTTAGAGTATTTTCAAAATACAGGCCCAAAACATGCTGAAAATCGATATTTTAGATGCCCAAAGTCAATATGTGCATGTATCTTCTGTACCCGTTTATATCTCAAATTCAGGCTCAAAACACCCGAAAATTCAATATTTTGGGGTCCCAGAAGCGATCTGTACATGCCTACTCCGTGTAAGAGTATTTTCAAAATACATGCTCAAAACATACTGAAAATCGATCTTTTAGGTGCACAAACGTCGATATGTGCATGCATCTTCAGTACCCGTTTATATCTCAAATTCAAGCTCAAAACACCCGAAAATTCAATATTTTGGGGTCCCAGAAGCAATCTGTACATGCCTACTCAGTGTTAGAGTATTTTCAAAATACAGGCCCAAAACATGCTGAAAATCGATATTTTAGATGCCCAAAGTCAATATGTGCATGTATCTTCTGAACCCGTTTATATCTCAAATTCAGGCTCAAATCATCCGAAAATTCAATATTTTGGGGTCCCAGAAGCAATCTGTACATGCCTACACAGTGCTAGAATATTTTCAAAATATAGGCTAAAAACATGCTAAAAATCGACATTTTAGGTGCCAAAAAATCGATATTTCAAATTCAGTCCCAAAACACCCGAAAATTCGATATTTAGAGGTCCCAGAAGGTATCTGTACATGCCTACTCCGTGTTAGAGTATTTTCAAAATACAGGCCAAAAACATACTGAAAATCGATCTTTTAGGTGCACAAAAGTCGATATGTGCATGCATCTTCTGTACCCGTTTATATCTCAAATTCTGGCCCTAAACATCCGAAAATTCGATATTTTGGGGTCCCAGAAGCGATCTGTACATGCCTACTCCGTGTTAGAGTATTTTCAAAATTCAGGCCCAAAACATGCTGAAAATCGATATTTTTGGTGCCCAAAGTCAATATGTGCATGTATCTTCTGTACCCGTTTATATCTCAAATTCAGGCTCAAAACACCCGAAAATTCAATATTTTGGGGTCCCAGAAGCAATCTGTACATGCCTACTCAGTGCTAGAATATTTTCAAAATATAGGCTAAAAACATGCTAAAAATCGATCTTTTAGGTGCCAAAAAGTCGATATCTCAAATTCAGTCCCAAACACCCGAAAATTCGATATTTAGGGGTCCCAGAAGCGATCTGTACATGCCTAACTCCGTGTTAGAGTATTTTCAAAATACATGCTCAAAACATACAGAAAATCGACCTTTTAGGTGCACAAAAGTCGATATGTGCATGCATCTTCAGTACCCGTTTATATCTCAAATTCAGGCTCAAAACACCCGAAAATTCAATATTTTGGGGTCCCAGAAGCAATCTGTACATGCCTACTCAGTGTTAGAGTATTTTCAAAATACAGGCCCAAAACATGCTGAAAATAGATATTTTAGATGCCCAAAGTCAATATGTGCATGTATCTTCTGAACCCGTTTATATCTCAAATTCATGCTCAAAACACCCGAAAATTCAATATTTTGGGGTCCCAGAAGCAATCTGTACATGCCTACATAGTGCTAGAATATTTTCAAAATATAGGCTAAAAACATGCTAAAAATCGACATTTTAGTTGCCAAAAAATCGATATTTCAAATTCAGTCCCAAAACACCCGAAAATTCGATATTTAGAGGTCCCAGAAGGTATCTGTACATGCCTACTCCGTGTTAGAGTATTTTCAAAATACAGGCCAAAAACATACTGAAAATCGATCTTTTAGGTGCCCAAAAGTCGATATGTGCATGCATCTTCTGTACCCGTTTATATCTCAAATTCTGGCCCTAAACATCCGAAAATTCGATATTTTGGGGTCCCAGAAGCGATCTGTACATGCCTACTCCGTGTTAGAGGATTTTCAAAATTCAGGCCCAAAACATGCTGAAAATCGATATTTTTGGTGCCCAAAGTCAATATGTGCATGTATCTTCTGTACCCATTTATATCTCAAATTTAGCCTCAAAACACCCGAAAATTCAATATTTTGGGGTCCCAGAAGCAATCTGTACATGCCTACCCAGTGCTAGAATATTTTCAAAATATAGGCTAAAAACATGCTAAAAATCGATCTTTTAGGTGCCAAAATGTCGATATCTCAAATTCAGTCCCAAAACACCCGAAAATTCGATATTTAGGGGTCCCAGAAGCGATCTGTACATGCCTACTCCGTGTTAGAGTATTTTCAAAATACATGCTCAAAACATACTGAAAATCGATCTTTTAGGTGCACAAAAGTCGATATGTGCATGCATCTTCAGTACCCGTTTATATCTCAAATTCAGGCTCAAAACACCCGAAAATTCAATATTTTGGGGTCCCAGAAGCAATCTGTACATGCCTACACAGTGCTATAATATTTTCAAAATATAGGCTAAAAACATGCTAAAAATCGATATTATAGGTGCCAAAAAATCGATATCTCAAATTCAGTCCCATAACACCCGAAAATTCGATATTTAGAGGTCCCAGAAGGTATCTGTACATGCCTACTCCGTGTTAGAGTATTTTCAAAATACAGGCCAAAAACATACTGAAAATCGATCTTTTAGGTGCACAAAGTCAATATGTGCATGTATCTTCTGTACCCGTTTATATCTCAAATTCAGGCTCAAAACACCCGAAAATTCAATATTTTGGGGTCCCAGAAGCAATATGTACTTGCCTACTCAGTGTTAGAGTATTTTCAAAATACAGGCCCAAAACATGCTGAAAATCGATATTTTTGATGCAAAAAGTCAATATGTGCATGTATCTTCTATACCCGTTTATATCTCAAATTCAGGCTCAAAACACCCGAAAATTCAATATTTTGGGGCCCCAGAAGCAATCTGTACATGCCTACACAGTGCTAGAATATTTTCAAAATATAGGCTAAAAACATGCTAAAAATCGACATTTTAGGTGCCAAAAAATCGATATCTCAAATTCAGTCCCAAAACACCCGAAAATTCGATATTTAGAGGTCCCAGAAGGTATCTGTACATGCCTACTCCGTGTTAGAGTATTTTCAAAATACAGGTCAAAAACATACTGAAAATCGATCTTTTAGGTGCCCAAAAGTCAATATGTGCATGCATCTTTTGTACCCGTTTATATCTCAAATTCAGGCTCAAAACACCCGAAAATTCAATATTTTGGGGTCCCAGAAGCGATCTGTACATGCCTACTCAGTGCTAGAATATTTTCAAAATATAGGCTAAAAACATGCTAAAAATCGATCTTTTAGGTGCCAAAAAGTCGATATCTCAAATTCAGTCCCAAAACACCCGAAAATTCGATATTTAGGGGTCCCAGAAGCGATCTGTACATGCCTACTCCGTGTTAGAGTATTTTCAAAATACATGCTCAAAACATACTGAAAATCGATCTTTTAGGTGCACGAAAGTCGATATGTGCATGCATCTTCAGTACCCGTTTATATCTCAAATTCAGGCTCAAAACACCCGAAAATTCAATATTTTGGGGTCCCAGAAGCAATCTGTACATGCCTACTCAGTGTTAGAGTATTTTCAAAATACATGCCCAAAACATGCTGAAAATCGATATTTTAGATGCCCAAAGTCAATATGTGCATGTATCTTCTGTACCCGTTTATATCACAAATTCAGGCTCAAAACACCCGAAAATTCAATATTTTGGGGTCCCAGAAGCAATCTGTACATGCCTACACAGTGCTATAATATTTTCAAAATATACGCTAAAAACATGCTAAAAATCGATATAATAGGTGCCAAAAAATCGATATCTCAAATTCAGTCCCAAACCACCCGAAAATTCGATATTTAGAGGTCCCAGAAGGTATCTGTACATGCCTACTCCGTGTTAGAGTATTTTCAAAATACAGGCCAAAAACTTACTGAAAATCGATCTTGTAGGTGCCCAAAAGTCGATATGTGCATGCATCTTTTGTACCCGTTTATATCTCAAATACTGGCCCTAAACACCCGAATATTCGATATTTTGGGGTCCCAGAAGCGATCTGTACATGCCTACTCCGTGTAAGAGTATTTTCAAAATTCAGGCCCAAAACATGCTGAAAATCGATATTTTTGGTGCCCAAAGTCAATATGTGCATGTATCTTCTGTACCCGTTTATATCTCAAATTCAGGCTCAAAACACCCGAAAATTCAATATTTTGGGGTCCCAGAAGCAATCTGTACATGCCTACACAGTGCTAGAATATTTTCAAAATATAGGCTAAAAACATGCTAAAAATCGACATTTTAGGTGCCAAAAAATCGATATCTCAAATTCAGTCCCAAAACACCCGAAAATTCGATATTTAGTGGTCCCAGAAGGTATCTGTACATGCCTACTCCGTGATAGAGTATTTTCAAAATACAGGCCAAAAACATACTGAAAATCGATCTTTTAGGTGCCCAAAAGTCGATATGTGCATGCATCTTCTGTAACCGTTTATATCTCAAATTCTGGCCCTAAACACCCGAAAATTCGATATTTTGGGGTCCCAGAAGCGATCTGTACATGCCTACTCCGTGTAAGAGTATTTTCAAAATTCAGGCCCAAAACATACTGAAAATCGATCTTTTAGGTGCCCAAAAGTCAATATGTGCAAGTATCTTCTGTACCCGTTTATATCTCAAATTCAGGCTCAAAACACCCGAAAATTCAATATTTTGGGGTCCCAGAAGCAATCTGTACAGTGCTAGAATATTTTCAAAATATAGGCTAAAAACATGCTAAAAATCGATCTTTTAGGTGCCAAAAAATCGATATCTCAAATTCAGTCCCAAAACACCCGAAAATTCGATATTTAGAGGTCCCAGAAGGTATCTGTACATGCCTACTCCGTGTTAGAGTATTTTCAAAATACATGCTCAAAACATACTGAAAATCGATCTTTTAGGTGCACAAAAGTCGATATGTGCATGCATCTTCAGTACCCGTTTATATCTCAAATTCAGGCACAAAACACCCGAAAACTCAATATTTTGGGGTCCCAGAAGCAATCTGTACATGCCTACTCAGTGTTAGAGTATTTTCAAAATACAGGCCCAAAACATGCTGAAAATCGATATTTTAGATGCCCAAAGTCAATATGTGCATGTATCTTCTGTACCCGTTTATATCTCAAATTCAGGCTCAAAACACCCGAAAATTCAATATTTTGGGGTCCCAGAAGCAATCTGTACATGCCTACACAGTGCTAGAATATTTTCAAAATATAGGCTAAAAACATGCTAAAAATCGACATTTTAGGTGCCAAAAAATCGATATCTCAAATTCAGTCCCAAAACACCCGAAAATTCGATATTTAGAGGTCCCAGAAGGTATATGTACATGCTTACTCCGTGTTAGAGTATTTTCAAAATACAGGCCAAAAACATACTGAAAATCGATCTTTTAGGTGCCCAAAAGACGATATGTGCATGCATCTTCTGTACCCGTTTATATCTCAAATTCTGGCCCTAAACACCCAAAAATTCGATATTTTGGGGTCCCAGAAGCGATCTGTACATGCCGACTCCGTGTTAGAGTATTTTCAAAATTCAGGCCCAAAACATGCTGAAAATCGATATTTTTGGTGCCCAAAGTCAATATGTGCATGTATCTTCTGTACCCGTTTATATCTCAAATTCAGGCCCTAAACACCCGAAAATTCGATATTTTGGGGTCCCAGAAGCGATCTGTACATGCCTACTCAGTGCTAGAATATTTTCAAAATATAGGCTAAAACATGCTAAAAATCGATCTTTTAGGTGCCAAAAAGTCGATATCTCAAATTCAGTCCCAAAACACCCGAAAATTCGGTATTTAGAGGTCCCAGAAGCGATCTGTACATGCCTACTCCGTGTTAGAGTATTTTCAAAATACATGCTCAAAACATACTGAAAATCGATCTTTTAGGTGCACAAAAGTCGATATGTGCATGCATCTTCAGTACCCGTTTATATCTCAAATTCAGGCTCAAAACACCCGAAAATTCAATATTTTGGGGTCCCAGAAGCAATCTGTACATGCCTACACAGTGCTAGAATATTTTCAAAATATAGGCTAAAAACATGCTAAAAATCGACATTTTAGGTGCCAAAAAATCGATATCTCAAATTCAGTCCCAAAACACCCGAAAATTCGATATTTAGGGGTCCCAGAAGCGATCTGTACATGCCTACTCCGTGTTAGAGTATTTTCAAAATACATGCTCAAAACAAACTGAAAATCGATATTTTAGATGCCCAAAGTCAATATGTGCATGTATCTTCTGTACCCGTTTATATCTCAAATTCAGGCTCAAAACACCCGAAAATTCAATATTTTGGGGTCCCAGAAGCAATCTGTACATGCCTACTCAGTGTTAGAGTATTTTCAAAATACAGGCCCAAAACATGCTGAAAATCGATATTTTAGATGCCCAAAGTCAATATGTGCATGTATCTTCTGTACCCGTTTATATCTCAAATTCAGGCTCAAAACACCCGAAAATTCAATATTTTGGGGTCCCAGAAGCAATCTGTACATGCCTACACAGTGCTAGAATATTTTCAAAATATAGGCTAAAAACATGCTAAAAATCGACATTTTAGGTGCCAAAAAATCGATATCTCAAATTCAGTCCCAAAACACCCGAAAATTCGATATTTAGAGGTCCCAGAAGGTATCTGTACATGCTTACTCCGTGTTAGAGTATTTTCAAAATACAGGCCAAAAACATACTGAAAATCGATCATTTAGGTGCCCAAAATACGATATGTGCATGCATCTTCTGTACCCGTTTATATCTCAAATTCTGGCCCTAAACACCCGAAAATTCGATATTTTGGGGTCCCAGAAGCGATCTGTACATGCCTACTCCGTGTTAGAGTATTTTCAAAATTCAGGCCCAAAACATGCTGAAAATCGATATTTTTGGTGCCCAAAGTCAATATGTGCATGTATCTTCTGTACCCGTTTATATCTCAAATTCAGGCCCTAAACACCCGAAAATTCGATATTTTGGGGTCCCAGAAGCGATCTGTACATGCCTACTCAGTGCTAGAATATTTTCAAAATATAGGCTAAAAACACGCTAAAAATCGATCTTTTAGGTGCCAAAAAGTCGATATCTCAAATTCAGTCCCAAAACACCCGAAAATTCGATATTTAGAGGTCCCAGAAGCGATCTGTACATGCCTACTCCGTGTTAGAGTATTTTCAAAATACATGCTCAAAACATACTGAAAATCGATCTTTTAGGTGCACAAAAGTCGATATGTGCATGCATCTTCAGTACCCGTTTATATCTCAAATTCAGGCTCAAAACACCCGAAAATTCAATATTTTGGGGTCCCAGAAGCAATCTGTACATGCCTACACAGTGCTAGAATATTTTCAAAATATAGGCTAAAAACATGCTAAAAATCGACATTTTAGGTGCCAAAAAATCGATATCTCAAATTCAGTCCCAAAACACCCGAAAATTTGATATTTAGAGGTCCCAGAAGCGATCTGTACATGCCTATTTCGTGTTAGAGTATTTTCAAAATTCAGGCCCAAAACATGCTGAAAATCGATATTATTGGTGCCCAAAGTCAATATGTGCATGTATCTTCTGTACCCGTTTATATCTCAAATTCAGGCTCAAAACACCCGAAAATTCAATATTTTGGGGTCCCAGAAGCAATCTGTACATGCCTACTCAGTGCTAGAATATTTTCAAAATATTGGCTAAAAACATGCTAAAAATCGATCTTTTAGGTGCCAAAAAGTCGATATCTCAAATTCAGTCCCAAAACACCCGAAAATTCGATATTTAGGGGTCCCAGAAGCGATCTGTACATGCCTACTCCGTGTTAGAGTATTTTCAAAATACATGCTCAAAACATACTGAAAATCGATCTTTTAGGTGCACAAAAGTCGATATGTGCATGCATCTTCAGTACCCGTTTATATCTCAAATTCAGGCTCAAAACACCCGAAAATTCAATATTTTGGGGTCCCAGAAGCAATCTGTACATGCCTACTGTATTTTCAAAATACAGGCCCAAAACATGCTGAAAATCGATATTTTAGATGCCAAAAGTCAATATGTGCATGTATCTTCTGTACCCATTTATATCTCAAATTCAGGCCCAAAACATCCGAAAATTCAATATTTTGGGGTCCCAGAAGCAATCTGTTCATGCCTACACAGTGCTAGAATATTTTCAAAATATAGGCTAAAAACATGTTAAAAATCGACATTTAGGTGCCAAAAAATCGATATCTCAAATTCAGTCCCAAAACACCCGAAAATTCGATATTTAGAGGTCCCAGAAGGTATCTGTACATGCCTACTCCGTGTTAGAGTATTTTCAAAATACAGGCCAAAAACATACTGAAAATCGATCTTTTAGGTGCCCAAAAGTCGATATGAGCATGCATCTTCTGTACCCGTTTATATCTCAAATTCAGTCCCAAAACACCTGAAAATTCGATATTTAGAGGTCCCAGAAGGTATCTGTACATGCCTACTCCTTGTTAGTGTATTTTCAAAATTCAACCCCAAAACATGCTGAAAATCGATATTTTTGGTGCACAAAAGTCGATATGTGCATGCATCTTCAGTACCCGTTTATATCTCAAATTCAGGCTCAAAACACCCGAAAATTCAATATTTTGGGGTCCCAGAAGCAATCTGTACATGCCTACTCAGTGTTAGAGTATTTTCAAAATACAGGCCCAAAACATGCTGAAAATCGATATTTTAGATGCCCAAAGTCAATATGTGCATGTATCTTCTGTACCCGTTTATATCTCAAATTCAGGCTCAAAACACCCGAAAATTCAATATTTTGGGGTCCCAAAAGCAATCTGTACATACTCAGTGCTAGAATATTTTCAAAATATAGGCTAAAAACATGCTAAACATCGATCTTTTAGGTGCCAAAAAGTCGATATCTCAAATTCAGTCCCAAACACACGAAAATTCGATATTTAGGGGTCCCAGAAGCGACCTGTACTACTCCGTGTTAGAGTATTTTCAAAATACATGCTCAAAACATACTGAAAATCGATCTTTTAGGTGCACAAAAGTCGATATGTGCATGCATCTTCAGTACCCGTTTATATCTCAAATTCAGGCTCAAAACACCCGAAAATTCAATATTTTGGGGTCCCAGAAGCAATCTGTACATGCCTACACAGTGCTAGAATATTTTCAAAATATAGGCTAAAAACATGCTAAATATCGACATTTTAGGTTCAAAAAAATCGATATCTCAAATTCAGTCCCAAAACACCCGAAAATTCGATATTTAGAGGTCCCAGAAGGTATCTGTACATGCCTACTCCGTGTTAGAGTATTTTCAAAATACAGGCCAAAAACATACTGAAAATCGATCTTTTAGGTGCCCAAAAGTCGATATGTGCATGCATCTTCTGTACCCGTTTAAATCTCAAATTCTGGCCCTAAACACCCGAAAATTCGATATTTTGGGGTCCCAGAAGCGATCTGTACATGCCTACTCCGTGTTAGAGTATTTTCAAAATTCAGGCCCAAAACATGCTGAAAATCGATATTTTTGGTGCCCAAAGTCAATATGTGCATGTATCTTCTGTACCCGTTTATATCTCAAATTCAGCCTCAAAACACCCGAAAATTCAATATTTTGGGGTCCCAGAAGCAATCTGTACATGCCTACCCAGTGCTAGAATATTTTCAAAATATAGGCTAAAAACATGCTAAAAATCGATCTTTTAGGTGCCAAAAAGCCGATATCTCAAATTCAGTCCCAAAACACCCGAAAATTCTATATGTAGGGGTCCCAGAAGCGATCTGTACATGCCTACTCCGTGTTAGAGTATTTTCAAAATACATGCTCAAAACATACTGAAAATCGATCTTTTAGGTGCCCAAAAGTCGATATGTGCATGCATCTTCTGTACCCGTTTATATCTCAAATTCTGGCCTTAAACACCTGAAAATTCGATATTTTGGGGTCCCAGAAGCGATCTGTACATGCCTAATCCGTGTTAGAGTATTTTCAAAATTCAGGCCCAAAACATGCTGAAAATCGATATTTTAGGTGCCCAAAGTCAATATGTGCATGTATCTTCTGTACCCGTTTATATCTCAAATTCAGGCCCTAAACACCCGAAAATTCGATATTTTGGGGTCCCAGAAGCGATCTGTACATGCCTACTCAGTGCTAGAATATTTTCAAAATATAGGCTAAAACATGCTAAAAATCGATCTTTTAGGTGCCAAAAAGTCGATATCTCAAATTCAGTCCCAAAACACCCGAAAATTCGGTATTTAGAGGTCCCAGAAGCGATCTGTACATGCCTACTCCGTGTTAGAGTATTTTCAAAATACATGCTCAAAACATACTGAAAATCGATCTTTTAGGTGCACAAAAGTCGATATGTGCATGCATCTTCAGTACCCGTTTATATCTCAAATTCAGGCTCAAAACACCCGAAAATTCAATATTTTGGGGTCCCAGAAGCAATCTGTACATGCCTACACAGTGCTAGAATATTTTCAAAATATAGGCTAAAAACATGCTAAAAATCGACATTTTAGGTGCCAAAAAATCGATATCTCAAATTCAGTCCCAAAACACCCGAAAATTCGATATTTAGGGGTCCCAGAAGCGATCTGTACATGCCTACTCCGTGTTAGAGTATTTTCAAAATACATGCTCAAAACAAACTGAAAATCGATATTTTAGATGCCCAAAGTCAATATGTGCATGTATCTTCTGTACCCGTTTATATCTCAAATTCAGGCTCAAAACACCCGAAAATTCAATATTTTGGGGTCCCAGAAGCAATCTGTACATGCCTACTCAGTGTTAGAGTATTTTCAAAATACAGGCCCAAAACATGCTGAAAATCGATATTTTAGATGCCCAAAGTCAATATGTGCATGTATCTTCTGTACCCGTTTATATCTCAAATTCAGGCTCAAAACACCCGAAAATTCAATATTTTGGGGTCCCAGAAGCAATCTGTACATGCCTACACAGTGCTAGAATATTTTCAAAATATAGGCTAAAAACATGCTAAAAATCGACATTTTAGGTGCCAAAAAATCGATATCTCAAATTCAGTCCCAAAACACCCGAAAATTCGATATTTAGAGGTCCCAGAAGGTATCTGTACATGCTTACTCCGTGTTAGAGTATTTTCAAAATACAGGCCAAAAACATACTGAAAATCGATCATTTAGGTGCCCAAAATACGATATGTGCATGCATCTTCTGTACCCGTTTATATCTCAAATTCTGGCCCTAAACACCCGAAAATTCGATATTTTGGGGTCCCAGAAGCGATCTGTACATGCTTTCTCCGTGTTAGAGTATTTTCAAAATTCAGGCCCAAAACATGCTGAAAATCGATATTTTTGGTGCCCAAAGTCAATATGTGCATGTATCTTCTGTACCCGTTTATATCTCAAATTCAGGCCCTAAACACCCGAAAATTCGATATTTTGGGGTCCCAGAAGCGATCTGTACATGCCTACTCAGTGCTAGAATATTTTCAAAATATAGGCTAAAAACACGCTAAAAATCGATCTTTTAGGTGCCAAAAAGTCGATATCTCAAATTCAGTCCCAAAACACCCGAAAATTCGATATTTAGAGGTCCCAGAAGCGATCTGTACATGCCTACTCCGTGTTAGAGTATTTTCAAAATACATGCTCAAAACATACTGAAAATCGATCTTTTAGGTGCACAAAAGTCGATATGTGCATGCATCTTCAGTACCCGTTTATATCTCAAATTCAGGCTCAAAACACCCGAAAATTCAATATTTTGGGGTCCCAGAAGCAATCTGTACATGCCTACACAGTGCTAGAATATTTTCAAAATATAGGCTAAAAACATGCTAAAAATCGACATTTTAGGTGCCAAAAAATCGATATCTCAAATTCAGTCCCAAAACACCCGAAAATTTGATATTTAGAGGTCCCAGAAGCGATCTGTACATGCCTATTTCGTGTTAGAGTATTTTCAAAATTCAGGCCCAAAACATGCTGAAAATCGATATTATTGGTGCCCAAAGTCAATATGTGCATGTATCTTCTGTACCCGTTTATATCTCAAATTCAGGCTCAAAACACCCGAAAATTCAATATTTTGGGGTCCCAGAAGCAATCTGTACATGCCTACTCAGTGCTAGAATATTTTCAAAATATTGGCTAAAAACATGCTAAAAATCGATCTTTTAGGTGCCAAAAAGTCGATATCTCAAATTCAGTCCCAAAACACCCGAAAATTCGATATTTAGGGGTCCCAGAAGCGATCTGTACATGCCTACTCCGTGTTAGAGTATTTTCAAAATACATGCTCAAAACATACTGAAAATCGATCTTTTAGGTGCACAAAAGTCGATATGTGCATGCATCTTCAGTACCCGTTTATATCTCAAATTCAGGCTCAAAACACCCGAAAATTCAATATTTTGGGGTCCCAGAAGCAATCTGTACATGCCTACTCAGTGTTAGAGTATTTTCAAAATACAGGCCCAAAACATGCTGAAAATCGATATTTTAGATGCCAAAAGTCAATATGTGCATGTATCTTCTGTACCCATTTATATCTCAAATTCAGGCCCAAAACATCCGAAAATTCAATATTTTGGGGTCCCAGAAGCAATCTGTTCATGCCTACACAGTGCTAGAATATTTTCAAAATATAGGCTAAAAACATGTTAAAAATCGACATTTAGGTGCCAAAAAATCGATATCTCAAATTCAGTCCCAAAACACCCGAAAATTCGATATTTAGAGGTCCCAGAAGGTATCTGTACATGCCTACTCCGTGTTAGAGTATTTTCAAAATACAGGCCAAAAACATACTGAAAATCGATCTTTTAGGTGCCCAAAAGTCGATATGAGCATGCATCTTCTGTACCCGTTTATATCTCAAATTCAGTCCCAAAACACCCGAAAATTCGATATTTAGAGGTCCCAGAAGGTATCTGTACATGCCTACTCCTTGTTAGTGTATTTTCAAAATTCAACCCCAAAACATGCTGAAAATCGATATTTTTGGTGCACAAAAGTCGATATGTGCATGCATCTTCAGTACCCGTTTATATCTCAAATTCAGGCTCAAAACACCCGAAAATTCAATATTTTGGGGTCCCAGAAGCAATCTGTACATGCCTACTCAGTGTTAGAGTATTTTCAAAATACAGGCCCAAAACATGCTGAAAATCGATATTTTAGATGCCCAAAGTCAATATGTGCATGTATCTTCTGTACCCGTTTATATCTCAAATTCAGGCTCAAAACACCCGAAAATTCAATATTTTGGGGTCCCAAAAGCAATCTGTACATACTCAGTGCTAGAATATTTTCAAAATATAGGCTAAAAACATGGTAAACATCGATCTTTTAGGTGCCAAAAAGTCGATATCTCAAATTCAGTCCCAAACACACGAAAATTCGATATTTAGGGGTCCCAGAAGCGACCTGTACTACTCCGTGTTAGAGTATTTTCAAAATACATGCTCAAAACATACTGAAAATCGATCTTTTAGGTGCACAAAAGTCGATATGTGCATGCATCTTCAGTACCCGTTTATATCTCAAATTCAGGCTCAAAACACCCGAAAATTCAATATTTTGGGGTCCCAGAAGCAATCTGTACATGCCTACACAGTGCTAGAATATTTTCAAAATATAGGCTAAAAACATGCTAAATATCGACATTTTAGGTTCAAAAAAATCGATATCTCAAATTCAGTCCCAAAACACCCGAAAATTCGATATTTAGAGGTCCCAGAAGGTATCTGTACATGCCTACTCCGTGTTAGAGTATTTTCAAAATACAGGCCAAAAACATACTGAAAATCGATCTTTTAGGTGCCCAAAAGTCGATATGTGCATGCATCTTCTGTACCCGTTTAAATCTCAAATTCTGGCCCTAAACACCCGAAAATTCGATATTTTGGGGTCCCAGAAGCGATCTGTACATGCCTACTCCGTGTTAGAGTATTTTCAAAATTCAGGCCCAAAACAAGCTGAAAATCGATATTTTTGGTGCCCAAAGTCAATATGTGCATGTATCTTCTGTACCCGTTTATATCTCAAATTCAGCCTCAAAACACCCGAAAATTCAATATTTTGGGGTCCCAGAAGCAATCTGTACATGCCTACCCAGTGCTAGAATATTTTCAAAATATAGGCTAAAAACATGCTAAAAATCGATCTTTTAGGTGCCAAAAAGCCGATATCTCAAATTCAGTCCCAAAACACCCGAAAATTCTATATGTAGGGGTCCCAGAAGCGATCTGTACATGCCTACTCCGTGTTAGAGTATTTTCAAAATACATGCTCAAAACATACTGAAAATCGATCTTTTAGGTGCCCAAAAGTCGATATGTGCATGCATCTTCTGTACCCGTTTATATCTCAAATTCTGGCCTTAAACACCTGAAAATTCGATATTTTGGGGTCCCAGAAGCGATCTGTACATGCCTAATCCGTGTTAGAGTATTTTCAAAATTCAGGCCCAAAACATGCTGAAAATCGATATTTTAGGTGCCCAAAGTCAATATGTGCATGTATCTTCTGTACCCGTTTATATCTCAAATTCAGGCTCAAAACACCCGAAAATTCAATATTTTGGGGTCCCAGAAGCGATCTGTACATGCCTACTCCGTGTTAGAGTATTTTCGAAATTCAGGCCCAAAACATGCTGAAAATCGATATTTTTGGTGCCCAAAGTCAATATGTGCATGTATCTTCTGTACCCGTTTATATCTCAAATTCAGGCTCAAAACACCCGAAAATTCAATATTTTGGGGTCCTAGAAGCAATCTGTACATGCCTACACAGTGCTAGAATATTTTCAAAATATAGGCTAAAAACATGCTAAAAATCGATCTTTTAGGTGCCAAAAAGTCTATATCTCAAATTCAGTCCCAAAACACCCAAAAATTCGATATTTAGGGGTCCCAGAAGCGATCTGTACATGACTACTCCGTGTTAGAGTATTTTCAAAATACATGCTCAAAACATACTGAAAATCGATCTTCTAGGTGCACAAAAGTCGATATGTGCATGCATCTTCAGTACCCGTTTATATCTCATATTCAGGCTCAAAACACCCGAAAACTCAATATTTTGGGGTCCCAGAAGCAATCTGTACATGCCTACTCAGTGTTAGAGTATTTTCAAAATACTGGCCCAAAACATGCTGAAAATCGATATTTTAGATGCCCAAAGTCAATATGAGCATGTATCTTCTGTACCCGTTTATATCTCAAATTCAGGCTCAAAACACCCGAAAATTCAATATTTTGGGGTCCCAGAAGCAATCTGTACATGCCTACTCAGTGCTAGAATATTTTCAAAATATAGGCTAAAAACATGCTAAAAATCGATCTTTTAGGTGCCAAAAAGTCGATATCTCAAATTCAGTCCCAAACACACGAAAATTCTATATTTAGGGGTCCCAGAAGCGACCTGTACATGCCTACTCCGTGTTAGAGTATTTTCAAAATACATGCTCAAAACATACTGAAAATCGATCTTTTAGGTGCACAAAAGTCGATATGTGCATGAATCTTCAGTACCCGTTTATATCTCAAATTCAGGCTCAAAACACCCGAAAATTCAATATTTTGGGGTCCCAGAAGCAATCTGTACATGCCTACACAGTGCTAGAATATTTTCAAAATATAGGCTAAAAACATGCTAAATATCGACATTTTAGGTTCAAAAAAATCGATATCTCAAATTCAGTCCCAAAACACCCGAAAATTCGATATTTAGAGGTCCCAGAAGGTATCTGTACATGCCTACTTCGTGTTAGAGTATTTTCAAAATACAGGCCAAAAACATACTGAAAATCGATCTTTTAGGTGCCCAAAAGTCGATATGTGCATGCATCTTCTGTACCCGTTTAAATCTCAAATTCTGGCCCTAAACACCCGAAAATTCGATATTTTGGGGTCCCAGAAGCGATTTGTACATGCCTACTCCGTGTTAGAGTATTTTCAAAATTCAGGCCCAAAACATGCTGAAAATCGATATTTTTGGTGCCCAAAGTCAATATGTGCATGTATCTTCTGTACCCGTTTATATCTCAAATTCAGCCTCAAAACACCCGAAAATTCAATATTTTGGGGTCCCAGAAGCAATCTGTACATGCCTACCCAGTGCTAGAATATTTTCAAAATATAGGCTAAAAACATGCTAAAAATCGATCTTTTAGGTGCCAAAAAGTCGATATCTCAAATTCAGTCCCAAAACACCCGAAAATTCTATATGTAGGGGTCCCAGAAGCGATCTGTACATGCCTACTCCGTGTTAGAGTATTTTCAAAATACATGCTCAAAACATACTGAAAATCGATCTTTTAGGTGCCCAAAAGTCGATATGTGCATGCATCTTCTGTACCCGTTTATATCTCAAATTCTGGCCTTAAACACCTGAAAATTCGATATTTTGGGGTCCCAGAAGCGATCTGTACATGCCTACTCCGTGTTAGAGTATTTTCAAAATTCAGGCCCAAAACATGCTGAAAATCGATATTTTAGGTGCCCAAAGTCAATATGTGCATGTATCTTCTGTACCCGTTTATATCTCAAATTCAGGCTCAAAACACCCGAAAATTCAATATTTTGGGGTCCCAGAAGCGATCTGTACATGCCTACTCCGTGTTAGAGTATTTTCGAAATTCAGGCCCAAAACATGCTGAAAATCGATATTTTTGGTGCCCAAAGTCAATATGTGCATGTATCTTCTGTACCCGTTTATATCTCAAATTCAGGCTCAAAACACCCGAAAATTCAATATTTTGGGGTCCTAGAAGCAATCTGTACATGCCTACACAGTGCTAGAATATTTTCAAAATATAGGCTAAAAACATGCTAAAAATCGATCTTTTAGGTGCCAAAAAGTCGATATCTCAAATTCAGTCCCAAAACACCCGAAAATTCGATATTTAGGGGTCCCAGAAGCGATCTGTACATGCCTACTCCGTGTTAGAGTATTTTCAAAATACATGCTCAAAACATACTGAAAATCGATCTTCTAGGTGCACAAAAGTCGATATGTGCATGCATCTTCAGTACCCGTTTATATCTCAAATTCAGGCTCAAAACACCCGAAAACTCAATATTTTGGGGTCCCAGAAGCAATCTGTACATGCCTACTCAGTGTTAGAGTATTTTCAAAATACTGGCCCAAAACATGCTGAAAATCGATATTTTAGATGCCCAAAGTCAATATGTGCATGTATCTTCCGTACCCGTTTATATCTCAAATTCAGGCTCAAAACACCCGAAAAACCAATATTTTAGGGTCCCAGAAGCAATCTGTACATCACACAGTGCTAGAATATTTTCAAAATATAGGCTAAAAACATGCTAAAAATCGACATTTTAGCTGCCAAAAAAACGATATCTCAAATTCAGTCCCAAAACACCCGAAAATTCGATATTTAGGGGTCCCAGAAGGTATCTGTACATGCCTACTCCGTGTTAGAGTATTTTCAAAATACAGGCCAAAAACATACTGAAAATCGATCTTTTAGGTGCCCAAAAGTCGATATGTGCATGCATCTTCTGTACCCGTTTATATCTCAAATTCTGGCCCTAAACACCCGAAAATTCGATATTTTGGGGTCCCAGAAGCGATTTGTACATGCCTACTCCGTGTTAGAGTATTTTCAAAATTCAGGCCCAAAACATGCTGAAAATCGATATTTTTGGTGCCCAAAGTCAATATGTGCATGTATCTTCTGTACCCGTTTATATCTCAAATTCAGGCTCAAAACACCCAAAAATTCAATATTTTGGGGTCCCAGAAGCAATCTGTACATGCCTACTCAGTGCTAGAATATTTTCAAAATATTGGCTAAAAACATGCTAAAAATCGATCTTTTAGGTGCCAAAAAGTCGATATCTCAAATTCAGTCCCAAAACACCCGAAAATTCGATATTTAGGGGTCCCAGAAGCGATCTGTACATGCCTACTCCGTGTTAGAGTATTTTCAAAATACATGCTCAAAACATACTGAAAATCGATCTTTTAGGTGCACAAAAGTCGATATGTGCATGCATCTTCAGTACCCGTTTATATCTCAAATTCAGGCTCAAAACACCCGAAAATTCAATATTTTGGGGTCCCAGAAGCAATCTGTACATGCCTACTCAGTGTTAGAGTATTTTCAAAATACAGGCCCAAAACATGCTGAAAATCGATATTTTAGATGCCAAAAGTCAATATGTGCATGTATCTTCTGTACCCATTTATATCTCAAATTCAGGCCCAAAACATCCGAAAATTCAATATTTTGGGGTCCCAGAAGCAATCTGTACATGCCTACACAGTGCTAGAATATTTTCAAAATATAGGCTAAAAACATGCTAAAAATCGACATTTAGGTGCCAAAAAATCGATATCTCAAATTCAGTCCCAAAACACCCGAAAATTCGATATTTAGAGGTCCCAGAAGGTATCTGTACATGCCTACTCCGTGTTAGAGTATTTTCAAAATACAGGCCAAAAACATACTGAAAATCGATCTTTTAGGAGCCCAAAAGTCGATATGTGCATGCATCTTCTGTACCCGTTTATATCTCAAATTCTGGCCCTAAACACCCGAAAATTCGATATTTTGGGGTCCCAGAAGCGATCTGTACATGGCTACTCCGTGTTAGAGTATTTTCAAAATTCAGGCCCAAAACATGCTGAAAATCGATATTTTAGATGCCCAAAGTCAATATGTGCATGTATCTTCTGTACCCGTTTATATCTCAAATTCCGGCTAATAACACCCGAAAATTCAATATTTCAGGGTCCCAGAAGCAATCTGTACATGCCTACACAGTGCTAGAATATTTTCAAAATATAGGCTAAAAACATGCTAAAAATCGACATTTTAGGTGCCAAAAAATCGATATCTCAAATTCAGTCCCAAAACACCCGAAAATTCGATATTTAGAGGTCCCAGAAGGTATCTGTACATGCCTACTCAGTGTTAGAGTATTTTCAAAATACAGGCCAAAAACATACTGAAAATCGATCTTTTAGGTGCCCAAAAGTCGATATGTGCATGCATCTTCTGTACCCGTTTATATCTCAAATTCTGGCCCTAAACACCCGAAAATTCAATATTTTGGGGTCCCAGAAGCGATCTGTACATGCCTACTCCGTGTTAGAGTATTTTCAAAATTCAGGCCCAAAACATGCTGAAAATCGATATTTTTGGTGCCCAAAGTCAATATGTGCATGTATCTTCTGTACCCGTTTATATCTCAAATTCAGGCTCAAAACAACCGAAAATTCAATATTTTGGGGTCCCAGAAGCAATCTGTACAGTGCTAGAATATTTTAAAAATATAGGCTAAAAACATGCTAAAAATCGATCTTTTAGGTGCCGAAAAGTCGATATCTCAAATTCAGTCCCAAAACACCCGAAAATTCGATATTTAGGGGTCCCAGAAGCGATCTGTACATGCCTACTCCGTGTTAGAGTATTTTCAAAATACATGCTCAAAACATACTGAAAATCGATCTTTTAGGTGCACTAAAGTCGATATGTGCATGCATCTTAAGTACCCGTTTATATCTCAAATTCAGGCTCAAAACACCCGAAAATTCGATATTTTGGGATCCCAGAAGCAATCTGTACATGCCTACTCCGTGTTAGAGTATTTTCAAAATACATGCTCAAAACATACTGAAAATCGATCTTTTAGGTGCCCAAAGTCAATATGTGCATGTATCTTCTGTACCCGTTTATATCTCAAATTCAGGCTCAAAACAACCGAAAATTCAATATTTTGGGGTCGCAGAAGCAATCTGTACAGTGCTAGAATATTTTAAAAATATAGGCTAAAAACATGCTAAAAATCGATCTTTTAGGTGCCGAAAAGTCGATATCTCAAATTCAGTCCCAAAACACCCGAAAATTCGATATTTAGGGGTCCCAGAAGCGATCTGTACATGCCTACTCCGTGTTAGAGTATTTTCAAAATACATGCTCAAAACATACTGAAAATCGATCTTTTAGGTGCACTAAAGTCGATATGTGCATGCATCTTAAGTACCCGTTTATATCTCAAATTCAGGCTCAAAACACCCGAAAATTCGATATTTTGGGATCCCAGAAGCAATCTGTACATGCCTACTCCGTGTTAGAGTATTTTCAAAATACATGCTCAAAACATACTGAAAATCGATCTTTTAGGTGCACAAAAGTCGATATGTGCATGCATCTTCAGTACCCGTTTATATTTCAAATTCAGGCTCAAAACACCCGAAAATTCAATATTTTGGGGTCCCAGAAGCAATCTGTACATGCCTACTCAGTGTTAGAGTATTTTCAAAATACAGGCCCAAAACATGCTGAAAATCGATATTTTAGATGCCCAAAGTCAATATGTGCATGTATCTTCTGTACCCGTTTATATCACAAATTCAGGCTCAAAACACCCGAAAATTCAATATTTTGGGGTCCCAGAAGCAATCTGTACATGCCTACACAGTGCTAGAATATTTTCAAATTTTAGGCTAAAAACATGCTAAAAATCGACATTTTAGGTGCCAAAAAATCGATATCTCAAATTCAGTCCCAAAACACCCGAAAATTCGATATTTAGAGGTCCCAGAAGGTATCTGTACATGCCTACTCCGTGTTAGAGTATTTTCAAAATACAGGCCAAAAACATACTTAAAATCTATCTTTTAGGTGCCAAAAAGTCGATATGTGCATGCATCTTCTGTACCCGTTTATATCTCAAATTCTGGCCGTAAACACCCGAAAATTCGATATTTTGGGGTCCCAGAAGCGATCTGTACATGCCTACTCCGTGTTAGAGTATTTTAAAATTCATGCTCAAAACATACTGAAAATCGATCTTTTAGGTGCACAAAAGTCGATATGTGCATGCATCTTCAGTACCCGTTTATATCTCAAATTCAGGCTCAATACACCCGAAAATTCAATATTTTGGGGTCCCAGAAGCAATCTGTACATGCCTTCTCAGTGTTAGAGTATTTTCAAAATACAGGCCCAAAACATGCTGAAAATCGATATTTTAGATGCCCAAAGTCAATATGTGCATGTATCTTCTGTACCCGTTTATATCTCAAATTCAGGCTCAAAACACCCGAAAATTCAATATTTTGGGGTCCCAGAAGCAATCTGTACATGCCTACACAGTGCTAGAATATTTTCAAAATATAGGCTAAAAACATGCTAAAAATCGACATTTTAGGTGCCAAAAAATCGATATCTCAAATTCAGTCCCAAAACACTTGAAAATTCGATATTTAGAGGTCCCAGAAGGTATCTGTACATGCCTACTCCTTGTTAGAGTATTTTCAAAATTCAACCCCAAAACATGCTGAAAATCGATATTTTTGGTGCCCAAAGTCAATATGTGCATGTATCTTTTGTACCCGTTTATATCTCAAATTCAGTCCCAAAACACCCGAAAATTCAATATTTAGGGGTCCCAGAAGCGATCTGTACATGCCTACTCCGTGTTAGAGTATTTTCAAAATACATGCTCAAAACATACTGAAAATCGATCTTTTAGGTGCACAAAAGTCGATATGTGCATGCATCTTCAGTACCCGTTTATATCTCAAATTCAGGCTCAAAACACCCGAAAACTCAATATTTTGGGGTCCCAGAAGCAATCTGTACATGCCTACTCAGTGTTAGAGTATTTTCAAAATACTGGCCCAAAACATGCTGAAAATCGATATTTTAGATGCCCAAAGTCAATATGTGCATGTATCTTCCGTACCCGTTTATATCTCAAATTCAGGCTCAAAACACCCGAAAAACCAATATTTTAGGGTCCCAGAAGCAATCTGTACATGCCTACACAGTGCTAGAATATTTTCAAAATATAGGCTAAAAACATGCTGAAAATCGACATTTTAGGTGCCAAAAAATCGATATCTCAAATTCAGTCCCAAAACACCCGAAAATTCGATATTTAGAGGTCCCAGAAGGTATCTGTACATGCCTACTCCGTGTTAGAGTATTTTCAAAACATAGGCCAAAAACATACTGAAAATCGATCTTTTAGGTGCCCAAAAGTCGATATGTGCATGCATCTTCTGTACCCGTTTATATCTCAAATTCTGGCCCTAAACACCCGAAAATTCGATATTTTGGGGTCCCAGAAGCGATCTGTACAGTGCTAGAATATTTTCAAAATATAGTCTAAAAACATGCTAAAAATCGATCTTTTAGGTGCCAAAAAGTCGATATCTCAAATTCAGTCCCAAAACACCCGAAAATTCGATATTTACGGGTCCCAGAAGCGATCTGTACATGCCTAATCCGTGTTAGAGTATTTTCAAAATACATGCTCAAAACATACTGAAAATCGATCTTTTAGGTGCACAAAAGTCGATATGTGCATGCATCTTCAGTACCCGTTTATATCTCAAATTCAGGCTCAAAACACCCGAAAATTCAATATTTTGGGGTCACAGAAGCAATCTGTACATGCCTACTCAGTGTTAGAGTATTTTCAAAATACAGGCCCAAAACATGCTGAAAATCGATATTTTAGGTGCCCAAAGTCAATATGTGCATGTATCTTCTGTACCCGTTTATATCTCAAATTCAGGCTCAAAACACCCGAAAATTCAATATTTTGGGGTCCCAGAAGCAATCTACACAGTGCTAGAATATTTTCAAAATATAGGCTAAAAACATGCTAAAAATCGACATTTTAGATGCCAAAAAATCGATATCTCAAATTCAGTCCCAAAACACCCGAAAATTCGATATTTAGAGGTCCCAGAAGGTATCTGTACATGCCTACTCCGTGTTAGAGTATTTTCAAAATACAGGCCAAAAACATACTGAAAATCGATCTTTTAGGTGCCCAAAAGTCGATATGTGCATGCATCTTCTGTACCCGTTTATATCTCAAATTCTAGCCCTAAACACCCGATAATTCGATATTATGGGGTCCCAGAAGCGATCTGTACATGCCTACTCCGTGTTAGAGTATTTTCAAAATTCAGGCCCAAAACATGCTGAAAATCGATATATTTGGTGCCCAAAGTCAATATGTGCATGTATCTTCTGTACCCGTTTATATCTCAAATTCAGGCTCAAAACACCCGAAAATTCAATATTTTGGGGTCCCAGAAGCAATCTGTACAGTGCTAGAATATTTTCAAAATATAGGCTAAAAACATGCTAAAAATCGATCTTTTAGGTGCCAAAAAGTCGATATCTCAAATTCAGTCCCAAAACACCCGAAAATTCGATATTTAGGGGTCCCAGAAGCGATCTGTACATGCCTACTCCGTGTTAGAGTATTTTCAAAATACATGCTCAAAACATACTGAAAATCGATCTTTTAGGTGCACAAAAGTCGATATGTGCAGGCATCTTCAGTACCCGTTTATATATCAAATTCAGGCTCAAAACACCCGAAAATTCAATATTTTGGGGTCAAAGAACCAATCTGTACATGCCTACTCAGTGTTAGAGTATTTTCAAAATACAGGCCCAAAACATGCTGAAAATCGATATTTTAGATGCCCAAAGTCAATATGTGCATGTATCTTCTGTACCCGTTTATATCTCAAATTCAGGCTCAAAACACCCGAAAATTCAATATTTTGGGGTCCCAGAAGCAATCTGTACATGCCTACACAGTGCTAGAATATTTTCAATATATAGGCTAAAAACATGCTAAAAATCGACATTTTAGGTGCCAAAAAATCGATATCTCAAATTCAGTCCCAAAACAGATGGTATCTGTACATGCCTACTCCGTGTTAGAGTATTTTCAAAATACAGGCCAAAAACATACTGAAAATCGATCTTTTAGGTGCACAAAAGTCGATATGTGCATGCATCTTCTGTACCCGTTTATATCTCAAATTCAGGCTCAAAACACCCGAAAATTCAATATTTTGGGGTCCCAGAAGCAATCTGTACATGCCTACTCAGTGTTAGAGTATTTTCAAAATACAGGCCCAAAACATGCTGAAAATCGATATTTTAGATGCCCAAAGTCAATATGTGCATGTATCTTCTGTACCCGTTTATATCACAAATTCAGGCTCAAAACACCCGAAAATTCAATATTTTGGGGTCCCAGAAGCAATCTGTACATGCCTACACAGTGCTAGAATATTTTCAAAATTTAGGCTAAAAACATGCTAAAAATCGACATTTTAGGTGCCAAAAAATCGATATCTCAAATTCAGTCCCAAAACACCCGAAAATTCGATATTTAGAGGTCCCAGAAGGTATCTGTACATGCCTACTCCGTGTTAGAGTATTTTCAAAATACAGGCCAAAAACATACTTAAAATCTATCTTTTAGGTGCCAAAAAGTCGATATGTGCATGCATCTTCTGTACCCGTTTATATCTCAAATTCTGGCCGTAAACACCCGAAAATTCGATATTTTGGGGTCCCAGAAGCGATCTGTACATGCCTACTCCGTGTTAGAGTATTTTCAAAATTCATGCTCAAAACATACTGAAAATCGATCTTTTAGGTGCACAAAAGTCGATATGTGCATGCATCTTCAGTACCCGTATATATCTCAAATTCAGGCTCAAAACACCCGAAAATTCAATATTTTGGGGTCCCAGAAGCATTCTGTACATGCCTACTCAGTGTTAGAGTAATTTCAAAATACAGGCCCAAAACATGCTGAAAATCGATATTTTAGATGACCAAAGTCAATATGTGCATGTATCTTCTGTACCCGTTTATATCTCAAATTCAGGCTCAAAACACCCAAAAATTCAATATTTTGGGGTCCCAGAAGCAATCTGTACATGCCTACTCAGTGCTAGAATATTTTCAAAATATAGGCTAAAAACATGCTAAAAATCGATCTTTTAGGTGCCAAAAAGTAGATATCTCAAATACAGTCCCAAACACCCGAAAATTCGATATTTAGGGGTCCCAGAAGCGACCTGTACATGCCTACTCCGTGTTAGAGTATTTTCAAAATACAGGCCAAAAACATACTGAAAATCGATCTTTTAGGTGCCCAAAAGTCGATATGTGCATGCATCTTCAGTACCCGTTTAAATCTCAAATTCTGGCCCTAAACACCCGAAAATTCGATATTTTGGGGTCCCAGAAGCGATCTGTACATGCCTACTCCGTGTTAGAGTATTTTCAAAATTATGGCCCAAAACATGCTGAAAATCGATATTTTTGGTGCCCAAAGTCAATATGTGCATGTATCTTCTGTACCCGTTTATATCTCAAATTCAGCCTCAAAACACCCGAAAATTCAATATTTTGGGGTCCCAGAAGCAATCTGTACATGCCTACTAAGTGTTAGAGTATTTTCAAAATACATGCTCAAAACATACTGAAAATCGATCTTTTAGGTGCACAAAAGTCGATATGTGCATGCATCTTCAGTACCCGTTTATATCTCAAATTCAGGCTCAAAACACCCGAAAACTCAATATTTTGGGGTCCCAGAAGCAATCTGTACATGCCTACTCAGTGTTAGAGTATTTTCAAAATACTGGCCCAAAACATGCTGAAAATCGATATTTTAGATGCCCAAAGTCAATATGTGCATGTATCTTCCGTACCCGTTTATATCTCAAATTCAGGCTCAAAACACCCGAAAAACCAATATTTTAGGGTCCCAGAAGCAATCTGTACATGCCTACACAGTGCTAGAATATTTTCAAAATATAGGCTAAAAACATGCTGAAAATCGACATTTTAGGTGCCAAAAAATCGATATCTCAAATTCAGTCCCAAAACACCCGAAAATTCGATATTTAGAGGTCCCAGAAGGTATCTGTACATGCCTACTCCGTGTTAGAGTATTTTCAAAATATAGGCCAAAAACATACTGAAAATCGATCTTTTTGGTGCCCAAAAGTCGATATGTGCATGCATCTTCTGTACCCGTTTATATCTCAAATTCTGGCCCTAAACACCCGAAAATTTGATATTTTGGGGTCCCAGAAGCGATCTGTACATGCCTACTCCGTGTTAGAGTATTTTCAAAATTCAGGCCCAAAACATGCTGAAAATCGATATTTTTGGTGCCCAAAGTCAATATGTGCATGTATCTTCTGTACCCGTTTATATCTCAAATTCAGGCTCAAAACAACCGAAAATTCAATATTTTGGGGTCCCAGAAGCAATCTGTACAGTGCTAGAATATTTTAAAAATATAGGCTAAAAACATGCTAAAAATCGATCTTTTAGGTGCCGAAAAGTCGATATCTCAAATTCAGTCCCAAAACACCCGAAAATTCGATATTTAGGGGTCCCAGAAGCGATCTGTACATGCCTACTCCGTGTTAGAGTATTTTCAAAATACATGCTCAAAACATACTGAAAATCGATCTTTTAGGTGCACTAAAGTCGATATGTGCATGCATCTTAAGTACCCGTTTATATCTCAAATTCAGGCTCAAAACACCCGAAAATTCGATATTTTGGGATCCCAGAAGCAATCTGTACATGCCTACTCCGTGTTAGAGTATTTTCAAAATACATGCTCAAAACATACTGAAAATCGATCTTTTAGGTGCACAAAAGTCGATATGTGCATGCATCTTCAGTACCCGTTTATATCTCAAATTCAGGCTCAAAACACCCGAAAATTCAATATTTTGGGGTCCCAGAAGCAATCTGTACATGCCTACTCAGTGTTAGAGTATTTTCAAAATACAGGCCCAAAACATGCTGAAAATCGATATTTTAGATGCCCAAAGTCAATATGTGCATGTATCTTCTGTACCCGTTTATATCACAAATTCAGGCTCAAAACACCCGAAAATTCAATATTTTGGGGTCCCAAAAGCAATCTGTACATGCCTACACAGTGCTAGAATATTTTCAAAATTTAGGCTAAAAACATGCTAAAAATCGACATTTTAGGTGCCAAAAAATCGATATCTCAAATTCAGTCCCAAAACACCCGAAAATTCGATATTTAGAGGTCCCAGAAGGTATCTGTACATGCCTACTCCATGTTAGAGTATTTTCAAAATACAGGCCAAAAACATACTTAAAATCTATCTTTTAGGTGCCAAAAAGTCGATATGTGCATGCATCTTCTGTACCCGTTTATATCTCAAATTCTGGCCCTAAACACCCGAAAATTCGATATTTTGGGGTCCCAGAAGCGATCTGTACATGCCTACTCCGTGTTAGAGTATTTTCAAAATTCATGCTCAAAACATACTGAAAATCGATCTTTTAGGTGCACAAAAGTCGATATGTGCATGCATCTTCAGTACCCGTTTATATCTCAAATTCAGGCTCAAAACACCCGAAAATTCAATATTTTGGGGTCCCAGAAGCAATCTGTACATGCCTACTCAGTGTTAGAGTATTTTCAAAATACAGGCCCAAAACATGCTGAAAATCGATATTTTAGATGCCCAAAGTCAATATGTGCATGTATCTTCTGTACCCGTTTATATCTCCAATTCAGGCTCAAAACACCCGAAAATTCAATATTTTGGGGTCCCAGAAGCAATCTGTACATGCCTACACAGTGCTAGAATATTTTCAAAATATAGGCTAAAAACATGCTAAAAATCGACATTTTAGGTGCCAAAAAATCGATATCTCAAATTCAGTCCCAAAACACCTGAAAATTCGATATTTAGAGGTCCCAGAAGGTATCTGTACATGCCTACTCCTTGTTAGAGTATTTTCAAAATTCAACCCCAAAACATGCTGAAAATCGATATTTTTGGTGCCCAAAGTCAATATGTGCATGTATCTTCTGTACCCGTTTATATCTCAAATTCAGGCTCAAAACACCCGAAAATTCAATATTTTGGGGTCCCAGAAGCAATCTGTACAGTGCAAGAATATTTTCAAAATATAGGCTAAAAACATGCTAAAAATCGATCTTTTAGGTGCCAAAAAGTCGATATCTCAAATTCAGTCCCAAAACACCCGAAAATTCGATATTTAGGGGTCCCAGAAGCGATCTGTACATGCCTACTCCGTGTTAGAGTATTTTCAAAATACATGCTCAAAACATACTGAAAATCGATCTTTTAGGTGCACAAAAGTCGATATGTGCATGCATCTTCAGTACCCGTTTATATCTCAAATTCAGGCTCAAAACACCCGAAAATTCAATATTTTGGGGTCCCAGAAGCAATCTGTACATGCCTACTCAGTGTTAGAGTAATTTCAAAATACAGGCCCAAAACATGCTGAAAATCGATATTTTAGGTGCCAAAAAGTAGATATCTCAAATTCAGTCCCAAAACACCAGAAAATTCGATATTTAGAGGTCCCAGAAGGTATCTGTACATGCCTACTCCGTGTTAGAGTATTTTCAAATTACAGGCCAAAAACATACTGAAAATCGATCTTTTAGGTGCCCAAAAGTCGATATGTGCATGCATTTTCTGTACCCGTTTATATCTCAAATTCTGGCCCTAAACACCCGAAAATTCGATATTTTGGGGTCCCAGAAGCGATCTGTACAGTGCTAGAATATTTTCAAAATATAGGCTAAAAACATGCTAAAAATCGATCTTTTAGGTGCCAAAAAGTCGATATCTCAAATTCAGTCCCAAAACACCCGAAAATTCGATATTTAGGGGTCCCAGAAGCGATCTGTACATGCCTACTCAGTGTTAGAGTATTTTCAAAATACATGCTCAAAACATACTTAAAATCGATCTTTTAGGTGCACAAAAGTCGATATGTGCATGCATCTTCAGTATCCGTTTATATCTCAAATTCAGGCTCAAAACACCCGAAAATTCAATATTTTGGGGTCCCAGAAGCAATCTGTACATGCCTACTCTGTACAGTGCTAGAATATTTTCAAAATATAGGCTAAAAACATGCTAAAAATCGATCTTTTAGGTGCCAAAAAGTCGATATCTCAAATTCAGTCCCAAAACACCCGAAAATTCGATATTTAGGGGTCCCAGAAGCGATCTGTACATGCCTACTCCGTGTTAGAGTATTTTCAAAATACAGGCCAAAAACATACTGAAAATCGATCTTTTAGGTGCCCAAAAGTCGATATGTGCATGCATCTTCTGTACCCGTTTATATCTCAAATTCAGGCTCAAAACACCCGAAAATTCAATATTTTGGGGTCCCAGAAGCAATCTGTACAGTGCTAGAATATTTTCAAAATATAGGCTAAAAACATGCTAAAAATCGATCTTTTTGGTGCCAAAAAGTCGATATCTCAAATTCAGTCCCAAAACACCCGAAAATTCGATATTTAGGGTTCCTAGAAGCGATCTGTACATGCCTACTCCGTGTTAGAGTATTTTCAAAATACATGTTCAAAACATACTGAAAATCGATCTTTTAGGTGCACAAAAGTCGATATGTGCATGCATCTTCAGTACCCGTTTATATCTCAAATTCAGGCTCAAAACACCCGAAAATTCAATATTTTGGGGTCCCAGAAGCAATCTGTACATGCCTACACAGTGCTAGAATATTTTCAAAATATAGGTTAAAAACATGCTAAAAATCGACATTTTAGGTGCCAAAAAATCGATATCTAAAATTCAGTCCCAAAACACCCGAAAATTCGATATTTAGAGGTCCCAGAAGGTATCTGTACATGCCTACTCCGTGTGAGAGTATTTTCAAAATACAGGCCAAAAACATACTGAAAATCGATCTTTTAGGTGCCCAAAAGTCGATATGTGCATGCATCTTCTGTACCCGTTTATATCTCAAATTCTGGCCCCGAAAATTCGATATTTTGGGGTCCCAGAAGCGATCTGTACATGCCTACTCCGTGTTAGAGTATTTTCAAAATTCAGGCCCAAAACATGCTGAAAATCGATATTTTTGGTGCCCAAAGTCAATATGTGCATGTATCTTCTGTACCCGTTTATATCTCAAATTCAGGCTCAAAACACCCGAAAATTCAATATTTTGGGGTCCCAGAAGCAATCTGTACATGCCTACACAGTGCTAGAATATTTTCAAAATATAGGCTAAAAACATGCTAAAAATCGACATTTTAGGTGCCAAAAAATCGATATCTCAAATTCAGTCCCAAAACACCCGAAAATTCGATATTTAGAGGTCCCAGAAGGTATCTGTACATGCCTACTCCGTGTTAGAGTATTTTCAAAATACAGGCCAAAAACATACTGAAAATCGATCTTTTAGGTGCCCAAAAGTCGATATGTGCATGCATCTTCTGTACCCGTTTATATCTCAAATTCTGGCCCTAAACACCCGATAAATTTGATATTTTGGGGTCCCAGTAGCGATCTGTACATTCCTACTCCGTGTTAGAGTATTTTCAAAATTCAGGCCCAAAACATGCTGAAAATCGATATTTTTGGTGCCCAAAGTCAATATGTGCATGCATCTTCTGTACCCGTTTATATCTCAAATTCAGGCTCAAAACACCCGAAAATTCAATATTTTGGGGTCCCAGAAGCAATCTGTACATGCCTACACAGTGCTAGAATATTTTCAAAATATAGGCTAAAAACATGCTAAAAATCGACATTTTAGGTGCCAAAAAATCGATATCTCAAATTCAGTCCCAAAACACCCGAAATTTCGATATTTAGAGGTCCCAGAAGGTATCTGTACATGCCTACTCCGTGTTAGAGTATTTTCAAAATACAGGCCAAAAACATACTGAAAATCGATCTTTTAGGTGCCCAAAAGTCGATATGTGCATGCATCTTCTGTACCCGTTTATATCTCAAATTCTGGACCTAAACACCCGATAAATTCGATATTTTGGGGTCCCAGAAGCGATCTGTACATGCCTACTCCGTGTTAGAGTATTTTCAAAATTCAGGCCCAAAACATGCTGAAAATCGATATTTTTGGTGCCCAAAGTCAATATGTGCATGTATCTTCTGTACCCGTTTATATCTCAAATTCAGTCTCAAAACACCCGAAAATTCAATATTTTGGGGTCCCAGAAGCAATCTGTACATGCCTACTCAGTGCTAGAATATTTTCAAAATATAGGCTAAAAACATGCTAAAAATCGATCTTTTAGGTGCCAAAAAGTAGATATCTCAAATTCAGTCCCAAAACACCCGAAAATTCGATATTTAGAGGTCCCAGAAGGTATCTGTACATGCCTACTCCGTGTTAGAGTATTTTCAAATTACAGGCCAAAAACATACTGAAAATCGATCTTTTAGGTGCCCAAAAGTCGATATGTGCATGCATCTTCTGTACCCGTTTATATCTCAAATTCAGGCTCAAAACACCCGAATATTCAATATTTTGGGGTCCCAGAAGCAATCTGTACAGTGCTAGAATATTTTCAAAATATAGGCTAAAAACATGCTAAAAATCGATCTTTTTGGTGCCAAAAAGTCGATATCTCAAATTCAGTCCCAAAACACCCGAAAATTCGATATTTAGGGTTCCTAGAAGCGATCTGTACATGCCTACTCCGTGTTAGAGTATTTTCAAAATACATGTTCAAAACATACTGAAAATCGATCTTTTAGGTGCACAAAAGTCGATATGTGCATGCATCTTCAGTACCCGTTTATATCTCAAATTCAGGCTCAAAACACCCGAAAATTCAATATTTTGGGGTCCCAGAAGCAATCTGTACATGCCTACACAGTGCTAGAATATTTTCAAAATATAGGCTAAAAACATGCTAAAAATCGACATTTTAGGTGCCAAAAAATCGATATCTCAAATTCAGTCCCAAAACACCCGAAAATTCGATATTTAGAGGTCCCAGAAGGTATCTGTACATGCCTACTCCGTGTGAGAGTATTTTCAAAATACAGGCCAAAAACATACTGAAAATCGATCTTTTAGGTGCCCAAAAGTCAATATGTGCAAGCATCTTCTGTACCCGTTTATATCTCAAATTCTGGCCCTAAACACCCGATAAATTCGATATTTTGGGGTCCCAGAAGCGATCTGTACATGCCTACTCCGTGTTAGAGTATTTTCAAAATTCAGGCCCAAAACATGCTGAAAATCGATATTTTTGGTGCCCAAAGTCAATATGTGCATGTATCTTCTGTACCCGTTTATATCTCAAATTCAGGCTCAAAACACCCGAAAATTCAATATTTTGGGGTCCCAGAAGCAATCTGTACATGCCTACTCAGTGCTAGAATATTTTCAAAATATAGGCTAAAAATATGCTAAAAATCGATCTTTTAGGTGCCGAAAAGTCGATATCTCAAATTCAGTCCCAAAACACCCGAAAATTCGATATTTAGGGGTCCCAGAAGCGATCTGTACATGCCTACTCCGTGTTAGAGTATTTTCAAAATACATGTTCAAAACATACTGAAAATCGATCTTTTAGGTGCACAAAAGTCGATATGTGCATGCATCTTCAGTACCCGTTTATATCTCAAATTCAGGCTCAAAACACCCGAAAATTCAATATTTTGGGGTCCCAGAAGCAATCTGTACAGTGCTAGAATATTTTCAAAATATAGGCTAAAAACATGCTAAAAATCGATCTTTTAGGTGCCAAAAAGTCGATATCTCAAATTCAGTCCCAAAACACCCTAAAATTCGATATTTAGGGGTCCCAGAAGCGATCTGTACATGCCTACTCCTTGTTAGAGTATTTTCAAAATACATATTCAAAACATACTGAAAATCGATCTTTTAGGTGCACAAAAGTCGATATGTGCATGCATCTTCAGTACCCGTTTATATCTCAAATTCAGGCTCAAAACACCCGAAAATTCAATATTTTGGGGTCCCAGAAGCAATCTGTACATGCCTACACAGTGCTAGAATATTTTCAAAATATAGGCTAAAAACATGCTAAAAATCGACATTTTAGGTGACAAAAAATCGATATCTCAAATTCAGTCCCTAAACACCCGAAAATTCGATATTTAGAGGTCCCAGAAGGTATCTGTACATGCCTACTCCGTGTTAGAGTATTTTCAAAATACAGGCCAAAAACATACTGAAAATCGATCCTTTAGGTGCCCAAAAGTCGATATGTGCATGCATCTTCTGTACCCGTTTATATCTCAAATTCTGGCTCAAAACACCCGAAAATTCGATATTTTGGGGTCCCAGAAGCGATCTGTACATGCCTACTCCGTGTTAGAGTATTTTCAAAATTCAGGCCCAAAACATGCTGAAAATCGATATTTTTGGTGCCCAATGTCAATATGTGCATGTATCTTCTGTACCCGTTTATATCTCAAATTCAGAATCAAAACACCCGAAAATTCAATATTTTAGGGTCCCAGAAGCAATCTGTACATGCCTACTCAGTGCTAGAATATTTTCAAAATATAGGCTAAAAACATGCTAAAAATCGATCTTTTAGGTGCCAAAAAGTCGATATCTCAAATTCAGTCCCAAAACACCCGAAAATTCGATATTTAGGGGTCCCAGAAGCGATCTGTACATGCCTACTCCGTGTTAGAGTATTTTCAAAATACATGCTCAAAACATACTGAAAATCGATCTTTCAGGTGCACAAAAGTCGATATGTGCCTGCATCTTCAGTACCCGTTTATATCTCAAATTCAGGCTCAAAACACCCGAAAATTCAATATTTTGGGGTCCCAGAAGCAATCTGTACATGCCTACTCCGTGTTAGAGTATTTTCAAAATTCAGGCCCAAAACATGCTGAAAATCGATATTTTGGGTGCCCAAAGTCAATATGTGCATGTATCTTCTGTACCCGTTAATATCTCAAATTCAGGCTCAAAACACCCGAAAATTCAATATTTTGGGGTCCCAGAAGCAATCTGTACATGCCTACTCAGTGCTAGAATATTTTCAAAATATAGGCTAAAAACATGCTAAAAATCGATCTTTTAGGTGCCAAAATGTCGATATCTCAAATTCAGTCCCAAAACACCCGAAAATTCGATATTTAGGGGTCCCAGAAGCGATCTGTACATGCCTACTCCGTGTTAGAGTATTTTCAAAATACATGCTCAAAACATACTGAAAATCGATCTTTTAGGTGCACAAAAGTCGATATGTGCATGCATCTTCAGTACCCGTTTATATCTCAAATTCAGGCTCAAAACACCCGAAAACTCAATATTTTGGGGTCCCAGAAGCAATCTGTACATGCCTACTCAGTGTTAGAGTATTTTCAAAATACTGGCCCAAAACATGCTGAAAATCGATATTTTAGATGCCCAAAGTCAATATGTGCATGTATCTTCCGTACCCGTTTATATCTCAAATTCAGGCTCAAAACACCCGAAAAAATAATATTTTAGGGTCCCAGAAGCAATCTGTACATGCCTACACAGTGCTAGAATATTTTCAAAATATAGGCTAAAAACATGCTGAAAATCGACATTTTAGGTGCCAAAAAATCGATATCTCAAATTCAGTCCCAAAACACCCGAAAATTCGATATTAGAGGTCCCAGAAGGTATCTGTACATGCCTACTCCGTGTTAGAGTATTTTCAAAATACAGGCCAAAAACATACTGAAAATCGATCTTTTAGGTGCCCAAAAGTCGATATGTGCATGCATCTTCTGTACCCGTTTATATCTCAAATTCTGGCCCTAAACACCCGAAAATTCGATATATTTGGGGTCCCAGAAGCGATCTGTACAGTGCTAGAATATTTTCAAAATATAGGCTAAAAACATGCTAAAAATCGATCTTTTAGGTGCCAAAAAGTCGATATCTCAAATTCAGTCCCAAAACACCCGAAAATTCGATATTTACGGGTCCCAGAAGCGATCTGTACATGCCTACTCCGTGTTAGAGTATTTTCAAAATACATGCTCAAAACATACTGAAAATCGATCTTTTAGGTGCACAAAAGTCGATATGTGCATGCATCTTCAGTACCCGTTTATATCTCAAATTGAGGCTCAAAACACCCGAAAACTCATTATTTTGGGGTCCCAGAAGCAATCTGTACATGCCTACTCAGTGTTAGAGTATTTTCAAAATACTGGCCCAAAACATGCTGAAAATCGATATTTTAGATGCCCAAAGTCAATATGTGCATGTATCTTCCGTACACGTTTATATCTCAAATTCAGGCTCAAAACACCCGAAAAACCAATATTTTAGGGTCCCAGAAGCAATCTGTACATGCCTACACAGTGCTAGAATATTTTCAAAATATAGGCTAAAAACATGCTGAAAATCGACATTTTAGGTGCCAAAAAATCGATATCTCAAATTCAGTCCCAAAACACCCGAAAATTCGATATTAGAGGTCCAAGAAGGTATCTGTACATGCCTACTCCGTGTTAGAGTATTTTCAAAATACAGGCCAAAAACATACTGAAAATCGATCTTTTAGGTGCCCAAAAGTCGATATGTGCATGCATCTTCTGTACCCGTTTATATCTCAAATTCTGGCCCTAAACACCCGAAAATTCGATATTTCGGGGTCCCAAAAGCGATCTGTACAGTGCTAGAATATTTTCAAAATATAGGCTAAAAACATGCTAAAAATAGATCTTTTAGGTGCCAAAAAGTCGATATCTCAAATTCAGTCCCAAAACACCCGAAAATTCGATATTTACGGGTCCCAGAAGCGATCTGTACATGCCTACTCCGTGTTAGAGTATTTTCAAAATACATGCTCAAAACATACTGAAAATCGATCTTTTAGGTGCACAAAAGTCGATATGTGCATGCATCTTCAGTACCCGTTTATATCTCAAATTCAGGCTCAAAACACCCGAAAATTCAATATTTTGGGGTCCCAGAAGCAATCTGTACATGCCTACTCCGTGTTAGAGTATTTTCAAAATACAGGCCCAAAACATGCTGAAAATCGATATTTTTGGTGCCCAAAGTCAATATGTGCATGTATCTTCTGTACCCGTTTATATCTCAAATTCAGGCTCAAAACACCCGAAAATTCAATATTTTGGGGTCCCAGAAGCAATCTATACATGCCTACACAGTGCTAGAATATTTTCAAAATATAGGCTAAAAACATGCTGAAAATCGACATTTTAGGTGCCAAAAAATCGATATCTCAAATTAAGTCCCAAAACACCCGAAAATTCGATATTTAGAGGTCCCAGAAGGTATCTGTACATGCCTACTCCGTGTTAGAGTATTTTCAAAATACAGGCCCAATACATACTGAAAATCGATCTTTTAGGTGCCCAAAAGTCGATATGTGCATGCATCTTCTGTACCCGTTTATATCTCAAATTCTGGCCCTAAACACCCGAAAATTCGATATTTTGGGGTCCCAGAAGCGATCTGTACATGCCTACTCCGTGTTAGAGTATTTTCAAAATTCAGGCCCAAAACATGCTGAAAATCGATATTTTTGGTGCCCAAAGTCAATATGTGCATGTATCTTCTGTACCCGTTTATATCTCAAATTCAGGCTCAAAACACCCGAAAATTCAATATTTTGGGGTCCCAGAAGCAATCTGTACATGCCTACTCAGTGCTAGAATATTTTCAAAATATAGGCTAAAAACATGCTAAAAATCGATCTTTTAGGTGCCAAAAAGTCGATATCTCAAATTCAGTCCCAAAACACCCGAAAATTCGATATTTACGGGTCCCAGAAGCGATCTGTACATGCCTACTCCGTGTTAGAGTATTTTCAAAATACATGCTCAAAACATACTGAAAATCGATCTTTTAGGTGCACAAAAGTCGATATGTGCATGCATCTTCAGTACCCGTTTATATCTCAAATTCAGGCTCAAAACACCCGAAAATTCAATATTTTGGGGTCCCAGAAGCAATCTGTACATGCCTACTCAGTGTTAGAGTATTTTCGAAATACAGGCCCAAAACATGCTGAAAATCGATATTTTATATGCCCAAAGTCAATATGTGCATGTATCTTCTGTACCCGTTTATATCTCAAATTCAGGCTCAAAACACCCGAAAATTCAATATTTTGGGGTCCCAGAAGCAATCTGTACATGCCTACACAGTGCTAGAATATTTTCAAAATATAGGCTAAAAACATGCTAAAAATCGACATTTTAGGTGCCAAAAAATCGATATCTCAAATTCAGTCCCAAAACACCCGAAAATTCGATATTTAGAGGTCCCAGAAGGTATATGTACATGCCTACTCCGTGTTAGAGTATTTTCAAAATACAGTCCAAAAACATACTGAAAATCGATCTTTTAGGTGCACAAAAGTCGATATGTGCATGCATCTTCTGTACCCGTTTATATCTCAAATTCTGGCCCCGAAAATTCAATATTTTGGGGTCCCAGAAGCGATCTGTACATGCCTACTCCGTGTTAGAGTATTTTCAAAATTCAGGCCCAAAACATGCTGAAAATCGATATTTTTGGTGCCCAAAGTCAATATGTGCATGTATCTTCTGTACCCGTTTATATCTCAAATTCAGGCTCAAAACACCCGAAAATTCAATATTTTGGGGTCCCAGAAGCAATCTGTACAGTGCTAGAATATTTTCAAAATATAGGCTAAAAACATGCTAAAAATCGATCTTTTAGGTGCCAAAAAGTCGATATCTCAGATTCAGTCCCAAAACACCCGAAAATTCGATATTTAGGGGTCCCAGAAGCGATCTGTACATGCCTACTCCGTGTTAGAGTATTTTCAAAATACATGTTCAAAACATACTGAAAATCGATCTTTTAGGTGCACAAAAGTCGATATGTGCATGCATCTTCAGTACCCGTTTATATCTCAAATTCAGGCTCAAAACACCCGAAAATTCAATATTTCGGGGTCCCAGAAGCAATCTGTACATGCCTACACAGTGCTAGAATATTTTCAAAATATAGGCTAAAAACATGCTAAAAATCGACATTTTAGGTGCCAAAAAATCGATATCTCAAATTCAGTCCCAAAACACCCGAAAATTCGATATTTAGAGGTCCCAGAAGGTATCTGTACATGCCTACTCCGTGTTAGAGTATTTTCAAAATACAGGCCAAAAACATACTGAAAATCTATCTTTTAGGTGCCCAAAAGTCGATATGTGCATGCATCTTCTGTACCCGTTTAAATCTCAAATTCTGGCCGTAAACACCCGATAAACTCGATATTTTGGGGTCCCAGAAGCGATCTGTACATGCCTACTCCGTGTTAGAGTATTTTCAAAATTCAGGCCCAAAACATGCTGAAAATCGATATTTTTGGTGCCCAAAGTCAATATGTGCATGTATCTTCTGTTCCCGTTTATATCTCAAATTCAGGCTCAAAACACCAGAAAATTCAATATTTTGGGGTCCCAGAAGCAATCTGTACATGCCTACTCAGTGCTAGAATATTTTAAAAATATAGGCTAAAAACATGCTAAAAATCGATCTTTTAGGTGCCAAAAAGTAGATATCTCAAATTCAGTCCCAAAACACCCGAAAATTCGATATTTAGGGGTCCCAGAAGCGATCTGTACATGCCTACTCCGTGTTAGAGTATTTTCAAAATACATGCTCAAAACATACTGAAAATCGATCTTTTAGGTGCACAAAAGTCGATATGTGCATGCATCTTCAGTACCCGTTTATATCTCAAATTCAGGCTCAAAACACCCGAAAATTCAATATTTTGGGGTCCCAGAAGCAATCTGTACATGCCTACTCAGTGTTAGAGTAATTTCAAAATACAGGCCCAAAACATGCTGAAAATCGATATTTTAGATGCCCAAAGTCAATATGTGCATGTATCTTCTGTACCCGTTATTTATCTCAAATTCAGGCTCAAAACACCCGAAAATTCAATATTTTGGGGTCCCAGAAGCAATCTGTACATGCCTACACAGTTCTAGAATATTTTCAAAATATAGGCTAAAAACATGCTAAAAATCGACATTTTAGGTGCCAAAAAATCGATATCTCAAATTCAGTCCCAAAACACCCGAAAATTCGATATTTAGAGGTCCCAGAAGGTATCTGTACATGCCTACTCCGTGTTAGAGTATTTTCAAAATACAGGCCAAAAACATACTGAAAATCGATCTTTTAGGTGCCCAAAAGTCGATATGTGCATGCATCTTCTGCATCCTTTTATATCTCAAATTCAGGCTCAAAACACCCGAAAATTCGATATTTTGGGGTCCCAGAAGCAATCTGTACAGTGCTAGAATATTTTCAAAATATAGGCTAAAAACATGCTAAAAATCGATCTTTTAGGTGCCAAAAAGTCGATATCTCAAATTCAGTCCCAAAACACCCGAAAATTCGATATTTAGGGGTCCCAGAAGCGATCTGTACATGCCTACTCCGTGTTAGAGTATTTTCAAAATACATGTTCAAAACATACTGAAAATCGATCTTTTAGGTGCACAAAAGTCGATATGTGCATGCATCTTCAGTACCCGTTTATATCTCAAATTCATGCTCAAAACACCCGAAAATTCAATATTTTGGGGTCCCAGAAGCAATCTGTACATGCCTACACAGTGCTAGAATATTTTCAAAATATAGGCTAAAAACATGCTAAAAATCGACATTTTAGGTGCCAAAAAATCGATATCTCAAATTCAGTCCCAAAACACCCGAAAATTCGATATTTAGAGGTCCCAGAAGGTATCTGTACATGCCTACTCCGTGTTAGAGTATTTTCAAAATACAGGCCAAAAACATACTGAAAATCGATCTTTTAGGTGCACAAAAGTCGATATGTGCATGCATCTTCTGTACCCGTTTATATCTCAAATTCAGGCTCAAAACACCCGAAAATTCAATATTTTGGGGTCCCAGAAGCAATCTGTACATGCCTACTCCGTGTTAGAGTATTTTCAAAATACAGGCCCAAAACATGCTGAAAATCGATATTTTTGGTGCCCAAAGTCAATATGTGCATGTATCTTCTGTACCCGTTTATATCTCAAATTCAGGCTCAAAACACCCGAAAATTCAATATTTTGGGGTCCCAGAAGCAATCTATACATGCCTACACAGTGCTAGAATATTTTCAAAATATAGGCTAAAAACATGCTGAAAATCGACATTTTAGGTGCCAAAAAATCGATATCTCAAATTCAGTCCCAAAACACCCGAAAATTCGATATTTAGAGGTCCCAGAAGGTATCTGTACATGCCTACTCCGTGTTAGAGTATTTTCAAAATACAGGCCCAATACATACTGAAAATCGATCTTTTAGGTGCCCAAAAGTCGATATGTGCATGCATCTTCTGTACCCGTTTATATCTCAAATTCTGGCCCTAAACACCCGAAAATTCGATATTTTGGGGTCCCAGAAGCGATCTGTACATGCCTACTCCGTGTTAGAGTATTTTCAAAATTCAGGCCCAAAACATGCTGAAAATCGATATTTTTGGTGCCCAAAGTCAATATGTGCATGTATCTTCTGTACCCGTTTATATCTCAAATTCAGGCTCAAAACACCCGAAAATTCAATATTTTGGGGTCCCAGAAGCAATCTGTACATGCCTACTCAGTGCTAGAATATTTTCAAAATATAGGCTAAAAACATGCTAAAAATCGATCTTTTAGGTGCCAAAAAGTCGATATCTCAAATTCAGTCCCAAAACACCCGAAAATTCGATATTTACGGGTCCCAGAAGCGATCTGTACATGCCTACTCCGTGTTAGAGTATTTTCAAAATACATGCTCAAAACATACTGAAAATCGATCTTTTAGGTGCACAAAAGTCGATATGTGCATGCATCTTCAGTACCCGTTTATATCTCAAATTCAGGCTCAAAACACCCGAAAATTCAATATTTTGGGGTCCCAGAAGCAATCTGTACATGCCTACTCAGTGTTAGAGTATTTTCAAAATACAGGCCCAAAACATGCTGAAAATCGATATTTTAGATGCCCAAAGTCAATATGTGCATGTATCTTCTGTACCCGTTTATATCTCAAATTCAGGCTCAAAACACCCGAAAATTCAATATTTTGGGGTCCCAGAAGCAATCTGTACATGCCTACACAGTGCTAGAATATTTTCAAAATATAGGCTAAAAACATGCTAAAAATCGACATTTTAGGTGCCAAAAAATCGATATCTCAAATTCAGTCCCAAAACACCCGAAAATTCGATATTTAGAGGTCCCAGAAGGTATCTGTACATGCCTACTCCGTGTTAGAGTATTTTCAAAATACAGTCCAAAAACATACTGAAAATCGATCTTTTAGGTGCCCAAAAGTCGATATGTGCATGCATCTTCTGTACCCGTTTATATCTCAAATTCTGGCCCCGAAAATTCAATATTTTGGGGTCCCAGAAGCGATCTGTACATGCCTACTCCGTGTTAGAGTTTTTTCAAAATTCAGGCCCAAAACATGCTGAAAATCGATATTTTTGGTGCCCAAAGTCAATATGTGCATGTATCTTCTGTACCCGTTTATATCTCAAATTCAGGCTCAAAACACCCGAAAATTCAATATTTTGGGGTCCCAGAAGCAATCTGTACAGTGCTAGAATATTTTCAAAATATAGGCTAAAAACATGCTAAAAATCGATCTTTTAGGTGCCAAAAAGTCGATATCTCAGATTCAGTCCCAAAACACCCGAAAATTCGATATTTAGGGGTCCCAGAAGCGATCTGTACATGCCTACTCAGTGTTAGAGTATTTTCAAAATACATGTTCAAAACATACTGAAAATCGATCTTTTAGGTGCACAAAAGTCGATATGTGCATGCATCTTCAGTACCCGTTTATATCTCAAATTCAGGCTCAAAACACCCGAAAATTCAATATTTCGGGGTCCCAGAAGCAATCTGTACATGCCTACACAGTGCTAGAATATTTTCAAAATATAGGCTAAAAACATGCTAAAAATCGACATTTTAGGTGCCAAAAAATCGATATCTCAAATTCAGTCCCAAAACACCCGAAAATTCGATATTTAGAGGTCCCAGAAGGTATCTGTACATGCCTACTCCGTGTTAGAGTATTTTCAAAATACAGGCCAAAAACATACTGAAAATCGATCTTTTAGGTGCCCAAAAGTCGATATGTGCATGCATCTTCTGTACCCGTTTATATCTCAAATTCTGGCCCTAAACACCCGATAAACTCGATATTTTGGGGTCCCAGAAGCGATCTGTACATGCCTACTCCGTGTTAGAGTATTTTCAAAATTCAGGCCCAAAACATGCTGAAAATCGATATTTTTGGTGCCCAAAGTCAATATGTGCATGTATCTTCTGTTCCCGTTTATATCTCAAATTCAGGCTCAAAACACCCGAAAATTCAATATTTTGGGGTCCCAGAAGCAATCTGTACATGCCTACTCAGTGCTAGAATATTTTCAAAATATAGGCTAAAAACATGCTAAAAATCGATCTTTTAGGTGCCAAAAAGTAGATATCTCAAATTCAGTCCATAAACACCCGAAAATTCGATATTTAGGGGTCCCAGAAGCGATCTGTACATGCCTACTCCGTGTTAGAGTATTTTCAAAATACATGCTCAAAACATACTGAAAATCGATCTTTTAGGTGCACAAAAGTCGATATGTGCATGCATCTTCAGTACCCGTTTATATCTCAAATTCAGGCTCAAAACACCCGAAAATTCAATATTTTGGGGTCCCAGAAGCAATCTGTACATGCCTACTCAGTGTTAGAGTAATTTCAAAATACAGGCCCAAAACATGCTGAAAATCGATATTTTAGATGCCCAAAGTCAATATGTGCATGTATCTTCTGTACCCGTTTTTTATCTCAAATTCAGGCTCAAAACACCCGAAAATTCAATATTTTGGGGTCCCAGAAGCAATCTGTACATGCCTACACAGTTCTAGAATATTTTCAAAATATAGGCTAAAAACATGCTAAAAATCGACATTTTAGGTGCCAAAAAATCGATATCTCAAATTCAGTCCAAAAACACCCGAAAATTCGATATTTAGAGGTCCCAGAAGGTATCTGTACATGCCTACTCCGTGTTAGAGTATTTTCAAAATACAGGCCAAAAACATACTGAAAATCGATCTTTTAGGTGCCCAAAAGTCGATATGTGCATGCATCTTCTGTACCCGTTTATATCTCAAATTCAGGCTCAAAACACCCGAAAATTCGATATTTTGGGGTCCCAGAAGCAATCTGTACAGTGCTAGAATATTTTCAAAATATAGGCTAAAAACATGCTAAAAATCGATCTTTTAGGTGCCAAAAAGTCGATATCTCAAATTCAGTCCCAAAACACCCGAAAATTCGATATTTAGGGGTCCCAGAAGCGATCTGTACATGCCTACTCCGTGTTAGAGTATTTTCAAAATACATGTTCAAAACATACTGAAAATCGATCTTTTAGGTGCACAAAAGTCGATATGTGCATGCATCTTCAGTACCCGTTTATATCTCAAATTCAGGCTCAAAACACCCGAAAATTCAATATTTTGGGGTCCCAGAAGCAATCTGTACATGCCTACACAGTGCTAGAATATTTTCAAAATATAGGCTAAAAACATGCTAAAAATCGACATTTTAGGTGCCAAAAAATCGATATCTCAAATTCAGTCCCAAAACACCCGAAAATTCGATATTTAGAGGTCCCAGAAGGTATCTGTACATGCCTACTCCGTGTTAGAGTATTTTCAAAATACAGGCCAAAAACATACTGAAAATCGATCTTTTAGGTGCACAAAAGTCGATATGTGCATGCATCTTCTGTACCCGTTTATATCTCAAATTCAGGCTCAAAACACCCGAAAATTCAATATTTTGGGGTCCCAGAAGCAATCTGTACATGCCTACTCCGTGTTAGAGTATTTTCAAAATACAGGCCCAAAACATGCTGAAAATCGATATTTTTGGTGCCCAAAGTCAATATGTGCATGTATCTTCTGTACCCGTTTATATCTCAAATTCAGGCTCAAAACACCCGAAAATTCAATATTTTGGGGTCCCAGAAGCAATCTATACATGCCTACACAGTGCTAGAATATTTTCAAAATATAGGCTAAAAACATGCTGAAAATCGACATTTTAGGTGCCAAAAAATCGATATCTCAAATTCAGTCCCAAAACACCCGAAAATTCGATATTTAGAGGTCCCAGAAGGTATCTGTACATGCCTACTCCGTGTTAGAGTATTTTCAAAATACAGGCCCAATACATACTGAAAATCGATCTTTTAGGTGCCCAAAAGTCGATATGTGCATGCATCTTCTGTACCCGTTTATATCTCAAATTCTGGCCCTAAACACCCGAAAATTCGATATTTTGGGGTCCCAGAAGCGATCTGTACATGCCTACTCCGTGTTAGAGTATTTTCAAAATTCAGGCCCAAAACATGCTGAAAATCGATATTTTTGGTGCCCAAAGTCAATATGTGCATGTATCTTCTGTACCCGTTTATATCTCAAATTCAGGCTCAAAACACCCGAAAATTCAATATTTTGGGGTCCCAGAAGCAATCTGTACATGCCTACTCAGTGCTAGAATATTTTCAAAATATAGGCTAAAAACATGCTAAAAATCGATCTTTTAGGTGCCAAAAAGTCGATATCTCAGATTCAGTCCCAAAACACCCGAAAATTCGATATTTAGGGGTCCCAGAAGCGATCTGTACATGCCTACTCCGTGTTAGAGTATTTTCAAAATACATGTTCAAAACATACTGAAAATCGATCTTTTAGGTGCACAAAAGTCGATATGTGCATGCATCTTCAGTACCCGTTTATATCTCAAATTCAGGCTCAAAACACCCGAAAATTCAATATTTCGGGGTCCCAGAAGCAATCTGTACATGCCTACACAGTGCTAGAATATTTTCAAAATATAGGCTAAAAACATGCTTAAAATCAACATTTTAGGTGCCAAAAAATCGATATCTCAAATTCAGTCCCAAAACACCCGAAAATTCGATATTTAGAGGTCCCAGAAGGTATCTGTACATGCCTACTCCGTGTTAGAGTATTTTCAAAATACAGGCCAAAAACATACTGAAAATCGATCTTTTAGGTGCCCAAAAGTCGATATGTGCATGCATCTTCTGTACCCGTTTATATCTCAAATTCTGGCCCTAAACACCCGATAAACTCGATATTTTGGGGTCCCAGAAGCGATCTGTACATGCCTACTCCGTGTTAGAGTATTTTCAAAATTCAGGCCCAAAACATGCTGAAAATCGATATTTTTGGTGCCCAAAGTCAATATGTGCATGTATCTTCTGTTCCCGTTTATATCTCAAATTCAGGCTCAAAACACCCGAAAATTCAATATTTTGGGGTCCCAGAAGCAATCTGTACAGTGCTAGAATATTTTCAAAATATAGGCTAAAAACATGCTAAAAATCGATCTTTTAGGTGCCAAAAAGTAGATATCTCAAATTCAGTCCCAAAACACCCGAAAATTCGATATTTAGGGGTCCCAGAAGCGATCTGTACATGCCTACTCCGTGTTAGAGTATTTTCAAAATACATGTTCAAAACATACTGAAAATCGATCTTTTAGGTGCACAAAAGTCGATATGTGCATGCATCTTCAGTACCCGTTTATATCTCAAATTCAGGCTCAAAAAACCCGAAAATTCAATATTTTGGGGTCCCAGAAGCAATCTGTACATGCCTACTCAGTGTTAGAGTATTTTCAAAATACATGCCCAAAACATGCTGAAAATCGATATTTTTGGTGCCCAAAGTCAATATGTGCATGTATCTTCTGTACCCGTTTATATCTCAAATTCAGGCTCAAAACACCCGAAAATTCAATATTTTGGGGTCCCAGAAGCAATCTATACATGCCTACACAGTGCTAGAATATTTTCAAAATATAGGCTAAAAACATACTGAAAATCGACATTTTAGGTGCCAAAAAATCGATATCTCAAATTCAGTCCCAAAACACCCGAAAATTCGATATTTAGAGGTCCCAGAAGGTATCTGTACATGCCTACTCCGTGTTAGAGTATTTTCAAAATACAGGCCCAATACATACTGAAAATCGATCTTTTAGGTGCTCAAAAGTCGATATGTGCATGCATCTTCTGTACCCGTTTATATCTCAAATTCTGGCCCTAAACACCCGAAAATTCGATATTTTGGGGTCCCAGAAGCGATCTGTACATGCCTACTCCGTGTTAGAGTATTTTCAAAATTCAGGCCCAAAACATGCTGAAAATCGATATTTTTGGTGCCCAAAGTCAATATGTGCATGTATCTTCTGTACCCGTTTATATCTCAAATTCAGGCTCAAAACACCCGAAAATTCAATATTTTGGGGTCCCAGAAGCAATCTGTACATGCCTACTCAGTGCTAGAATATTTTCAAAATATAGGCTAAAAACATGCTAAAAATCGATCTTTTAGGTGCCAAAAAGTCGATATCTCAAATTCAGTCCCAAAACACCCGAAAATTCGATATTTACGGGTCCCAGAAGCGATCTGTACATGCCTACTCCGTGTTAGAGTATTTTCAAAATACATGCTCAAAACATACTGAAAATCGATCTTTTAGGTGCACAAAAGTCGATATGTGCATGCATCTTCAGTACCCGTTTATATCTCAAATTCAGGCTCAAAACACCCGAAAATTCAATATTTTGGGGTCCCAGAAGCAATCTGTACATGCCTACACAGTGCTAGAATATTTTCATAATATAGGCTAAAAACATGCTAAAAATCGATATTTTAGGTGCCAAAAAATCGATATCTCAAATTCAGTCCCAAAACACCCGAAAATTCGATATTTAGAGGTCCCAGAAGGTATCTGTACATGCCTACTCCGTGTTAGAGTATTTTCAAAATACAGGCCAAAAACATACTGAAAATCGATCTTTTAGGTGCCCAAAAGTCGATATGTGCATGCATCTTCTGTACCCGTTTATATCTCAAATTCTGGCCCTAAACACCCGAAAATTCGATATTTTGGGGTCCCAGAAGCGATCTGTACAGTGCTAGAATATTTTCAAAATATAGGCTAAAAACATGCTAAAAATCGATCTTTTTGGTGCCAATAAGTCGATATCTCAAATTCAGTCCCAAAACACCCGAAAATTCGATATTTAGGGGTCCCAGAAGCGATCTGTACATGCCTACTCCGTGTTAGAGTATTTTCAAAATACATGCTCAAAACATACTGAAAATCGATCTTTTAGGTGCCCAAAAGTCGATATGTGCATGCATCTTCAGTACCCGTTTATATCTCAAATTCAGGCTCAAAACACTCGAAAATTCAATATTTTGGGGTCCCAGAAGCAATCTGTACATGCCTACTCAGTGTTAAAGTATTTTCAAAATACAGGCCCAAAACATGCTGAAAATCGATATTTTAGATGCCCAAAGTCAATATGTGCATGTATCTTCTGTACCCGTTTATATCTCAAATTCAGGCTCAAAACACCCGAAAATTCAATATTTTGGGGTCCCAGAAGCAATCTGTACATGCCTACACAGTGCTAGAATATTTTCAAAATATAGGCTAAAAACATGCTAAAAATCGACATTTTAGGTGCCAAAAAATCGATATCTCAAATTCAGTCCCAAAACACCCGAAAATTCGATATTTAGAGGTCCCAGAAGGTATCTGTACATGCCTACTCCGTGTTAGAGTATTTTCAAAATACAGGCCAAAAACATACTGAAAATCGATCTTTTAGGTGCCCAAAAGTCGATATGTGCTGGCATCTTCTGTACCCGTTTATATCTCAAATTCAGGCTCAAAAAACCCGAAAATTCAATATTTTGGGGTCCCAGAAGCAATCTGTACAGTGCTAGAATATTTTCAAAATATAGGCTAAAAACATGCTAAAAATCGATCTTTTAGGTGCCAAAAAGTCGATATCTCAAATTCAGTCCCAAAACACCCGAAAATTCGATATTTAGGGGTCCCAGAAGCGATCTGTACATGCCTACTCCGTGTTAGAGTATTTTCAAAATACATGCTCAAAACATACTGAAAATCGATCTTTTAGGTGCACAAAAGTCGATATGTGCATGCATCTTCAGTACCCGTTTATATCTCAAATTCAGGCTCAAAACACCCGAAAATTCAATATTTCGGGGTCCCAGAAGCAATCTGTACATGCCTACACAGTGCTAGAATATTTTCAAAATATAGGCTAAAAACATGCTAAAAATCGACATTTTAGGTGCCAAAAAATCGATATCTCAAATTCAGTCCCAAAACACCCGAAAATTCGATATTTAGAGGTCCCAAAAGGTATCTGTACATGCCTACTCCGTGTTAGAATATTTTTAAAATACAGGCCAAAAACATACTGAAAATCGATCTTTTAGGTGCCCAAAAGTCGATATGTGCATGCATCTTCTGTACCCGTTTATATCTCAAATTCTGGCCCTAAACACCCGATAAATTCGATATTTTGGGGTCCCAGAAGCGATCTGTACATGCCTACTCCGTGTTAGAGTATTTTCAAAATTCAGGCCCAAAACATGCTGAAAATCGATATTTTTGGTGCCCAAAGTCAATATGTGCATGTATCTTCTGTACTCGTTTATATCTCAAATTCAGGCTCAAAACACCCGAAAATTCAATATTTTGGTGTCCCAGAAGCAATCTGTACATGCCTACACAGTGCTAGAATATTTTCATAATATAGGCTAAAAACATGCTAAAAATCGATCTTTTAGGTGCCAAAAAATCGATATCTCAAATTCAGTCCCAAAACAACCGAAAATTCGATATTTAGAGGTCCCAGAAGGTATCTGTACATGCCTACTCCGTGTTAGAGTATTTTCAAAATACAGGCCAAAAACATACTGAAAATCGATCTTTTAGGTGCCCAAAAGTCGATATGTGCATGCATCTTCTGTACCCGTTTATATCTCAAATTCTGGCCCTAAACACCCGAAAATTCGATATTTTGGGGTCCCAGAAGCGATCTGTACAGTGCTAGAATATTTTCAAAATATAGGCTAAAAACATGCTAAAAATCGATCTTTTAGGTGCCAATAAGTCGATATCTCAAATTCAGTCCCAAAACACCCGAAAATTCGATATTTAGGGGTCCCAGAAGCGATCTGTACATGCCTACTCCGTGTTAGAGTATTTTCAAAATACATGCTCAAAACATACTGAAAATCGATCTTTTAGGTGCACGAAAGTCGATATGTGCATGCATCTTCAGTACACGTTTATATCTCAAATTCAGGCTCAAAACACCCGAAAATTCAATATTTTGGGGTCCCAGAAGCAATCTGTACATGCCTACACAGTGCTAGAATATTTTCAAAATATAGGCTAAAAACATGCTAAAAATCGACATTTTAGGTGCCAAAAAATCGATATCTCAAATTCAGTCCCAAAACACCCGAAAATTCGATATTTAGAGGTCCCAGAAGGTATATGTACATGCCTACTCCGTGTTAGAGTATTTTCAAAATACAGGCCAAAAACATACTGAAAATCGATCTTTTAGGTGCCCAAAAGTCGATATGTGCATGCATCTTCTGTACCCGTTTATATCTCAAATTCTGGCCCTAAACACCCGAAAATTCGATATTTTGGGGTCCCAGAAGCGATCTGTACAGTGCTAGAATATTTTCAAAATATAGGCTAAAAACATGCTAAAAATCGATCTTTTAGGTGCCAATAAGTCGATATCTCAAATTCAGTCCCAAAACACCCGAAAATTCGATATTTAGGGGTCCCAGAAGCGATCTGTACATGCCTACTCCGTGTTAGAGTATTTTCAAAATACATGCTCAAAACATACTGAAAATCGATCTTTTAGGTGCACAAAAGTCGATATGTGCATGCATCTTCAGTACACGTTTATATCTCAAATTCAGGCTCAAAACACCCGAAAATTCAATATTTTGGGGTCCCAGAAGCAATCTGTACATGCCTACACAGTGCTAGAATATTTTCAAAATATAGGCTAAAAACATGCTAAAAATCGACATTTTAGGTGCCAAAAAATCGATATCTCAAATTCAGTCCCAAAACACCCGAAAATTCGATATTTAGAGGTCCCAGAAGGTATCTGTACATGCCTACTCCGTGTTAGAGTATTTTCAAAATACAGGCCAAAAACATACTGAAAATCGATCTTTTAGGTGCCCAAAAGTCGATATGTGCATGCATCTTCTGTACCCGTTTATATCTCAAATTCTGGCCCTAAACACCCGAAAAATCGATATTTTGGGGTCCCAGAAGCGATCTGTACATGCCTACTCCGTGTTAGAGTATTTTCAAAATTCAGGCCCAAAACATGCTGAAAATCGATGTTTTTGGTGCCCAAAGTCAATATCATGTGCATGTATCTGCTGTACCCGTTTATATCTCAAATTCAGGCTCAAAAAACCCGAAAATTCAATATTTTGGGGTCCCAGAAGCAATCTGTACATGCCTACTCAGTGCTAGAATATTTTCAAAATATAGGCTAAAAATATGCTAAAAATCGATCTTTTAGGTGCCAAAAAGTCGATATCTCAAATTCAGTCCCAAAACACCCGAAAATTCGATATTTAGGAGTCCCAGAAGCGATCTGTACATGCCTACTCCGTGTTAGAGTATTTTCAAAATACATGCTCAAAACATACTGAAAATCGATCTTTTAGGTGCACAAAAGTCGATATGTGCATGCATCTTCAGTACCCGTTTATATCTCAAATTCAGGCTCAAAACACCCGAAAATTCAATATTTTGGGGTCCCAGAAGCAATCTGTACATGCCTACACAGTGCTAGAATATTTTCAAAATATAGGTTAAAAACATGCTAAAAATCGACATTTTAGGTGCCAAAAAATCGATATCTCAAATTCAGTCCCAAAACACCCGAAAATTCGATATTTAGAGGTCCCAGAAGGTATCTGTACATGCCTACTCCGTGTTAGAATATTTTCAAAATACAGGCCAAAAACATACTGAAAATCGATCTTTTAGGTGCCCAAAAGTCGATATGTGCATGCATCTTCTGTACCCGTTTATATCTCAAATTCTGGCCCTAAACACCCGATAAATTCGATATTTTGGGGTCCCAGAAGCGATCTGTACATGCCTACTCCGTGTTAGAGTATTTTCAAAATTCAGGCCCAAAACATGCTGAAAATCGATATTTTTGGTGCCCAAAGTCAATATGTGCATGTATCTTCTGTACCCGTTTATATCTCAAATTCAGGCTCAAAACACCCGAAAATTCAATATTTTGGGGTCCCAGAAGCAATCTGTACATGCCTACACAGTGCTAGAATATTTTCATAATATAGGCTAAAAACATGCTAAAAATCGATATTTTAGGTGCCAAAAAATCGATATCTCAAATTCAGTCCCAAAACACCCGAAAATTCGATATTTAGAGGTCCCAGAAGGTATCTGTACATGCCTACTCCGTGTTAGAGTATTTTCAAAATACAGGCCAAAAACATACTGAAAATCGATCTTTTAGGTGCCCAAAAGTCGATATGTGCATGCATCTTCTGTACCCGTTTATATCTCAAATTCTGGCCCTAAACACCCGAAAATTCGATATTTTGGGGTCCCAGAAGCGATCTGTACAGTGCTAGAATATTTTCAAAATATAGGCTAAAAACATGCTAAAAATCGATCTTTTAGGTGCCAATAAGTCGATATCTCAAATTCAGTCCCAAAACACCCGAAAATTCGATATTTAGGGGTCCCAGAAGCGATCTGTACATGCCTACTCCGTGTTAGAGTATTTTCAAAATACATGCTCAAAACATACTGAAAATCGATCTTTTAGGTGCCCAAAAGTCGATATGTGCATGCATCTTCAGTACCCGATTATATCTCAAATTCAGGCTCAAAACACTCGAAAATTCAATATTTTGGGGTCCCAGAAGCAATCTGTACATGCCTACTCAGTGTTAAAGTATTTTCAAAATACAGGCCCAAAACATGATGAAAATCGATATTTTAGATGCCCAAAGTCAATATGTGCATGTATCTTCTGTACCCGTTTATATCTCAAATTCAGGCTCAAAACACCCGAAAATTCAATATTTTGGGGTCCCAGAAGCAATCTGTACATGCCTACACAGTGCTAGAATATTTTCAAAATATAGGCTAAAAACATGCTAAAAATCGACATTTTAGGTGCCAAAAAATCGATATCTCAAATTCAGTCCCAAAACACCCGAAAATTCGATATTTAGAGGTCCCAGAATGTATCTGTACATGCCTACTCCGTGTTAGAGTATTTTCAAAATACAGGCCAAAAACATACTGAAAATCGATCTTTTAGGTGCCCAAAAGTCGATATGTGCTGGCATCTTCTGTACCCGTTTATATCTCAAATTCAGGCTCAAAACACCCGAAAATTCAATATTTCGGGGTCCCAGAAGCAATCTGTACATGCCTACACAGTGCTAGAATATTTTCAAAATATAGGCTAAAAACATGCTAAAAATCGACATTTTAGGTGCCAAAAAATCGATATCTCAAATTCAGTCCCAAAACACCCGAAAATTCGATATTTAGAGGTCCCAGAAGGTATCTGTACATGCCTACTCCGTGTTAGAATATTTTTAAAATACAGGCCAAAAACATACTGAAAATCGATCTTTTAGGTGCCCAAAAGTCGATATGTGCATGCATCTTCTGTACCCGTTTATATCTCAAATTCTGGCCCTAAACACCCGATAAATTCGATATTTTGGGGTCCCAGAAGCGATCTGTACATGCCTACTCCGTGTTAGAGTATTTTCAAAATTCAGGCCCAAAACATGCTGAAAATCGATATTTTTGGTGCCCAAAGTCAATATGTGCATGTATCTTCTGTACCCGTTTATATCTCAAATTCAGGCTCAAAACACCCGAAAATTCAATATTTTGGGGTCCCAGAAGCAATCTGTACATGCCTACTCAGTGCTAGAATATTTTCAAAATATAGGCTAAAAACATGCTAAAAATCGATCTTTTAGGTGCCAAAAAGTCGATATCTCAAATTCAGTCCCAAAACACCCGAAAATTCGATATTTAGGGGTCCCAGAAGCGATCTGTACATGCCTACTCCGTGTTAGAGTATTTTCAAAACACATGCTCAAAACATACTGAAAATCGATCTTTTAGGTGCACAAAAGTCGATATGTGCATGCATCTTCAGTACCCGTTTATATCTCAAATTCAGGCTCAAAACACCCGAAAATTCAATATTTTGGGGTCCCAGAAGCAATCTGTACATGCCTACTCAGTGTTAGAGTATTTTCAAAATACAGGCCCAAAACATGCTGAAAATCGATATTTTAGATGCCCAAAGTCAATATGTGCATGTATCTTCTGTACCCGTTTATATCTCAAATTCAGGCTCAAAACACCCGAAAATTCAATATTTTGGGGTCCCAGAAGCAATCTGTACATGCCTACACAGTGCTAGAATATTTTCATAATATAGGCTAAAAACATGCTAAAAATCGACATTTTAGGTGCCAAAAAATCGATATCTCAAATTCAGTCCCAAAACACCTGAAAATTCGATATTTAGAGGTCCCAGAAGGTATCTGTACATGCCTACTCCGTGTTAGAATATTTTTAAAATACAGGCCAAAAACATACTGAAAATCGATATTTTAGGTGCCCAAAAGTCGATATGTGCATGCATCTTCTGTACCCGTTTATATCTCAAATTCTGGCCCTAAACACCCGATAAATTCGATATTTTGGGGTCCCAGAAGCGATCTGTACATGCCTACTCCGTGTTAGAGTATTTTCAAAATTCAGGCCCAAAACATGCTGAAAATCGATATTTTTGGTGCCCAAAGTCAATATGTGCATGTATCTTCTGTACCCGTTTATATCTCAAATTCAGGCTCAAAACACCCGAAAATTCAATATTTTGGGGTCCCAGAAGCAATCTGTACATGCCTACTCAGTGCTAGAATATTTTCAAAATATAGGCTAAAAACATGCTAAAAATCGATCTTTTAGGTGCCAAAAAGTCGATATCTCAAATTCAGTCCCAAAACACCCGAAAATTCGATATTTAGGGGTCCCAGAAGCGATCTGTACATGCCTACTCCGTGTTAGAGTATTTTCAAAACACATGCTCAAAACATACTGAAAATCGATCTTTTAGGTGCACAAAAGTCGATATGTGCATGCATCTTCAGTACCCGTTTATATCTCAAATTCAGGCTCAAAACACCCGAAAATTCAATATTTTGGGGTCCCAGAAGCAATCTGTACATGCCTACTCAGTGTTAGAGTATTTTCAAAATACAGGCCCAAAACATGCTGAAAATCGATATTTTAGATGCCCAAAGTCAATATGTGCATGTATCTTCTGTACCCGTTTATATCTCAAATTCAGGCTCAAAACACCCGAAAATTCAATATTTTGGGGTCCCAGAAGCAATCTGTACATGCCTACACAGTGCTAGAATATTTTCATAATATAGGCTAAAAACATGCTAAAAATCGACATTTTAGGTGCCAAAAAATCGATATCTCAAATTCAGTCCCAAAACACCTGAAAATTCGATATTTAGAGGTCCCAGAAGGTATCTGTACATGCCTACTCCGAGTTAGAGTATTTTCAAAATACAGGCCAAAAACATACTGAAAATCGATCTTTTAGGTGCCCAAAAGTCGATATGTGCATGCATCTTCTGTACACGTTTATATCTCTAATTCTGGCCCTAAACACCCGAAAATTCGATATTTTGGGGTCCCAGAAGCGATCTGTACAGTGCTAGAATATTTTCAAAATATAGGCTAAAAACATGCTAAAAATCGATCTTTTAGGTGCCAAGAAGTTGATATCTCAAATTCAGTCCCAAAACACCCGAAAATTCGATATTTAGGGGTCTTAGAAGCGATCTGTACATGCCTACTCCGTGTTAGAGTATTTTCAAAATACATGCTCAAAACATACTGAAAATCGATCTTTTAGGTGCCCAAAAGTCGATATGTGCATGCATCTTCTGTACCCGTTTATATCTCAAATTCTGGCCCTAAACACCCGATAAATTCGATATTTTGGGGTCCCAGAAGCGATCTGTACATGCCTACTCCGTGTTAGAGTATTTTCAAAATTCAGGCCCAAAACATGCTGAAAATCGATATTTTTGGTGCCCAAAGTCAATATGTGCATGTATCTTCTGTACCCGTTTATATCTCAAATTCAGGCTCAAAACACCCGAAAATTCAATATTTTGGGGTCCCAGAAGCAATCTGTACATGCCTACTCAGTGCTAGAATATTTTCAAAATATAGGCTAAAAACATGCTAAAAATCGATCTTTTAGGTGCCAAAAAGTCGATATCTCAAATTCAGTCCCAAAACACCCGAAAATTCGATATTTAGGGGTCCCAGAAGCGATCTGTACATGCCTACTCCGTGTTAGAGTATTTTCAAAACACATGCTCAAAACATACTGAAAATCGATCTTTTAGGTGCACAAAAGTCGATATGTGCATGCATCTTCAGTACCCGTTTATATCTCAAATTCAGGCTCAAAACACCCGAAAATTCAATATTTTGGGGTCCCAGAAGCAATCTGTACATGCCTACTCAGTGTTAGAGTATTTTCAAAATACAGGCCCAAAACATGCTGAAAATCGATATTTTAGATGCCCAAAGTCAATATGTGCATGTATCTTCTGTACCCGTTTATATCTCAAATTCAGGCTCAAAACACCCGAAAATTCAATATTTTGGGGTCCCAGAAGCAATCTGTACATGCCTACACAGTGCTAGAATATTTTCATAATATAGGCTAAAAACATGCTAAAAATCGACATTTTAGGTGCCAAAAAATCGATATCTCAAATTCAGTCCCAAAACACCTGAAAATTCGATATTTAGAGGTCCCAGAAGGTATCTGTACATGCCTACTCCGAGTTAGAGTATTTTCAAAATACAGGCCAAAAACATACTGAAAATCGATCTTTTAGGTGCCCAAAAGTCGATATGTGCATGCATCTTCTGTACACGTTTATATCTCTAATTCTGGCCCTAAACACCCGAAAATTCGATATTTTGGGGTCCCAGAAGCGATCTGTACAGTGCTAGAATATTTTCAAAATATAGGCTAAAAACATGCTAAAAATCGATCTTTTAGGTGCCAATAAGTTGATATCTCAAATTCAGTCCCAAAACACCCGAAAATTCGATATTTAGGGGTCTTAGAAGCGATCTGTACATGCCTACTCCGTGTTAGAGTATTTTCAAAATACATGCTCAAAACATACTGAAAATCGATCTTTTAGGTGCACAAAAGTCGATATGTGCATGCATCTTCAGTACCCGTTTATATCTCAAATTCAGGCTCAAAACACTCGAAAATTCAATATTTTGGGGTCCCAGAAGCAATCTGTACATGCCTACTCAGTGTTAGAGTATTTTCAAAATACAGGCCCAAAACATGCTGAAAATCGATATTTTAGATGCCCAAAGTCAATATGTGCATGTATCTTCTGTACCCGTTTATATCTCAAATTCAGGCTCAAAACACCCGAAAATTCAATATTTTGGGGTCCCAGAAGCAATCTGTACATGCCTACACAGTGCTAGAATATTTTCAAAATATAGGCTAAAAACATGCTAAAAATCGACATTTTAGGTGCCAAAAAATCGATATCTCAAATTCAGTCCCAAAACACCCGAAAATTCGATATTTAGAGGTCCCAGAAGGTATCTGTACATGCCTACTACGTGTTAGAGTATTTTCAAAATACAGGCCAAAAACATACTGAAAATCGATCTTTTAGGTGCCCAAAAGTCGATATGTGCATGCATCTTCTGTACCCGTTTATATCTCAAATTCAGGCTCAAAACACCCGAAAATTCAATATTTTGGGGTCCCAGAAGCAATCTGTACAGTGCTAGAATATTTCCAAAATATAGGCTAAAAACATGCTAAAAATCGATCTTTTAGGTGCCAAAAAGTCGATATCTCAAATTCAGTCCCAAAACACCCGAAAATTCGATATTTAGGGGTCCCAGAAGCGATCTGTACATGCCTACTCCGTGTTAGAGTATTTTCAAAATACATGCTCAAAACATACTGAAAATCGATCTTTTAGGTGCACAAAAGTCGATATGTGCATGCATCTTCAGTACCCGTTTATATCTCAAATTCAGGCTCAAAACACCCGAAAATTCAATATTTTGGGGTCCCAGAAGCAATCTGTACATGCCTACACAGTGCTAGAATATTTTCAAAATATAGGCTAAAAACATGCTAAAAATCGACATTTTAGGTGCCAAAAAATCGATATCTCAAATTCAGTCCCAAAACACCCGAAAATTCGATATTTAGGGGTCCCAGAAGCGATCTGTACATGCCTACTCCGTGTTAGAGTTTTTTCAAAATACATGCTCAAAACATACTGAAAATCGATCTTTTAGGTGCACAAAAGTCGATATGTGCATGCATCTTCAGTACCCGTTTATATCTCAAATTCAGGCTCAAAACACCCGAAAATTCGATATTTTGGGGTCCCAGAAGCGATCTGTACATGCCTACTCCGTGTTAGAGTATTTTCAAAATTCAGGCCCAAAACATGCTGAAAATCGACATTTTAGGTGCCCAAAAGTCGATATGTGCATGCATCTTCTGTACCCGTTTATATCTCAAATTCTGGCCCTAAACACCCGAAAATTCGATATTTTGGGGTCCCAGGAGCAATCTGTACATGCCTACTCAGTGCTAGAATATTTTCAAAATATAGGCTAAAAACATGCTAAAAATCGATCTTTTAGGTGCCAAAAAGTCGATATCTCAAATTCAGTCCCAAAACACCCGAAAATTCGATATTTAGGGGTCCCAGAAGCGATCTGTACATGCCTACTCCGTGTTAGAGTATTTTCAAAATACATGCTCAAAACATACTGAAAATCGATCTTTTAGGTGCACAAAAGTCGATATGTGCATGCATCTTCAGTACCCGTTTATATCTCAAATTCAGGCTCAAAACACCCGAAAATTCAATATTTTGGGGTCCCAGAAGCAATCTGTACATGCCTACTCAGTGTTAGAGTATTTTCAAAATACAGGCCCAAAACATGCTGAAAATCGATATTTTAGATGCCCAAAGTCAATATGTGCATGTATCTTCTGTACCCGTTTATATCTCAAATTCAGGCTCAAAACACCCGAAAATTCAATATTTTGGGGTCCCAGAAGCAATCTGTACATGCCTACACAGTGCTAGAATATTTTCATAATATAGGCTAAAAACATGCTAAAAATCGACATTTTAGGTGCCAAAAAATCGATATCTCAAATTCAGTCCCAAAACACCCGAAAATTCGATATTTAGAGGTCCCAGAAGGTATCTGTACATGCCTACTCCGTGTTAGAGTATTTTCAAAATACAGGCCAAAAACATACTGAAAATCGATCTTTTAGGTGCCCAAAAGTCGATATGTGCATGCATCTTCTGTACCCGTTTATATCTCAAATTCTGGCCCTAAACACCCGAAAATTCGATATTTTGGGGTCCCAGAAGCGATCTGTACAGTGCTAGAATATTTTCAAAATATAGGCTAAAAACATGCTAAAAATCGATCTTTTAGGTGCCAATAAGTTGATATCTCAAATTCAGTCCCAAAACACCCGAAAATTCGATATTTAGGGGTCTTAGAAGCGATCTGTACATGCCTACTCCGTGTTAGAGTATTTTCAAAATACATGCTCAAAACATACTGAAAATCGATCTTTTAGGTGCACAAAAGTCGATATGTGCATGCATCTTCAGTACCCGTTTATATCTCAAATTCAGGCTCAAAACACTCGAAAATTCAATATTTTGGGGTCCCAGAAGCAATCTGTACATGCCTACTCAGTGTTAGAGTATTTTCAAAATACAGGCCCAAAACATGCTGAAAATCGATATTTTAGATGCCCAAAGTCAATATGTGCATGTATCTTCTGTACCCGTTTATATCTCAAATTCAGGCTCAAAACACCCGAAAATTCAATATTTTGGGGTCCCAGAATCAATCTGTACATGCCTACACAGTGCTAGAATATTTTCAAAATATAGGCTAAAAACATGCTAAAAATCGACATTTTAGGTGCCAAAAAATCGATATCTCAAATTCAGTCCCAAAACACCCGAAAATTCGATATTTAGAGGTCCCAGAAGGTATCTGTACATGCCTACTCCGTGTTAGAGTATTTTCAAAATACAGGCCAAAAACATACTGAAAATCGATCTTTTAGGTGCCCAAAAGTCGATATGTGCATGCATCTTCTGTACCCGTTTATATCTCAAATTCTGGCCCTAAACACCCGAAAATTCGATATTTTGGGGTCCCAGAAGCGATCTGTACAGTGCTAGAATATTTTCAAAATATAGGCTAAAAACATGCTAAAAATCGATCTTTTAGGTGCCAATAAGTCGATATCTCAAATTCAGTCCCAAAACACCCGAAAATTCGATATTTAGGGGTCCCAGAAGCGATCTGTACATGCCTACTCCGTGTTAGAGTATTTTCAAAATACATGCTCAAAACATACTGAAAATCGATCTTTTAGGTGCCCAAAAGTCGATATGTGCATGCATCTTCAGTACCCGATTATATCTCAAATTCAGGCTCAAAACACTCGAAAATTCAATATTTTGGGGTCCCAGAAGCAATCTGTACATGCCTACTCAGTGTTAAAGTATTTTCAAAATACAGGCCCAAAACATGATGAAAATCGATATTTTAGATGCCCAAAGTCAATATGTGCATGTATCTTCTGTACCCGTTTATATCTCAAATTCAGGCTCAAAACACCCGAAAATTCAATATTTTGGGGTCCCAGAAGCAATCTGTACATGCCTACACAGTGCTAGAATATTTTCAAAATATAGGCTAAAAACATGCTAAAAATCGACATTTTAGGTGCCAAAAAATCGATATCTCAAATTCAGTCCCAAAACACCCGAAAATTCGATATTTAGAGGTCCCAGAATGTATCTGTACATGCCTACTCCGTGTTAGAGTATTTTCAAAATACAGGCCAAAAACATACTGAAAATCGATCTTTTAGGTGCCCAAAAGTCGATATGTGCTGGCATCTTCTGTACCCGTTTATATCTCAAATTCAGGCTCAAAACACCCGAAAATTCAATATTTCGGGGTCCCAGAAGCAATCTGTACATGCCTACACAGTGCTAGAATATTTTCAAAATATAGGCTAAAAACATGCTAAAAATCGACATTTTAGGTGCCAAAAAATCGATATCTCAAATTCAGTCCCAAAACACCCGAAAATTCGATATTTAGAGGTCCCAGAAGGTATCTGTACATGCCTACTCCGTGTTAGAATATTTTTAAAATACAGGCCAAAAACATACTGAAAATCGATCTTTTAGGTGCCCAAAAGTCGATATGTGCATGCATCTTCTGTACCCGTTTATATCTCAAATTCTGGCCCTAAACACCCGATAAATTCGATATTTTGGGGTCCCAGAAGCGATCTGTACATGCCTACTCCGTGTTAGAGTATTTTCAAAATTCAGGCCCAAAACATGCTGAAAATCGATATTTTTGGTGCCCAAAGTCAATATGTGCATGTATCTTCTGTACCCGTTTATATCTCAAATTCAGGCTCAAAACACCCGAAAATTCAATATTTTGGGGTCCCAGAAGCAATCTGTACATGCCTACTCAGTGCTAGAATATTTTCAAAATATAGGCTAAAAACATGCTAAAAATCGATCTTTTAGGTGCCAAAAAGTCGATATCTCAAATTCAGTCCCAAAACACCCGAAAATTCGATATTTAGGGGTCCCAGAAGCGATCTGTACATGCCTACTCCGTGTTAGAGTATTTTCAAAACACATGCTCAAAACATACTGAAAATCGATCTTTTAGGTGCACAAAAGTCGATATGTGCATGCATCTTCAGTACCCGTTTATATCTCAAATTCAGGCTCAAAACACCCGAAAATTCAATATTTTGGGGTCCCAGAAGCAATCTGTACATGCCTACTCAGTGTTAGAGTATTTTCAAAATACAGGCCCAAAACATGCTGAAAATCGATATTTTAGATGCCCAAAGTCAATATGTGCATGTATCTTCTGTACCCGTTTATATCTCAAATTCAGGCTCAAAACACCCGAAAATTCAATATTTTGGGGTCCCAGAAGCAATCTGTACATGCCTACACAGTGCTAGAATATTTTCATAATATAGGCTAAAAACATGCTAAAAATCGACATTTTAGGTGCCAAAAAATCGATATCTCAAATTCAGTCCCAAAACACCTGAAAATTCGATATTTAGAGGTCCCAGAAGGTATCTGTACATGCCTACTCCGTGTTAGAATATTTTTAAAATACAGGCCAAAAACATACTGAAAATCGATCTTTTAGGTGCCCAAAAGTCGATATGTGCATGCATCTTCTGTACCCGTTTATATCTCAAATTCTGGCCCTAAACACCCGATAAATTCGATATTTTGGGGTCCCAGAAGCGATCTGTACATGCCTACTCCGTGTTAGAGTATTTTCAAAATTCAGGCCCAAAACATGCTGAAAATCGATATTTTTGGTGCCCAAAGTCAATATGTGCATGTATCTTCTGTACCCGTTTATATCTCAAATTCAGGCTCAAAACACCCGAAAATTCAATATTTTGGGGTCCCAGAAGCAATCTGTACATGCCTACTCAGTGCTAGAATATTTTCAAAATATAGGCTAAAAACATGCTAAAAATCGATCTTTTAGGTGCCAAAAAGTCGATATCTCAAATTCAGTCCCAAAACACCCGAAAATTCGATATTTAGGGGTCCCAGAAGCGATCTGTACATGCCTACTCCGTGTTAGAGTATTTTCAAAACACATGCTCAAAACATACTGAAAATCGATCTTTTAGGTGCACAAAAGTCGATATGTGCATGCATCTTCAGTACCCGTTTATATCTCAAATTCAGGCTCAAAACACCCGAAAATTCAATATTTTGGGGTCCCAGAAGCAATCTGTACATGCCTACTCAGTGTTAGAGTATTTTCAAAATACAGGCCCAAAACATGCTGAAAATCGATATTTTAGATGCCCAAAGTCAATATGTGCATGTATCTTCTGTACCCGTTTATATCTCAAATTCAGGCTCAAAACACCCGAAAATTCAATATTTTGGGGTCCCAGAAGCAATCTGTACATGCCTACACAGTGCTAGAATATTTTCATAATATAGGCTAAAAACATGCTAAAAATCGACATTTTAGGTGCCAAAAAATCGATATCTCAAATTCAGTCCCAAAACACCTGAAAATTCGATATTTAGAGGTCCCAGAAGGTATCTGTACATGCCTACTCCGAGTTAGAGTATTTTCAAAATACAGGCCAAAAACATACTGAAAATCGATCTTTTAGGTGCCCAAAAGTCGATATGTGCATGCATCTTCTGTACACGTTTATATCTCTAATTCTGGCCCTAAACACCCGAAAATTCGATATTTTGGGGTCCCAGAAGCGATCTGTACAGTGCTAGAATATTTTCAAAATATAGGCTAAAAACATGCTAAAAATCGATCTTTTAGGTGCCAATAAGTTGATATCTCAAATTCAGTCCCAAAACACCCGAAAATTCGATATTTAGGGGTCTTAGAAGCGATCTGTACATGCCTACTCCGTGTTAGAGTATTTTCAAAATACATGCTCAAAACATACTGAAAATCGATCTTTTAGGTGCACAAAAGTCGATATGTGCATGCATCTTCAGTACCCGTTTATATCTCAAATTCAGGCTCAAAACACTCGAAAATTCAATATTTTGGGGTCCCAGAAGCAATCTGTACATGCCTACTCAGTGTTAGAGTATTTTCAAAATACAGGCCCAAAACATGCTGAAAATCGATATTTTAGATGCCCAAAGTCAATATGTGCATGTATCTTCTGTACCCGTTTATATCTCAAATTCAGGCTCAAAACACCCGAAAATTCAATATTTTGGGGTCCCAGAAGCAATCTGTACATGCCTACACAGTGCTAGAATATTTTCAAAATATAGGCTAAAAACATGCTAAAAATCGACATTTTAGGTGCCAAAAAATCGATATCTCAAATTCAGTCCCAAAACACCCGAAAATTCGATATTTAGAGGTCCCAGAAGGTATCTGTACATGCCTACTACGTGTTAGAGTATTTTCAAAATACAGGCCAAAAACATACTGAAAATCGATCTTTTAGGTGCCCAAAAGTCGATATGTGCATGCATCTTCTGTACCCGTTTATATCTCAAATTCAGGCTCAAAACACCCGAAAATTCAATATTTTGGGGTCCCAGAAGCAATCTGTACAGTGCTAGAATATTTTCAAAATATAGGCTAAAAACATGCTAAAAATCGATCTTTTAGGTGCCAAAAAGTCGATATCTCAAATTCAGTCCCAAAACACCCGAAAATTCGATATTTAGGGGTCCCAGAAGCGATCTGTACATGCCTACTCCGTGTTAGAGTATTTTCAAAATACATGCTCAAAACATACTGAAAATCGATCTTTTAGGTGCACAAAAGTCGATATGTGCATGCATCTTCAGTACCCGTTTATATCTCAAATTCAGGCTCAAAACACCCGAAAATTCAATATTTTGGGGTCCCAGAAGCAATCTGTACATGCCTACACAGTGCTAGAATATTTTCAAAATATAGGCTAAAAACATGCTAAAAATCGACATTTTAGGTGCCAAAAAATCGATATCTCAAATTCAGTCCCAAAACACCCGAAAATTCGATATTTAGGGGTCCCAGAAGCGATCTGTACATGCCTACTCCGTGTTAGAGTTTTTTCAAAATACATGCTCAAAACATACTGAAAATCGATCTTTTAGGTGCACAAAAGTCGATATGTGCATGCATCTTCAGTACCCGTTTATATCTCAAATTCAGGCTCAAAACACCCGAAAATTCGATATTTTGGGGTCCCAGAAGCGATCTGTACATGCCTACTCCGTGTTAGAGTATTTTCAAAATTCAGGCCCAAAACATGCTGAAAATCGACATTTTAGGTGCCCAAAAGTCGATATGTGCATGCATCTTCTGTACCCGTTTATATCTCAAATTCTGGCCCTAAACACCCGAAAATTCGATATTTTGGGGTCCCAGGAGCAATCTGTACATGCCTACTCAGTGCTAGAATATTTTCAAAATATAGGCTAAAAACATGCTAAAAATCGATCTTTTAGGTGCCAAAAAGTCGATATCTCAAATTCAGTCCCAAAACACCCGAAAATTCGATATTTAGGGGTCCCAGAAGCGATCTGTACATGCCTACTCCGTGTTAGAGTATTTTCAAAATACATGCTCAAAACATACTGAAAATCGATCTTTTAGGTGCACAAAAGTCGATATGTGCATGCATCTTCAGTACCCGTTTATATCTCAAATTCAGGCTCAAAACACCCGAAAATTCAATATTTTGGGGTCCCAGAAGCAATCTGTACATGCCTACTCAGTGTTAGAGTATTTTCAAAATACAGGCCCAAAACATGCTGAAAATCGATATTTTAGATGCCCAAAGTCAATATGTGCATGTATCTTCTGTACCCGTTTATATCTCAAATTCAGGCTCAAAACACCCGAAAATTCAATATTTTGGGGTCCCAGAAGCAATCTGTACATGCCTACACAGTGCTAGAATATTTTCATAATATAGGCTAAAAACATGCTAAAAATCGACATTTTAGGTGCCAAAAAATCGATATCTCAAATTCAGTCCCAAAACACCCGAAAATTCGATATTTAGAGGTCCCAGAAGGTATCTGTACATGCCTACTCCGTGTTAGAGTATTTTCAAAATACAGGCCAAAAACATACTGAAAATCGATCTTTTAGGTGCCCAAAAGTCGATATGTGCATGCATCTTCTGTACCCGTTTATATCTCAAATTCTGGCCCTAAACACCCGAAAATTCGATATTTTGGGGTCCCAGAAGCGATCTGTACAGTGCTAGAATATTTTCAAAATATAGGCTAAAAACATGCTAAAAATCGATCTTTTAGGTGCCAATAAGTTGATATCTCAAATTCAGTCCCAAAACACCCGAAAATTCGATATTTAGGGGTCTTAGAAGCGATCTGTACATGCCTACTCCGTGTTAGAGTATTTTCAAAATACATGCTCAAAACATACTGAAAATCGATCTTTTAGGTGCACAAAAGTCGATATGTGCATGCATCTTCAGTACCCGTTTATATCTCAAATTCAGGCTCAAAACACTCGAAAATTCAATATTTTGGGGTCCCAGAAGCAATCTGTACATGCCTACTCAGTGTTAGAGTATTTTCAAAATACAGGCCCAAAACATGCTGAAAATCGATATTTTAGATGCCCAAAGTCAATATGTGCATGTATCTTCTGTACCCGTTTATATCTCAAATTCAGGCTCAAAACACCCGAAAATTCAATATTTTGGGGTCCCAGAATCAATCTGTACATGCCTACACAGTGCTAGAATATTTTCAAAATATAGGCTAAAAACATGCTAAAAATCGACATTTTAGGTGCCAAAAAATCGATATCTCAAATTCAGTCCCAAAACACCCGAAAATTCGATATTTAGAGGTCCCAGAAGGTATCTGTACATGCCTACTCCGTGTTAGAGTATTTTCAAAATACAGGCCAAAAACATACTGAAAATCGATCTTTTAGGTGCCCAAAAGTCGATATGTGCATGCATCTTCTGTACCCGTTTATATCTCAAATTCAGGCTCAAAACACCCGAAAATTCAATATTTTGGGGTCCCAGAAGCAATCTGTACATGCCTACACAGTGCTAGAATATTTTCAAAATATAGGCTAAAAACATGCTAAAAATCGACATTTTAGGTGCCAAAAAATCGATATCTCAAATTCAGTCCCAAAACACCCGAAAATTCGATATTTAGGGGTCCCAGAAGCGATCTGTACATGCCTACTCCGTGTTAGAGTTTTTTCAAAATACATGCTCAAAACATACTGAAAATCGATCTTTTAGGTGCACAAAAGTCGATATGTGCATGCATCTTCAGTACCCGTTTATATCTCAAATTCAGGCTCAAAACACCCGAAAATTCAATATTTTGGGGTCCCAGAAGCAATCTGTACATGCCTACTCCAAGTTAGAGTATTTTCAAAATACATGCCCAAAACATGCTGAAAATCGACATTTTAGGTGCCCAAAAGTCGATATGTGCATGCATCTTCTGTACCCGTTTATATCTCAAATTCTGGCCCTAAACACCCGAAAATTCGATATTTTGGGGTCCCAGAAGCGATCTGTACAGTGCTAGAATATTTTCAAAATATAGTCTAAAAACATGCTAAAAATCGACATTTTAGGTGCCAAAAAATCGATATCTCAAATTCAGTCCCAAAACACCCGAAAATTCGATATTTAGAGGTCCCAGAAGGTATCTGTACATGCCTACTCCGTGTTAGAGTATTTTCAAAATACAGGCCAAAAACATACTGAAAATCGATCTTTTAGGTGCCCAAAAGTCGATATGTGCATGCATCTTCTGTACCCGTTTATATCTCAAATTCAGGCTCAAAAAACCCGAAAATTCAATATTTTGGGGTCCCAGAAGCAATCTGTACAGTGCTAGAATATTTTCAAAATATAGGCTAAGAACATGCTAAAAATCGATCTTTTAGGTGCCAAAAAGTCGATATCTCAAATTCAGTCCCAAAACACCCGAAAATTCGATATTTAGGGGTCCCAGAAGCGATCTGTACATGCCTACTCAGTGTTAGAGTATTTTCAAAATACATGCTCAAAACATACTGAAAATCGATCTTTTAGGTGCACAAAAGTCGATATGTGCATGCATCTTCAGTACCCGTTTATATCTCAAATTCAGGCTCAAAACACCCGAAAATTCAATATTTCGGGGTCCCAGAAGCAATCTGTACATGCCTACACAGTGCTAGAATATTTTCAAAATATAGGCTAAAAACATGCTAAAAATCGACATTTTAGGTGCCAAAAAATCGATATCTCAAATTCAGTCCCAAAACACCCTAAAATTCGATATTTAGAGGTCCCAGAAGGTATCTGTACATGCCTACTCAGTGCTAGAATATTTTCAAAATATAGGCTAAAAACATGCTAAAAATCGATCTTTTAGGTGCCAAAAAGTCGATATCTCAAATTCAGTCCCAAAACACCCGAAAATTCGATATTTAGGGGTCCCAGAAGCGATCTGTACATGCCTACTCCGTGTTAGAGTATTTTCAAAATACATGCTCAAAACATACTGAAAATCGATCTTTTAGGTGCACAAAAGTCGATATGTGCATGCATCTTCAGTACCCGTTTATATCTCAAATTCAGGCTCAAAACACCCGAAAATTCAATATTTTGGGGTCCCAGAAGCAATCTGTACATGCCTACTCAGTGTTAGAGTATTTTCAAAATACAGGCCCAAAACATGCTGAAAATCGATATTTTAGATGCCCAAAGTCAATATGTGCATGTATCTTCTGTACCCGTTTATATCTCAAATTCAGGCTCAAAACACCCGAAAATTCAATATTTTGGGGTCCCAGAAGCAATCTGTACATGCCTACACAGTGCTAGAATATTTTCATAATATAGGCTAAAAACATGCTAAAAATCGACATTTTAGGTGCCAAAAAATCGATATCTCAAATTCAGTCCCAAAACACCCGAAAATTCGATATTTAGAGGTCCCAGAAGGTATCTGTACATGCCTACTCCGAGTTAGAGTATTTTCAAAATACAGGCCAAAAACATACTGAAAATCGATCTTTTAGGTGCCCAAAAGTCGATATGTGCATGCATCTTCTGTACCCGTTTATATCTCAAATTCTGGCCCTAAACACCCGAAAATTCGATATTTTGGGGTCCCAGAAGCGATCTGTACAGTGCTAGAATATTTTCAAAATATAGGCTAAAAACATGCTAAAAATCGATCTTTTAGGTGCCAATAAGTTGATATCTCAAATTCAGTCCCAAAACACCCGAAAATTCGATATTTAGGGGTCTTAGAAGCGATCTGTACATGCCTACTCCGTGTTAGAGTATTTTCAAAATACATGCTCAAAACATACTGAAAATCGATCTTTTAGGTGCACAAAAGTCGATATGTGCATGCATCTTCAGTACCCGTTTATATCTCAAATTCAGGCTCAAAACACTCGAAAATTCAATATTTTGGGGTCCCAGAAGCAATCTGTACATGCCTACTCAGTGTTAGAGTATTTTCAAAATACAGGCCCAAAACATGCTGAAAATCGATATTTTAGATGCCCAAAGTCAATATGTGCATGTATCTTCTGTACCCGTTTATATCTCAAATTCAGGCTCAAAACACCCGAAAATTCAATATTTTGGGGTCCCAGAAGCAATCTGTACATGCCTACACAGTGCTAGAATATTTTCAAAATATAGGCTAAAAACATGCTAAAAATCGACATTTTAGGTGCCAAAAAATCGATATCTCAAATTCAGTCCCAAAACACCCGAAAATTCGATATTTAGAGGTCCCAGAAGGTATCTGTACATGCCTACTCCGTGTTAGAGTATTTTCAAAATACAGGCCAAAAACATACTGAAAATCGATCTTTTAGGTGCCCAAAAGTCGATATGTGCATGCATCTTCTGTACCCGTTTATATCTCAAATTCAGGCTCAAAACACCCGAAAATTCAATATTTTGGGGTCCCAGAAGCAATCTGTACAGTGCTAGAATATTTTCAAAATATAGGCTAAAAACATGCTAAAAATCGATCTTTTAGGTGCCAAAAAGTCGATATCTCAAATTCAGTCCCAAAACACCCGAAAATTCGATATTTACGGGTCCCAGAAGCGATCTGTACATGCCTACTCCGTGTTAGAGTATTTTCAAAATACATGCTCAAAACATACTGAAAATCGATCTTTTAGGTGCACAAAAGTCGATATGTGCATGCATCTTCAGTACCCGTTTATATCTCAAATTCAGGCTCAAAACACCCGAAAATTCAATATTTTGGGGTCCCAGAAGCAATCTGTACATGCCTACTCAGTGTTAGAGTATTTTCAAAATACAGGCCCAAAACATGCTGAAAATCGATATTTTAGATGCCCAAAGTCAATATGTGCATGTATCTTCTGTACCCGTTTATATCTCAAATTCAGGCTCAAAACACCCGAAAATTCAATATTTTGGTGTCCCAGAAGCAATCTGTACATGCCTACACAGTGCTAGAATATTTTCATAATATAGGCTAAAAACATGCTAAAAATCGATCTTTTAGGTGCCAAAAAATCGATATCTCAAATTCAGTCCCAAAACACCCGAAAATTCGATATTTAGAGGTCCCAGAAGATATCTGTACATGCCTACTCCGTGTTAGAGTATTTTCAAAATACAGGCCAAAAACATACTGAAAATCGATCTTTTAGGTGCCCAAAAGTCGATATGTGCATGCATCTTCTGTACCCGTTTATATCTCAAATTCTGGCCCTAAACACCCGAAAATTCGATATTTTGGGGTCCCAGAAGCGATCTGTACAGTGCTAGAATATTTTCAAAATATAGGCTAAAAACATGCTAAAAATCGATCTTTTAGGTGCCAATAAGTCGATATCTCAAATTCAGTCCCAAAACACCCGAAAATTCGATATTTAGGGGTCCCAGAAGCGATCTGTACATGCCTACTCCGTGTTAGAGTATTTTCAAAATACATGCTCAAAACATACTGAAAATCGATCTTTTAGGTGCACAAAAGTCGATATGTGCATGCATCTTCAGTACACGTTTATATCTCAAATTCAGGCTCAAAACACCCGAAAATTCAATATTTTGGGGTCCCAGAAGCAATCTGTACATGCCTACACAGTGCTAGAATATTTTCAAAATATAGGCTAAAAACATGCTAAAAATCGATCTTTTAGGTGCCAAAAAGTCGATATCTCAAATTCAGTCCCAAAACACCCGAAAATTCGATATTTAGGGGTCCCAGAAGCGATCTGTACATGCCTACTCCGTGTTAGAGTATTTTCAAAATACATGCTCAAAACATACTGAAAATCGATCTTTTAGGTGCACAAAAGTCGATATGTGCATGCATCTTCAGTACCCGTTTATATCTCAAATTCAGGCTCAAAACACCCGAAAATTCAATATTTCGGGGTCCCAGAAGCAATCTGTACATGCCTACACAGTGCTAGAATATTTTCAAAATATAGGCTAAAAACATGCTAAAAATCGACATTTTAGGTGCCAAAAAATCGATATCTCAAATTCAGTCCCAAAACACCCTAAAATTCGATATTTAGAGGTCCCAGAAGGTATCTGTACATGCCTACTCCGTGTTAGAATATTTTTAAAATACAGGCCAAAAACATACTGAAAATCGATCTTTTAGGTGCCCAAAAGTCGATATGTGCATGCATCTTCTGTACCCGTTTATATCTCAAATTCTGGCCCTAAACACCCGATAAATTCGATATTTTGGGGTCCCAAAAGCGATCTGTACATGCCTACTCCGTGTTAGAGTATTTTCAAAATTCAGGCCCAAAACATGCTGAAAATCGATATTTTTGGTGCTCAAAGTCAATATGTGCATGTATCTTCTGTACCCGTTTATATCTCAAATTCAGGCTCAAAACACCCGAAAATTCAATATTTTGGGGTCCCAGAAGCAATCTGTACATGCCTACTCAGTGCTAGAATATTTTCAAAATATAGGCTAAAAACATGCTAAAAATCGATCTTTTAGGTGCCAAAAAGTCGATATCTCAAATTCAGTCCCAAAACACCCGAAAATTCGATATTTAGGGGTCCCAGAAGCGATCTGTACATGCCTACTCCGTGTTAGAGTATTTTCAAAATACATGCTCAAAACATACTGAAAATCGATCTTTTAGGTGCACAAAAGTCGATATGTGCATGCATCTTCAGTACCCGTTTATATCTCAAATTCAGGCTCAAAACACCCGAAAATTCAATATTTTGGGGTCCCAGAAGCAATCTGTACATGCCTACTCAGTGTTAGAGTATTTTCAAAATACAGGCCCAAAACATGCTGAAAATCGATATTTTAGATGCCCAAAGTCAATATGTGCATGTATCTTCTGTACCCGTTTATATCTCAAATTCAGGCTCAAAACACCCGAAAATTCAATATTTTGGGGTCCCAGAAGCAATCTGTACATGCCTACACAGTGCTAGAATATTTTCATAATATAGGCTAAAAACATGCTAAAAATCGACATTTTAGGTGCCAAAAAATCGATATCTCAAATTCAGTCCCAAAACACCCGAAAATTCGATATTTAGAGGTCCCAGAAGGTATCTGTACATGCCTACTCCGAGTTAGAGTATTTTCAAAATACAGGCCAAAAACATACTGAAAATCGATCTTTTAGGTGCCCAAAAGTCGATATGTGCATGCATCTTCTGTACCCGTTTATATCTCAAATTCTGGCCCTAAACACCCGAAAATTCGATATTTTGGGGTCCCAGAAGCGATCTGTACAGTGCTAGAATATTTTCAAAATATAGGCTAAAAACATGCTAAAAATCGATCTTTTAGGTGCCAATAAGTTGATATCTCAAATTCAGTCCCAAAACACCCGAAAATTCGATATTTAGGGGTCTTAGAAGCGATCTGTACATGCCTACTCCGTGTTAGAGTATTTTCAAAATACATGCTCAAAACATACTGAAAATCGATCTTTTAGGTGCACAAAAGTCGATATGTGCATGCATCTTCAGTACCCGTTTATATCTCAAATTCAGGCTCAAAACACTCGAAAATTCAATATTTTGGGGTCCCAGAAGCAATCTGTACATGCCTACTCAGTGTTAGAGTATTTTCAAAATACAGGCCCAAAACATGCTGAAAATCGATATTTTAGATGCCCAAAGTCAATATGTGCATGTATCTTCTGTACCCGTTTATATCTCAAATTCAGGCTCAAAACACCCGAAAATTCAATATTTTGGGGTCCCAGAAGCAATCTGTACATGCCTACACAGTGCTAGAATATTTTCAAAATATAGGCTAAAAACATGCTAAAAATCGACATTTTAGGTGCCAAAAAATCGATATCTCAAATTCAGTCCCAAAACACCCGAAAATTCGATATTTAGAGGTCCCAGAAGGTATCTGTACATGCCTACTCCGTGTTAGAGTATTTTCAAAATACAGGCCAAAAACATACTGAAAATCGATCTTTTAGGTGCCCAAAAGTCGATATGTGCATGCATCTTCTGTACCCGTTTATATCTCAAATTCAGGCTCAAAACACCCGAAAATTCAATATTTTGGGGTCCCAGAAGCAATCTGTACAGTGCTAGAATATTTTCAAAATATAGGCTAAAAACATGCTAAAAATCGATCTTTTAGGTGCCAAAAAGTCGATATCTCAAATTCAGTCCCAAAACACCCGAAAATTCGATATTTAGGGGTCCCAGAAGCGATCTGTACATGCCTACTCCGTGTTAGAGTATTTTCAAAATACATGCTCAAAACATACTGAAAATCGATCTTTTAGGTGCACAAAAGTCGATATGTGCATGCATCTTCAGTACCCGTTTATATCTCAAATTCAGGCTCAAAACACCCGAAAATTCAATATTTTGGGGTCCCAGAAGCAATCTGTACATGCCTACTCAGTGTTAGAGTATTTTCAAAATACAGGCCCAAAACATGCTGAAAATCGATATTTTAGATGCCCAAAGTCAATATGTGCATGTATCTTCTGTACCCGTTTATATCTCAAATTCAGGCTCAAAACACCCGAAAATTCAATATTTTGGTGTCCCAGAAGCAATCTGTACATGCCTACACAGTGCTAGAATATTTTCATAATATAGGCTAAAAACATGCTAAAAATCGATCTTTTAGGTGCCAAAAAATCGATATCTCAAATTCAGTCCCAAAACACCCGAAAATTCGATATTTAGAGGTCCCAGAAGATATCTGTACATGCCTACTCCGTGTTAGAGTATTTTCAAAATACAGGCCAAAAACATACTGAAAATCGATCTTTTTGGTGCCCAAAAGTCGATATGTGCATGCATCTTCTGTACCCGTTTATATCTCAAATTCTGGCCCTAAACACCCGAAAATTCGATATTTTGGGGTCCCAGAAGCGATCTGTACAGTGCTAGAATATTTTCAAAATATAGGCTAAAAACATGCTAAAAATCGATCTTTTAGGTGCCAATAAGTCGATATCTCAAATTCAGTCCCAAAACACCCGAAAATTCGATATTTAGGGGTCCCAGAAGCGATCTGTACATGCCTACTCCGTGTTAGAGTATTTTCAAAATACATGCTCAAAACATACTGAAAATCGATCTTTTAGGTGCACAAAAGTCGATATGTGCATGCATCTTCAGTACACGTTTATATCTCAAATTCAGGCTCAAAACACCCGAAAATTCAATATTTTGGGGTCCCAGAAGCAATCTGTACATGCCTACACAGTGCTAGAATATTTTCAAAATATAGGCTAAAAACATGCTAAAAATCGACATTTTAGGTGCCAAAAAATCGATATCTCAAATTCAGTCCCAAAACACCCGAAAATTCGATATTTAGAGGTCCCAGAAGGTATCTGTACATGCCTACTCCGTGTTAGAGTATTTTCAAAATACAGGCCAAAAACATACTGAAAATCGATCTTTTAGGTGCCCAAAAGTCGATATGTGCATGCATCTTCTGTACCCGTTTATATCTCAAATTCTGGCCCTAAACACCCGAAAAATCGATATTTTGGGGTCCCAGAAGCGATCTGTACATGCCTACTCCGTGTTAGAGTATTTTCAAAATTCAGGCCCAAAACATGCTGAAAATCGATATTTTTGGTGCCCAAAGTCAATATGATGTGCATGTATCTGCTGTACCCGTTTATATCTCAAATTCAGGCTCAAAAAACCCGAAAATTCAATATTTTGGGGTCCCAGAAGCAATCTGTACATGCCTACTCAGTGCTAGAATATTTTCAAAATATAGGCTAAAAATATGCTAAAAATCGATCTTTTAGGTGCCAAAAAGTCGATATCTCAAATTCAGTCCCAAAACACCCGAAAATTCGATATTTAGGAGTCCCAGAAGCGATCTGTACATGCCTACTCCGTGTTAGAGTATTTTCAAAATACATGCTCAAAACATACTGAAAATCGATCTTTTAGGTGCACAAAAGTCGATATGTGCATGCATCTTCAGTACCCGTTTATATCTCAAATTCAGGCTCAAAACACCCGAAAATTCAATATTTTGGGGTCCCAGAAGCAATCTGTACATGCCTACACAGTGCTAGAATATTTTCAAAATATAGGTTAAAAACATGCTAAAAATCGACATTTTAGGTGCCAAAAAATCGATATCTCAAATTCAGTCCCAAAACACCCGAAAATTCGATATTTAGAGGTCCCAGAAGGTATCTGTACATGCCTACTCCGTGTTAGAGTATTTTCAAAATACAGGCCAAAAACATACTGAAAATCGATCTTTTAGGTGCCCAAAAGTCGATATGTGCATGCATCTTCTGTACCCGTTTATATCTCAAATTCTGGCCCTAAACACCCGAAAATTCGATATTTTGGGGTCCCAGAAGCGATCTGTACAGTGCTAGAATATTTTCAAAATATAGGCTAAAAACATGCTAAAAATCGATCTTTTAGGTGCCAATAAGTCGATATCTCAAATTCAGTCCCAAAACACCCGAAAATTCGATATTTAGGGGTCCCAGAAGCGATCTGTACATGCCTACTCCGTGTTAGAGTATTTTCAAAATACATGCTCAAAACATACTGAAAATCGATCTTTTAGGTGCCCAAAAGTCGATATGTGCATGCATCTTCAGTACCCGTTTATATCTCAAATTCAGGCTCAAAACACTCGAAAATTCAATATTTTGGGGTCCCAGAAGCAATCTGTACATGCCTACTCAGTGTTAAAGTATTTTCAAAATACAGGCCCAAAACATGATGAAAATCGATATTTTAGATGCCCAAAGTCAATATGTGCATGTATCTTCTGTACCCGTTTATATCTCAAATTCAGGCTCAAAACACCCGAAAATTCAATATTTTGGGGTCCCAGAAGCAATCTGTACATGCCTACACAGTGCTAGAATATTTTCAAAATATAGGCTAAAAACATGCTAAAAATCGACATTTTAGGTGCCAAAAAATCGATATCTCAAATTCAGTCCCAAAACACCCGAAAATTCGATATTTAGAGGTCCCAGAAGGTATCTGTACATGCCTACTCCGTGTTAGAGTATTTTCAAAATACAGGCCAAAAACATACTGAAAATCGATCTTTTAGGTGCCCAAAAGTCGATATGTGCTGGCATCTTCTGAACCCGTTTATATCTCAAATTCAGGCTCAAAAAACCCGAAAATTCAATATTTTGGGGTCCCAGAAGCAATCTGTACAGTGCTAGAATATTTTCAAAATATAGGCTAAAAACATGCTAAAAATCGATCTTTTAGGTGCCAAAAAGTCGATATCTCAAATTCAGTCCCAAAACACCCGAAAATTCGATATTTAGGGGTCCCAGAAGCGATCTGTACATGCCTACTCCGTGTTAGAGTATTTTCAAAATACATGCTCAAAACATACTGAAAATCGATCTTTTAGGTGCACAAAAGTCGATATGTGCATGCATCTTCAGTACCCGTTTATATCTCAAATTCAGGCTCAAAACACCCGAAAATTCAATATTTCGGGGTCCCAGAAGCAATCTGTACATGCCTACACAGTGCTAGAATATTTTCAAAATATAGGCTAAAAACATGCTAAAAATCGACATTTTAGGTGCCAAAAAATCGATATCTCAAATTCAGTCCCAAAACACCCGAAAATTCGATATTTAGAGGTCCCAGAAGGTATCTGTACATGCCTACTCCGTGTTAGAATATTTTTAAAATACAGGCCAAAAACATACTGAAAATCGATCTTTTAGGTGCCCAAAAGTCGATATGTGCATGCATCTTCTGTACCCGTTTATATCTCAAATTCTGGCCCTAAACACCCGATAAATTCGATATTTTGGGGTCCCAGAAGCGATCTGTACATGCCTACTCCGTGTTAGAGTATTTTCAAAATTCAGGCCCAAAACATGCTGAAAATCGATATTTTTGGTGCCCAAAGTCAATATGTGCATGTATCTTCTGTACCCGTTTATATCTCTAATTCAGGCTCAAAACACCCGAAAATTCAATATTTTGGGGTCCCAGAAGCAATCTGTACATGCCTACTCAGTGCTAGAATATTTTCAAAATATAGGCTAAAAACATGCTAAAAATCGATCTTTTAGGTGCCAAAAAGTCGATATCTCAAATTCAGTCCCAAAACACCAGAAAATTCGATATTTAGGGGTCCCAGAAGCGATCTGTACATGCCTACTCCGTGTTAGAGTATTTTCAAAATACATGCTCAAAACATACTGAAAATCGATCTTTTAGGTGCACAAAAGTCGATATGTGCATGCATCTTCAGTACCCGTTTATATCTCAAATTCAGGCTCAAAACACCCGAAAATTCAATATTTTGGGGTCCCAGAAGCAATCTGTACATGCCTACTCAGTGTTAGAGTATTTTCAAAATACAGGCCCAAAACATGCTGAAAATCGATATTTTAGATGCCCAAAGTCAATATGTGCATGTATTTTCTGTACCCGTTTATATCTCAAATTCAGGCTCAAAACACCCGAAAATTCAATATTTTGGGGTCCCAGAAGCAATCTGTACATGCCTACACAGTGCTAGAATATTTTCATAATATAGGCTAAAAACATGCTAAAAATCGACAATTTAGGTGCCAAAAAATCGATATCTCAAATTCAGTCCCAAAACACCCGAAAATTCGATATTTAGAGGTCCCAGAAGGTATCTGTACATGCCTACTCCGAGTTAGAGTATTTTCAAAATACAGGCCAAAAACATACTGAAAATCGATCTTTTAGGTGCCCAAAAGTCGATATGTGCATGCATCTTCTGTACCCGTTTATATCTCAAATTCTGGCCCTAAACACCCGAAAATTCGATATTTTGGGGTCCCAGAAGCGATCTGTACAGTGCTAGAATATTTTCAAAATATAGGCTAAAAACATGCTAAAAATCGATCTTTTAGGTGCCAATAAGTTGATATCTCAAATTCAGTCCCAAAACACCCGAAAATTCGATATTTAGGGGTCTTAGAAGCGATCTGTACATGCCTACTCCGTGTTAGAGTATTTTCAAAATACATGCTCAAAACATACTGAAAATCGATCTTTTAGGTGCACAAAAGTCGATATGTGCATGCATCTTCAGTACCCGTTTATATCTCAAATTCAGGCTCAAAACACTCGAAAATTCAATATTTTGGGGTCCCAGAAGCAATCTGTACATGCCTACTCAGTGTTAGAGTATTTTCAAAATACAGGCCCAAAACATGCTGAAAATCGATATTTTAGATGCCCAAAGTCAATATGTGCATGTATCTTCTGTACCCGTTTATATCTCAAATTCAGGCTCAAAACACCCGAAAATTCAATATTTTGGGGTCCCAGAAGCAATCTGTACATGCCTACACAGTGCTAGAATATTTTCAAAATATAGGCTAAAAACATGCTAAAAATCGACATTTTAGGTGCCAAAAAATCGATATCTCAAATTCAGTCCCAAAACATCCGAAAATTCGATATTTAGAGGTCCCAGAAGGTATCTGTACATGCCTACTCCGTGTTAGAGTATTTTCAAAATACAGGCCAAAAACATACTGAAAATCGATCTTTTAGGTGCCCAAAAGTCGATATGTGCATGCATCTTCTGTACCCGTTTATATCTCAAATTCAGGCTCAAAACACCCGAAAATTCAATATTTTGGGGTCCCAGAAGCAATCTGTACAGTGCTAGAATATTTTCAAAATATAGGCTAAAAACATGCTAAAAATCGATCTTTTAGGTGCCAAAAAGTCGATATCTCAAATTCAGTCCCAAAACACCCGAAAATTCGATATTTAGGGGTCCCAGAAGCGATCTGTACATGCCTACTCCGTGTTAGAGTATTTTCAAAATACATGCTCAAAACATACTGAAAATCGATCTTTTAGGTGCACAAAAGTCGATATGTGCATGCATCTTCAGTACCCGTTTATATCTCAAATTCAGGCTCAAAACACCCGAAAATTCAATATTTTGGGGTCCCAGAAGCAATCTGTACATGCCTACACAGTGCTAGAATATTTTCAAAATATAGGCTAAAAACATGCTAAAAATCGACATTTTAGGTGCCAAAAAATCGATATCTCAAATTCAGTCCCAAAACACCCGAAAATTCGATATTTAGGGGTCCCAGAAGCGATCTGTACATGCCTACTCCGTGTTAGAGTTTTTTCAAAATACATGCTCAAAACATACTGAAAATCGATCTTTTAGGTGCACAAAAGTCGATATGTGCATGCATCTTCAGTACCCGTTTATATCTCAAATTCAGGCTCAAAACACCCGAAAATTCAATATTTTGGGGTCCCAGAAGCAATCTGTACATGCCTACTCAGTGTTAGAGTATTTTCAAAATACAGGCCCAAAACATGCTGAAAATCGACATTTTAGGTGCCCAAAAGTCGATATGTGCATGCATCTTCTGTACCCGTTTATATCTCAAATTCTGGCCCTAAACACCCGAAAATTCGATATTTTGGGGTCCCAGAAGCGATCTGTACAGTGCTAGAATATTTTCAAAATATAGGCTAAAAACATGCTAAAAATCGACATTTTAGGTGCCAAAAAATCGATATCTCAAATTCAGTCCCAAAACACCCGAAAATTCGATATTTAGAGGTCCCAGAAGGTATCTGTACATGCCTACTCCGTGTTAGAGTATTTTCAAAATACAGGCCAAAAACATACTGAAAATCGATCTTTTAGGTGCCCAAAAGTCGATATGTGCATGCATCTTCTGTACCCGTTTATATCTCAAATTCAGGCTCAAAAAACCCGAAAATTCAATATTTTGGGGTCCCAGAAGCAATCTGTACAGTGCTAGAATATTTTCAAAATATAGGCTAAAAACATGCTAAAAATCGATCTTTTAGGTGCCAAAAAGTCGATATCTCAAATTCAGTCCCAAAACACCCGAAAATTCGATATTTAGGGGTCCCAGAAGCGATCTGTACATGCCTACTCCAAGTTAGAGTATTTTCAAAATACATGTTCAAAACATACTGAAAATCGATCTTTTAGGTGCACAAAAGTCGATATGTGCATGCATCTTCAGTACCCGTTTATATCTCAAATTCAGGCTCAAAACACCCGAAAATTCAATATTTTGGGGTCCCAGAAGCAATCTGTACATGCATACACAGTGCTAGAATATTTTCAAAATATAGGCTAAAAACATGCTAAAAATCGACATTTTAGGTGCTAAAAAATCGATATCTCAAATTCAGTCCCAAAACACCCGAAAATTCGATATTTAGAGGTCCCAGAAGGTATCTGTACATGCCTACTCCGTGTTAGAGTATTTTCAAAATACAGGCCAAAAACATACTGAAAATCGATCTTTTAGGTGCCCAAAAGTCGATATGTGCATGCATCTTCTGTACCCGTTTATATCTCAAATTCTGGCCCTAAACACCCGAAAATTCGATATTTTGGGGTCCCAGAAGCGATCTGTACATGCCTACTCCGTGTTAGAGTATTTTCAAAATTCAGGCCCAAAACATGCTGAAAATCGATATTTTTGGTGCCCAAAGTCAATATGTGCATGTATCTTCTGTACCCGTTTATATCTCAAATTCAGGCTCAAAACACCCGAAAATTCAATATTTTGGGGTCCCAGGAGCAATCTGTACATGCCTACTCAGTGCTAGAATATTTTCTAAATATAGGCTAAAAACATGCTAAAAATCGATCTTTTAGGTGCCAAAAAGTCGATATCTCAAATTCAGTCCCAAAACACCCGAAAATTCGATATTTAGGGGTCCCAGAAGCGATCTGTACATGCCTACTCCGTGTTAGAGTATTTTCAAAATACATGCTCAAAACATACTGAAAATCGATCTTTTAGGTGCACAAAAGTCGATATGTGCATGCATCTTCAGTACCCGTTTATATCTCAAATTCAGGCTCAAAACACCCGAAAATTCAATATTTTGGGGTCCCAGAAGCAATCTGTACATGCCTACTCAGTGTTAGAGTATTTTCAAAATACAGGCCCAAAACATGCTGAAAATCGATATTTTAGATGCCCAAAGTCAATATGTGCATGTATCTTCTGTACCCGTTTATATCTCAAATTCAGGCACAAAACACCCGAAAATTCAATATTTTGGGGTCCCAGAAGCAATCTGTACATGCCTACACAGTGCTAGAATATTTTCATAATATAGGCTAAAAACATGCTAAAAATCGACATTTTAGGTGCCAAAAAATCGATATCTCAAATTCAGTCCCAAAACACCCGAAAATTCGATATTTAGAGGTCCCAGAAGGTATCTGTACATGCCTACTCCGTGTTAGAGTATTTTCAAAATACAGGCCAAAAACATACTGAAAATCGATCTTTTAGGTGCCCAAAAGTCGATATGTGCATGCATCTTCTGTACCCGTTTATATCTCAAATTCTGGCCCTAAACACCCGAAAATTCGATATTTTGGGGTCCCAGAAGCGATCTGTACAGTGCTAGAATATTTTCAAAATATAGGCTAAAAACATGCTAAAAATCGATCTTTTATGTGCCAAAAAGTCGATATCTCAAATTCAGTCCCAAAACACCCGAAAATTCGATATTTAGGGGTCCCAGAAGCGATCTGTACATGCCTACTCCGTGTTAGAGTATTTTCAAAATACATGCTCAAAACATACTGAAAATCGATCTTTTAGGTGCACTAAAGTCGATATGTGCATGCATCTTCAGTACCCGTTTATATCTCAAATTCAGGCTCAAAACACCCGAAAATTCAATATTTTGGGGTCCCAGAAGCAATCTGTACATGCCTACTCAGTGTTAGAGTATTTTCAAAATACAGGCCCAAAACATGCTGAAAATCGATATTTTAGATGCCCAAAGTCAATATGTGCATGTATCTTCTGTACCCGTTTATATCTCAAATTCAGGCTCAAAACACCCGAAAATTCAATATTTTGGGGTCCCAGAAGCAATCTGTACATGCCTACACAGTGCTAGAATATTTTCAAAATATAGGCTAAAAACATTCTAAAAATCGACATTTTAGGTGCCAAAAAATCGATATCTCAAATTCATTCCCAAAACACCCGAAAATTCGATATTTAGAGGTCCCAGAAGGAATCTGTACATGCCTACTCCGTGTTAGAGTATTTTCAAAATACAGGCCAAAAACATACTGAAAATCGATCTTTTAGGTGCCCAAAAGTCGATATGTGCATGCATCTTCTGTACCCGTTTATATCTCAAATTCTGGCCCTAAACACCCGAAAATTCGATATTTTGGGGTCCCAGAAGCGATCTGTACAGTGCTAGAATATTTTCAAAATATAGGCTAAAAACATGCTAAAAATCGATCTTTTAGGTGCCAAAAAGTCGATATCTCAAATTCAGTCCCAAAACACCCGAAAATTCGATATTTAGGGGTCCCAGAAGCGATATGTACATGCCTACTCCGTGTTAGAGTATTTTCAAAATACATGCTCAAAACATACTGAAAATCGATCTTTTAGGTGCACAAAAGTCGATATGTGCATGCATCTTCAGTACCCGTTTATATCTCAAATTCAGGCTCAAAACACCCGAAAATTCAATATTTTGGGGTCCCAGAAGCAATCTGTACATGCCTACTCAGTGTTAGAGTATTTTCAAAATACAGGCCCAAAACATGCTGAAAATCGATATTTTAGATGCCCAAAGTCAATATGTGCATGTATCTTCTGTACCCGTTTATATCTCAAATTCAGGCTCAAAACACCCGAAAATTCAATATTTTGGGGTCCCAGAAGCAATCTGTACATGCCTACACAGTGCTAGAATATTTTCAAAATATAGGCTAAAAACATGCTAAAAATCGACATTTTAGGTGCCAAAAAATCGATATCTCAAATTCAGTCCCAAAACACCCGAAAATTCCATATTTAGAGGTCCCAGAAGGTATCTGTACATGCCTACTCCGTGTTAGAGTATTTTCAAAATACAGGCCAAAAACATACTGAAAATCGATCTTTTAGGTGCCCAAAAGTCGATATGTGCATGCATCTTCTGTACCCGTTTATATCTCAAATTAAGGCTCAAAAAACCCGAAAATTCAATATTTTGGGGTCCCAGAAGCAATCTGTACAGTGCTAGAATATTTTCAAAATATAGGCTAAAAACATGCTAAAAATCGATCTTTTAGGTGCCAAAAAGTCGATATCTCAAATTCAGGCTCAAAACACCCGAAAATTCAATATTTTGGGGTCCCAGAAGCAATCTGTACATGCCTACACAGTGCTAGAATATTTTCAAAATATAGGCTAAAAACATGCTAAAAATCGACATTTTAGGTGCCAAAAAATCGATATCTCAAATTCAGTCCCAAAATACCCGAAAATTCGATATTTAGAGGTCCCAGAAGGTATCTGTACATGCCTACTCCGTGTTAGAGTATTTTCAAAATACAGGCCAAAAACATACTGAAAATCGATCCTTTAGGTGCCCAAAAGTCGATATGTGCATGCATCTTCTGTACCCGTTTATATCTCAAATTCTGGCCCTAAACACCCGAAAATTCGATATTTTGGGGTCCCAGAAGCGATCTGTACATGCCTACTCCGTGTTAGAGTATTTTCAAAATTCAGGCCCAAAACATGCTGAAAATCGATATTTTTGGTGCCCAAAGTCAATATGTGCATGTATCTTCTGTACCCGTTTATATCTCAAATTCAGGATCAAAACACCCGAAAATTCAATATTTTAGGGTCCCAGAAGCAATCTGTACATGCCTACTCAGTGCTAGAATATTTTCAAAATATAGGCTAAAAACATGCTTAAAATCGATCTTTTAGTTGCCAAAAAGTCGATATCTCAAATTCAGTCCCAAAACACCCGAAAATTCGATATTTAGGGGTCCCAGAAGCAATCTGTACAGTGTTAGAATATTTTCAAAATATAGGCTAAAAACATGCTAAAAATCGATTTTTTAGGTGCCAAAAAGTCGATATCTCAAATTCAGTCCCAAAACACCCGAAAATTCGATATTTAGGGGTCCCAGAAGCGATCTGTACATGCCTACTCCGTGTTAGAGTATTTTCAAAATACATGCTCAAAACATACTGAAAATCGATCTTTTATGTGCACAAAAGTCGATATGTGCATGCATCTTCAGTACCCGTTTATATCTCAAATTCAGGCTCAAAACACCCGAAAATTCAATATTTTGGGGTCCCAGAAGCAATCTGTACATGCCTACTCAGTGTTAGAGTATTTTCAAAATACAGGCCCAAAACATGCTGAAAATCGATATTTTAGATGCCCAAAGTCAATATCTGCATGTATCTTCTGTACCCGTTTATATCTCAAATTCAGGCTCAAAACACCCGAAAATTCAATATTTTGGGGTCCCAGAAGCAATCTGTAGAGTGCTAGAATATTTTCAAAATATAGGCTAAAAACATGCTAAAAATCGATCTTTTAGGTGCCAAAAAGTCGATATCTCAAATTCAGTCCCAAAACACCCGAAAATTCGATTTTAAGGGGTCCCAGAAGCGATCTGTACATGCCTACTCCGTGTTAGAGTATTTTCAAAATACATGCTCAAAACATACTGAAAATCGATCTTTTAGGTGCACAAAAGTCGATATGCATCTTCAGTACCCGTTTATATCTCAAATTCAGGCTCAAAACACCCGAAAATTCGATATTTTGGGGTCCCAGAAGCGATCTGTACATGCCTACTCCGTGTTAGAGTATTTTCAAAATTCAGGCCCAAAACATGCTGAAAATCGATATTTTTGGTGCCCAAAGTCAATATGTGCATGTATCTTCTGTACCCGTTTATATCTCAAATTCAGGCTCAAAACACCCGAAAATTCAATATTTTGGGGTCCCAGAAGCAATCTGTACATGCCTACACAGTGCTAGAATATTTTCAAAATATAGGCTAAAAACATGCTAAAAATCGACATTTTAGGTGCCAAAAAATCGATATCTCAAATTCAGTCCCACAACACCCGAAAATTCGATATTTAGAGGTCCCAGAAGGTATCTGTACATGCCTACTCCGTGTTAGAGTATTTTCAAAATACAGGCCAAAAACATACTGAAAATCGATCTTTTAGGTGCCCAAAAGTCGATATGTGCATGCATCTTCTGTACCCGTTTATATCTCAAATTCTGGCCCTAAACACCCAAAAATTCGATATTTTGGGGTCCCAGAAGCGATCTGTACATGCCTACTCTGTGTTAGAGTATTTTCAAAATTCAGGCCCAAAACATGCTGAAAATCGATATTTTTGGTGCCCAAAGTCAATATGTGAATGTATCTTCTGTACCCGTTTATATCTCAAAATCAGGCTCAAAACACCCGAAAATTCAATATTTTGGGGTCCCAGAAGCAATCTGTACAGTGCTAGAATATTTTCAAAATATAGGCTAAAAACATGCTAAAAATCGATCTTTTAGGTGACAAAAAGTCGATATCTCAAATTCAGTCCCAAAACACCCGAAAATTCGATATTTAGGGGTCCCAGAAGCGATCTGTACATGCCTACTCCGTGTTAGAGTATTTTCAAAATACATGTTTAAAACATACTGAAAATCGATCTTTTAGGAGCACAAAAGTCGATATGTGCATGCATCTTCAGTACCCGTTTATATCTCAAATTCAGGCTCAAAACACCCGAAATTTCAATATTTTGGGGTCACAGAAGCAATCTGTACATGCCTACTCAGTGTTAAAGTATTTTCAAAATACAGGCCCAAAACATGCTGAAAATCGATATTTTAGATGCCCAAAGTCAATATGTGCATGTATCTTCTGTACCCGTTTATATCTCAAATTCAGGCTCAAAACACCCGAAAATTCAATATTTTGGGGTCCCAGAAGCAATCTGTACATGCCTACACAGTGCTAGAATATTTTCAAAATATAGGCTAAAAACATGCTAAAAATCGACATTTTCGGTGCCAAAAAATCGATATCTCAAATTCAGTCCCAAAACACCCGAAAATTCGATATTTAGGGGTCCCAGAAGGTATCTGTACATGCCTACTCCGTGTTAGAGTATTTTCAAAATACAGGCCAAAAACATACTGAAAATCGATCTTTTAGGTGCCCAGAAGTCGATATGTGCATGCATCTTCTGTACCCGTTTATATCTCAAATTCTGGCCCTAAACACCCGAAAATTCGATATTTTGGGGTCCCAGAAGCGATCTGTACATGCCTACTCCGTGTTAGAGTATTTTCAAAATTCAGGCCCAAAACATGCTGAAAATCGATATTTTTGGTGCCCAAAGTCAATATGTGCATGTATCTTCTGTACCCGTTTATATCTCAAATTCAGGCTCAAAACACCCGAAAATTCAATATTTTGGGGTCCCAGAAGCAATCTGTACATGCCTACTCAGTGCTAGAATATTTTCAAAATATAGGCTAAAAACATGCTAAAAATCGATCTTTTAGGTGCCAAAAAGTCGATATCTCAAATTCAGTCCCAAAACACCCGAAAATTCGATATTTAGGGGTCCCAGAAGCGATCTGTACATGCCTACTCCGTGTTAGAGTATTTTCAAAATACATGCTCAAAACATACTGAAAATCGATCTTTTAGGTGCACAAAAGTCGATATGTGTATGCATCATCAGTACCCGTTTATATCTCAAATTCTGGCTCAAAACACCCGAAAATTCAATATTTTAGGGTCCCAGAAGCAATCTGTACATGCCTACTCAGTGTTAGAGTATTTTCAAAATACAAGCCCAAAACATGCTGGAAATCGATATTTTAGATGCCCAAAGTCAATATGTGCATGTATCTTCTGTACCCGTTTATTTCTCAAATTCAGGCTCAAAACACCCGAAAATTCAATATTTTGGGGTCCCAGAAGCAATCTGTACATGCCTACACAGTGCTAGAATATTTTCAAAATATAGGCTAAAAACATGCTAAAAATCGACATTTTAGGTGCCAAAAAATCGATATATCTAATTCAGTCCCAAAACACCCGAAAATTCGATATTTAAAGGTCCCAGAAGGTATCTGTACATGCCTACTCCGTGTTAGAGTATTTTCAAAATACAGGCCAAAAACATACTGAAAATCGATCTTTTAGGTGCCCAAAAGTCGATATGTGCATGCATCTTCTGTACCCGTTTATATCTCAAATTCTGGCCCTAAACACCCGAAAATTCGATATTTTGGGGTCCCAGAAGCGATCTGTACATGCCTACTCCGTGTTAGAGTATTTTCAAAATTCAGGCCCAAAACATGCTGAAAATCGATATTTTTGGTGCCCAAAGTCAATATGTGCATGTATCTTCTGTACCCGTTTATATCTCAAATTCAGGCTCAAAACACCCGAAAATTCAATATTTTGGGGTCCCAGAAGCAATCTGTACAGTGCTAGAATATTTTCAAAATATAGGCTAAAAACATGCTAAAAATCGATCATTTAGGTGCCAAAAAGTCGATATCTCAAATTCAGTCCCAAAACACCCGAAAATTCGCTATTTAGGGGTCCCAGAAGCGATCTGTACATGCCTACTCCGTGTTAGAGTATTTTCAAAATACATGCTCAAAACATACTGAAAATCGATCTTTTAGGTGTACAAAAGTCGATATGTGCATGCATCTTCAGTACCCGTTTATAACTCAAATTCAGGCTCAAAACACCCGAAAATTCAATATTTTGGGGTCCCAGAAGCAATCTGTACATGCCTACACAGTGCTAGAATATTTTCAAAATATAGGCTAAAAACATGCTGAAAATCGACATTTTAGGTGCCAAAATATCGATATCTCAAATTCAGTCCCAAAACACCCGAAAATTCGATATTTAGGGGTCCCAGAAGGTATCTGTACATGCCTACTCCGTGTTAGAGTATTTTCAAAATACAGGCCAAAAACATACTGAAAATCGATCTTTTAGGTGCCCAAAAGTCGATATGTGCATGCATCTTCTGTACCCGTTTATATCTCAAATTCTGACCCTAAACACCCGAAAATTCGATATTTTGGGGTCCCAGAAGCGATCTGAACATGCCTACTCCGCGTTAGAGTATTTTCAAAATTCAGGCCCAAAACATGCTGAAAATCGATATTTTTGGTGGCCAAAGTCAATATGTGCATGTATCTTCTGTACCCGTTTATATCTCAAATTCAGGCTCAAAACACCCGAAAATTCAATATTTTGGGGTCCCAGAAGCAATCTGTACAGTGCTAGAATATTTTCAAAATATAGGCTAAAAACATGCTAAAAATCGATCTTTTAGGTGCCAAAAAGTCGATATCTCAAATTCAGTCCCAAAACACCCGAAAATTCGATATTTAGGGGTCCCAGAAGCGATCTGTACATGCCTACTCCGTGTTAGAGTATTTTCAAAATACATGCTCAAAACATACTGAAAATCGATCTTTTAGGTGCACAAAAGTCGATATGTGCATGCATCTTCAGTACCCGTTTATATCTCAAATTCAGGCTCAAAACACCCGAAAATTCAATATTTTGGGGTCCCAGAAGCAATCTGTACATGCCTACTCAGTCTTAAAGTATTTTCAAAATACAGGCCCAAAACATGCTGAAAATCGATATTTTAGATGCACAAAGTCAATATGTGCATGTATCTTCTGTACCCGTTTATATCTCAAATTCAGGCTCAAAACACCCGAAAATTCAATATTTTGGGGTCCCAGAAGCAATCTGTACATGCCTACACAGTGCTAGAATATTTTCAAAATATAGGCTAAAAACATGCTAAAAATCGACATTTTAGGTGCCAAAAAATCGATATCTCAAATTCAGTCCCAAAACACCCGAAAATTCGATATTTAGAGGTCCCAGAAGGTATCTGTACATGCCTACTCCGTGTTAGAGTATTTTCAAAATACAGGCCAAAAACATACTGAAAATCGATCTTTTAGGTGCCCAGAAGTCGATATGTGCATGCATCTTCTGTACCCGTTTATATCTCAAATTCAGGCCCTAAACACCCGAAAATTCGATATTTTGGGGTCCCAGAAGCGATCTGTACATGCCTACTCCGTGTTAGAGTATTTTCAAAAATTCAGGCCCAAAACATGCTGAAAATCAATATTTTTGGTGCCCAAAGTCAATATGTGCATGTATCTTCTGTACCCGTTTATATCTCAAATTCAGGCTCAAAACACCCGAAAATTCAATATTTTGGGGTCCCAGAAGCAATCTGTACAGTGCTAGAATATTTTCAAAATATAGGCTAAAAACATGCTAAAAATCGATCATTTAGGTGCCAAAAAGTCGATATCTCAAATTCAGTCCCAAAACACCCGAAAATTCGATATTTAGGGGTCCCAGAAGCGATCTGTACATGCCTACTCCGTGTTAGAGTATTTTCAAAATACATGCTCAAAACATACTGAAAATCGATCTTTTAGGTGCACTAAAGTCGATATGTGCATGCATCTTCAGTACCCGTTTATATCTCAAATTCAGGCTCAAAACACCCGAAAATTCAATATTTTGGGGTCCCAGAAGCAATCTGTACATGCCTACTCAGTGTTAGAGTATTTTCAAAATACAAGCCCAAAACATGCTGAAAATCGATATTTTAGATGCCCAAAGTCAATATGTGCATGTATCTTCTGTACCCGTTTATATCTCAAATTCAGGCTCAAAACACCCGAAAATTCAATATTTTGGGGTCCCAGAAGCAATCTGTACATGCCTACACAGTGCTAGAATATTTTCAAAATATAGGCTAAAAACATGCTAAAAATCGACATTTTAGGTGCCAAAAAATCGATATCTCAAATTCAGTCCCAAAACACCCGAAAATTCGATATTTAAAGGTCCCAGAAGGTATTTGTACATGCCTACTCCGTGTTAGAGTATTTTCAAAATACAGGCCAAAAACATACTGAAAATCGATCTTTTAGGTGCCCAAAAGTCGATATGTGCATGCATCTTCTGTACCCGTTTATATCTCAAATTCTGGCCCTAAACACCCGAAAATTCGATATTTTGGGGTCCCAGAAGCGATCTGTACATGCCTAGTCCGTGTTAGAGTATTTTCAAAATACAGGCCCAAAACATGCTGAAAATCGATATTTTTGGTGCCCAAAGTCAATATGTGCATGTATCTTCTGTACCCGTTTATATCTCAAATTCAGGCTCAAAACACCCGAAAATTCAATATTTTGGGGTCCCAGAAGCAATCTGTACAGTGCTAGAATATTTTCAAAATATAGGCTAAAAACATGCTAAAAATCGATCTTTTAGGTGCCAAAAAGTCGATATCTCAAATTCAGTCCCAAAACACCCGAAAATTCGATTTTTAGGTGTCCCAGAAGCGATCTGTACATGCCTACTCCGTGTTAGAGTATTTTCAAAATACATGCTCAAAACATACTGAAAATCGATCTTTTAGGTGCACAAAAGTCGATATGTGCATGCATCTTCAGTACCCGTTTATATCTCAAATTCAGGCTCAAAACACCCGAAAATTCAATATTTTGGGGTCCCAGAAGCAATCTGTAAATGCCTACTCAGTGTTAGAGTATTTTCAAAATACATGCCCAAAACATGCTAAAAATCGATATTTTAGATGCCCAAAGTCAATATGTGCATGTATCTTCTGTACCCGTTTATATCTCAAATTCAGGCTCAAAACACCCGAAAATTCAATATTTTGGGGTCATAGAAGCAATCTGTACATGCCTACACACTCCTAGAATATTTTCAAAATATAGGCTAAAAACATGCTAAAAATCGACATTTTAGGTGCCAAAAAATCGATATCTCAAATTCTGTCCCAAAACACCCGAAAATTCGATATTTAGAGGTCCCAGAAGGTATCTGTACATGCCTACTCCGTGTTAGAGTATTTTCAAAATACAGGCCAAAAACATACTGAAAATCGATCTTTTAGGTGCCCAAAAGTCGATATGTGCATGCATCTTCTGTACCCGTTTATATCTCAAATTCTGGCCCTAAACACTCGAAAATTCTATATTTTGGGGTCCCAGAAGCGATCTGTACATGCCTACTCCGTGTTAGAGTATTTTCAAAATTCAGGCCCAAAACATGCTGAAAATCGATATTTTTGGTGCCCAAAGTCAGTATGTGCATGTATCTTCTGTACCCGTTTATATCTCAAATTCAGGCTCAAAACACCCGAAAATTCAATATTTTGGGGTCCCAGAAGCAATCTGTACAGTGCTAGAATATTTTCAAAATATAGGATAAAAACATGCTAAAAATCGATCTTTTAGGTGCCAAAAAGTCGATATCTCAAATTCAGTCCCAAAACACCCGAAAATTCTATTTTAAGGGGTCCTAGAAGCGATCTGTACATGCCTACTCCGTGTTAGAGTATTTTCAAAATACATGCTCAAAACATACTGAAAATCGATCTTTTAGGTGCACAAAAGTCGATATGTGCATGCATCTTCAGTACCCGTTTATATCTCAAATTCAGGCTCAAAACACCCGAAAATTTAATATTTTGGGGTCCCAGAAGCAATCTGTACATGCCTACTCAGTGTTAGAGTATTTTCAAAATACAGGCCCAAAACATGCTGAAAATCGATATTTTAGATGCCCAAAGTCAATATCTGCATGCAATTTCTGTACCCGTTTATATCTCAAATTCTGGCCCTAAACACCCGAAAATTCAATATTTTGGGGTCCCAGAAGCAATCTGTACATGCCTACTCAGTGCTAGAATATTTTCAAAATATAGGCTAAAAACATGCTAAAAATCGACATTTTAGGTGCCAAAAAATCGATATCTCAAATTCAGTCCCAAAACACCCGAAAATTCGATATTTATAGGTCCCAGAAGGTATCTGTACATGCCTACTCCGTGTTAGAGTATTTTCAAAATACCGGCCAAAAACATACTGAAAATCGATCTTTTAGGTGCCCAAAAGTCGATATGTGCATGCATCTTCTGTACCCGTTTATATCTCAAATTCTGGCCCTAAACACCCGAAAATTCTATATTTTGGGGTCCCAGAAGCGATCTGTACATGCCTATTCTGTGTTAGAGTATTTTCAAAATTCAGGCCCAAAACATGCTGAAAATCGATATTTTTGGTGCCCAAAGTCAATATGTGCATGTATCTTCTGTACCCGTTTATATCTCAAATTCAGGCTCAAAACACCCGAAAATTCAATATTTTGGGGTCCCAGAAGCAATCTGTAGAGTGCTAGAATATTTTCAAAATATAGGCTAAAAACATGCTAAAAATCGATCTTTTAGGTGCCAAAAAGTCGATATCTCAAATTCAGTCCCAAAACACCCGAAAATTCGATTTTAAGGGGTCCCAGAAGCGATCTGTACATGCCTACTCCGTGTTAGAGTATTTTAAAAATACATGCTCAAAACATACTGAAAATCGATCTTTTAGGTGCACAAAAGTCGATATGTGCATGCATCTTCAGTACCCGTTTATATCTCAAATTCAGGCTCAAAACACCCGAAAATTCAATATTTTGGGGTCCCAGAAGCAATCTGTACATGCCTACTCAGTGCTAGAATATTTTCAAAATATAGGCTAAAAACATGCTAAAAATCGATCTTTTAGGTGCCAAAAAGTCGATATCTCAAATTCAGTCCCAAAACACCCGAAAATTCGATATTTAGGGGTCCCAGAAGCGATCTGTACATGCCTACTCCGTGTTAGAGTATTTTCAAAATACATGCTCAAAACATACTGAAAATCGATTTTTTAGGTGCACAAAAGTCGATATGTGTATGCATCTTCAGTAATCGTTTATATCTCAAATTCAGGCTCAAAACACCCGAAAATTCAATATTTTGGGGTCCCAGAAACAATCTGTACATGCCTACTCATTGTTAGAGTATTTTCAAAATTCAGGCCCAAAACATGCTGAAAATCGATATTTTTGGTGCCCAAAGTCAATATGTGCATGTATCTTCTGTACCCGTTTATATCTCAAATTCAGGCTCAAAACACCCGAAAATTCAATATTTTGGGGTCCCAGAAGCAATCTGTACATGCCTACACAGTGCTAGAATATTTTCAAAATATAGGCTAAAAACATGCTAAAAAACGACATTTTAGGTGCCAAAAAATCGATATCTCAAATTCAGTCCTAAAACACCCGAAAATTCGATATTTAGAGGTCCCAGAAGGTATCTGTACATGCTTACTCCGTGTTAGAGTATTTTCAAAATACAGGCCAAAAACATACTGAAAATCGATCTTTTAGGTGCCCAAAAGTCGATATGTGCATGCATCTTCTGTACCCGTTTATATCTCAAATTCAGGCTCAAAACACCCGAAAATTCAATATTTTGGGGTCCCAGAAGCAATCTGTACATGCCTACTCAGTGTTAGAGTATTTTCAAAATACAGGCCCAAAACATGCTGAAAATCGATTGCATGCATCTTCTGTACCCGTTTATATCTCAAAATCTGGCCCTAAACACCTTAAAATTCGATATTTAGGGGTCCCAGAAGGTATCTGTACATGCCTACTCCGTGTAAGAGTATTTTCAAAATACAGGCCAAAAACATGCTCAAAATCGATATTTTAGGTGCCCAAAAGTCGATATGTCCATGCAATTTCTGTACCCGTTTATATCTCAAATTCAGGCTCAAAACACCCGAAAATTCAATATTTTGGGGTCCCAAAAGCAATCTGTAAATGCCTACTCAGTGCTAAAATATTATCAAAATACAGGCTCAAAACATGCTAAAAATCGATATTTTAGGTGCGTAAAGGCGATATCTCAAATTCAGGCCCAAAACACCCGAATATTCGATATTTAGGGGTCCTAGAAGCGATCTGTACATGCCTACTCCGTGTTAGAGTATTTTCAAAATACAGGGTCAATACATGCTCAAAATCGATGTTATATATGCCAAAAAGTCGATATGTGCATCCATCTTCAGTACCCGTTTATATCTCAAATTCATTCTCAAAACACCCGAAAATTCGATATTTTGGGGTCCCAGAAGCGATCTGTACATGCCTACTCCGTGTAAGAGTATTTTCAAAATACAGGCCAAAAACATACTGAAAATCGATCTTTTAGGTGCCCAAAAGTCGATATGTGCATGCATCTTCTGTACCCGTTTATATCTCAAATTCTGGCCCTAAACACCCGGAAATTCGATATTTTGGGGTCCCAGAAGCGATCTGTACATGCCTACTCAGTGCTAGAATATTTTCAAAATATAGGCTCAAAACATGCTCAAAATCGATATTTTAGGTGCCCAAAAGTCGATATGTGCATGCATCTTCTGTACTCGTTTATATCTCAAATTCAAGCTCAAAACACCCGAAAATTCGATATTTTGGGGTCTCAGAAGCGATCTGTACATGCCTACTCAGTGCTAGAATATTTTCAAAATATAGGTTAAAAACATGCTAAAAATCAATATTTTAGGTGCCAAAAAGTCGATATATCTCAAATTCAGTCCCAAAACACCCGAAACTTCGATATTTTGGGGTCCCAGAAGCGATCTGTACATGCCTACTCCGTGTTAGAGTATTTTCAAAATACAGGCCAAAAACATACTGAAAATCGGTCTTTTAGGTGCTCAAAAGTCGATATGTGCATACATCTTCTGTACCCGTTTATATCTCAAATTCTGGCCCTAAACACCCGAAAATTCGATATTTTGGGGTCCCATAAGCGATCTCTACATGCCTACTCCGTGTTAGAGTATTTTCAAATTTCAGGCCCAAAACATGCTGAAAATCGATATTTTTGGTGCCCAAAATATCTTCTATACTCGTTTATATCTCAAATTCAGGCTCAAAACACCCGAAAATTCGATATTTTGGGGTCCCAGAAGCGATCTGTACATGCCTACTCAGTGCTAGAATGTTTTCAAAATATAGGATCAAAACATGCTCAAAATCGATATTTTAGGTGCCCAAAAGTCGATATGTCCATTCAATTTCTGTACCCGTTTATATCTCAAATTCTGGCTCAAAACACCCGAAAATTCGATATTTTGGGGTCCCAGAAGCAATCTGTACATGCCTACTCGGTGCTAGAATATTTTCAAATTATAGGCTAAAAACATGCTAAAAATCGATCTTTTAGGTGCCAAAAAGTCGATATCTCAAATTCAGTCCCAAAACACCCGAAAATTCGATATTTTGGGGTCCTAGAAGCGATCTGTACATGCCTACTCCGTGTTAGAGTATTTTTTAAATACATGCTCAAAACATACTGAAAATCGATATTTTAGATGCCCAAAGTCAATATGTGCATGTATCTTCTGTACCCGTTTATATCTCAAATTCAGGCTCAAAACACCCGAAAATTCAATATTTTGGGGTCCCAGAAGCAATCTGTACATGCCTACTCAGTGCTAGAATATTTTCAAAATATAGGCTAAAAACATGCTAAAAATCGATCTTTTAGGTGCCAAAAAGTCGATATCTCAAATTCAGTCCCAAAACACCCGAAAATTCGATATTTAGGGGTCCCAGAAGCGATCTGTACATGCCTACTCCGTGTTAGAGTATTTTCAAAATACATGCTCAAAACATACTGAAAATCGATATTTTAAATGCCCAAAGTCAATATGTGCATGTATCTTCTGTACCCGTTTATATCTCAAATTCAGGCTTAAAACACCCGAAAATTCAATATTTTGGGGTCCCACAAGCAATCTGTACATGCCTACACAGTGCTAGAATATTTTCAAAATATAGGCTAAAAACATGCTAAAAATCGACATTTTAGGTGCCAAAAAATCGATATCTCAAATTCAGTCCCAAAACACCCGAAAATTCGATATTTAGAGGTCCCAGAAGGTATCTGTACATGCTTAATCCGTGTTAGAGTATTTTCAAAATACAGGCCAAAAACATACTGAAAATCGATCTTTTAGGTGCCCAAAAGTCGATATGTGCATGCATCTTCTGTACCTGTTTATATCTCAAATTCTGGCCCTAAACACCCGAAAATTCGATATTTTGGGGTCCCAGAAGCGATCTGTACATGCCTACTCCGTGTTTGAGTATTTTCAAAATTCAGGCCCAAAACATGCTGAAAATCGATATTTTTGGAGCCCAAAGTCAATATGTGCATGTATCTTCTGTACCCGTTTATATCTCAAATTCAGGCTCAAAACACCCGAAAATTCAATATTTTGGGGTCCCAGAAGCAATCTGTACAGGCCTATTCAGTGCTAGAATATTTTCAAAATATAGGCTAAAAACATGCTGAAAATCGATCTTTTAGGTGCCAAAAAGTCGATATCTCAAATTCAGTCCCAAAACACCCGAAAATTCGATATTTAGGGGTCCCAGAAGCGATCTGTACATGCCTACTCCGTGTTAGAGTATTTTTAAAATACATGCTCAAAACATACTGAAAATCGATCTTTTAGGTGCACAAAAGTCGATATGTGCATGCATCTTCAGTACCCGTTTATATCTCAAATTCAGGCTCAAAACACCCGAAAATTCAATATTTTGGGGTCCCAAAAGCAATCTGTACATGCCTACTCAGTGTTAGAGTATTTTCAAAATACAGGCCTAAAACATGCTGAAAATCGATATTTTAGATGCCCAAAGTCAATATGTGCATGTATCTTCTGTACCCGTTTATATCTCAAATTCTGGCTCAAAACACCCGAAAATTCAATATTTTGGGGTCCCAGAAGCAATCTGTACATGCCTACACAGTGCTAGAATATTTTCAAAATATAGGCTAAAAACATGCTAAAAATCGACATTTTAGGTGCCAAAAAATCGATATCTCAAATTCAGTCCCAAAACACCCGAAAATTCGATATTTAGAGGTCCCAGAAGGTATGTGTACATGCCTACTCCGTGTTAGAGTATTTTCAAAATACAGGCCAAAAACATACTGAAAATCGATCTTTTAGGTGCCCAAAAGTCGATATGTGCATGCATCTTCTGTACCCGCTTATATCTCAAATTCTGGCCCTAAACACCCGAAAGTTCGATATTTTGGGGTCCCAGAAGCGATCTGTACATGCCTACTCCGTGTTAGAGTATTTTCAAAATTCAGGCCCAAAACATGCTGAAAATCGATATTTTTGGTGCCCAAAGTCAATATGTGCATGTATCTTCTGTACCCGTTTATATCTCAAATTCAGGCTCAAAACACCCGAAAATTCAATATCTTGGGGTCCCAGAAGCAATCTGTACATGCCTACACAGTGCTAGAATATTTTCAAAATATAGGCTAAAAACATGCTAAAAATCGACATTTTAGGTGCCAAAAAATCGATATCTCAAATTCAGTCCCAAAACACCCGAAAATTCGATATTTAGAGGTCCCAGAAGGTATGTGTACATGCCTACTCCGTGTTAGAGTATTTTCAAAATACAGGCCAAAAACATACTGAAAATCGATCTTTTAGGTGCCCAAAAGTCGATATGTGCATGCATCTTCTGTACCCGCTTATATCTCAAATTCTGGCCCTAAACACCCGAAAGTTCGATATTTTGGGGTCCCAGAAGCGATCTGTACATGCCTACTCCGTGTTAGAGTATTTTCAAAATTCAGGCCCAAAACATGCTGAAAATCGATATTTTTGGTGCCCAAAGTCAATATGTGCATGTATCTTCTGTACCCGTTTATATCTCAAATTCAGGCTCAAAACACCCGAAAATTCAATATCTTGGGGTCCCAGAAGCAATCTGTACATGCCTACACAGTGCTAGAATATTTTCAAAATATAGGCTAAATACATGCTGAAAATCGATATTTTAGGTGCCATAAAGTCGATATCTCAAATTCAGTCCCAAAACACCCGAAAATTCGATATTTAGAGGTCCCAGAAGGTATCTGTACATGCCTACTCCGTGTTAGAGTATTTTCAAAATACAGGCCAAAAACATACTGAAAATCGATCTTTTAGGTGCCCAAAAGTCGATATGTGCATGCATCTTCTGTACCCGTTTATATCTCAAATTCTGGCCCTAAACACCCGAAAATTCGATATTTTGGGGTCCCAGAAGCGATCTGTACATGCCTAGTCCGTGTTAGAGTATTTTCAAAATTCAGGCCCAAAACATGCTGAAAATCGATATTTTTGGTGCCCAAAGTCAATATGTGCATGTATCTTCTGTACCCGTTTATATCTCAAATTCAGGCTCAAAACACCCGAAAATTCAATATTTTGGGGTCCCAGAAGCAATCTGTACAGTGCTAGAATATTTTCAAAATATAGGCTAAAAACATGCTAAAAATCGATCTTTTAGGTGCCAAAAAGTCGATATCTCAAATTCAGTCCCAAAACACCCGAAAATTCGATTTTTAGGTGTCCCAGAAGCGATCTGTACATGCCTACTCCGTGTTAGAGTATTTTCAAAATACATGCTCAAAACATACTGAAAATCGATCTTTTAGGTGCACAAAAGTCGATATGTGCATGCATCTTCAGTACCCGTTTATATCTCAAATTCAGGCTCAAAACACCCGAAAATTCAATATTTTGGGGTCCCAGAAGCAATCTGTAAATGCCTACTCAGTGTTAGAGTATTTTCAAAATACATGCCCAAAACATGCTAAAAATCGATATTTTAGATGCCCAAAGTCAATATGTGCATGTATCTTCTGTACCCGTTTATATCTCAAATTCAGGCTCAAAACACCCGAAAATTCAATATTTTGGGGTCATAGAAGCAATCTGTACATGCCTACACACTCCTAGAATATTTTCAAAATATAGGCTAAAAACATGCTAAAAATCGACATTTTAGGTGCCAAAAAATCGATATCTCAAATTCTGTCCCAAAACACCCGAAAATTCGATATTTAGAGGTCCCAGAAGGTATCTGTACATGCCTACCCCGTGTTAGAGTATTTTCAAAATACAGGCCAAAAACATACTGAAAATCGATCTTTTAGGTGCCCAAAAGTCGATATGTGCATGCATCTTCTGTACCCGTTTATATCTCAAATTCTGGCCCTAAACACTCGAAAATTCTATATTTTGGGGTCCCAGAAGCGATCTGTACATGCCTACTCCGTGTTAGAGTATTTTCAAAATTCAGGCCCAAAACATGCTGAAAATCGATATTTTTGGTGCCCAAAGTCAGTATGTGCATGTATCTTCTGTACCCGTTTATATCTCAAATTCAGGCTCAAAACACCCGAAAATTCAATATTTTGGGGTCCCAGAAGCAATCTGTACAGTGCTAGAATATTTTCAAAATATAGGATAAAAACATGCTAAAAATCGATCTTCTAGGTGCCAAAAAGTCGATATCTCAAATTCAGTCCCAAAACACCCGAAAATTCGATTTTAAGGGGTCCTAGAAGCGATCTGTACATGCCTACTCCGTGTTAGAGTATTTTCAAAATACATGCTCAAAACATACTGAAAATCGATCTTTTAGGTGCACAAAAGTCGATATGTGCATGCATCTTCAGTACCCGTTTATATCTCAAATTCAGGCTCAAAACACCCGAAAATTTAATATTTTGGGGTCCCAGAAGCAATCTGTACATGCCTACTCAGTGTTAGAGTATTTTCAAAATACAGGCCCAAAACATGCTGAAAATCGATATTTTAGATGCCCAAAGTCAATATCTGCATGCAATTTCTGTACCCGTTTATATCTCAAATTCTGGCCCTAAACACCCGAAAATTCAATATTTTGGGGTCCCAGAAGCAATCTGTACATGCCTACTCAGTGCTAGAATATTTTCAAAATATAGGCTAAAAACATGCTAAAAATCGACATTTTAGGTGCCAAAAAATCGATATCTCAAATTCAGTCCCAAAACACCCGAAAATTCGATATTTATAGGTCCCAGAAGGTATCTGTACATGCCTACTCCGTGTTAGAGTATTTTCAAAATACCGGCCAAAAACATACTGAAAATCGATCTTTTAGGTGCCCAAAAGTCGATATGTGCATGCATCTTCTGTACCCGTTTATATCTCAAATTCTGGCCCTAAACACCCGAAAATTCGATATTTTGGGGTCCCAGAAGCGATCTGTACATGCCTATTCTGTGTTAAAGTATTTTCAAAATTCAGGCCCAAAACATGCTGAAAATCGATATTTTTGGTGCCCAAAGTCAATATGTGCATGTATCTTCTGTACCCGTTTATATCTCAAATTCAGGCTCAAAACACCCGAAAATTCAATATTTTGGGGTCCCAGAAGCAATCTGTAGAGTGCTAGAATATTTTCAAAATATAGGCTAAAAACATGCTAAAAATCGATCTTTTAGGTGCCAAAAAGTCGATATCTCAAATTCAGTCCCAAAACACCCGAAAATTCGATTTTAAGGGGTCCCAGAAGCGATCTGTACATGCCTACTCCGTGTTAGAGTATTTTAAAAATACATGCTCAAAACATACTGAAAATCGATCTTTTAGGTGCACAAAAGTCGATATGTGCATGCATCTTCAGTACCCGTTTATATCTCAAATTCAGGCTCAAAACACCCGAAAATTCAATATTTTGGGGTCCCAGAAGCAATCTGTACATGCCTACTCAGTGCTAGAATATTTTCAAAATATAGGCTAAAAACATGCTAAAAATCGATCTTTTAGGTGCCAAAAAGTCGATATCTCAAATTCAGTCCCAAAACACCCGAAAATTCGATATTTAGGGGTCCCAGAAGCGATCTGTACATGCCTACTCCGTGTTAGAGTATTTTCAAAATACATGCTCAAAACATACTGAAAATCGATTTTTTAGGTGCACAAAAGTCGATATGTGTATGCATCTTCAGTAATCGTTTATATCTCAAATTCAGGCTCAAAACACCCGAAAATTCAATATTTTGGGGTCCCAGAAACAATCTGTACATGCCTACTCATTGTTAGAGTATTTTCAAAATTCAGGCCCAAAACATGCTGAAAATCGATATTTTTGGTGCCCAAAGTCAATATGTGCATGTATCTTCTGTACCCGTTTATATCTCAAATTCAGGCTCAAAACACCCGAAAATTCAATATTTTGGGGTCCCAGAAGCAATCTGTACATGCCTACACAGTGCTAGAATATTTTCAAAATATAGGCTAAAAACATGCTAAAAAACGACATTTTAGGTGCCAAAAAATCGATATCTCAAATTCAGTCCTAAAACACCCGAAAATTCGATATTTAGAGGTCCCAGAAGGTATCTGTACATGCTTACTCCGTGTTAGAGTATTTTCAAAATACAGGCCAAAAACATACTGAAAATCGATCTTTTCGGTGCCCAAAAGTCGATATGTGCATGCATCTTCTGTACCCGTTTATATCTCAAATTCAGGCTCAAAACACCCGAAAATTCAATATTTTGGGGTCCCAGAAGCAATCTGTACATGCCTACTCAGTGTTAGAGTATTTTCAAAATACAGGCCCAAAACATGCTGAAAATCGATTGCATGCATCTTCTGTACCCGTTTATATCTCAAAATCTGGCCCTAAACACCTTAAAATTCGATATTTAGGGGTCCCAGAAGGTATCTGTACATGCCTACTCCGTGTAAGAGTATTTTCAAAATACAGGCCAAAAACATGCTCAAAATCGATATTTTAGGTGCCCAAAAGTCGATATGTCCATGCAATTTCTGTACCCGTTTATATCTCAAATTCAGGCTCAAAACACCCGAAAATTCAATATTTTGGGGTCCCAAAAGCAATCTGTAAATGCCTACTCAGTGCTAAAATATTATCAAAATACAGGCTCAAAACATGCTAAAAATCGATATTTTAGGTGCGTAAAGGCGATATCTCAAATTCAGGCCCAAAACACCCGAATATTCGATATTTAGGGGTCCTAGAAGCGATCTGTACATGCCTACTCCGTGTTAGAGTATTTTCAAAATACAGGGTCAATACATGCTCAAAATCGATGTTATATATGCCAAAAAGTCGATATGTGCATCCATCTTCAGTACCCGTTTATATCTCAAATTCATTCTCAAAACACCCGAAAATTCGATATTTTGGGGTCCCAGAAGCGATCTGTACATGCCTACTCCGTGTAAGAGTATTTTCAAAATACAGGCCAAAAACATACTGAAAATCGATCTTTTAGGTGCCCAAAAGTCGATATGTGCATGCATCTTCTGTACCCGTTTATATCTCAAATTCTGGCCCTAAACACCCGGAAATTCGATATTTTGGGGTCCCAGAAGCGATCTGTACATGCCTACTCAGTGCTAGAATATTTTCAAAATATAGGCTCAAAACATGCTCAAAATCGATATTTTAGGTGCCCAAAAGTCGATATGTGCATGCATCTTCTGTACTCGTTTATATCTCAAATTCAAGCTCAAAACACCCGAAAATTCGATATTTTGGGGTCTCAGAAGCGATCTGTACATGCCTAGTCAGTGCTAGAATATTTTCAAAATATAGGTTAAAAACATGCTAAAAATCAATATTTTAGGTGCCAAAAAGTCGATATATCTCAAATTCAGTCCCAAAACACCCGAAACTTCGATATTTTGGGGTCCCAGAAGCGATCTGTACATGCCTACTCCGTGTTAGAGTATTTTCAAAATACAGGCCAAAAACATACTGAAAATCGGTCTTTTAGGTGCTCAAAAGTCGATATGTGCATACATCTTCTGTACCCGTTTATATCTCAAATTCTGGCCCTAAACACCCGAAAATTCGATATTTTGGGGTCCCATAAGCGATCTCTACATGCCTACTCCGTGTTAGAGTATTTTCAAATTTCAGGCCCAAAACATGCTGAAAATCGATATTTTTGGTGCCCAAAATATCTTCTATACTCGTTTATATCTCAAATTCAGGCTCAAAACACCCGAAAATTCGATATTTTGGGGTCCCAGAAGCGATCTGTACATGCCTACTCAGTGCTAGAATGTTTTCAAAATATAGGATCAAAACATGCTCAAAATCGATATTTTAGGTGCCCAAAAGTCAAAATGTCCATTCAATTTCTGTACCCGTTTATATCTCAAATTCTGGCTCAAAACACCCGAAAATTCGATATTTTGGGGTCCCAGAAGCAATCTGTACATGCCTACTCGGTGCTAGAATATTTTCAAATTATAGGCTAAAAACATGCTAAAAATCGATCTTTTAGGTGCCAAAAAGTCGATATCTCAAATTCAGTCCCAAAACACCCGAAAATTCGATATTTTGGGGTCCTAGAAGCGATCTGTACATGCCTACTCCGTGTTAGAGTATTTTTTAAATACATGCTCAAAACATACTGAAAATCGATATTTTAGATGCCCAAAGTCAATATGTGCATGTATCTTCTGTACCCGTTTATATCTCAAATTCAGGCTCAAAACACCCGAAAATTCAATATTTTGGGGTCCCAGAAGCAATCTGTACATGCCTACTCAGTGCTAGAATATTTTCAAAATATAGGCTAAAAACATGCTAAAAATCGATCTTTTAGGTGCCAAAAAGTCGATATCTCAAATTCAGTCCCAAAACACCCGAAAATTCGATATTTAGGGGTCCCAGAAGCGATCTGTACATGCCTACTCCGTGTTAGAGTATTTTCAAAATACATGCTCAAAACATACTGAAAATCGATATTTTAAATGCCCAAAGTCAATATGTGCATGTATCTTCTGTACCCGTTTATATCTCAAATTCAGGCTTAAAACACCCGAAAATTCAATATTTTGGGGTCCCACAAGCAATCTGTACATGCCTACACAGTGCTAGAATATTTTCAAAATATAGGCTAAAAACATGCTAAAAATCGACATTTTAGGTGCCAAAAAATCGATATCTCAAATTCAGTCCCAAAACACCCGAAAATTCGATATTTAGAGGTCCCAGAAGGTATCTGTACATGCTTAATCCGTGTTAGAGTATTTTCAAAATACAGGCCAAAAACATACTGAAAATCGATCTTTTAGGTGCCCAAAAGTCGATATGTGCATGCATCTTCTGTACCTGTTTATATCTCAAATTCTGGCCCTAAACACCCGAAAATTCGATATTTTGGGGTCCCAGAAGCGATCTGTACATGCCTACTCCGTGTTTGAGTATTTTCAAAATTCAGGCCCAAAACATGCTGAAAATCGATATTTTTGGAGCCCAAAGTCAATATGTGCATGTATCTTCTGTACCCGTTTATATCTCAAATTCAGGCTCAAAACACCCGAAAATTCAATATTTTGGGGTCCCAGAAGCAATCTGTTCAGGCCTATTCAGTGCTAGAATATTTTCAAAATATAGGCTAAAAACATGCTGAAAATCGATCTTTTAGGTGCCAAAAAGTCGATATCTCAAATTCAGTCCCAAAACACCCGAAAATTCGATATTTAGGGGTCCCAGAAGCGATCTGTACATGCCTACTCCGTGTTAGAGTATTTTTAAAATACATGCTCAAAACATACTGAAAATCGATCTTTTAGGTGCACAAAAGTCGATATGTGCATGCATCTTCAGTACCCGTTTATATCTCAAATTCAGGCTCAAAACACCCGAAAATTCAATATTTTGGGGTCCCAAAAGCAATCTGTACATGCCTACTCAGTGTTAGAGTATTTTCAAAATACAGGCCTAAAACATGCTGAAAATCGATATTTTAGATGCCCAAAGTCAATATGTGCATGTATCTTCTGTACCCGTTTATATCTCAAATTCTGGCTCAAAACACCCGAAAATTCAATATTTTGGGGTCCCAGAAGCAATCTGTACATGCCTACACAGTGCTAGAATATTTTCAAAATATAGGCTAAAAACATGCTAAAAATCGACATTTTAGGTGCCAAAAAATCGATATCTCAAATTCAGTCCCAAAACACCCGAAAATTCGATATTTAGAGGTCCCAGAAGGTATGTGTACATGCCTACTCCGTGTTAGAGTATTTTCAAAATACAGGCCAAAAACATACTGAAAATCGATCTTTTAGGTGCCCAAAAGTCGATATGTGCATGCATCTTCTGTACCCGCTTATATCTCAAATTCTGGCCCTAAACACCCGAAAGTTCGATATTTTGGGGTCCCAGAAGCGATCTGTACATGCCTACTCCGTGTTAGAGTATTTTCAAAATTCAGGCCCAAAACATGCTGAAAATCGATATTTTTGGTGCCCAAAGTCAATATGTGCATGTATCTTCTGTACCCGTTTATATCTCAAATTCAGGCTCAAAACACCCGAAAATTCAATATCTTGGGGTCCCAGAAGCAATCTGTACATGCCTACACAGTGCTAGAATATTTTCAAAATATAGGCTAAATACATGCTGAAAATCGATATTTTAGGTGCCATAAAGTCGATATCTCAAATTCAGTCCCAAAACACCCGAAAATTCGATATTTAGAGGTCCCAGAAGGTATCTGTACATGCCTACTCCGTGTTAGAGTATTTTCAAAATACAGGCCAAAAACATACTGAAAATCGATCTTTTAGGTGCACAAAAGTCGATATGTGCATGCATCTTCTGTACCCGTTTATATCTCAAATTCTGGCCCTAAACACCCGAAAATTCGATATTTTGGGGTCCCAAAAGCGATCTGTACATGCCTACTCCGTGTTAGAGTATTTTCAAAATTCAGGCCCAAAACATGCTGAAAATCGATATTTTTGGTGCCCAAAGTCAATATGTGCATGTATCTTCTGTACCCGTTTATATCTCAAATTCAGGCTCAAAACACCCGAAAATTCAATATTTTGGGGTCCCAGAAGCAATCTGTACATGCCTACTCAGTGCTAGAATATTTTCAAAATATAGGCTAAAAACATGCTAAAAATCGATCTTTTAGGTGCCAAAAAGTCGATATCTCAAATTCAGTCCCAAAACACCCGAAAATTCGATATTTAGGGGTCCCAGAAGCGATCTGTACATGCCTACTCCGTGTTAGAGTATTTTCAAAATACATGCTCAAAACATACTGAAAATCGATATTTTAAATGCCCAAAGTCAATATGTGCATGTATCTTCTGTACCCGTTTATATCTCAAATTCAGGCTTAAAACACCCGAAAATTCAATATTTTGGGGTCCCACAAGCAATCTGTACATGCTTACACAGTGCTAGAATATTTTCAAAATATAGGCTAAAAACATGCTAAAAATCGACATTTTAGGTGCCAAAAAATCGATATCTCAAATTCAGTCCCAAAACACCCGAAAATTCGATATTTAGAGGTCCCAGAAGGTATCTGTACATGCTTAATCCGTGTTAGAGTATTTTCAAAATACAGGCCAAAAACATACTGAAAATCGATCTTTTAGGTGCCCAAAAGTCGATATGTGCATGCATCTTCTGTACCTGTTTATATCTCAAATTCTGGCCCTAAACACCCGAAAATTCGATATTTTGGGGTCCCAGAAGCGATCTGTACATGCCTACTCCGTGTTTGAGTATTTTCAAAATTCAGGCCCAAAACATGCTGAAAATCGATATTTTTGGAGCCCAAAGTCAATATGTGCATGTATCTTCTGTACCCGTTTATATCTCAAATTCAGGCTCAAAACACCCGAAAATTCAATATTTTGGGGTCCCAGAAGCAATCTGTTCAGGCCTATTCAGTGCTAGAATATTTTCAAAATATAGGCTAAAAACATGCTGAAAATCGATCTTTTAGGTGCCAAAAAGTCGATATCTCAAATTCAGTCCCAAAACACCCGAAAATTCGATATTTAGGGGTCCCAGAAGCGATCTGTACATGCCTACTCCGTGTTAGAGTATTTTTAAAATACATGCTCAAAACATACTGAAAATCGATCTTTTAGGTGCACAAAAGTCGATATGTGCATACATCTTCAGTACCCGTTTATATCTCAAATTCAGGCTCAAAACACCCGAAAATTCAATATTTTGGGGTCCCAAAAGCAATCTGTACATGCCTACTCAGTGTTAGAGTATTTTCAAAATACAGGCCTAAAACATGCTGAAAATCGATATTTTAGATGCCCAAAGTCAATATGTGCATGTATCTTCTGTACCCGTTTATATCTCAAATTCTGGCTCAAAACACCCGAAAATTCAATATTTTGGGGTCCCAGAAGCAATCTGTACATGCCTACACAGTGCTAGAATATTTTCAAAATATAGGCTAAAAACATGCTAAAAATCGACATTTTAGGTGCCAAAAAATCGATATCTCAAATTCAGTCCCAAAACACCCGAAAATTCGATATTTAGAGGTCCCAGAAGGTATGTGTACATGCCTACTCCGTGTTAGAGTATTTTCAAAATACAGGCCAAAAACATACTGAAAATCGATCTTTTAGGTGCCCAAAAGTCGATATGTGCATGCATCTTCTGTACCCGCTTATATCTCAAATTCTGGCCCTAAACACCCGAAAGTTCGATATTTTGGGGTCCCAGAAGCGATCTGTACATGCCTACTCCGTGTTAGAGTATTTTCAAAATTCAGGCCCAAAACATGCTGAAAATCGATATTTTTGGTGCCCAAAGTCAATATGTGCATGTATCTTCTGTACCCGTTTATATCTCAAATTCAGGCTCAAAACACCCGAAAATTCAATATCTTGGGGTCCCAGAAGCAATCTGTACATGCCTACACAGTGCTAGAATATTTTCAAAATATAGGCTAAATACATGCTGAAAATCGATATTTTAGGTGCCATAAAGTCGATATCTCAAATTCAGTCCCAAAACACCCGAAAATTCGATATTTAGAGGTCCCAGAAGGTATCTGTACATGCCTACTCCGTGTTAGAGTATTTTCAAAATACAGGCCAAAAACATACTGAAAATCGATCTTTTAGGTGCACAAAAGTCGATATGTGCATGCATCTTCTGTACCCGTTTATATCTCAAATTCTGGCCCTAAACACCCGAAAATTCGATATTTTGGGGTCCCAAAAGCGATCTGTACATGCCTACTCCGTGTTAGAGTATTTTCAAAATTCAGGCCCAAAACATGCTGAAAATCGATATTTTTGGTGCCCAAAGTCAATATGTGCATGTATCTTCTGTACCCGTTTATATCTCAAATTCAGGCTCAAAACACACGAAAATTCAATATTTTGGGGTCCCAGAAGCAATCTGTACAGTGCTAGAATATTTTCAAAATATAGGCTAAAAACATGCTAAAAATCGATCTTTTAGGTGCCAAAAAGTCGATATCTCAAATTCAGTCCCAAAACACCCGAAAATTCGATATTTAGGGGTCCCAGAAGCGAACTGTACATGCCTACTCCGTGTTAGAGTATTTTCAAAATACATGCTCAAAACATACTGAAAATCGATCTTTTAGGTGCACAAAAGTCGATATGTGCATGCATCTTCAGTACCCGTTTATATCTCAAATTCAGGCTCAAAACACCCGAAAATTCGATATTTTGAGGTTTCAGAAGCGATCTGTACATGCCTACTCCGTGTTAGAGTATTTTCAAAATTCAGGCCCAAAACATGCTGAAAATCGATATTTTTGGTGCCCAAAGTCAATATGTGCATGTATTTTCTGTACCCGTTTATATCTCAAATTCAGGCTCAAAACACCCGAAAATTCAATATTTTGGGGTCCCAGAAGCAATCTGTACATGCCTACTCAGTGCTAGAATATTTTCAAAATATAGGCTAAAAACATGCTAAAAATCGACATTTTAGGTGCCAAAAAATCGATATCTCAAATTCAGTCCCAAAACACCCGAAAATTCGATATTTAGGGGTCCCAGAAGCGATCTGTACATGCCTACTCCGTGTTAGAGTATTTTCAAAATACAGGCCAAAAACATACTGAAAATCGATCTTTTAGGTGCCCAAAAGTCGATATGTGCATGCATCTTCTGTACCCGTTTATATCTCAAATTCTGGCCCTAAACACCCGAAAATTCGATATTTTGGGGTCCCAGAAGCGATCTGTACATGCCTACTCCGTGTTAGAGTATTTTCAAAATTCAGGCCCAAAACATGCTGAAAATCGATATTTTTGGTGCCCAAAGTCAATATGTGCATGTATCTTCTGTACCCGTTTATATCTCAAATTCAGGCTCAAAACACCCGAAAATTCAATATTTTGGGGTCCCAGAAGCAATCTGTACAGTGCTAGAATATTTTCAAAATATATGCTAAAAACATGCTAAAAATCGATCTTTTAGGTGCCAAAAAGTCGATATCTCAAATTCAGTCCCAAAACACCCGAAAATTCGATATTTAGGGGTCCCTGAAGCGATCTGTACATGCCTACTCCGTGTTAGAGTATTTTCAAAATACATGCTCAAAACATACTGAAAATCGATCTTTTAGGTGCACAAAAGTCGATATGTGCATGCATCTTCTGTACCCGTTTATATCTCAAATTCTGGCCCTAAACACCCGAAAATTCGATATTTTGGGGTCCCTGAAGCGATATGTACATGCCTACTCCGTGTTAGAGTATTTTCAAAATTCAGGCCCAAAACATGCTGAAAATCGATATTTTTGGTGCCCAAAGTCAATATGTGCATGTATCTTCTGTACCCGTTTATATCTCAAATTCAGGCTCAAAACACCCGAAAATTCAATATTTTGGGGACCCAGAAGCGATCTGTACATGCCTACTCAGTGCTAGAATATTTTCAAAATATAGGCTAAAAACATGCTAAAAATCGATCTTTTAGGTGCCAAAAAGTCGATATCTCAAATTCACTCCCAAAACACCCAAAAAGTCGATATTTAGGGGTCCCAGAAGCGATCTGTACATGCCTACTCCGTGTTAGAGTATTTTCAAAATACATGCTCAAAACATACTGAAAATCGATCTTTTAGGTGCACAAAAGTCGATATGTGCATGCATCTTCAGTACCCGTTTACATCTCAAATTCAGGCTCAAAACACCCGAAAATTCAATATTTTGGGGTCCCAGAACCAATCTGTACATGCCTACTCAGTGTTAGAGTATTTTCAAAATACAGGCCCAAAACATGCTGAAAATCGATATTTTAGATGCCCAAAGTCAATATGTGCATGTATCTTCTGTACCCGTTTATATCTCAAATTCAGGCTCAAAACACCCGAAAATTCAATATTTTGGGATCCCAGAAGCAATCTGTACATGCCTACACAGTGCTAGAATATTTTCAAAATATAGGCTAAAAACATGCTAAAAATCGACATTTTAGGTGCCAAAAAATCGATATCTCAAATTCAGTCCCAAAAAACCCGAAAATTCGATATTTAGAGGTCCCAGAAGCGATCTGTACATGCCTACTCCGTGTTAGAGTATTTTCAAAATACAGGCCAAAAACATACTGAAAATCGATCTCTTAGGTGCCCAAAAGTCGATATGTGCATGCATCTTCTGTACCCGTTTATATCTCAAATTCTGGCCCTAAACACCCGAAAATTCGATATTTTGGGGTCCCAGAAGCGATCTGTACATGCCTACTCCGTGTTAGAGTATTTTCAAAATTCAGGCCCAAAACATGCTGAAAATCGATATTTTTGGTGCCCAAAGTCAATATGTGCATGTATCTTCTGTACCCGTTTATATCTCAAATTCAGGCTCAAAACACCCGAAAATTCAATATTTTGGGGTCCCAGAAGCAATCTGTACAGTGCTAGAATATTTTCAAAATATAGGCTAAAAACATGCTAAAAATCGATCTTTTAGGTGCCAAAAAGTCGATATCTCAAATTCAGTCCCAAAACACCCGAAAATTCGATATTTAGGGGTCCCAGAAGCGATCTGTACATGCCTACTCCGTGTTAGAGTATTTTCAAAATACATGCTCAAAACATACTGAAAATCGATCTTTTAGGTGCACAAAAGTCGATATGTGCATGCATCTTCAGTACCCGTTTATATCTCAAATTCAGGCTCAAAACACCCGAAAATTCAATATTTTGAGGTCCCAGAAGCGATCTGTACATGCCTACTCCGTGTTAGAGTATTTTCAAAATTCAGGCCCAAAACATGCTGAAAATCGATATTTTTGGTGCCCAAAGTCAATATGTGCATGTATCTTCTGTACCCGTTTATATCTCAAATTCAGGCTCAAAACACCCGAAAATTCAATATTTTGGGGTCCCAGAAGCAATCTGTACATTCCTACTCAGTGCTAGAATATTTTCAAAATATAGGCTAAAAACATGCTAAAAATCGACATTTTAGGTGCCAAAAAATCGATATCTCAAATTCAGTCCCAAAACACCCGAAAATTCGATATTTAGAGGTTCCAGAAGGTATCTGTACATGCCTACTCCGTGTTAGAGTATTTTCAAAATACAGGCCAAAAACATACCGAAAATCGATCTTTTAGGTGCCCAAAAGTCGATATGTGCATGCATCTTCTGTACCCGTTTATATCTCAAATTCTGGCCCTAAACACCCGAAAATTCGATATTTTGGGGTCCCAGAAGCGATCTGTACATGCCTACTCCGTGTTAGAGTATTTTCAAAATTCAGGCCCAAAACATGCTGAAAATCGATATTTTTGGTGCCCAAAGTCAATATGTGCATGTATCTTCTGTACCCGTTTATATCTCAAATTCCGGCTCAAAACACCCGAAAATTCAATATTTTGGGGTCCCAGAAGCAATCTGTACATGCCTACTCAGTGCTAGAATATTTTCAAAATATAGGCTAAAAACATGCTAAAAATCGATCTTTTAGGTGCCAAAAAATCGATATCTCAAATTCAGTCCCAAAACACCCGAAAATTCGATATTTAGAGGTCCCAGAAGGTATCTGTACATGCCTACTCAGTGTTAGAGTATTTTCAAAATACAGGCCAAAAACATACTGAAAATCGATCTTTTAGGTGCCCAAAAGTCGATATGTGCATGCATCTTCTGTACCCGTTTATATCTCAAATTCTGGCCCTAAACACCCGAAAATTCGATATTTTGGGGTCCCTGAAGCGATATGTACATGCCTACTCCGTGTTAGAGTATTTTCAAAATTCAGGCCCAAAACATGCTGAAAATCGATATTTTTGGTGCCCAAAGTCAATATGTGCATGTATCTTCTGTACCCGTTTATATCTCAAATTCAGGCTCAAAACACCCGAAAATTCAATATTTTGGGGACCCAGAAGCGATCTGTACATGCCTACTCAGTGCTAGAATATTTTCAAAATATAGGCTAAAAACATGCTAAAAATCGATCTTTTAGGTGCCAAAAAGTCGATATCTCAAATTCACTCCCAAAACACCCAAAAAGTCGATATTTAGGGGTCCCAGAAGCGATCTGTACATGCCTACTCCGTGTTAGAGTATTTTCAAAATACATGCTCAAAACATACTGAAAATCGATCTTTTAGGTGCACAAAAGTCGATATGTGCATGCATCTTCAGTACCCGTTTACATCTCAAATTCAGGCTCAAAACACCCGAAAATTCAATATTTTGGGGTCCCAGAACCAATCTGTACATGCCTACTCAGTGTTAGAGTATTTTCAAAATACAGGCCCAAAACATGCTGAAAATCGATATTTTAGATGCCCAAAGTCAATATGTGCATGTATCTTCTGTACCCGTTTATATCTCAAATTCAGGCTCAAAACACCCGAAAATTCAATATTTTGGGATCCCAGAAGCAATCTGTACATGCCTACACAGTGCTAGAATATTTTCAAAATATAGGCTAAAAACATGCTAAAAATCGACATTTTAGGTGCCAAAAAATCGATATCTCAAATTCAGTCCCAAAAAACCCGAAAATTCGATATTTAGAGGTCCCAGAAGGTATCTGTACATGCCTACTCCGTGTTAGAGTATTTTCAAAATACAGGCCAAAAACATACTGAAAATCGATCTCTTAGGTGCCCAAAAGTCGATATGTGCATGCATCTTCTGTACCCGTTTATATCTCAAATTCTGGCCCTAAACACCCGAAAATTCTATATTTTGGGGTCCCAAAAGCGATCTGTACATGCCTACTCCGTGTTAGAGTATTTTCAAAATTCAGGCCCAAAACATGCTGAAAATCGATATTTTTGGTGCCCAAAGTCAATATGTGCATGTATCTTCTGTACCCGTTTATATCTCAAATTCAGGCTCAAAACACCCGAAAATTCAATATTTTGGGGTCCCAGAAGCAATCTGTACAGTGCTAGAATATTTTCAAAATATAGGCTAAAAACATGCTAAAAATCGATCTTTTAGGTGCCAAAAAGTCGATATGTGCATGCATCTTCTGTACCCGTTTATATCTCAAATTCAGGCTCAAAACACCCGAAAATTCAATATTTTGGGGTCCCAGAAGCAATCTGTACAGTGCTAGAATATTTTCAAAATATAGGCTAAAAACATGCTAAAAATCGACATTTTAGGTGCCAAAAAATCGATATCTCAAATTCAGTCCCAAAACACCCGAAAATTCGATATTTAGGGGTCCCAGAAGCGATCTGTACATGCCTACTCCGTGTTAGAGTATTTTCAAAATTCAGGCCAAAAACATATTGAAAATCGATCTTTTAGGTGCCCAAAAGTCGATATGTGCATGCATCTTCTGTACCCGTTTATATCTCAAATTCTGGCCCTAAACACCCGAAAATTGGATATTTTTGGGTCCCAGAAGCGATCTGTACAAGCCTATTCCGTGTTAGAGTATTTTCAAAATTAAGGCCCAAAACATGCTGAAAATCGATATTTTTGGTGCCCAAAGTCAATATGTGCATGTATCTTCTGTACCCGTTTATATCTCAAATTCAGGCTCAAAACACCCGAAAATTCAATATTTTGGGGTCCCAGAAGCAATCTGTACATGCCTACTCAGTGCGAGAATATTTTCAAAATATAGGCTAAAAACATGCTAAAAATCGATCTTTTAGGTGCCAAAAAGTCGATATCTCAAATTCAGTCCCAAAACACCCGAAAATTCGATATTTAGAGGTCCCAGAAGGTATATGTACATGCCTACTCCGTGTTAGAGTATTTTCAAAATACAGGCCAAAAACATACTGAAAATCGATCTTTTAGGTGCCCAAAAGTCGATATGTGCATGCATCTTCTGTATCTGTTTATATCTCAAATTCTGGCCCTAAACACCCGAAAATTCGATATTTTGGGGTCCCAGAAGCAATCTGTACATGCCTACTCAGTGCTAGAATATTTTCAAAATATAGGCTAAAAACATGCTGAAAATCGATCTTTTAGGTGCCAAAAAGTCGATATCTCAAATTCAGTCCCAAAACACCCGAAAATTCGTTATTTAGGGGTCCCAGAAGCGATCTGTACATGCCTACTCAGTGTTAAGAGTATTTTTAAAATACAGGCCCAAAACATGCTGAAAATCGATCTTTTAGGTGCCCAAAAGTCGATATGTGCATGTATCTTCTGTACCCGTTTATATATCAAATTCAGGCTCAAAACACCCGAAAATTCAATATTTTGGGGTCCCAGAAGCAATCTGTACATGCCTACTCAGTGTTAGAGTATTTTCAAAATACAGGCCCAAAACATGCTGAAAATCGATATTTTAGATGCCCAAAGTCAATATGTGCATGTATCTTCTGTACCCGTTTATATCTCAAATTCAGGCACAAAACACCCGAAAATTCAATATTTTGGGGTCCCAGAAGCAATCTGTACATGCCTACACAGTGCTAGAATATTTTCAAAACATAGGCTAAAAACATGCTAAAAATCTACATTTTAGGTGCCAAAAAATCGATATATCAAATTCAGTCCCAAAACACCCGAAAATTCGATATTTTGGGGTCCCAGAAGCGATCTGTACATTGCCTACTCCGTGTTAGAGTATTTTCAAAATTCAGGCCCAAAACATGCTGAAAATCGATATTTTAGGTGCCCAAAGTCAATATGTGCATGTATCTTCTGTACCCGTTTATATCTCAAATTCAGGCTCAAAACACCCGAAAATTCAATATTTTGGGGTCGCAGAAGCAATCTGTACAGTGCTAGAATATTTTCAAAATATAGGCTAAAAACATGCTAAAAATCGATCTTTTAAGTGCCAAAAAGTCGATATCTCAAATTCAGTCCCAAAACACCCGAAAATTCGATATTTAGGGGTCCCAGAAACGATCTGTACATGCCTACTCCGTGTTAGAGTATTTTCAAAATACAGGCCAAAAACATACTGAAAATCGATCTTTTAGGTGCCCAAAAGTCGATATGTGCATGCATCTTCTGTACCCGTTTATATCTCAAATTCTGGCCCTAAACACCCGAAAATTCGATATTTTGGGGTCCCAGAAGCGATCTGTACATGCCTACTCCGTGTTAGAGTATTTTCAAAATTCAGGCCCAAAACATGCTTAAAATCGATATTTTAGATGCCCAAAGTCAATATGTGCATGTATCTTCTGTACCCGTTTATATCTCAAATTCAGGCTCAAAACACCCGAAAATTCAATATTTTGGGGTCCCAGAAGCAATCTGTACAGTGCTAGAATATTTTCAAAATATAGGCTAAAAACATGCTAAAAATCGATCTTTTAGGTGCCAAAAAGTCAATATCTCAAATTCAGTCCCAAAACACCCGAAAATTCGATATTTAGGGGTCCCAGAAGCGATCTGTACATGCCTACTCCGTGTTAGAGTATTTTCAAAATACAGGCCAAAAACATATTGAAAATCGATCTTTTAGGTGCCCAAAACTCGATATGTGCATGCATCTTCTGTACCCGTTTATATCTCAAATTCTGGCCCTAAACACCCGAAAATTCGATATTTTGGGGTCCCAGAAGCAATTTGTACATGCCTACTCAGTGCTCGAATATTTTCAAAATATAGGCTAAAAACATGCTAAAAATCGATCTTTTAGGTGCCAAAAAGTCGATATCTCAAATTCAGTCCCAAAACACCCAAAAATTCGATATTTAGGGGTCCCAGAAGCGATCTGTACATGCCTACTCCGTGTTAGAGTATTTTCAAAATACATGCTCAAAACATACTGAAAATCGATCTTTTAGGTGCACAAAAGTCGATATGTGCATGCATCTTCAGTACCCGTTTACATCTCAAATTCAGGCTCAAAACACCCGAAAATTCAATATTTTGGGGTCCCAGAAGCAATCTGTACATGCCTACTCAGTGTTAGAGTATTTTCAAAATACAGGCCCAAAACATGCTAAAAATCGATATTTTAGATGCCCAAAGTCAATATGTGCATGTATCTTCTGTACCCGTTTATATCTCAAATTCAGGCTCAAAACACCCGAAAATTCAATATTTTGGGGTCCCAGAAGCAATCTGTACATGCCTACACAGTGCTAGAATATTTTCAAAATATAGGCTAAAAACATGCTAAAAATCGACATTTTAGGTGCCAAAAAATCGATATCTCAAATTCAGTCCCAAAACACCCGAAAATTCGATATTTAGAGGTCCCAGAAGGTATCTGTACATGCTTACTCCGTGTTAGAGTATTTTCAAAATACAGGCCAAAAACATACTGAAAATCGATCTTTTAGGTGCACAAAAGTCGATATGTGCATGCATCTTCTGTACCCGTTTATATCTCAAATTCAGGCTCAAAACACCCGAAAATTCAATATTTTGGGGTCCCAGAAGCAATCTGTACATGCCTAATCAGTGTTAGAGTATTTTCAAAATACAGGCCCAAAACATGCTGAAAATCGATATTTTAGATGCCCAAAGTCAATATGTGCATGTATCTTCTGTACCCGTTTATATCTCAAATTCAGGCTCAAAACACCCGAAAATTCAATATTTTGGGGTCCCAGAAGCAATCTGTACAGTGCTAGAATATTTTCAAAATATAGGCTAAAAACATGCTAAAAATCGATCTTTTAAGTGCCAAAAAGTCAATATCTCAAATTCAGTCCCAAAACACCCGAAAATTCGATATTTAGGTGTCCCAGAAGCGATCTGTACATGCCTACTCCGTGTTAGAGTATTTTCAAAATACAGGCCAAAAACATACTGAAAATCGATCTTTTAGGTGCCCAAAAGTCGATATGTGCATGCATCTTCTGTACCCGTTTATATCTCAAATTCTGGCCCTAAACACCCGAAAATTCGATATTTTGGGGTCCCAGTAGCGATCTGTACATGCCTACTCCGTGTTAGAGTATTTTCAAAATTCAGGCCCGAAACATGCTGAAAATCGATATTTTTGGCGCCCAAAGTCAATATGTGCATGTATCTTCTGTACCCGTTTATATCTCAAATTCAGGCTCAAAACACCCGAAAATTCAATATTTTGGGGTCCCAGAAGCAATCTGTACATGCCTACTCAGTGCTAGAATATTTTCAAAAAACATGCTAAAAATCGATCTTTTAGGTGCCAAAAAGTCGATATCTCAAATTCAGTCCCAAAACACCCGAAAATTCGATATTTAGGGGTCCCAGAAGCGATCTGTACATGCCTACTCCGTGTTAGAGTATTTTCAAAATACATGCTCAAAACATACTGAAAATCGATCTTTTAGGTGCACAAAAGTCGATATGTGCATGCATCTTCAGTACCCGTTTATATCTCAAATTCAGGCTCAAAACACCCGAAAATTCAATATTTTTGGGTCCCAGAAGCAATCTGTACATGCCTACTCAGTGTTAGAGTATTTTCAAAATACAGGCCCAAAACATGCTGAAAATCGATATTTTAGATGCCCAAAGTCAATATGTGCATGTATCTTCTGTACCCGTTTATATCTCAAATTCAGGCTCAAAACACCCGAAAATTCAATATTTTGGGGTCCCACAAGCAATCTGTACATGCCTACACAGTGCTAGAATATTTTCAAAATATAGGCTAAAAACATGCTAAAAATCGACATTTTAGGTGCCAAAAAATCGATATTTCAAATTCAGTCCCAAAACACCCGAAAATTCGATATTTAGAGGTCCCAGAAGGTATCTGTACATGCTTACTACGTGTTATAGTATTTTCAAAATACAGGCCAAAAACATACTGAAAATCGATCTTTTAGGTGCCCAAAAGTCGATATGTGCATGCATCTTCTGTACCCGTTTATATCTCAAATTCTCGCCCTAAACACCCAAAAATTTGATATTTTGGGGTCCCAGAAGCGATCTGTACATGCCTACTCCGTGTTAGAGTATTTTCAAAATTCAGTCCCAAAACATGCTGAAAATCGATATTTTTGGCGCCCAAAGTCAATATGTGCATGTATCTTCTGTACCCGTTTATATCTCAAATTCAGGCTCAAAACACCCGAAAATTCAATATTTTGGGGTCCCAGAAGCAATCTGTACATGCCTACTCAGTGCTAGAATATTTTCAAAATATAGGCTAAAAACATGCTGAAAATCGATCTTTTAGGTGCCAAAAAGTCGATATCTCAAATTCAGTCCCAAAACACCCGAAAATTCGATATTTAGGGGTCCCAGAAGCGATCTGTACATGCCTACTCCGTGTTAGAGTATTTTTAAAATACATGCTCAAAACATACTGAAAATCGATCTTTTAGGTGCACAAAAGTCGATATGTGCATGCATCTTCAGTACCCGTTTATATCTCAAATTCAGGCTCAAAACACCCGAAAATTCAATATTTTGGAGTCTCAGAAGCAATCTGTACATGCCTACTCAGTGTTAGAGTATTTTCAAAATACAGGCCCAAAACATGCTGAAAATCGATATTTTAGATGCCCAAAGTCAATATGTGCATGTATCTTCTGTACCCGTTTATATCTCAAATTCAGGCTCAAAACACCCGAAAATTCAATATTTTGGGGTCCCAGAAGCAATCTGTACATGCCTACACAGTGCTAGAATATTTTGAAAATATAGGCTAAAAAACATGCTAAAAATCTACATTTTAGGTGCCAAAAAATCGATATCTCAAATTCAGTCCCAAAACACCCGAAAATTCGATATTTAGAGGTCCCAGACGGTATCTGTACATGCCTACTCTGTGTTAGAGTATTTTCAAAATACAGGCCAAAAACATACTGAAAATCGATCTCTTAGGTGCCCAAAAGTCGATATGTGCTTGCATCTTCTGTACCCGTTTATATCTCAAATTCTGGCCCTAAACACCCGAAAATTCGATATTTTGGGGTCCCAGAAGCGATCTGTACATGCCTACTCCGTGTTAGAGTATTTTCAAAATATAGGCCCAAAACATGCTGAAAATCGATATTTGAGATGCCCAAAGTCAATATGTGCATGTATCTTCTGTACCCGTTTATATCTCAAATTCAGGCTCAAAACACCCGAAAATTCAATATTTAGGGGTCCCAGAAGCAATCTGTACATGCCTAAACAGTGCTAGAATATTTTCAAAATATAGGCTAAAACATGCTAAAAATCGATCTTTTAGGTGCCAAAAAGTCGATATCTCAAATTCAGTCCCAAAACACCCAAAATTCGATATTTAGGGGTCCCAGAAGCGATCTGTACATGCCTACTCCGTGTTAGAGTATTTTCAAAATACATGCTCAAAACTTACTGAAAATCGATCTTTTAGGTGCACAAAAGTCGATATGTGCATGCATCTTCAGTACCCGTTTACATCTCAAATTCAGGCTCAAAACACCCGAAAATTCAATATTTTGGGGTCCCAGAAGCAATCTGTACATGCCTACTCAGTGTTAGAGTATTTTCAAAATACAGGCCCAAAACATGCTAAAAATCGATATTTTAGATGCCCAAAGTCAATATGTGCATGTATCTTCTGTACCCGTTTATATCTCAAATTCAGGCTCAAAACACCCGAAAATTCAATATTTTGGGGTCCCAGAAGCAATCTGTACATGCCTACACAGTGCTAGAATATTTTCAAAATATAGGCTAAAAACATGCTAAAAATCGACATTTTAGGTGCCAAAAAATCGATATCTCAAATTCAGTCCCAAAACACCCGAAAATTCGATATTTAGAGGTCCCAGAAGGTATCTGTACATGCTTACTCCGTGTTAGAGTATTTTCAAAATACAGGCCAAAAACATACTGAAAATCGATCTTTTAGGTGCACAAAAGTCGATATGTGCATGCATCTTCTGTACCCGTTTATATCTCAAATTCAGGCTCAAAACACCCGAAAATTCAATATTTTGGGGTCCCAGAAGCAATCTGTACATGCCTAATCAGTGTTAGAGTATTTTCAAAATACAGGCCCAAAACATGCTGAAAATCGATATTTTAGATGCCCAAAGTCAATATGTGCATGTATCTTCTGTACCCGTTTATATCTCAAATTCAGGCTCAAAACACCCGAAAATTCAATATTTTGGGGTCCCAGAAGCAATCTGTACAGTGCTAGAATATTTTCAAAATATAGGCTAAAAACATGCTAAAAATCGATCTTTTAAGTGCCAAAAAGTCAATATCTCAAATTCAGTCCCAAAACACCCGAAAATTCGATATTTAGGGGTCCCAGAAGCGATCTGTACATGCCTACTCCGTGTTAGAGTATTTTCAAAATACAGGCCAAAAACATACTGAAAATCGATCTTTTAGGTGCCCAAAAGTCGATATGTGCATGCATCTTCTGTACCCGTTTATATCTCAAATTCTGGCCCTAAACACCCGAAAATTCGATATTTTGGGGTCCCAGTAGCGATCTGTACATGCCTACTCCGTGTTAGAGTATTTTCAAAATTCAGGCCCGAAACATGCTGAAAATCGATATTTTTGGCGCCCAAAGTCAATATGTGCATGTATCTTCTGTACCCGTTTATATCTCAAATTCAGGCTCAAAACACCCGAAAATTCAATATTTTGGGGTCCCAGAAGCAATCTGTACATGCCTACTCAGTGCTAGAATATTTTCAAAAAACATGCTAAAAATCGATCTTTTAGGTGCCAAAAAGTCGATATCTCAAATTCAGTCCCAAAACACCCGAAAATTCGATATTTAGGGGTCCCAGAAGCGATCTGTACATGCCTACTCCGTGTTAGAGTATTTTCAAAATACATGCTCAAAACATACTGAAAATCGATCTTTTAGGTGCACAAAAGTCGATATGTGCATGCATCTTCAGTACCCGTTTATATCTCAAATTCAGGCTCAAAACACCCGAAAATTCAATATTTTGGGGTCCCAGAAGCAATCTGTACATGCCTACTCAGTGCTAGAATATTTTCAAAAAACATGCTAAAAATCGATCTTTTAGGTGCCAAAAAGTCGATATCTCAAATTCAGTCCCAAAACACCCGAAAATTCGATATTTAGGGGTCCCAGAAGCGATCTGTACATGCCTACTCCGTGTTAGAGTATTTTCAAAATACATGCTCAAAACATACTGAAAATCGATCTTTTAGGTGCACAAAAGTCGATATGTGCATGCATCTTCAGTACCCGTTTATATCTCAAATTCAGGCTCAAAACACCCGAAAATTCAATATTTTGGGGTCCCAGAAGCAATCTGTACATGCCTACTCAGTGTTAGAGTATTTTCAAAATACAGGCCCAAAACATGCTGAAAATCGATATTTTAGATGCCCAAAGTCAATATGTGCATGTATCTTCTGTACCCGTTTATATCTCAAATTCAGGCTCAAAACACCCGAAAATTCAATATTTTGGGGTCCCACAAGCAATCTGTACATGCCTACACAGTGCTAGAATATTTTCAAAATATAGGCTAAAAACATGCTAAAAATCGACATTTTAGGTGCCAAAAAATCGATATTTCAAATTCAGTCCCAAAACACCCGAAAATTCGATATTTAGAGGTCCCAGAAGGTATCTGTACATGCTTACTCCGTGTTATAGTATTTTCAAAATACAGGCCAAAAACATACTGAAAATCGATCTTTTAGGTGCCCAAAAGTCGATATGTGCATGCATCTTCTGTACCCGTTTATATCTCAAATTCACGCCCTAAACACCCAAAAATTTGATATTTTGGGGTCCCAGAAGCGATCTGTACATGCCTACTCCGTGTTAGAGTATTTTCAAAATTCAGTCCCAAAACATGCTGAAAATCGATATTTTTGGCGCCCAAAGTCAATATGTGCATGTATCTTCTGTACCCGTTTATATCTCAAATTCAGGCTCAAAACACCCGAAAATTCAATATTTTGGGGTCCCAGAAGCAATCTGTACATGCCTACTCAGTGCTAGAATATTTTCAAAATATAGGCTAAAAACATGCTGAAAATCGATCTTTTAGGTGCCAAAAAGTCGATATCTCAAATTCAGTCCCAAAACACCCGAAAATTCGATATTTAGGGGTCCCAGAAGCGATCTGTACATGCCTACTCCGTGTTAGAGTATTTTTAAAATACATGCTCAAAACATACTGAAAATCGATCTTTTAGGTGCACAAAAGTCGATATGTGCATGCATCTTCAGTACCCGTTTATATCTCAAATTCAGGCTCAAAACACCCGAAAATTCAATATTTTGGAGTCTCAGAAGCAATCTGTACATGCCTACTCAGTGTTAGAGTATTTTCAAAATACAGGCCCAAAACATGCTGAAAATCGATATTTTAGATGCCCAAAGTCAATATGTGCATGTATCTTCTGTACCCGTTTATATCTCAAATTCAGGCTCAAAACACCCGAAAATTCAATATTTTGGGGTCCCAGAAGCAATCTGTACATGCCTACACAGTGCTAGAATATTTTGAAAATATAGGCTAAAAACATGCTAAAAATCTACATTTTAGGTGCCAAAAAATCGATATCTCAAATTCAGTCCCAAAACACCCGAAAATTCTATATTTAGAGGTCCCAGAAGGTATCTGTACATGCCTACTCTGTGTTAGAGTATTTTCAAAATACAGGCCAAAAACATACTGAAAATCGATCTCTTAGGTGCCCAAAAGTCGATATGTGCTTGCATCTTCTGTACCCGTTTATATCTCAAATTCTGGCCCTAAACACCCGAAAATTCGATATTTTGGGGTCCCAGAAGCGATCTGTACATGCCTACTCCGTGTTAGAGTATTTTCAAAATATAGGCCCAAAACATGCTGAAAATCGATATTTGAGATGCCCAAAGTCAATATGTGCATGTATCTTCTGTACCCGTTTATATCTCAAATTCAGGCTCAAAACACCCGAAAATTCAATATTTAGGGGTCCCAGAAGCAATCTGTACATGCCTAAACAGTGCTAGAATATTTTCAAAATATAGGCTAAAACATGCTAAAAATCGACATTTTAGGTGCCAAAAAATCGATACCTTAAATTCAGTCCCAAAACACCCGAAAATTCGATATTTAGAGGTCCCAGAAACGATCTGTACATGCCTACTCCGTGTTAGAGTATTTTCAAAATACATGCTTAAAACATACTGAAAATCGATCTTTTAGGTGCACAAAAGTCGATATGTGCATGCATCTTCAGTACCCGTTTATATCTCAAATTCAGGCTCAAAACACCCGAAAATTCAATATTTTGGGGTCCCAGAAGCAATCTGTACATGCCTACTCAGTGTTAGAGTATTTTCAAAATACAGGCCCAAAACATGCTGAAAATCGATATTTTAGATGCCCAAAGTCAATATGTGCATGTATCTTCTGTACTCGTTTATATCTCAAATTCAGGCTCAAAACACCCGAAAATTCAATATTTTGGGGTCGCAGAAGCAATCTGTACAGTGCTAGAATATTTTCAAAACATAGGCTAAAAACATGCTAAAAATCGACATTTTAGGTGCCAAAAAATCGATATATCAAATTCAGTCCCAAAACACCCGAAAATTCGATATTTAGAGGTCCCAGAAGGTATCTGTACATGCCTACTCCGTGTTAGAGTATTTTCAAAATACAGGCCAAAAACATACTGAAAATCGATCTTTTTGGTGCCCAAAGGCAATATGTGCATGTATCTTCAGTACCCGTTTATATCTCAAATTCAGGCTCAAAACACCCGAAAATACAATATTTTGGGGTCCCAGAAGCAATCTGTACAGTGCTAGAATATTTTCAAAATATAGGCTAAAAACATGCTAAAAATCGATCTTTTAGGAGCCAAAAAGTCGATATCTCAAATTCAGTACCAAAACAACCGAAAATTCGATATTTAGGGGTCCCAGAAGCGATCTGTACATGCCTACTCCGTGTTAGAGTATTTTCGAAATGCATGCTCAAAACATACTGAAAATCGATCTTTTAGGTGCACAAAAGTCGATATGTGCATGCATCTTCAGTACCCTTTTATATCTCAAATTCAGGCTCAAAATCACCCGAAAATTCAATATTTTGGGGTCCCAAAAGCAATCTGTACATGCCTACTCAGTGTTAGAGTATTTTCAAAATACAGGCCCAAAACATGCTGAAAATCGATATTTTAGATGCCCAAAGTTAATATGTGCATGTATCTTCTGTACCCGTTTATATCTCAAATTCTGGCCCTAAACACCCGAAAATTCGATATTTTGGGGTCCCAGAAGCGATCTGTACATGCCTACTCCGTGTTAGAGTATTTTCAAAATTCAGGCCCAAAACATGCTGAAAATCGATATTTTAGATGCCCAAAGTCAATATGTGCATGTATCTTCTGTACCCGTTTATATCTCAAATTCAAGCTCAAAACACCCGAAAATTCAATATTTTGGGGTCCCAGAAGCAATCTGTACAATGCTAGAATATTTTCAAAATATAGGCTAAAAACATGCTGAAAATCGATATTTTAGATGCCCAAAGTCAATATGTGCATGTATCTTCTGTACCCGTTTATATCTCAAATTCAGGCTCAAAACACCCGAAAATTCAATATTTTGGGGTCCCAGAAGCAATCTGTACATGCCTACACAGTGCTAGAATATTTTGAAAATATAGGCTAAAAACATGCTAAAAATCTACATTTTAGGTGCCAAAAAATCGATATCTCAAATTCAGTCCCAAAACACCCGAAAATTCGATATTTAGAGGTCCCAGAAGGTATCTGTACATGCCTACTCTGTGTTAGAGTATTTTCAAAATACAGGCCAAAAACATACTGAAAATCGATCTTTTAGGTGCACAAAAGTCGATATGTGCATGCATCTTCAGTACCCGTTTATATCTCAAATTCAGGCTCAAAACACCCGAAAATTCAATATTTTGGGGTCCCAGAAGCAATCTGTACATGCCTACTCAGTGTTAGAGTATTTTCAAAATACAGGCCCAAAACATGCTGAAAATCGATATTTGAGATGCCCAAAGTCAATATGTGCATGTATCTTCTGTACTCGTTTATATCTCAAATTCAGGCTCAAAACACCCGAAAATTCAATATTTTGGGGTCGCAGAAGCAATCTGTACAGTGCTAGAATATTTTCAAAACATAGGCTAAAAACATGCTAAAAATCGACATTTTAGGTGCCAAAAAATCGATATATCAAATTCGGTCCCAAAACACCCGAAAATTCGATATTTAGGGGTCCCAGAAGCGATCTGTACATGCCTACTCCGTGTTAGAGTATTTTCGAAATGCATGCTCAAAACATACTGAAAATCGATCTTTTAGGTGCACAAAAGTCGATATGTGCATGCATCTTCAGTACCCTTTTATATCTCAAATTCAGGCTCAAAATCACCCGAAAATTCAATATTTTGGGGTCCCAAAAGCAATCTGTACATGCCTACTCAGTGTTAGAGTATTTTCAAAATACAGGCCCAAAACATGCTGAAAATCGATATTTTAGATGCCCAAAGTTAATATGTGCATGTATCTTCTGTACCCGTTTATATCTCAAATTCTGGCCCTAAACACCCGAAAATTCGATATTTTGGGGTCCCAGAAGCGATCTGTACATGCCTACTCCGTGTTAGAGTATTTTCAAAATTCAGGCCCAAAACATGCTGAAAATCGATATTTTAGATGCCCAAAGTCAATATGTGCATGTATCTTCTGTACCCGTTTATATCTCAAATTCAAGCTCAAAACACCCGAAAATTCAATATTTTGGGGTCCCAGAAGCAATCTGTACAATGCTAGAATATTTTCAAAATATAGGCTAAAAACATGCTGAAAATCGATATTTTAGATGCCCAAAGTCAATATGTGCATGTATCTTCTGTACCCGTTTATATCTCAAATTCAGGCTCAAAACACCCGAAAATTCAATATTTTGGGGTCCCAGAAGCAATCTGTACATGCCTACACAGTGCTAGAATATTTTGAAAATATAGGCTAAAAACATGCTAAAAATCTACATTTTAGGTGCCAAAAAATCGATATCTCAAATTCAGTCCCAAAACACCCGAAAATTCGATATTTAGAGGTCCCAGAAGGTATCTGTACATGCCTACTCTGTGTTAGAGTATTTTCAAAATACAGGCCAAAAACATACTGAAAATCGATCTTTTAGGTGCACAAAAGTCGATATGTGCATGCATCTTCAGTACCCGTTTATATCTCAAATTCAGGCTCAAAACACCCGAAAATTCAATATTTTGGGGTCCCAGAAGCAATCTGTACATGCCTACTCAGTGTTAGAGTATTTTCAAAATACAGGCCCAAAACATGCTGAAAATCGATATTTTAGATGCCCAAAGTCAATATGTGCATGTATCTTCTGTACTCGTTTATATCTCAAATTCAGGCTCAAAACACCCGAAAATTCAATATTTTGGGGTCGCAGAAGCAATCTGTACAGTGCTAGAATATTTTCAAAACATAGGCTAAAAACATGCTAAAAATCGACATTTTAGGTGCCAAAAAATCGATATATCAAATTCAGTCCCAAAACACCCGAAAATTCGATATTTAGAGGTCCCAGAAGGTATCTGTACATGCCTACTCCGTGTTAGAGTATTTTCAAAATACAGGCCAAAAACATACTGAAAATCGATCTTTTAGGTGCCCAAAAGTCGATATGTGCATGCATCTTCTGTACCCGTTTATATCTCAAATTCTGGCCCTAAACACCCGAAAATTCGATATTTTGGGGTCCCAGAAGCGATCTGTACATTGCCTACTCCGTGTTAGAGTATTTTCAAAATTCAGGCCCAAAACATGCTGAAAATCGATATTTTTGGTGCCCAAAGGCAATATGTGCATGTATCTTCTGTACCCGTTTATATCTCAAATTCAGGCTCAAAACACCCGAAAATACAATATTTTGGGGTCCCAGAAGCAATCTGTACAGTGCTAGAATATTTTCAAAATATAGGCTAAAAACATGCTAAAAATCGATCTTTTAGGTGCCAAAAAGTCGATATCTCAAATTCAGTACCAAAACAACCGAAAATTCGATATTTAGGGGTCCCAGAAGCGATCTGTACATGCCTACTCCGTGTTAGAGTATTTTCGAAATGCATGCTCAAAACATACTGAAAATCGATCTTTTAGGTGCACAAAAGTCGATATGTGCATGCATCTTCAGTACCCTTTTATATCTCAAATTCAGGCTCAAAATCACCCGAAAATTCAATATTTTGGGGTCCCAAAAGCAATCTGTACATGCCTACTCAGTGTTAGAGTATTTTCAAAATACAGGCCCAAAACATGCTGAAAATCGATATTTTAGATGCCCAAAGTTAATATGTGCATGTATCTTCTGTACCCGTTTATATCTCAAATTCTGGCCCTAAACACCCGAAAATTCGATATTTTGGGGTCCCAGAAGCGATCTGTACATGCCTACTCCGTGTTAGAGTATTTTCAAAATTCAGGCCCAAAACATGCTGAAAATCGATATTTTAGATGCCCAAAGTCAATATGTGCATGTATCTTCTGTACCCGTTTATATCTCAAATTCAAGCTCAAAACACCCGAAAATTCAATATTTTGGGGTCCCAGAAGCAATCTGTACAATGCTAGAATATTTTCAAAATATAGGCTAAAAACATGCTGAAAATCGATATTTTAGATGCCCAAAGTCAATATGTGCATGTATCTTCTGTACCCGTTTATATCTCAAATTCAGGCTCAAAACACCCGAAAATTCAATATTTTGGGGTCCCAGAAGCAATCTGTACATGCCTACACAGTGCTAGAATATTTTGAAAATATAGGCTAAAAACATGCTAAAAATCTACATTTTAGGTGCCAAAAAATCGATATCTCAAATTCAGTCCCAAAACACCCAAAAATTCGATATTTAGAGGTCCCAGAAGGTATCTGTACATGCCTACTCTGTGTTAGAGTATTTTCAAAATACAGGCCAAAAACTTACTGAAAATCGATCTCTTAGGTGCCCAAAAGTCGATATGTGCTTGCATCTTCTGTACCCGTTTATATCTCAAATTCTGGCCCTAAACACCCGAAAATTCGATATTTTGGGGTCCCAGAAGCGATCTGTACATGCCTACTCCGTGTTAGAGTATTTTCAAAATACAGGCCCAAAACATGCTGAAAATCGATATTTTAGATGCCCAAAGTCAATATGTGCATGTATCTTCTGTACCCGTTTATATCTCAAATTCAGGCACAAAACACCCGAAAATTCAATATTTTGGGGTCCCAGAAGCAATCTGTACATGCCTTCACAGTGCTAGAATATTTTCAAAACATAGGCTAAAAACATGCTAAAAATCGACATTTTAGGTGCCAAAAAATCGATATATCAAATTCAGTCCCAAAACACCCGAAAATTCGATATTTAGAGGTCCCAGAAGGTATCTGTACATGCCTACTTCGTGTTAGAGTATTTTCAAAATACAGGCCAAAAACATACTGAAAATCGATCTTTTAGGTGCCCAAAAGTCGATATGTGCATGCATCTTCTGTACCCGTTTATATCTCAAATTCTGGTCCTAAACACCCGAAAATTCGATATTTTGGGGTCCCAGAAGCGATCTGTACATTGCCTACTCCGTGTTAGAGTATTTTCAAAATTCAGGCCCAAAACATGCTGAAAATCGATATTTTTGGTGCCCAAAGGCAATATGTGCATGTATCTTCTGTACCCGTTTATATCTCAAATTCAGGCTCAAAACACCCGAAAATACAATATTTTGGGGTCCCAGAAGCAATCTGTACAGTGCGAGAATATTTTCAAAATATAGGCTAAAAACATGCTAAAAATCGATCTTTTAGTTGCCAAAAAGTCGATATCTCAAATTCAGTACCAAAACAACCGAAAATTCGATATTTAGGGGTCCCAGAAGCGATCTTTACATGCCTACTCCGTGTTAGAGTATTTTCGAAATGCATGCTCAAAACATACTGAAAATCGATCTTTTAGGTGCACAAAAGTCGATATGTGCATGCATCTTCAGTACCCTTTTATATCTCAAATTCAGGCTCAAAATCACCCGAAAATTCAATATTTTGGGGTCCCAGAAGCAATCTGTACATGCCTACTCAGTGTTAGAGTATTTTCAAAATACAGGCCCAAAACATGCTGAAAATCGATATTTTAGATGCCCAAATTTAATATGTGCATGTATCTTCTGTACCCGTTTATATCTCAAATTCTGGCCCTAAACACCCGAAAATTCGATATTTTGGGGTCCCAGAAGCGATCTGTACATGCCTACTCCGTGTTAGAGTATTTTCAAAATTCAGGCCCAAAACATGCTGAAAATCGATATTTTTGGTGCCCAATGTCAATATGTGCATGTATCTTCTGTACCCGTTTATATCTCAAATTTGGCTCAAAACACCCGAAAATTCAATATTTTGGGGTCCCAGAAGCGATTTGTACATGCCTACTCCGTGTTAGAGTATTTTCAAAATTCAGGCCCAAAACATGCTTAAAATCGATATTTTAGATGCCCAAAGTCAATATGTGCATGTATCTTCTGTACCCGTTTATATCTCAAATTCAGGCTCAAAACACCCGAAAATTCAATATTTTGGGGTCCCAGAAGCAATCTGTACAATGCTAGAATATTTTCAAAATATAGGCTAAAAACATGCTAAAAATCGATCTTTTAGGTGCCAAAAAGTCAATATCTCAAATTCAGTCCCAAAACACCCGAAAATTCGATATTTAGGGGTCCCAGAAGCGATCTGTACATGCCTACTCCGTGTTAGAGTATTTTCAAAATACAGGCCAAAAACATATTGAAAATCGATCTTTTAGGTGCCCAAAACTCGATATGTGCATGCATCTTCTGTACCCGTTTATATCTCAAATTCTGGCCCTAAACACCCGAAAATTCGATATTTTGGGGTCCCAGAAGCAATTTGTACATGCCTACTCAGTGCTAGAATATTTTCAAAATATAGGCTAAAAACATGCTAAAAATCGATCTTTTAGGTGCCAAAAAGTCGATATCTCAAATTCAGTCCCAAAACACCCGAAAATTCGATATTTAGGGGTCCCAGAAGCGATCTGTACATGCCTACTCCGTGTTAGAGTATTTTCAAAATACATGCTCAAAACATACTGAAAATCGATCTTTTAGGTGCACAAAAGTCGATATGTGCATGCATCTTCAGTACCCGTTTACATCTCAAATTCAGGCTCAAAACACCCGAAAATTCAATATTTTGGGGTCCCAGAAGCAATCTGTACAGTGCTAGAATATTTTCAAAATATAGGCTAAAAACATGCTAAAATTCGATCTTTTAAGTGCCAAAAAGTCAATATCTCAAATTCAGTCCCAAAACACCCGAAAATTCGATATTTAGGGGTCCCAGAAGCGATCTGTACATGCCTACTCCGTGTTAGAGTATTTTCAAAATACAGGCCAAAAACATACTGAAAATCGATCTTTTAGGTGCCCAAAAGTCGATATGTGCATGCATCTTCTGTACCCGTTTATATCTCAAATTCTGGCCCTAAACACCCGAAAATTCGATATTTTGGGGTCCCAGAAGCGATCTGTACATGCCTACTCCGTGTTAGAGTATTTTCAAAATACATGCTCAAAACATACTGAAAATCGATCTTTTAGGTGCACAAAAGTCGATATGTGCATGCATCTTCAGTACCCGTTTATATCTCAAATTCAGGCTCAAAACACCCGAAAATTCAATATTTAGGGGTCCCAGAAGCAATCTGTACATGCCTACACAGTGCTAGAATATTTTCAAAATATAGGCTAAAAACATGCTAAAAATCGACATTTTAGGTGCCAAAAAATCGATATTTCAAATTCAGTCCCAAAACACCCGAAAATTCGATATTTAGAGGTCCCAGAAGGTATCTGTACATGCTTACTCCGTGTTAGAGTATTTTCAAAATACAGCCCAAAAACATACTGAAAATCGATCTTTTAGGTGCCCAAAAGTCGATATGTGCATGCATCTTCTGTACCCGTTTATATCTCAAATTCTGGCCCTAAACACCCGAAAATTCGATATTTTGGGGTCCCAGAAGCGATCTGTACATGCCTACTCCGTGTTAGAGTATTTTCAAAATTCAGTCCCAAAACATGCTGAAAATCGATATTTTTGGCGCCTAAAGTCAATATGTGCATGTATCTTCTGTACCCGTTTATATCTCAAATTCAGGCTCAAAACACCCGAAAATTCAATATTTTGGGGTCCCAGAAGCAATCTGTACATGTCTACTCAGTGCTAGAATATTTTCAAAATATAGGCTAAAAACATGCTGAAAATCGATCTTTTAGGTGCCAAAAAGTCGATATCTCAAATTCAGTCCCAAAACACCCGAAAATTCGATATTTAGGGGTCCCAGAAGCGATCTGTACATGCCTACTCCGTGTTAGAGTATTTTCAAAATACATGCTCAAAACATACTGAAAATCGATCTTTTAGGTGCACAAAAGTCGATATGTGCATGCATCTTCAGTACCCGTTTATATCTCAAATTCAGGCTCAAAACACCCGAAAATTCAATATTTAGGGGTCCCAGAAGCAATCTGTACATGCCTACTCCGTGTTAGAGTATTTTCAAAATACAGGCTCAAAACATGCTGAAAATCGATATTTTAGATGCCCAAAGTCAATATGTGCATGTATCTTCTGTACCCGTTTATATCTCAAATTCAGGCTCAAAACACCCAAAAATTCAATATTTTGGGGTCCCAGAAGCAATCTGTACATGCCTACACAGTGCTAGAATATTTTCAAAATATAGGCTAAAAACATGCTAAAAATCTACATTTTAGGTGCCAAAAAATCGATATCTCAAATTCAGTCCCAAAACACCCGAAAATTCGATATTTAGAGGTCCCAGAAGGTATCTGTACATGCTTACTCCGTGTTAGAGTATTTTCAAAATACAGGCCAAAAACATACTGAAAATCGATCTTCTAGGTGCACAAAAGTCGATATGTGCATGCATCTTCTGTACCCGTTTATATCTCAAATTCAGGCTCAAAACACCCGAAAATTCAATATTTTGGGGTCCCAGAAGCAATCTGTACATGCCTACTCAGTGTTAGAGTATTTTCAAAATACAGGCCCAAAACATGCTGAAAATCGATATTTTAGATGCCCAAAGTCAATATGTGCATGTATCTTCTGTACCCGTTTATATCTCAAATTCAGGCTCAAAACACCCGAAAATTCAATATTTTGGGGTCCCAGAAGCAATCTGTACATGCCTACTCAGTGCTAGAATATTTTCAAAAAACATGCTAAAAATCGATCTTTTAGGTGCCAAAAAGTCGATATCTCAAATTCAGTCCCAAAACACCCGAAAATTCGATATTTAGGGGTCTCAGAAGCGATCTGTACATGCCTACTCCGTGTTAGAGTATTTTCAAAATACATGCTCAAAACATACTGAAAATCGATCTTTTAGGTGCACAAAAGTCGATATGTGCATGCATCTTCAGTACCCGTTTATATCTCAAATTCAGGCTCTAAACACCCGAAAATTCAATATTTTGGGGTCCCAGAAGCAATCTGTACATGCCTACTCAGTGTTAGAGTATTTTCAAAATACAGGCCCAAAACATGCTGAAAATCGATATTTTAGATGCCCAAAGTCAATATGTGCATGTATCTTCTGTACCCGTTTATATCTCAAATTCAGGCTCAAAACACCCGAAAATTCAATATTTTGGGGTCCCACAAGCAATCTGTACATGCCTACACAGTGCTAGAATATTTTCAAAATATAGGCTAAAAACATGCTAAAAATCGACATTTTAGGTGCCAAAAAATCGATATTTCAAATTCAGTCCCAAAACACCCGAAAATTCGATATTTAGAGGTCCCAGAAGGTATCTGTACATGCTTACTCCGTGTTATAGTATTTTCAAAATACAGGCCAAAAACATACTGAAAATCGATCTTTTAGGTGCCCAAAAGTCGATATGTGCATGCATCTTCTGTACCCGTTTATATCTCAAATTCTCGACCTAAACACCCAAAAATTTGATATTTTGGGGTCCCAGAAGCGATCTGTACATGCCTACTCCGTGTTAGAGTATTTTCAAAATTCAGTCCAAAAACATGCTGAAAATCGATATTTTTGGCGCCCAAAGTCAATATGTGCATGTATCTTCTGTACCCGTTTATATCTCAAATTCAGGCTCAAAACACCCGAAAATTCAATATTTTGGGGTCCCAGAAGCAATCTGTACATGCCTACTCAGTGCTAGAATATTTTCAAAATATAGGCTAAAAACATGCTGAAAATCGATCTTTTAGGTGCCAAAAAGTCGATATCTCAAATTCAGTCCCAAAACACCCGAAAATTCGATATTTAGGGGTCCCAGAAGCGATCTGTACATGCCTACTCCGTGTTAGAGTATTTTTAAAATACATGCTCAAAACATACTGAAAATCGATCTTTTAGGTGCACAAAAGTCGATATGTGCATGCATCTTCAGTACCCGTTTATATCTCAAATTCAGGCTCAAAACACCCGAAAATTCAATATTTTGGAGTCTCAGAAGCAATCTGTACATGCCTACTCAGTGTTAGAGTATTTTCAAAATACAGGCCCAAAACATGCTGAAAATCGATATTTTAGATGCCCAAAGTCAATATGCGCATGTATCTTCTGTACCCGTTTATATCTCAAATTCAGGTTAAAAACACCCGAAAATTCAATATTTTGGGGTCCCAGAAGCAATCTGTACATGCCTACACAGTGCTAGAATATTATGAAAATATAGGCTAAAAACATGCTAAAAATCTACATTTTTGGTGCCAAAAAATCGATATCTCAAATTCAGTCCCAAAACACCCGAAAATTCGATATTTAGAGGTCCCAGAAGGTATCTGTACATGCCTACTCTGTGTTAGAGTATTTTCAAAATACAGGCCAAAAACATATTGAAAATCGATCTCTTAGGTGCCCAAAACTCGATATGTGCATGCATCTTCTGTACCCGTTTATATCTCAAATTCTGGCCCTAAACACCCGAAAATTCGATATTTTGGGGTCCCAGAAGCGATCTGTACATGCCTACTCCGTGTTAGAGTATTTTCAAAATATAGGCCCAAAACATGCTGAAAATCGATATTTGAGATGCCCAAAGTCAATATGTGCATGTATCTTCTGTACCCGTTTATATCTCAAATTCAGGCTCAAAACACCCGAAAATTCAATATTTAGGGGTCCCAGAAGCAATCTGTACATGCCTAAACAGTGCTAGAATATTTTCAAAATATAGGCTAAAACATGCTAAAAATCGACATTTTAGGTGCCAAAAAATCGATACCTTAAATTCAGTCCCAAAACACCCGAAAATTCGATATTTAGAGGTCCCAGAAACGATCTGTACATGCCTACTCCGTGTTAGAGTATTTTCAAAATACATGCTTAAAACATACTGAAAATCGATCTTTTAGGTGCACAAAAGTCGATATGTGCATGCATCTTCAGTACCCGTTTATATCTCAAATTCAGGCTCAAAACACCCGAAAATTCAATATTTTGGGGTCCCAGAAGCAATCTGTACATGCCTACTCAGTGTTAGAGTATTTTCAAAATACAGGCCCAAAACATGCTAAAAATCGATATTTTAGATGCCCAAAGTCAATATGTGCATGTATCTTCTGTACCTGTTTATATCTCAAATTCAGGCTCAAAACACCCGAAAATTCAATATTTTGGGGTCCCAGAAGCAATCTGTACAGTGCTAGAATATTTTCAAAATATAGGCTAAAAACATGCTAAAAATCGATCTTTTAAGTGCCAAAAAGTCGATATCTCAAATTCAGTCCCAAAACACCCGAAAATTCGATATTTAGGGGTACCAGAAGCGATCTGTACATGCCTACTACGTGTTAGAGTATTTTCAAAATACAGGCCAAAAACATATTGAAAATCGATCTTTTAGGTGCCCAAAAGTCGATATGTGCATGCATCTTCTGTACCCGTTTATATCTCAAATTCTGGCCCTAAACACCCGAAAATTCGATATTTTGGGGTCCCAGAAGCGATTTGTACATGCCTACTCAGTGCTAGAATATTTTTAAAATATAGGCTAAAAACATGCTAAAAATCGATCTTTTAGGTGACAAAAAGTCGATATCTCAAATTCAGTCCCAAAACACCCAAAAATTCGATATTTAGGGGTCCCAGAAGCGATCTGTACATGCCTACTCCGTGTTAGAGTATTTTCAAAATACATGCTCAAAACATACTGAAAATCGATCTTTTAGGTGCACAAAAGTCGATATGTGCATGCATCTTCAGTACCCGTTTACATCTCAAATTCAGGCTCAAAACACCCGAAAATTCAATATTTTGGGGTCCCAGAAGCAATCTGTACATGCCTACTCTGTGTTAGAGTATTTTCAAAATACAGGCCCAAAACATGCTAAAAATCGATATTTTAGATGCCCAAAGTCAATATGTGCATGTATCTTCTGTACCCGTTTATATCTCAAATTCAGGCTCAAAACACCCGAAAATTCAATATTTTGGGGTCCCAGAAGCAATCTGTACATGCCTACACAGTGCTAGAATATTTTCAAAATATGGGCTAAAAACATGCTAAAAATCGACATTTTAGGTGCCAAAAAATCGATATCTCAAATTCAGTCCCAAAACACCCGAAAATACGATATTTAGAGGTCCCAGAAGGTATCTGTACATGCTTACTCCGTGTTAGAGTATTTTCAAAATACAGGCCAAAAACATACTGAAAATCGATCTTTTAGGTGCACAAAAGTCGATATGTGCATGCATCTTCTGTACACGTTTATATCTCAAATTCAGGGTCAAAACACCCGAAAATTCAATATTTTGGGGTCCCAGAAGCAATCTGTACACGCCTACTCAGTGTTAGAGTATTTTCAAAATACAGGCCAAAAACATGCTGAAAATCGATATTTTAGATGCCCAAAGTCAATATGTGCATGTATCTTCTGTACCCTTTTATATCTCAAATTCAGGCTCAAAACACCCGAAAATTCAATATTTTGGGGTCCCAGAAGCAATCTGTACAGTGCTAGAATATTTTCAAAATATAGGCTAAAAACATGCTAAAAATCGATCTTTTAAGTGCCAAAAAGTCAATATCTCAAATTCAGTCCCAAAACACCCGAAAATTCGATATTTAGGGGTCCCAGAAGCGATCTGTACATGCCTACTCCGTGTTAGAGTATTTTCAAAATACAGGCCAAAAACATACTGAAAATCGATCTTTTAGGTGCCCAAAAGTCGATATGTGCATGCATCTTCTGTACCCGTTTATATCTCAAATTCTGGCCCTAAACTCCCGAAAATTCGATATTTTGGGGTCCCAGAAGCGATCTGTACATGCCTACTCCGTGTTAGAGTATTTTCAAAATACATGCTCAAAACATACTGAAAATCGATCTTTTAGGTGCACAAAAGTCGATATGTGCATGCATCTTCAGTACCCGTTTATATCTCAAATTCAGGCTCAAAACACCCGAAAATTCAATATTTAGGGGTCCCAGAAGCAATCTGTACATGCCTACTCAGTGTTAGAGTATTTTCAAAATACAGGCCCAAAACATGCTGAAAATCGATATTTTAGATGCCCAAAGTCAATATGTGCATGTATCTTCTGTACCCGTTTATATCTCAAATTCAGGCTCAAAACACCCGAAAATTCAATATTTTGGGGTCCCACAAGCAATCTGTACATGCCTACACAGTGCTAGAATATTTTCAAAATATAGGCTAAAAACATGCTAAAAATCGACATTTTAGGTGCCAAAAAATCGATATTTCAAATTCAGTCCCAAAACACCCGAAAATTCGATATTTAGAGGTCCCAGAAGGTATCTGTACATGCTTACTCCGTGTTAGAGTATTTTCAAAATACAGGCCAAAAACATACTGAAAATCGATCTTTTAGGTGCCCAAAAGTCGATATGTGCATGCATCTTCTGTACCCGTTTATATCTCAAATTCTGGCCCTAAACACCCGAAAATTCGATATTTTGGGGTCCCAGAAGCGATCTGTACATGCCTACTCCGTGTTAGAGTATTTTCAAAATTCAGTCCCAAAAATGCTGAAAATCGATATTTTTGGCGCCTAAAGTCAATATGTGCATGTATCTTCTGTACCCGTTTATATCTCAAATTCAGGCTCAAAACACCCGAAAATTCAATATTTTGGGGTCCCAGAAGCAATCTGTACATGTCTACTCAGTGCTAGAATATTTTCAAAATATAGGCTAAAAACATGCTGAAAATCGATCTTTTAGGTGCCAAAAAGTCGATATCTCAAATTCAGTCCCAAAACACCCGAAAATTCGATATTTAGGGGTCCCAGAAGCGATCTGTACATGCCTACTCCGTGTTAGAGTATTTTCAAAATACATGCTCAAAACATACTGAAAATCGATCTTTTAGGTGCACAAAAGTCGATATGTGCATGCATCTTCAGTACCCGTTTATATCTCAAATTCAGGCTCAAAACACCCGAAAATTCGATATTTTGGGGTGCCAGAAGCGATCTGTACATGCCTACTCCGTGTTAGAGTATTTTCAAAATATAGGCCCAAAACATGCTGAAAATCGATATTTGAGATGCCCAAAGTCAATATGTGCATGTATCTTCTGTACCGGTTTATATCTCAAATTCAGGCTCAAAACACCCGAAAATTCAATATTTAGGGGTCCCAGAAGCAATCTGTACATGCCTAAACAGTGCTAGAATATTTTCAAAATATAGGCTCAAACATGCTAAAAATCGACATTTTAGGTGCCAAAAAATCGATACCTTAAATTCAGTCCCAAAACACCCGAAAATTCGATATTTAGAGGTCCCAGAAACGATCTGTACATGCCTACTCCGTGTTAGAGTATGTTCAAAATACATGCTTAAAACATACTGAAAATCGATCTTTTAGGTGCACAAAAGTCTATATGTGCATGCATCTTCAGTACCCGTTTATATCTCAAATTCAGGCTCAAAATCACCCGAAAATTCAATATTTTGGGGTCCCAGAAGCAATCTGTACATGCCTACTCAGTGTTAGAGTATTTTCAAAATACAGGCCCAAAACATGCTGAAAATCGATATTTTAGATGCCCAAAGTCAATATGTGCATGTATCTTCTGTACCCGTTTATATCTCAAATTCAGGCTCAAAACACCCGAAAATTCAATATTTTGGGGTCGCAGAAGCAATCTGTACAGTGCTAGAATATTTTCAAAATATAGGCTAAAAACATGCTAAAAATCGATCTTTTAAGTGCCAAAAAGTCGATATCCCAAATTCAGTCCCAAAACACCCGAAAATTCGATATTTAGGGGTCCCAGAAACGATCTATACATGCCTACTCCGTGTTAGAGTATTTTCAAAATACAGGCCAAAAACATACTGAAAATCGATCTTTTAGGTGCCCAAAAGTCGATATGTGCATGCATCTTCTGTACCCGTTTATATCTCAAATTCTGGCCCTAAACACCCGAAAATTCGATATTTTGGGGTCCCAGAAGCGATCTGTACATGCCTACTCCGTGTTAGAGTATTTTCAAAATTCAGGCCCAAAACATGCTGAAAATCGATATTTTTGGCGCCCAAAGTCAATATGTGCATGTATCTTCTGTACCCGTTTATATCTCAAATTCAGGCTCAAAACACCCGAAAATTCAATATTTTGGGGTCCTAGAAGCAATCTGTACATGCCTACTCCGTGTTAGAGTATTTTCAAAATACAGGCCCAAAACATGCTGAAAAATCGATATTTTAGATGCCCAAAGTCAATATGTGCATGTATCTTCTGTACCCGTTTATATCTCAAATTCAGGCACAAAACACCCGAAAATTCAATATTTTGGGGTCCCAGAAGCAATCTGTACATGCCTACACAGTGCTAGAATATTTTCAAAATATAGGCTAAAAACATGCTAAAAATCGACATTTTAGGTGCCAAAAAATCGATATCTCAAATTCAGTCCCAAAACACCCGAAAATTCGATATTTAGAGGTCCCAGAAGGTATCTGTACATGCCTACTCCGTGTTAGAGTATTTTCAAAATACATGCCAAAAACATACTGAAAATCGATCTTTTAGGTGCCCAAAAGTCGATATGTGCATGCATCTTCTGTACCCGTTTATATCTCAAATTCTGGCCCTAAACACCCGAAAATTCGATATTTTGGGGTCCCAGAAGCAATCTGTACATGCCTACTCCGTGTTAGAGTATTTTCAAAATTCAGGCCCAAAACATGCTGAAAATCGATATTTTTGGTGCCCAAAGTCAATATGTGCATGTATCTTTTGTACCCGTTTATATCTCAAATTCAGGCTCAAAACACCCGAAAATTTAATATTTTGGGGTCCCAGAAGCAATCTGTACATGCCTACTCAGTGCTAGAATATTTTCAAAATATAGGCTAAAAACATGCTAAAAATCGATCTTTTAGGTGCCAAAAAGTCGATATCTCAAATTCAGTCCCAAAACACCCGAAAATTCGATATTTAGAGGTCCCAGAAGGTATCTGTACATGCTTACTCCGTGTTATAGTATTTTCAAAATACAGGCCAAAAACATACTGAAAATCGATCTTTTAGGTGCCCAAAAGTCGATATGTGCATGCATCTTCTGTACCCGTTTATATCTCAAATTCTGGCCCTAAACACCCAAAAATTTGATATTTTGGGGTCCCAGAAGCGATCTGTACATGCCTACTCCGTGTTAGAGTATTTTCAAAATTCAGTCCCAAAACATGCTGAAAATCGATATTTTTGGCGCCCAAAGTCAATATGTGCATGTATCTTCTGTACCCGTTTATATCTCAAATTCAGGCTCAAAACACCCGAAAATTCAATATTTTGGGGTCCCAGAAGCAATCTGTACATGCCTACTCAGTGCTAGAATATTTTCAAAATATAGGCTAAAAACATGCTGAAAATCGATCTTTTAGGTGCCAAAAAGTCGATATATCAAATTCAGTCCCAAAACACCCGAAAATTCGATATTTAGGGGTCCCAGAAGCGATCTGTACATGCCTACTCCGTGTTAGAGTATTTTCAAAATACAGGCCAAAAACATACTGAAAATCGATCTTTTAGGTGCCCAAAAGTCGATATGTGCATGCATCTTCTGTACCCGTTTATATCTCAAATTCTGGCCCTAAACACCCGAAAATTCGATATTTTGGGGTCCCAGAAGCGATCTGTACATGCCTACTCCGTGTTAGAGTATTTTCAAAATTCAGGCCCAAAACATGCTGAAAATCGATATTTTTGGCGCCCAAAGTCAATATGTGCATGTATCTTCTGTACCCGTTTATATCTCAAATTCAGGCTCAAAACACCCGAAAATTCAATATTTTGGGGTCCTAGAAGCAATCTGTACATGCCTACTCCGTGTTAGAGTATTTTCAAAATACAGGCCCAAAACATGCTGAAAAATCGATATTTTAGATGCCCAAAGTCAATATGTGCATGTATCTTCTGTACCCGTTTATATCTCAAATTCAGGCACAAAACACCCGAAAATTCAATATTTTGGGGTCCCAGAAGCAATCTGTACATGCCTACACAGTGCTAGAATATTTTCAAAATATAGGCTAAAAACATGCTAAAAATCGACATTTTAGGTGCCAAAAAATCGATATCTCAAATTCAGTCCCAAAACACCCGAAAATTCGATATTTAGAGGTCCCAGAAGGTATCTGTACATGCCTACTCCGTGTTAGAGTATTTTCAAAATACATGCCAAAAACATACTGAAAATCGATCTTTTAGGTGCCCAAAAGTCGATATGTGCATGCATCTTCTGTACCCGTTTATATCTCAAATTCTGGCCCTAAACACCCGAAAATTCGATATTTTGGGGTCCCAGAAGCAATCTGTACATGCCTACTCCGTGTTAGAGTATTTTCAAAATTCAGGCCCAAAACATGCTGAAAATCGATATTTTTGGTGCCCAAAGTCAATATGTGCATGTATCTTTTGTACCCGTTTATATCTCAAATTCAGGCTCAAAACACCCGAAAATTTAATATTTTGGGGTCCCAGAAGCAATCTGTACATGCCTACTCAGTGCTAGAATATTTTCAAAATATAGGCTAAAAACATGCTAAAAATCGATCTTTTAGGTGCCAAAAAGTCGATATCTCAAATTCAGTCCCAAAACACCCGAAAATTCGATATTTAGAGGTCCCAGAAGGTATCTGTACATGCTTACTCCGTGTTATAGTATTTTCAAAATACAGGCCAAAAACATACTGAAAATCGATCTTTTAGGTGCCCAAAGGTCGATATGTGCATGCATCTTCTGTACCCGTTTATATCTCAAATTCTGGCCCTAAACACCCAAAAATTTGATATTTTGGGGTCCCAGAAGCGATCTGTACATGCCTACTCCGTGTTAGAGTATTTTCAAAATTCAGTCCCAAAACATGCTGAAAATCGATATTTTTGGCGCCCAAAGTCAATATGTGCATGTATCTTCTGTACCCGTTTATATCTCAAATTCAGGCTCAAAACACCCGAAAATTCAATATTTTGGGGTCCCAGAAGCAATCTGTACATGCCTACTCAGTGCTAGAATATTTTCAAAATATAGGCTAAAAACATGCTGAAAATCGATCTTTTAGGTGCCAAAAAGTCGATATATCAAATTCAGTCCCAAAACACCCGAAAATTCGATATTTAGGGGTCCCAGAAGCGATCTGTACATGCCTACTCCGTGTTAGAGTATTTTTAAAATACATGCTCAAAACATACTGAAAATCGATCTTTTAGGTGCACAAAAGTCGATATCTGCATGCATCTTCAGTACCCGTTTATATCTCAAATTCAGGCTCAAAACACCCGAAAATTCAATATTTTGGGGTCTCAGAAGCAATCTGTACATGCCTACTCAGTGTTAGAGTATTTTCAAAATACAGGCCCAAAACATGCTGAAAATCGATATTTTAGATGCCCAAAGTCAATATGTGCATGTATCTTCTGTACCCGTTTATATCTCAAATTCAGGCTCAAAACACCCGAAAATTCAATATTTTGGGGTCCCAGAAGCAATCTGTACATGCCTACACAGTGCTAGAATATTTTGAAAATATAGGCTAAAAACATGCTAAAAATCTACATTTTAGGTGCCAAAAAATCGATATCTCAAATTCAGTCCCAAAACACCCGAAAATTCGATATTTAGAGGTCCCAGAAGGTATCTGTACATGCCTACTCTGTGTTAGAGTATTTTCAAAATACAGGCCAAAAACATACTGAAAATCGATCTCTTAGGTGCCCAAAAGTCGATATGTGCTTGCATCTTCTGTACCCGTTTATATCTCAAATTCTGGCCCTAAACACCCGAAAATTCGATATTTTGGGGTCCCAGAAGCGATCTGTACATGCCTACTCCGTGTTAGAGTATTTTCAAAATGCAGGCCCAAAACATGCTGAAAATCGATATTTGAGATGCCCAAAGTCAATATGTGCATGTATCTTCTGTACCCGTTTATATCTCAAATTCAGGCTCAAAACACCCGAAAATTCAATATTTTGGGGTCGCAGAAGCAATCTGTACAGTGCTAGAATATTTTCAAAATATAGGCTAAAAACATGCTAAAAATCGATCTTTTAAGTGCCAAAAAGTCGATATCTCAAATTCAGTCCCAAAACACCCGAAAATTCGATATTTAGGGGTCCCAGAAACGATCTATACATGCCTACTCCGTGTTAGAGTATTTTCAAAATACAGGCCAAAAACATACTGAAAATCGATCTTTTAGGTGCCCAAAAGTCGATATGTGCATGCATCTTCTGTACCCGTTTATATCTCAAATTCTGGCCCTAAACACCCGAAAATTCGATATTTTGGGGTCCCAGAAGCGATCTGTACATGCCTACTCGGTGTTAGAGTATTTTCAAAATTCAGGCCCAAAACATGCTGAAAATCGATATTTTTGGCGCCCAAAGTCAATATGTGCATGTATCTTCTGTACCCGTTTATATCTCAAATTCAGGCTCAAAACACCCGAAAATTCAATATTTTGGGGTCCCAGAAGCAATCTGTACATGTCTACTTAATGCTAGAATATTTTCAAAATATAGGCTAAAAAAATGCTAAAAATCGATCTTTTAGGTGCCAAAAAGTCGATATCTCAAATTCAGTCCCAAAACACCCGAAAATTCGATGTTTAGGGGTCCCAGAAGCGATCTGTACATGCCTACTCCGTGTTAGAGTATTTTCAAAATACATGCTCAAAACATACTGAAAATCGATCTTTTAGGTGCACAAAAGTCGATATGTGCATGCATCTTCAGTACCCGTTTATATCTCAAATTCAGGCTCAAAACACCCGAAAATTCAATATTTTGGGGTCCTAGAAGCAATCTGTACATGCCTACTCCGTGTTAGAGTATTTTCAAAATACAGGCCCAAAACATGCTGAAAAATCGATATTTTAGATGCCCAAAGTCAATATGTGCATGTATCTTCTGTACCCGTTTATATCTCAAATTCAGGCTCAAAACACCCGAAAATTCAATATTTTGGGGTCCCAGAAGCAATCTGTACATGCCTACACAGTGCTAGAATATTTTCAAAATATAGGCTAAAAACATGCTAAAAATCGACATTTTAGGTGCCAAAAAATCGATATCTCAAATTCAGTCCCAAAACACCCGAAAATTCGATATTTAGAGGTCCCAGAAGGTATCTGTACATGCCTACTCCGTGTTAGAGTATTTTCAAAATACAGGCCAAAAACATATTGAAAATCGATCTTTTAGGTGCCCAAAAGTCGATATGTGCATGCATCTTCTGTACCCGTTTATATCTCAAATTCTGGCCCTAAACACCCGAAAATTCGATATTTTGGGGTCCCAGAAGCAACCTGTACATGCCTACTCCGTGTTAGAGTATTTTCAAAATTCAGGCCCAAAACATGCTGAAAATCGATATTTTTGGTGCCCAAAGTCAATATGTGCATATATCTTTTGTACCCGTTTATATCTCAAATTCAGGCTCAAAACACCCGAAAATTTAATATTTTGGGGTCCCAGAAGCAATCTGTACATGCCTACTCAGTGCTAGAATATTTTCAAAATATAGGCTAAAAACATGCTAAAAATCGATCTTTTAGGTGCCAAAAAGTCGATATCTCAAATTCAGTCCCAAAACACCCGAAAATTCGATATTTAGGGGTCCCAGAAGCGATCTGTACATGCCTACTCCGTGTTAGAGTATTTTCAAAATACATGCTCAAAACATACTGAAAATCGATCTTTTAGGTGCACAAAAGTCGATATGTGCATGCATCTTCAGTACCCGTTTATATCTCAAATTCAGGCTCAAAACACCCGAAAATTCAATATTTTGGGGTCCCAGAAGCAATCTGTACATGCCTACTCAGTGTTAGAGTATTTTCAAAATACAGGCCCAAAACATGCTGAAAATCGATATTTCAGATGCCCAAAGTCAATATGTGCATATATCTTCTGTACCCTTTTATATCTCAAATTCAGGCACAAAACACCCGAAAATTCAATATTTTGGGGTCCCAGAAGCAATCTGTACATGCCTAAACAGTGCTAGAATATTTTCAAAATATAGGCTAAAAACATGCTAAAAATCGACATTTTAGGTGCCAAAAAATCGATATCTCAAATTCAGTCCCAAAACACCCGAAAATTCGATATTTAGAGGTCCCAGAAGGTATCTGTACATGCCTACTCCGTGTTAGAGTATTTTCAAAATACAGGCCAAAAACATACTGAAAATCGATCTTTTAGGTGCCCAAAAGTCGATATGTGCATGCATCTTCTGTACTCGTTTATATCTCAAATTCTGGCCCTAAACACCCGAAAATTCGATATTTTGGGGTCCCAGAAGCGATCTGTACATGCCTACTCCGTGTTAGAGTATTTTCAAAATTCAGGCCCAAAACATGCTGAAAATCGATATTTTTGGTGCCCAAAGTCAATATGTGCATGTATCTTCTGTACCCGTTTATATCTCAAATTCAGGCTCAAAACACCCGAAAATTCAATATTTTGGGGTCCCAGAAGCAATCTATACATGCCTACTCAGTGCTAGAATATTTTCAAAATATAGGCTAAAAACATGCTGAAAATCGATCTTTTAGGTGCCAAAAAGTCGATATCTCAAATTCAGTCCCAAAACAACCGAAAATTCGATATTTAGGGGTCCCAGAAGCGATCTGTACATGCCTACTCCGTGTTAGAGTATTTTCAAAATACATGCTCAAAACATACTGAAAATCGATCTTTTAGGTGCACAAAAGTCGATATGTGCATGCATCTTCAGTACCCGTTTATATCTCAAATTCAGGCTCAAAACACCCGAAAATTCAATATTTTGGGGTCCCAGAAGCAATCTGTACATGCCTACTCAGTGTTAGAGGATTTTCAAAATACAGGCCCAAAACATGCTGAAAATCGATATTTTAGATGCCCAAAGTCAATATGTTCATGTATCTTCTGTACCCGTTTATATCTCAAATTCAGGCTCAAAACACCCGAAAATTCAATATTTTGGGGTCGCAGAAGCAATCTGTACAGTGCTAGAATATTTTCAAAATATAGGCTAAAAACATGCTAAAAATCGATCTTTTAAGTGCCAAAAAGTCGATATCTCAAATTCAGTCCCAAAACACCCGAAAATTCGATATTTAGGGGTCCCAGAAACGATCTGTACATGCCTACTCCGTGTTAGAGTATTTTCAAAATACAGGCCAAAAACATACTGAAAATCGATCTTTTAGGTGAACAAAAGTCGATATGTGCATGCATCTTCCGTACCCGTTTATATCTCAAATTCTGGCCCTAAACACCCGAAAATTCGATATTTTGGGGTCCCAGAAGCGATCTGTACATGCCTACTCGGTGTTAGAGTATTTTCAAAATTCAGGCCCAAAACATGCTGAAAATCGATATTTTTGGCGCCCAAAGTCAATATGTGCATGTATCTTCTGTACCCGTTTATATCTCAAATTCAGGCTCAAAACACCCGAAAATTCAATATTTTGGGGTCCCAGAAGCAATCTGTACATGCCTACTTAATGCTAGAATATTTTCAAAATATAGTCTAAAAACATGCTAAAAATCGATCTTTTAGGTGCCAAAAAGTCGATATCTCAAATTCAGTCCCAAAACACCCGAAAATTCGATATTTAGGGGTCCCAGAAGCAATCTGTACATGCCTACTCCGTGTTAGAGTATTTTCAAAATACATGCTCAAAACATACTGAAAATCGATCTTTTAGGTGCACAAAAGTCGATATGTGCATGCATCTTCAGTACCCGTTTATATCTCAAATTCAGGCTTAAAACACCCGAAAATTCAATATTTTGGGGTCCCAGAAGCAATCTGTACATGCCTACTCCGTGTTAGAGTATTTTCAAAATACAGGCCCAAAACATGCTGAAAATCGATATTTTAGATGCCCAAAGTCAATATGTGCATGTATCTTCTGTACCCGTTTATATCTCAAATTCAGGCACAAAACACCAGAAAATTCAATATTTTGGGGTCCCAGAAGCAATCTGTACATGCCTACTCAGTGCTAGAATATTTTCAAAATATAGGCTAAAAACATGCTAAAAATCGACATTTTAGGTGCCAAAAATTCGATATCTCAAATTCAGTCCCAAAACACCCGAAAATTCGATATTTAGAGGTCCCAGAAGGTATCTGTACATGCCTACTCCGTGTTAGAGAAATTTCAAAATACAGGCCAAAAACATTCTGAAAATCGATCTCTTAGGTGCCCAAAAGTCGATATGTGCATGGATCTTCTGTACCCGTTTATATCTCAAATTCTGGCCCTAAACACCCGAAAATTCGATATTTTGGGGTCCCAGAAGCGATCTGTACATGCCTACTCCGTGTTAGAGTATTTTCAAAATTCAGGCCCAAAACATGCTGAAAATCGATATTTTTGGTGCCCAAAGTCAATATGTGCATGTATCTTCTGTACCCGTTTATATCTCAAATTAGGCTCAAAACACCCGAAAATTCAATATTTTGGGGTCCCAGAAGCAATCTGTACATGCCTACTCAGTGTTAGAGTATTTTCAAAATACAGGCCCAAAACATGCTGAAAATCGATATTTTAGATGCCCAAAGTCAATATGTGCATGTATCTTCTGTACCCGTTTATATCTCAAATTCAGGCTCAAAACACCCGAAAATTCAATATTTCTGGGTCCCAGAAGCAATCTGTACATGCCTAAACAGTGCTAGAATATTTTCAAAATATAGGCTAAAAACATGCTAAAAATCGACATTTTAGGTGCCAAAAAATCGATATCTCAAATTCAGTCCCAAAACACCCGAAAATTCGATATTTAGAGGTCCCAGAAGGTATCTGTACATGCCTACTCCGTGTTAGAGTATTTTCAAAATACAGGCCAAAAACATACTGAAAATCGATCTTTTAGGTGCCCAAAAGTCGATATGTGCATGCATCTTCTGTACCTGTTTATATCTCAAATTCTGGCCCTAAACACCCGAAAATTCGATATTTTGGGGTCCCAGAAGCGATCTGTACATGCCTACTCCGTGTTAGAGTATTTTCAAAATTCAGGCCCAAAACATGCTGAAAATCGATATTTTAGATGCCCAAAGTCAATATGTGCATATATCTTCTGTACCCGTTTATATCTCAAATTCAGGCTCAAAACACCCGAAAATTCAATATTTTGGGGTCCCAGAAGCAATCTGTACAGTGCTAGAATATTTTCAAAATATAGGCTAAAAACATGCTAAAAATCGATCTTTTAGGTGCCAAAAAGTCAATATCTCAAATTCAGTCAAAAAAAAACCCGAAAATTCGATATGTAGGGGTCCCAGAAGCGATCTCTACATGCCTACTCCGTGTTAGAGTATTTTCAAAGTACATGCTCAAAACATACTGAAAATCGATCTTTTAGGTGCACAAAAGTCGATATGTGCATGCATCATCTGTACCCGTTTATATCTCAAGTTCAGGCTCAAAACACCCAAAAATTCAATATTTTGGGGTCCCAGAAGCAATCTGTACATGCCTACTCAGTGTTAGAGTATTTTCAAAATACAGGCCCAAAACATACTGAAAATCGATATTTTAGATGCCCAAAGTCAATATGTTCATGTATCTTCTGTACCCGTTTATATCTCAAATTCAGGCTCAAAACACCCGAAAATTCAATATTTGGGGGTCCCAGAAGCAATCTGTACAGTGCTAGAATATTTTCAAAATATAGGCTAAAAACATGCTAAAAATCGATCTTTTAAGTGCCAAAAAGTCGATATCTCAAATTCAGTCCCAAAACACCCGAAAATTCGATATTTAGGGGTCCCAGAAGCGATCTGTACATGCCTACACCGTGTTAGAGTATTTTCAAAATACAGGCCAAAATCATACTGAAAATCGATCTTTTAGGTGCCCAAAAGTCGATATGTGCATGCATCTTCTGTACCCGTTTATATCTCAAATTCTGGCCCTAAACACCCGAAAATTCGATATTTTGGGGTCCCAGAAGCGATCTGTACATGCCTACTCCGTGTTAGAGTATTTTCAAAATTCAGGCCCAAAACATGCTGAAAATCGATATTTTTGGCGCCCAAAGTCAATATGTGCATGTATCTTCTGTACCCGTTTATATCTCAAATTCAGGCTCAAAACACCCGAAAATTCAATATTTTGGGGTCCCAGAAGTAATCTGTACATGCCTACACAGTGCTAGAATATTTTCAAAATATAAGCTAAAAACATGCTAAAAATCGACATTTTAGGTGCCAAAAAATCGATATCTCAAATTCAGTCCCAAAAAACCAGAAAATTCGATATTTAGAGGTCCCAGAAGGTATCTGTACATGCTTACTCCGTGTTAGAGTATTTTCAAAATACAGGCCAAAAACATACTGAAAATCGATCTTTTAGGTGCCCAAAAGTCGATATGTGCATGCATCTTCTGTACCCGTTTATATCTCAAATTCAGGCTCAAAACACCCAAAAATTCAATATTTTGGGGTCCCAGAAGCAATCTGTACATGCCTACTCAGTGTTAGAGTATTTTCAAAATACAGGCCCAAAACATGCTGAAAATCGATATTTTAGATGCCCAAAGTCAATATGTGCATGTATCTTCTATACCCGTTTATATCTCAAATTCAGGCTCAAAACACTTGAAAATTCAATATTTTGGGGTCCCAGAAGCAATCTGTACATGCCTACACAGTGCTAGAATATTTTCAAAATATAGGCTAAAAACATGCTAAAAATCGACATTTTAGGTGCCAAAAAATCGATATCTCAAATTCAGTCCCAAAACAACCTAAAATTCGATATTTAGAGGTCCCAGAAGGTATCTGTATATGCCTACTCCGTGTTAGAGTATTTTCAAAATACAGGCCAAAAACATACTGAAAATCGATCTCTTAGGTGCCCAAAAGTCGATATGTGCATGCATCTTCTGTAAACGTTTATATCTTAAATTCAGGCTCAAAACACCCGAAAATTCAATATTTTGGGGTCCCAGAAGCAATCTGTACATGCCTACTCAGTGTTAGAGTATTTTCAAAATACAGGCCCAAAACATGCTGAAAATCGATATTTTAGATGCCCAAAGTCAATATGTGCATGTATCTTCTGTACCCGTTTATATCTCAAATTCAGGCTCAAAACACTTGAAAATTCAATATTTTGGGGTCCCAGAAGCAATCTGTACATGCCTACACAGTGCTAGAATATTTTCAAAATATAGGCTAAAAACATGCTAAAAATCGACATTTTAGGTGCCAAAAAATCGATATCTCAAATTCAGTCCCAAAACAACCGAAAATTCGATATTTAGAGGTCCCAGAAGGTATCTGTACATGCCTACTCCGTGTTAGAGTATTTTCAAAATACAGGCCAAAAACATACTGAAAATCGATCTCTTAGGTGCCCAAAAGTCGATATGTGCATGCATCTTCTGTACCCGTTTATATCTTAAATTCAGGCTCAAAACACCCGAAAATTCAATATTTTGGGGTCCCAGAAGCAATCTGTACATGCCTACACAGTGCTAGAATATTTTCAAAATATATGCTAAAAACATGCTAAAAATCGACATTTTAGGTGCCAAAAAATCGATATCTCAAATTCAGTCCCAAAAAACCAGAAAATTCGATATTTAGAGGTCCCAGAAGGTATCTGTACATGCTTACTCCATGTTAGAGTATTTTCAAAATACAGGCCAAAAACATACTGAAAATCGATCTTTTAGGTGCCCAAAAGTCGATATGTGCATGCATCTTCTGTACCCGTTTATATCTCAAATTCAGGCTCAAAACACCCGAAAATTCAATATTTTGGGGTCCCAGAAGCAATCTTTACATGCCTACTCAGTGTTAGAGTATTTTCAAAATACAGGCCCAAAACATGCTGAAAATCGATATTTTAGATGCCCAAAGTCGATATGTGCATGTATCTTCTGTACCCGTTTATATCTCAAATTCAGGCTCAAAATACCCGAAAATTCAATATTTTGGGGTCCCAGAAGCAATCTGAACATGCCTACACAGTGCTAGAATATTTTCAAAATATAGGCTAAAAACATGCTAAAAATCGACATTTTAGGTTCCAAAAAATCGATATCTCAAATTCAGTCCCAAAACACCCGAAAATTCGATATTTAGAGGTCCCAGAAGGTATCTGTACATGCCTACTCCGTGTTAGAGTATTTTCAAAATACAGGCAAAAAACATACTGAAAATCGATCTCTTAGGTGCCCAAAAGTCGATATGTGCATGCATCTTCTGTACCCGTTTATATCTCAAATTCTGGCCCTAAACACCCGAAAATTCGATATTTTGGGGTCCCAGAAGCGATCTGTACATGCCTACTCCGTGTTAGAGTATTTTCAAAATTCAGGCCCAAAACATGCTGAAAATCGATATTTTTGGTGCCCAAAGTCAATATATGCATGTATCTTCTGTACCCGTTTATATCTCAAATTAGACTCAAAACACCCGAAAATTCAATATTTTGGGGTCCCAGAAGCAATCTGTACATGCCTACTCAGTGTTAGAGTATTTTCAAAATACAGGCCCAAAACATGCTGAAAATCGATATTTTAGATGCCCAAAGTCAATATGTGCATGTATCTTCTGTAACCGTTTATATCTCAAATTCAGGCTCAAAACACCCGAAAATTCAATATTTCTGGGTCCCAGAAGCAATCTGTACATGCCTAAACAGTGCTAGAATATTTTCAAAATATAGGCTAAAAACATGCTAAAAATCGACATTTTAGGTGCCAAAAAATCGATATCTCAAATTCAGTCCCAAAACACCCTAAAATTCGATATTTAGAGGTCCCTGAAGGTATCTGTACATGCCTACTCCGTGTTAGAGTATTTTCAAAATACAGGCCAAAAACATACTGAAAATCGATCTTTTAGGTGCCCAAAAGTCGATATGTGCATGCATCTTCTGTACCTGTTTATATCTCAAATTCTGGCCCTAAACACCCGAAAATTCGATATTTTGGGGTCCCAGAAGCGATCTGTACATGCCTACTCCGTGTTAGAGTATTTTCAAAATTCAGGCCCAAAACATGCTGAAAATCGATATTTTAGATGCCTAAAGTCAATATGTGCATGTATCTTCTGTACCCGTTTATATCTCAAATTCAGGCTCAAAACACCCGAAAATTCAATATTTTGGGTTCCCAGAAGCAATCTGTACAGTGCTAGAATATTTTCAAAATATAGGTTAAAAACATGCTAAAAATCGATCTTTTAGGTGCCAAAAAGTCAATATCTCAAATTCAGTCCCAAAACACCCGAAAATTCGATATGTAGGGGTCCCAGAAGCGATCTGTACATGCCTACTCCGTGTTAGAGTATTTTCAAAGTACATGCTCAAAACATACTGAAAATCGATCTTTTAGGTGCCCAAAAGTCGATATGTGCATGCATCTTCAGTACCCGTTTATATCTCAAATTCAGGCTCAAAACACCCGAAAATTCAATATTTTGGGGTCCCAGAAGCGATCTGTACATGCCTACTCCGTGTTAGAGTATTTTCAAAATTCAGGCCCAAAACATGCTGAAAATCGATATTTTTGGCGCCCAAAGTCAATATGTGCATGTATCTTCTGTACCCGTTTATATCTCAAATTCAGGCTCAAAACACCCTAAAATTCAATATTTTGGGGTCCCAGAAGTAATCTGTACATGCCTACACAGTGCTAGAATATTTTCAAAATATAGGCTAAAAACATGCTAAAAATCGACATTTTAGGTGCCAAAAAATCGATATCTCAAATTCAGTCCCAAAACACCAGAAAATTCGATATTTAGAGATCCCAGAAGCTATCTGTACATGCCTACTCCGTGTTAAAGTATTTTCAAAATACATGCTCAAAACATACTGAAAATCGATCTTTTAGGTGCACAAAAGTCGATATGTGCATGCATCTTCAGTACCCGTTTATATCTCAAATTCAGGCTCAAAACACCCGAAAATTCAATATTTTGGGGTCCCAGAAGCAATCTGTACATGCCTACTCAGTGTTAGAGTATTTTCAAAATACAGGCCCAAAACATGCTGAAAATCGATATTTTAGATGCCCAAAGTCAATATGTGCATGTATCTTCTGTACCCGTTTATATCTCAAATTCAGGCTCAAAACACTCGAAAATTCAATATTTTGGGGTCCCAGAAGCAATCTGTACATGCCTACACAGTGCTAGAATATTTTCAAAATATAAGCTAAAAACATGCTAAAAATCGACATTTTAGGTGCCAAAAAATCGATATCTCAAATTCAGTCCCAAAAAACCAGAAAATTCGATATTTAGAGGTCCCAGAAGGTATCTGTACATGCTTACTCCGTGTTAGAGTATTTTCAAAATACAGGACAAAAACATACTGAAAATCGATCTTTTAGGTGCCCAAAAGTCGATATGTGCATGCATCTTCTGTACCCGTTTATATCTCAAATTCAGGCTCAAAACACCCGAAAATTCAATATTTTGGGGTCCCAGAAGCAATCTTTACATGCCTACTCAGTGTTAGAGTATTTTAAAAATACAGGCCCAAAACATGCTGAAAATCGATATTTTAGATGCCCAAAGTCAATATGTGCATGTATCTTCTGTACCCGTTTATATCTCAAATTCAGGCTCAAAATACCCGAAAATTCAATATTTTGGGGTCCCAGAAGCAATCTGTACATGCCTACACAGTGCTAGAATATTTTCAAAATATAGGCTAAATACATGCTAAAAATCGACATTTTAGGTGCCAAAAAATCGATATCTCAAATTCAGTCCCAAAACACCCGAAAATTCGATATTTAGAGGTCCCAGAAGGTATCTGTACATGCCTACTCCGTGTTAGAGTATTTTCAAAATACAGGCCAAAAACATACTGAAAATCGATCTCTTAGGTGCCCAAAAGTCGATATGTGCATGCATCTTCTGTACCCGTTTATATCTCAAATTCTGGCCCTAAACACCCGAAAATTCGATATTTTGGGGTCCCAGAAGCGATCTGTACATGCCTACTCCGTGTTAGAGTATTTTCAAAATTCAGGCCCAAAACATGCTGAAAATCGATATTTTTGGTGCCCAAAGTCAATATGTGCATGTATCTTCTGTACCCGTTTATATCTCAAATTCAGGCTCAAAACACCCGAAAATTCAATATTTTGGGGTCCCAGAAGCAATCTGTACATGCCTACTCAGTGCTAGAATATTTTCAAAATATAGGCTAAAAACATGCTAAAAATCGATCTTTTAGGTGCCAAAAAGTCGATATCTCAAATTCAGTCCCAAAACACCCGAAAATTCGATATTTAGGGGTCCCAGAAGCGATCTGTACATGCCTACTCCGTGTTAGAGTATTTTCAAAATACATGCTCAAAACATACTGAAAATCGATCTTTTAGGTGCACAAAAGTCGATATGTGCATGCATCTTCAGTACCCGTTTATATCTCAAATTCAGGCTCAAAACACCCGAAAATTCAATATTTTGGGGTCCCAGAAGCAATCTGTACATGCCTACTCCGTGTTAGAGTATTTTCAAAATGCAGGCCCAAAACATGCTGAAAATCGATATTTTTGGTGCCCAAAGTCAATATGTGCATGTATCTTCTGTACCCGTTTATATCTCAAATTCAGGCTCAAAACACCCGAAAATTCAATATTTTGGGGTCCCAGAAGCAATCTGTACATGCCTACTCAGTGCTAGAATATTTTCAAAATATAGGCTAAAAACATGCTAAAAATCGATCTTTTAGGTGCCAAAAAGTCGATATCTCAAATTCAGTCCCAAAACACCTGAAAATTCGATATTTAGGGGTCCCAGAAGCGATCTGTACATGCCTACTCCGTGTTAGAGTATTTTCAAAATACATGCTCAAAACATACTGAAAATCGATCTTTTAGGTGCACAAAAGTCGATATGTGCATGCATCTTCAATACCCGTTTATATCTCAAATTCAGGCTCAAAACACCCGAAAATTCAATATTTTGGGGTCCCAGAAGCAATCTGTACATGCCTACACAGTGCTAGAATATTTTCAAAATATAGGCTAAAAAACATGCTAAAAATCGACATATTAGGTGCCAAAAAATCGATATCTCAAATTCAGTCACAAAACACCAGAAAATTCGATATTTAGAGGTCCCAGAAGGTATCTGTACATGCCTACTCCGTGTTAGAGTATTTTCAAAATACAGGCCAAAAACATACTGAAAATCGATCTTTTAGGTGCCCAAAAGTCGATATGTGCATGCATCTTCTGTACCCGTTTATATCTCAAATTCTGGCCCTAAACACCCGAAAATTCGATATTTTGGGGTCCCAGAAGCGATCTGTACATGCCTACTCCGTGTTAGAGTATTTTCAAAATTCAGGCCCAAAACATGCTGAAAATCGATATTTTTGGTGCCCAAAATCAATATGTGCATGTATCTTCTGTACCCGTTTATATCTCAAATTCAGGCTCAAAACACCCGAAAATTCAATATTTTGGGGTCCCAGAAGCAATCTGTACATGCCTACTCAGTGCTAGAATATTTTCAAAATATAGGCTAAAAACATGCTAAAATTCGATCTTTTAGATGCCAAAAAGTCGATATCTCAAATTCAGTCCCAAAACACCCGAAAATTCGATATTTAGGGGTCCCAGAAGCGATCTGTACATGCCTACTCCGTGTTAGAGTATTTTCAAAATACATGCTCAAAACATACTGAAAATCGATCTTTTAGGTGCACAAAAGTCGATATGTGCATGCATCTTCAGTACCCGTTTATATCTCAAATTCAGGCTTAAAACACCCGAAAATTCAATATTTTGGGGTCCCAGAAGCAATCTGTACATGCCTACTCCGTGTTAGAGTATTTTCAAAATACAGGCCCAAAACATGCTGAAAATCGATATTTTAGATGCCCAAAGTCAATATGTGCATGTATCTTCTGTACCCGTTTATATCTCAAATTCAGGCACAAAACACCAGAAAATTCAATATTTTGGGGTCCCAGAAGCAATCTGTACATGCCTACTCAGTGCTAGAATATTTTCAAAATATAGGCTAAAAACATGCTAAAAATCGACATTTTAGGTGCCAAAAATTCGATATCTCAAATTCAGTCCCAAAACACCCGAAAATTCGATATTTAGAGGTCCCAGAAGGTATCTGTACATGCCTACTCCGTGTTAGAGAAATTTCAAAATACAGGCCAAAAACATTCTGAAAATCGATCTCTTAGGTGCCCAAAAGTCGATATGTGCATGGATCTTCTGTACCCGTTTATATCTCAAATTCTGGCCCTAAACACCCGAAAATTCGATATTTTGGGGTCCCAGAAGCGATCTGTACATGCCTACTCCGTGTTAGAGTATTTTCAAAATTCAGGCCCAAAACATGCTGAAAATCGATATTTTTGGTGCCCAAAGTCAATATGTGCATGTATCTTCTGTACCCGTTTATATCTCAAATTAGGCTCAAAACACCCGAAAATTCAATATTTTGGGGTCCCAGAAGCAATCTGTACATGCCTACTCAGTGTTAGAGTATTTTCAAAATACAGGCCCAAAACATGCTGAAAATCGATATTTTAGATGCCCAAAGTCAATATGTGCATGTATCTTCTGTACCCGTTTATATCTCAAATTCAGGCTCAAAACACCCGAAAATTCAATATTTCTGGGTCCCAGAAGCAATCTGTACATGCCTAAACAGTGCTAGAATATTTTCAAAATATAGGCTAAAAACATGCTAAAAATCGACATTTTAGGTGCCAAAAAATCGATATCTCAAATTCAGTCCCAAAACACCCGAAAATTCGATATTTAGAGGTCCCAGAAGGTATCTGTACATGCCTACTCCGTGTTAGAGTATTTTCAAAATACAGGCCAAAAACATACTGAAAATCGATCTTTTAGGTGCCCAAAAGTCGATATGTGCATGCATCTTCTGTACCTGTTTATATCTCAAATTCTGGCCCTAAACACCCGAAAATTCGATATTTTGGGGTCCCAGAAGCGATCTGTACATGCCTACTCCGTGTTAGAGTATTTTCAAAATTCAGGCCCAAAACATGCTGAAAATCGATATTTTAGATGCCCAAAGTCAATATGTGCATATATCTTCTGTACCCGTTTATATCTCAAATTCAGGCTCAAAACACCCGAAAATTCAATATTTTGGGGTCCCAGAAGCAATCTGTACAGTGCTAGAATATTTTCAAAATATAGGCTAAAAACATGCTAAAAATCGATCTTTTAGGTGCCAAAAAGTCAATATCTCAAATTCAGTCAAAAAAAAACCCGAAAATTCGATATGTAGGGGTCCCAGAAGCGATCTCTACATGCCTACTCCGTGTTAGAGTATTTTCAAAGTACATGCTCAAAACATACTGAAAATCGATCTTTTAGGTGCACAAAAGTCGATATGTGCATGCATCATCTGTACCCGTTTATATCTCAAGTTCAGGCTCAAAACACCCAAAAATTCAATATTTTGGGGTCCCAGAAGCAATCTGTACATGCCTACTCAGTGTTAGAGTATTTTCAAAATACAGGCCCAAAACATACTGAAAATCGATATTTTAGATGCCCAAAGTCAATATGTTCATGTATCTTCTGTACCCGTTTATATCTCAAATTCAGGCTCAAAACACCCGAAAATTCAATATTTGGGGGTCCCAGAAGCAATCTGTACAGTGCTAGAATATTTTCAAAATATAGGCTAAAAACATGCTAAAAATCGATCTTTTAAGTGCCAAAAAGTCGATATCTCAAATTCAGTCCCAAAACACCCGAAAATTCGATATTTAGGGGTCCCAGAAGCGATCTGTACATGCCTACACCGTGTTAGAGTATTTTCAAAATACAGGCCAAAATCATACTGAAAATCGATCTTTTAGGTGCCCAAAAGTCGATATGTGCATGCATCTTCTGTACCCGTTTATATCTCAAATTCTGGCCCTAAACACCCGAAAATTCGATATTTTGGGGTCCCAGAAGCGATCTGTACATGCCTACTCCGTGTTAGAGTATTTTCAAAATTCAGGCCCAAAACATGCTGAAAATCGATATTTTTGGCGCCCAAAGTCAATATGTGCATGTATCTTCTGTACCCGTTTATATCTCAAATTCAGGCTCAAAACACCCGAAAATTCAATATTTTGGGGTCCCAGAAGTAATCTGTACATGCCTACACAGTGCTAGAATATTTTCAAAATATAAGCTAAAAACATGCTAAAAATCGACATTTTAGGTGCCAAAAAATCGATATCTCAAATTCAGTCCCAAAAAACCAGAAAATTCGATATTTAGAGGTCCCAGAAGGTATCTGTACATGCTTACTCCGTGTTAGAGTATTTTCAAAATACAGGCCAAAAACATACTGAAAATCGATCTTTTAGGTGCCCAAAAGTCGATATGTGCATGCATCTTCTGTACCCGTTTATATCTCAAATTCAGGCTCAAAACACCCAAAAATTCAATATTTTGGGGTCCCAGAAGCAATCTGTACATGCCTACTCAGTGTTAGAGTATTTTCAAAATACAGGCCCAAAACATGCTGAAAATCGATATTTTAGATGCCCAAAGTCAATATGTGCATGTATCTTCTATACCCGTTTATATCTCAAATTCAGGCTCAAAACACTTGAAAATTCAATATTTTGGGGTCCCAGAAGCAATCTGTACATGCCTACACAGTGCTAGAATATTTTCAAAATATAGGCTAAAAACATGCTAAAAATCGACATTTTAGGTGCCAAAAAATCGATATCTCAAATTCAGTCCCAAAACAACCTAAAATTCGATATTTAGAGGTCCCAGAAGGTATCTGTATATGCCTACTCCGTGTTAGAGTATTTTCAAAATACAGGCCAAAAACATACTGAAAATCGATCTCTTAGGTGCCCAAAAGTCGATATGTGCATGCATCTTCTGTAAACGTTTATATCTTAAATTCAGGCTCAAAACACCCGAAAATTCAATATTTTGGGGTCCCAGAAGCAATCTGTACATGCCTACTCAGTGTTAGAGTATTTTCAAAATACAGGCCCAAAACATGCTGAAAATCGATATTTTAGATGCCCAAAGTCAATATGTGCATGTATCTTCTGTACCCGTTTATATCTCAAATTCAGGCTCAAAACACTTGAAAATTCAATATTTTGGGGTCCCAGAAGCAATCTGTACATGCCTACACAGTGCTAGAATATTTTCAAAATATAGGCTAAAAACATGCTAAAAATCGACATTTTAGGTGCCAAAAAATCGATATCTCAAATTCAGTCCCAAAACAACCGAAAATTCGATATTTAGAGGTCCCAGAAGGTATCTGTACATGCCTACTCCGTGTTAGAGTATTTTCAAAATACAGGCCAAAAACATACTGAAAATCGATCTCTTAGGTGCCCAAAAGTCGATATGTGCATGCATCTTCTGTACCCGTTTATATCTTAAATTCAGGCTCAAAACACCCGAAAATTCAATATTTTGGGGTCCCAGAAGCAATCTGTACATGCCTACACAGTGCTAGAATATTTTCAAAATATATGCTAAAAACATGCTAAAAATCGACATTTTAGGTGCCAAAAAATCGATATCTCAAATTCAGTCCCAAAAAACCAGAAAATTCGATATTTAGAGGTCCCAGAAGGTATCTGTACATGCTTACTCCATGTTAGAGTATTTTCAAAATACAGGCCAAAAACATACTGAAAATCGATCTTTTAGGTGCCCAAAAGTCGATATGTGCATGCATCTTCTGTACCCGTTTATATCTCAAATTCAGGCTCAAAACACCCGAAAATTCAATATTTTGGGGTCCCAGAAGCAATCTTTACATGCCTACTCAGTGTTAGAGTATTTTCAAAATACAGGCCCAAAACATGCTGAAAATCGATATTTTAGATGCCCAAAGTCGATATGTGCATGTATCTTCTGTACCCGTTTATATCTCAAATTCAGGCTCAAAATACCCGAAAATTCAATATTTTGGGGTCCCAGAAGCAATCTGAACATGCCTACACAGTGCTAGAATATTTTCAAAATATAGGCTAAAAACATGCTAAAAATCGACATTTTAGGTTCCAAAAAATCGATATCTCAAATTCAGTCCCAAAACACCCGAAAATTCGATATTTAGAGGTCCCAGAAGGTATCTGTACATGCCTACTCCGTGTTAGAGTATTTTCAAAATACAGGCCAAAAACATACTGAAAATCGATCTCTTAGGTGCCCAAAAGTCGATATGTGCATGCATCTTCTGTACCCGTTTATATCTCAAATTCTGGCCCTAAACACCCGAAAATTCGATATTTTGGGGTCCCAGAAGCGATCTGTACATGCCTACTCCGTGTTAGAGTATTTTCAAAATTCAGGCCCAAAACATGCTGAAAATCGATATTTTTGGTGCCCAAAGTCAATATATGCATGTATCTTCTGTACCCGTTTATATCTCAAATTAGACTCAAAACACCCGAAAATTCAATATTTTGGGGTCCCAGAAGCAATCTGTACATGCCTACTCAGTGTTAGAGTATTTTCAAAATACAGGCCCAAAACATGCTGAAAATCGATATTTTAGATGCCCAAAGTCAATATGTGCATGTATCTTCTGTAACCGTTTATATCTCAAATTCAGGCTCAAAACACCCGAAAATTCAATATTTCTGGGTCCCAGAAGCAATCTGTACATGCCTAAACAGTGCTAGAATATTTTCAAAATATAGGCTAAAAACATGCTAAAAATCGACATTTTAGGTGCCAAAAAATCGATATCTCAAATTCAGTCCCAAAACACCCTAAAATTCGATATTTAGAGGTCCCTGAAGGTATCTGTACATGCCTACTCCGTGTTAGAGTATTTTCAAAATACAGGCCAAAAACATACTGAAAATCGATCTTTTAGGTGCCCAAAAGTCGATATGTGCATGCATCTTCTGTACCTGTTTATATCTCAAATTCTGGCCCTAAACACCCGAAAATTCGATATTTTGGGGTCCCAGAAGCGATCTGTACATGCCTACTCCGTGTTAGAGTATTTTCAAAATTCAGGCCCAAAACATGCTGAAAATCGATATTTTAGATGCCTAAAGTCAATATGTGCATGTATCTTCTGTACCCGTTTATATCTCAAATTCAGGCTCAAAACACCCGAAAATTCAATATTTTGGGTTCCCAGAAGCAATCTGTACAGTGCTAGAATATTTTCAAAATATAGGTTAAAAACATGCTAAAAATCGATCTTTTAGGTGCCAAAAAGTCAATATCTCAAATTCAGTCCCAAAACACCCGAAAATTCGATATGTAGGGGTCCCAGAAGCGATCTGTACATGCCTACTCCGTGTTAGAGTATTTTCAAAGTACATGCTCAAAACATACTGAAAATCGATCTTTTAGGTGCCCAAAAGTCGATATGTGCATGCATCTTCAGTACCCGTTTATATCTCAAATTCAGGCTCAAAACACCCGAAAATTCAATATTTTGGGGTCCCAGAAGCGATCTGTACATGCCTACTCCGTGTTAGAGTATTTTCAAAATTCAGGCCCAAAACATGCTGAAAATCGATATTTTTGGCGCCCAAAGTCAATATGTGCATGTATCTTCTGTACCCGTTTATATCTCAAATTCAGGCTCAAAACACCCTAAAATTCAATATTTTGGGGTCCCAGAAGTAATCTGTACATGCCTACACAGTGCTAGAATATTTTCAAAATATAGGCTAAAAACATGCTAAAAATCGACATTTTAGGTGCCAAAAAATCGATATCTCAAATTCAGTCCCAAAACACCAGAAAATTCGATATTTAGAGATCCCAGAAGCTATCTGTACATGCCTACTCCGTGTTAAAGTATTTTCAAAATACATGCTCAAAACATACTGAAAATCGATCTTTTAGGTGCACAAAAGTCGATATGTGCATGCATCTTCAGTACCCGTTTATATCTCAAATTCAGGCTCAAAACACCCGAAAATTCAATATTTTGGGGTCCCAGAAGCAATCTGTACATGCCTACTCCGTGTTAGAGTATTTTCAAAATGCAGGCCCAAAACATGCTGAAAATCGATATTTTTGGTGCCCAAAGTCAATATGTGCATGTATCTTCTGTACCCGTTTATATCTCAAATTCAGGCTCAAAACACCCGAAAATTCAATATTTTGGGGTCCCAGAAGCAATCTGTACATGCCTACTCAGTGCTAGAATATTTTCAAAATATAGGCTAAAAACATGCTAAAAATCGATCTTTTAGGTGCCAAAAAGTCGATATCTCAAATTCAGTCCCAAAACACCTGAAAATTCGATATTTAGGGGTCCCAGAAGCGATCTGTACATGCCTACTCCGTGTTAGAGTATTTTCAAAATACATGCTCAAAACATACTGAAAATCGATCTTTTAGGTGCACAAAAGTCGATATGTGCATGCATCTTCAATACCCGTTTATATCTCAAATTCAGGCTCAAAACACCCGAAAATTCAATATTTTGGGGTCCCAGAAGCAATCTGTACATGCCTACACAGTGCTAGAATATTTTCAAAATATAGGCTAAAAAACATGCTAAAAATCGACATATTAGGTGCCAAAAAATCGATATCTCAAATTCAGTCACAAAACACCAGAAAATTCGATATTTAGAGGTCCCAGAAGGTATCTGTACATGCCTACTCCGTGTTAGAGTATTTTCAAAATACAGGCCAAAAACATACTGAAAATCGATCTTTTAGGTGCCCAAAAGTCGATATGTGCATGCATCTTCTGTACCCGTTTATATCTCAAATTCTGGCCCTAAACACCCGAAAATTCGATATTTTGGGGTCCCAGAAGCGATCTGTACATGCCTACTCCGTGTTAGAGTATTTTCAAAATTCAGGCCCAAAACATGCTGAAAATCGATATTTTTGGTGCCCAAAATCAATATGTGCATGTATCTTCTGTACCCGTTTATATCTCAAATTCAGGCTCAAAACACCCGAAAATTCAATATTTTGGGGTCCCAGAAGCAATCTGTACATGCCTACTCAGTGCTAGAATATTTTCAAAATATAGGCTAAAAACATGCTAAAATTCGATCTTTTAGATGCCAAAAAGTCGATATCTCAAATTCAGTCCCAAAACACCCGAAAATTCGATATTTAGGGGTCCCAGAAGCGATCTGTACATGCCTACTCCGTGTTAGAGTATTTTCAAAATACATGCTCAAAACATACTGAAAATCGATCTTTTAGGTGCACAAAAGTCGATATGTGCATGCATCTTCAGTACCCGTTTATATCTCAAATTCAGGCTTAAAACACCCGAAAATTCAATATTTTGGGGTCCCAGAAGCAATCTGTACATGCCTACTCCGTGTTAGAGTATTTTCAAAATACAGGCCCAAAACATGCTGAAAATCGATATTTTAGATGCCCAAAGTCAATATGTGCATGTATCTTCTGTACCCGTTTATATCTCAAATTCAGGCACAAAACACCAGAAAATTCAATATTTTGGGGTCCCAGAAGCAATCTGTACATGCCTACTCAGTGCTAGAATATTTTCAAAATATAGGCTAAAAACATGCTAAAAATCGACATTTTAGGTGCCAAAAATTCGATATCTCAAATTCAGTCCCAAAACACCCGAAAATTCGATATTTAGAGGTCCCAGAAGGTATCTGTACATGCCTACTCCGTGTTAGAGAAATTTCAAAATACAGGCCAAAAACATTCTGAAAATCGATCTCTTAGGTGCCCAAAAGTCGATATGTGCATGGATCTTCTGTACCCGTTTATATCTCAAATTCTGGCCCTAAACACCCGAAAATTCGATATTTTGGGGTCCCAGAAGCGATCTGTACATGCCTACTCCGTGTTAGAGTATTTTCAAAATTCAGGCCCAAAACATGCTGAAAATCGATATTTTTGGTGCCCAAAGTCAATATGTGCATGTATCTTCTGTACCCGTTTATATCTCAAATTAGGCTCAAAACACCCGAAAATTCAATATTTTGGGGTCCCAGAAGCAATCTGTACATGCCTACTCAGTGTTAGAGTATTTTCAAAATACAGGCCCAAAACATGCTGAAAATCGATATTTTAGATGCCCAAAGTCAATATGTGCATGTATCTTCTGTACCCGTTTATATCTCAAATTCAGGCTCAAAACACCCGAAAATTCAATATTTCTGGGTCCCAGAAGCAATCTGTACATGCCTAAACAGTGCTAGAATATTTTCAAAATATAGGCTAAAAACATGCTAAAAATCGACATTTTAGGTGCCAAAAAATCGATATCTCAAATTCAGTCCCAAAACACCCGAAAATTCGATATTTAGAGGTCCCAGAAGGTATCTGTACATGCCTACTCCGTGTTAGAGTATTTTCAAAATACAGGCCAAAAACATACTGAAAATCGATCTTTTAGGTGCCCAAAAGTCGATATGTGCATGCATCTTCTGTACCTGTTTATATCTCAAATTCTGGCCCTAAACACCCGAAAATTCGATATTTTGGGGTCCCAGAAGCGATCTGTACATGCCTACTCCGTGTTAGAGTATTTTCAAAATTCAGGCCCAAAACATGCTGAAAATCGATATTTTAGATGCCCAAAGTCAATATGTGCATATATCTTCTGTACCCGTTTATATCTCAAATTCAGGCTCAAAACACCCGAAAATTCAATATTTTGGGGTCCCAGAAGCAATCTGTACAGTGCTAGAATATTTTCAAAATATAGGCTAAAAACATGCTAAAAATCGATCTTTTAGGTGCCAAAAAGTCAATATCTCAAATTCAGTCAAAAAAAAACCCGAAAATTCGATATGTAGGGGTCCCAGAAGCGATCTCTACATGCCTACTCCGTGTTAGAGTATTTTCAAAGTACATGCTCAAAACATACTGAAAATCGATCTTTTAGGTGCACAAAAGTCGATATGTGCATGCATCATCTGTACCCGTTTATATCTCAAGTTCAGGCTCAAAACACCCAAAAATTCAATATTTTGGGGTCCCAGAAGCAATCTGTACATGCCTACTCAGTGTTAGAGTATTTTCAAAATACAGGCCCAAAACATACTGAAAATCGATATTTTAGATGCCCAAAGTCAATATGTTCATGTATCTTCTGTACCCGTTTATATCTCAAATTCAGGCTCAAAACACCCGAAAATTCAATATTTGGGGGTCCCAGAAGCAATCTGTACAGTGCTAGAATATTTTCAAAATATAGGCTAAAAACATGCTAAAAATCGATCTTTTAAGTGCCAAAAAGTCGATATCTCAAATTCAGTCCCAAAACACCCGAAAATTCGATATTTAGGGGTCCCAGAAGCGATCTGTACATGCCTACACCGTGTTAGAGTATTTTCAAAATACAGGCCAAAATCATACTGAAAATCGATCTTTTAGGTGCCCAAAAGTCGATATGTGCATGCATCTTCTGTACCCGTTTATATCTCAAATTCTGGCCCTAAACACCCGAAAATTCGATATTTTGGGGTCCCAGAAGCGATCTGTACATGCCTACTCCGTGTTAGAGTATTTTCAAAATTCAGGCCCAAAACATGCTGAAAATCGATATTTTTGGCGCCCAAAGTCAATATGTGCATGTATCTTCTGTACCCGTTTATATCTCAAATTCAGGCTCAAAACACCCGAAAATTCAATATTTTGGGGTCCCAGAAGTAATCTGTACATGCCTACACAGTGCTAGAATATTTTCAAAATATAAGCTAAAAACATGCTAAAAATCGACATTTTAGGTGCCAAAAAATCGATATCTCAAATTCAGTCCCAAAAAACCAGAAAATTCGATATTTAGAGGTCCCAGAAGGTATCTGTACATGCTTACTCCGTGTTAGAGTATTTTCAAAATACAGGCCAAAAACATACTGAAAATCGATCTTTTAGGTGCCCAAAAGTCGATATGTGCATGCATCTTCTGTACCCGTTTATATCTCAAATTCAGGCTCAAAACACCCAAAAATTCAATATTTTGGGGTCCCAGAAGCAATCTGTACATGCCTACTCAGTGTTAGAGTATTTTCAAAATACAGGCCCAAAACATGCTGAAAATCGATATTTTAGATGCCCAAAGTCAATATGTGCATGTATCTTCTATACCCGTTTATATCTCAAATTCAGGCTCAAAACACTTGAAAATTCAATATTTTGGGGTCCCAGAAGCAATCTGTACATGCCTACACAGTGCTAGAATATTTTCAAAATATAGGCTAAAAACATGCTAAAAATCGACATTTTAGGTGCCAAAAAATCGATATCTCAAATTCAGTCCCAAAACAACCTAAAATTCGATATTTAGAGGTCCCAGAAGGTATCTGTATATGCCTACTCCGTGTTAGAGTATTTTCAAAATACAGGCCAAAAACATACTGAAAATCGATCTCTTAGGTGCCCAAAAGTCGATATGTGCATGCATCTTCTGTAAACGTTTATATCTTAAATTCAGGCTCAAAACACCCGAAAATTCAATATTTTGGGGTCCCAGAAGCAATCTGTACATGCCTACTCAGTGTTAGAGTATTTTCAAAATACAGGCCCAAAACATGCTGAAAATCGATATTTTAGATGCCCAAAGTCAATATGTGCATGTATCTTCTGTACCCGTTTATATCTCAAATTCAGGCTCAAAACACTTGAAAATTCAATATTTTGGGGTCCCAGAAGCAATCTGTACATGCCTACACAGTGCTAGAATATTTTCAAAATATAGGCTAAAAACATGCTAAAAATCGACATTTTAGGTGCCAAAAAATCGATATCTCAAATTCAGTCCCAAAACAACCGAAAATTCGATATTTAGAGGTCCCAGAAGGTATCTGTACATGCCTACTCCGTGTTAGAGTATTTTCAAAATACAGGCCAAAAACATACTGAAAATCGATCTCTTAGGTGCCCAAAAGTCGATATGTGCATGCATCTTCTGTACCCGTTTATATCTTAAATTCAGGCTCAAAACACCCGAAAATTCAATATTTTGGGGTCCCAGAAGCAATCTGTACATGCCTACACAGTGCTAGAATATTTTCAAAATATATGCTAAAAACATGCTAAAAATCGACATTTTAGGTGCCAAAAAATCGATATCTCAAATTCAGTCCCAAAAAACCAGAAAATTCGATATTTAGAGGTCCCAGAAGGTATCTGTACATGCTTACTCCATGTTAGAGTATTTTCAAAATACAGGCCAAAAACATACTGAAAATCGATCTTTTAGGTGCCCAAAAGTCGATATGTGCATGCATCTTCTGTACCCGTTTATATCTCAAATTCAGGCTCAAAACACCCGAAAATTCAATATTTTGGGGTCCCAGAAGCAATCTTTACATGCCTACTCAGTGTTAGAGTATTTTCAAAATACAGGCCCAAAACATGCTGAAAATCGATATTTTAGATGCCCAAAGTCGATATGTGCATGTATCTTCTGTACCCGTTTATATCTCAAATTCAGGCTCAAAATACCCGAAAATTCAATATTTTGGGGTCCCAGAAGCAATCTGAACATGCCTACACAGTGCTAGAATATTTTCAAAATATAGGCTAAAAACATGCTAAAAATCGACATTTTAGGTTCCAAAAAATCGATATCTCAAATTCAGTCCCAAAACACCCGAAAATTCGATATTTAGAGGTCCCAGAAGGTATCTGTACATGCCTACTCCGTGTTAGAGTATTTTCAAAATACAGGCCAAAAACATACTGAAAATCGATCTCTTAGGTGCCCAAAAGTCGATATGTGCATGCATCTTCTGTACCCGTTTATATCTCAAATTCTGGCCCTAAACACCCGAAAATTCGATATTTTGGGGTCCCAGAAGCGATCTGTACATGCCTACTCCGTGTTAGAGTATTTTCAAAATTCAGGCCCAAAACATGCTGAAAATCGATATTTTTGGTGCCCAAAGTCAATATATGCATGTATCTTCTGTACCCGTTTATATCTCAAATTAGACTCAAAACACCCGAAAATTCAATATTTTGGGGTCCCAGAAGCAATCTGTACATGCCTACTCAGTGTTAGAGTATTTTCAAAATACAGGCCCAAAACATGCTGAAAATCGATATTTTAGATGCCCAAAGTCAATATGTGCATGTATCTTCTGTAACCGTTTATATCTCAAATTCAGGCTCAAAACACCCGAAAATTCAATATTTCTGGGTCCCAGAAGCAATCTGTACATGCCTAAACAGTGCTAGAATATTTTCAAAATATAGGCTAAAAACATGCTAAAAATCGACATTTTAGGTGCCAAAAAATCGATATCTCAAATTCAGTCCCAAAACACCCTAAAATTCGATATTTAGAGGTCCCTGAAGGTATCTGTACATGCCTACTCCGTGTTAGAGTATTTTCAAAATACAGGCCAAAAACATACTGAAAATCGATCTTTTAGGTGCCCAAAAGTCGATATGTGCATGCATCTTCTGTACCTGTTTATATCTCAAATTCTGGCCCTAAACACCCGAAAATTCGATATTTTGGGGTCCCAGAAGCGATCTGTACATGCCTACTCCGTGTTAGAGTATTTTCAAAATTCAGGCCCAAAACATGCTGAAAATCGATATTTTAGATGCCTAAAGTCAATATGTGCATGTATCTTCTGTACCCGTTTATATCTCAAATTCAGGCTCAAAACACCCGAAAATTCAATATTTTGGGTTCCCAGAAGCAATCTGTACAGTGCTAGAATATTTTCAAAATATAGGTTAAAAACATGCTAAAAATCGATCTTTTAGGTGCCAAAAAGTCAATATCTCAAATTCAGTCCCAAAACACCCGAAAATTCGATATGTAGGGGTCCCAGAAGCGATCTGTACATGCCTACTCCGTGTTAGAGTATTTTCAAAGTACATGCTCAAAACATACTGAAAATCGATCTTTTAGGTGCCCAAAAGTCGATATGTGCATGCATCTTCAGTACCCGTTTATATCTCAAATTCAGGCTCAAAACACCCGAAAATTCAATATTTTGGGGTCCCAGAAGCGATCTGTACATGCCTACTCCGTGTTAGAGTATTTTCAAAATTCAGGCCCAAAACATGCTGAAAATCGATATTTTTGGCGCCCAAAGTCAATATGTGCATGTATCTTCTGTACCCGTTTATATCTCAAATTCAGGCTCAAAACACCCTAAAATTCAATATTTTGGGGTCCCAGAAGTAATCTGTACATGCCTACACAGTGCTAGAATATTTTCAAAATATAGGCTAAAAACATGCTAAAAATCGACATTTTAGGTGCCAAAAAATCGATATCTCAAATTCAGTCCCAAAACACCAGAAAATTCGATATTTAGAGATCCCAGAAGCTATCTGTACATGCCTACTCCGTGTTAAAGTATTTTCAAAATACATGCTCAAAACATACTGAAAATCGATCTTTTAGGTGCACAAAAGTCGATATGTGCATGCATCTTCAGTACCCGTTTATATCTCAAATTCAGGCTCAAAACACCCGAAAATTCAATATTTTGGGGTCCCAGAAGCAATCTGTACATGCCTACTCAGTGTTAGAGTATTTTCAAAATACAGGCCCAAAACATGCTGAAAATCGATATTTTAGATGCCCAAAGTCAATATGTGCATGTATCTTCTGTACCCGTTTATATCTCAAATTCAGGCTCAAAACACTCGAAAATTCAATATTTTGGGGTCCCAGAAGCAATCTGTACATGCCTACACAGTGCTAGAATATTTTCAAAATATAAGCTAAAAACATGCTAAAAATCGACATTTTAGGTGCCAAAAAATCGATATCTCAAATTCAGTCCCAAAAAACCAGAAAATTCGATATTTAGAGGTCCCAGAAGGTATCTGTACATGCTTACTCCGTGTTAGAGTATTTTCAAAATACAGGACAAAAACATACTGAAAATCGATCTTTTAGGTGCCCAAAAGTCGATATGTGCATGCATCTTCTGTACCCGTTTATATCTCAAATTCAGGCTCAAAACACCCGAAAATTCAATATTTTGGGGTCCCAGAAGCAATCTTTACATGCCTACTCAGTGTTAGAGTATTTTAAAAATACAGGCCCAAAACATGCTGAAAATCGATATTTTAGATGCCCAAAGTCAATATGTGCATGTATCTTCTGTACCCGTTTATATCTCAAATTCAGGCTCAAAATACCCGAAAATTCAATATTTTGGGGTCCCAGAAGCAATCTGTACATGCCTACACAGTGCTAGAATATTTTCAAAATATAGGCTAAATACATGCTAAAAATCGACATTTTAGGTGCCAAAAAATCGATATCTCAAATTCAGTCCCAAAACACCCGAAAATTCGATATTTAGAGGTCCCAGAAGGTATCTGTACATGCCTACTCCGTGTTAGAGTATTTTCAAAATACAGGCCAAAAACATACTGAAAATCGATCTCTTAGGTGCCCAAAAGTCGATATGTGCATGCATCTTCTGTACCCGTTTATATCTCAAATTCTGGCCCTAAACACCCGAAAATTCGATATTTTGGGGTCCCAGAAGCGATCTGTACATGCCTACTCCGTGTTAGAGTATTTTCAAAATTCAGGCCCAAAACATGCTGAAAATCGATATTTTTGGTGCCCAAAGTCAATATGTGCATGTATCTTCTGTACCCGTTTATATCTCAAATTCAGGCTCAAAACACCCGAAAATTCAATATTTTGGGGTCCCAGAAGCAATCTGTACATGCCTACACAGTGCTAGAATATTTTCAAAATATAAGCTAAAAACATGCTAAAAATCGATCTTTTAGGTGCCAAAAAATCGATATCTCAAATTCAGTCCCAAAAAACCAGAAAATTCGATATTTAGAGGTCCCAGAAGGTATCTGTACATGCTTACTCCGTGTTAGAGTATTTTCAAAATACAGGACAAAAACATACTGAAAATCGATCTTTTAGGTGCCCAAAAGTCGATATGTGCATGCATCTTCTGTACCCGTTTATATCTCAAATTCAGGCTCAAAACACCCGAAAATTCAATATTTTGGGGTCCCAGAAGCAATCTTTACATGCCTACTCAGTGTTAGAGTATTTTCAAAATACAGGCCCAAAACATGCTGAAAATCGATATTTTAGATGCCCAAAGTCAATATGTGCATGTATCTTCTGTACCCGTTTATATCTCAAATTCAGGCTCAAAATACCCGAAAATTCAATATTTTGGGGTCCCAGAAGCAATCTGTACATGCCTACACAGTGCTAGAATATTTTCAAAATATAGGCTAAATACATGCTAAAAATCGACATTTTAGGTGCCAAAAAATCGATATCTCAAATTCAGTCCCAAAACACCCGAAAATTCGATATTTAGAGGTCCCAGAAGGTATCTGTACATGCCTACTCCGTGTTAGAGTATTTTCAAAATACAGGCCAAAAACATACTGAAAATCGATCTCTTAGGTGCCCAAAAGTCGATATGTGCATGCATCTTCTGTACCCGTTTATATCTCAAATTCTGGCCCTAAACACCCGAAAATTCGATATTTTGGGGTCCCAGAAGCGATCTGTACATGCCTACTCCGTGTTAGAGTATTTTCAAAATTCAGGCCCAAAACATGCTGAAAATCGATATTTTTGGTGCCCAAAGTCAATATGTGCATGTATCTTCTGTACCCGTTTATATCTCAAATTCAGGCTCAAAACACCCGAAAATTCAATATTTTGGGGTCCCAGAAGCAATCTGTACATGCCTACTCAGTGCTAGAATATTTTCAAAATATAGGCTAAAAACATGCTAAAAATCGATCTTTTAGGTGCCAAAAAGTCGATATCTCAAATTCAGTCCCAAAACACCCGAAAATTCGATATTTAGGGGTCCCAGAAGCGATCTGTACATGCCTACTCCGTGTTAGAGTATTTTCAAAATACATGCTCAAAACATACTGAAAATCGATCTTTTAGGTGCACAAAAGTCGATATGTGCATGCATCTTCAGTACCCGTTTATATCTCAAATTCAGGCTCAAAACACCCGAAAATTCAATATTTTGGGGTCCCAGAAGCAATCTGTACATGCCTACTCCGTGTTAGAGTATTTTCAAAATGCAGGCCCAAAACATGCTGAAAATCGATATTTTTGGTGCCCAAAGTCAATATGTGCATGTATCTTCTGTACCCGTTTATATCTCAAATTCAGGCTCAAAACACCCGAAAATTCAATATTTTGGGGTCCCAGAAGCAATCTGTACATGCCTACTCAGTGCTAGAATATTTTCAAAATATAGGCTAAAAACATGCTAAAAATCGATCTTTTAGGTGCCAAAAAGTCGATATCTCAAATTCAGTCCCAAAACACCTGAAAATTCGATATTTAGGGGTCCCAGAAGCGATCTGTACATGCCTACTCCGTGTTAGAGTATTTTCAAAATACATGCTCAAAACATACTGAAAATCGATCTTTTAGGTGCACAAAAGTCGATATGTGCATGCATCTTCAATACCCGTTTATATCTCAAATTCAGGCTCAAAACACCCGAAAATTCAATATTTTGGGGTCCCAGAAGCAATCTGTACATGCCTACACAGTGCTAGAATATTTTCAAAATATAGGCTAAAAAACATGCTAAAAATCGACATATTAGGTGCCAAAAAATCGATATCTCAAATTCAGTCACAAAACACCAGAAAATTCGATATTTAGAGGTCCCAGAAGGTATCTGTACATGCCTACTCCGTGTTAGAGTATTTTCAAAATACAGGCCAAAAACATACTGAAAATCGATCTTTTAGGTGCCCAAAAGTCGATATGTGCATGCATCTTCTGTACCCGTTTATATCTCAAATTCTGGCCCTAAACACCCGAAAATTCGATATTTTGGGGTCCCAGAAGCGATCTGTACATGCCTACTCCGTGTTAGAGTATTTTCAAAATTCAGGCCCAAAACATGCTGAAAATCGATATTTTTGGTGCCCAAAATCAATATGTGCATGTATCTTCTGTACCCGTTTATATCTCAAATTCAGGCTCAAAACACCCGAAAATTCAATATTTTGGGGTCCCAGAAGCAATCTGTACATGCCTACTCAGTGCTAGAATATTTTCAAAATATAGGCTAAAAACATGCTAAAATTCGATCTTTTAGATGCCAAAAAGTCGATATCTCAAATTCAGTCCCAAAACACCCGAAAATTCGATATTTAGGGGTCCCAGAAGCGATCTGTACATGCCTACTCCGTGTTAGAGTATTTTCAAAATACATGCTCAAAACATACTGAAAATCGATCTTTTAGGTGCACAAAAGTCGATATGTGCATGCATCTTCAGTACCCGTTTATATCTCAAATTCAGGCTCAAAACACCCGAAAATTCAATATTTTGGGGTCCCAGAAGCAATCTGTACATGCCTACTCAGTGTTAGAGTATTTTCAAAATACAGGCCCAAAACATGCTGAAAATCGATATTTTAGATGCCCAAAGTCAATATGTGCATGTATCTTCTGTACCCGTTTATATCTCAAATTCAGGCTCAAAACACCCGGAAATTCAATATTTTGGGGTCGCAAAAGCAATCTGTACATGCCTACACAGTGCTAGAATATTTTCAAAATATAGGCTAAAAACATGCTAAAAATCGACATTATAGGTGCCAATAATCGATATCTCAAATTCAGTCCCAAAACACCCGAAAATTCGATATTTAGAGGTCCCAGAAGGTATCTGTACATGCCTACTCCGTGTTAGATTATTTTCAAAATTCAGGCCCAAAACATGCTGAAAATCGATATTTTTGGTGCCCAAAGTCAATATGTGCATGTATCTTCTGTACCCGTTTATATCTCAAATTCAGGCTCAAAACACCGGAAAATTCATTATTTTGGGGTCCCAGAAGCAATCTGTACATGCCAACTCAGTGCTAGAATATTTTCAAAATATAGGCTAAAAACATGCTAAAAATCTATCTTTTAGGTGCCAAAAAGTCGATATCTCAAATTCAGTCCCAAAACACCCGAAAATTCGATATTTATGGGTCCCAGAAGCGATCTGGACATGCCTACTCCGTGTTAGAGTATTTTCAAAATACATGCTCAAAACATACTGAAAATCGATCTTTTAGGTGCACAAAAGTCGATATGTGCATACATCTTCAGTACCCGTTTATATCTCAAATTCAGGCTCAAAACACCCGAAAATTCGATATTTTGGGGTCCCAGAAGCAATCTGTTCATGCCTACTCCGTGTTAGAGTATTTTCTAAATTCAAGCCCAAAACATGCTGAAAATCGATATTTTTGGTGCCCAAAGTCAATATGTGCATGTATCTTCTGTACCCGTTTATATCTCAAATTCAGGCTCAAAACACCGGAAAATTCAATATTTTGGGGTCCCAGAAGCGATCTGTACATGCCTACTCCGTGTTAGAGTATTTTCAAAATACATGCTCAAAACATACTGAAAATCGATCTTTTAGGTGCACAAAAGTCGATATGTGCATGCATCTTCAGTACCCGTTTATATCTCAAATTCAGGCTCAAAACACCCGAAAATTCAATATTTTGGGGTCCCAGAAGCAATCTGTACATGCCTACTCAGTGTTAGAGTATTTTTCAAAATACAGGCCCAAAACATGCTGAAAATCGATATTGTAGATGCCCAAAGTCAATATGTGCATGTATCTTCTGTACCCGTGTATATCTCAAATTCAGGCACAAAACACCCAAAAATTCAATATTTTGGGGTCCCAGAAGCAATCTGTGCATGCCTACACAGTGCTAGAATATTTTCAAAATATAGGCTAAAAACATGCTAAAAATCGACAATTTAGGTGCCAAAAAATCGATATATCAAATTCAGTCCCAAAACACCCGAAAATTCGATATTTAGAGGTCCCAGAAGGTATCTGTACATGCCTACTCCGTGTTAGAGTATTTTCAAAACACAGGCCAAAAACATACTGAAAATCGATCTTTTAGGTGCCCAAAAGTCGATATGTGCATGCATCTTCTGTACCCGTTTATATCTCAAATTCTGGCCCTAAACACCCGAAAATTCGATATTTTGGGGTCCCAGAAGCGATCTGTACATGCCTACTCCGTGTTAGAGTATTTTCAAAATTCAGGCCCAAAACATGCTGAAAATCGATATTTTTGGTGCCCAAAGTCAATATGTGCATTATCTTCTGTACCCGTTTATATCTCAAATTCAGGCTCAAAACACCCGAAAATTCAATATTTTGAGGTCCCAGAAGCAATCTGTACTCAGTGCTACAATATTTTCAAAATATAGGCTAAAAACATGTTAAAAATCGATCTTTTAGGTGCCAAAAAGTCGATATCTCAAATTCAGTCCCAAAACACCCGAAAATTCGATATATTGGGGTCCTAGAAGCGATCTGTACATGCCTACTCCGTGTTAGAGTATTTTCAAAATACATGCTCAAAACATACTGAAAATCGATCTTTTAGGTGCACAAAAGTCGATATGTGCATGCATCTTCAGTACCCGTTTATATCTCAAATTCAGGCTCAAAACACCCGAAAATTCAATATTTTGGGGTCCCAGAAGCAATCTGTACATGCCTACTCAGTGTTAGAGTATTTTCAAAATACAGGCCCAAAACATGCTGAAAATCGATATTTTAGATGCCCAAAGTCAATATGTGCATGTATCTTCTGTACCCGTTTATATCTCAAATTCAGGCTCAAAACACCCGAAAATTCAATATTTTGGGGTCCCAGAAGCAATCTGTACATGCCTACACAGTACTAGAATATTTTCAAAATATAGGCTAAAAACATGCTAAAAATCGACATTTTAGGTGCCAAAAAATCGATATCTCAAATTCAGTCCCAAAACACCCAAAAATTCGATATTTAGAGGTCCCAGAAGGTATCTGTAGATGCCTACTCCGTGTTAGAGTATTTTCAAAATACAGGCCAAAAACATACTGAAAATCGATCTTTTAGGTGCCCAAAAGTCGATATGTGCATGCATCTTCTGTACCCGTTTATAACTCAAATTCTGGCCTTAAACACCCGAAAATTCGATATTTTGGGGTCCCAGAAGCGATCTGTACATGCCTACTCCGTGTTAGAGTATTTTCAAAATTCAGGCCCAAAACATGCTGAAAATCGATATTTTTGGTGCCCAAAGTCAATATGTGCATGTATCTTCTGTGCCCGTTTATATCTCAAATTCAGGCTCAAAACACCCGAAAATTCAATATTTTGAGGTCCCAGAAGCAATCTGTACTCATTGCTACAATATTTTCAAAATATAGGCTAAAAACATGTTAAAAATCGATCTTTTAGGTGCCAAAAAGTCGATATCTCAAATTCAGTCCCAAAACACCCGAAAATTCGATATTTTGGGGTCCTAGAAGCGATCTGTACATGCCTACTCCGTGTTAGAGTATTTTCAAAATACATGCTCAAAACATACTGAAAATCGATCTTTTAGGTGCACAAAAGTCGATATGTGCATGCATCTTCAGTACCCGTTTATATCTCAAATTCAGGCTCAAAACACCCGAAAATTCAATATTTTGGGGTCCCAAAAGCAATCTGTACATGCCTACTCAGTGTTAGAGTATTTTCAAAATACAGGCCCAAAACATGCTGAAAATCGATATTTTAGATGCCCAAAGTCAATATGTGCATGTATCTTCTGTACCCGTTTATATCTCAAATTCAGGCTCAAAACACCCGAAAATTCAATATTTTGGGGTCCCAGAAGCAATCTGTACATGCCTACACAGTGCTAGAATATTTTCAAAATATAGGCTAAAAACATGCTAAAAATCGACATTTTAGGTGCCAAAAAATCGATATCTCAAATTCAGTCCCAAAACACCCAAAAATTCGATATTTAGAGGTCCCAGAAGGTATCTGTAGATGCATACTCCGTGTTAGAGTATTTTCAAAATACAGGCCAAAAACATACTGAAAATCGATCTTTTAGGTGCCCAAAAGTCGATATGTGCATGCATCTTCTGTACCCGTTTATAACTCAAATTCTGGCCTTAAACACCCGAAAATTCGATATTTTGGGGTCCCAGAAGCGATCTGTACATGCCTACTCCGTGTTAGAGTATTTTCAAAATTCAGGCCCAAAACATGCTGAAAATCGATATTTTTGGTGCCCAAAGTCAATATGTGCATGTATCTTCTGTGCCCGTTTATATCTCAAATTCAGGCTCAAAACACCCGAAAATTCAATATTTTGGGGTCCCAGAAGCAATCTGTACAGTGCTAGAATATTTTCAAAATATAGGCTAAAAACATGCTAAAAATCGATCTTTTAGGTGCCAAAAAGTCGATATCTCAAATTCAGTCCCAAAACACCCGAAAATTCGATATTTAGGGGTCCCAGAAGCGATCTGTACATGCCTACTCCGTGTTAGAGTATTTTCAAAATACAGGCCAAAAACATACTGAAAAGCGATCTTTTAGGTGCACAAAAGTCGATATGTGCATGCATCTTCAGTACCCGTTTATATCTCAAATTCAGGCTCAAAACACCCGAAAATTCAATATTTTGGGGTCCCAGAAGCAATCTGTACATGCCTACTCAGTGTTGGAGTATTTTCAAAATACAGGCCCAAAACATGCTGAAAATCGATATTTTTTGCCCAAAAACCAAATATGTGCATGTATCTTCTGTACCCGTTTATATCTCAAATTCAGGCTCAAAACACCCGAAAATTCAATATTTTGGGTTCCCAGAAGCAATCTGTACATGCCTACTCAGTGTTAGAATATTTTCAAAATATAGGCTAAAAACATGCTAAAAATCGATCTTTTTGGTGCCAAAAAGTCGATATCTCAAATTCAGTCCCAAAACACCCGAAAATTCGATATTTAGGGGTCACAGAAGCGATCTGTACATGCCTACTCCGTGTTAGAGTATTTTCAAAATACATGCTCAAAACATACTGAAAATCGATCTTTTAGGTGCACAAAAGTCGATATGTGCATGCATCTTCTGTACCCGTTTATATCTCAAATTCTGGCCCTAAACACCCGAAAATTCGATATTTAGGGGTCCCAGAAGCGATCTGTACATGCCTACTCCGTGTTGGAGTATTTTCAAAATTCAGGCCCAAAACATGCTGAAAATCGATATTTTTGGTGCCCAAAGTCAATATGTGCATGTATCTTCTGTACCAGTTTATATCTCAAATTCAGGCTCAAAACACCCGAAAAATCAATATTTTGGGGTCCCAGAAGCAATCTGTACATGCCTACTCAGTGCTGGAATATTTTCAAAATATAGGCTAAAAACATGCTAAAAATCGATCTTTTAGGTGCCAAAAAGTCGATATCTCAAATTCAGTCCCAAAACACCTGAAAATTCGATATTTAGGGGTCCCAGAAGCGATCTGTACATGCCTACTCCGTGTTAGAGTATTTTCAAAATACATGCTCAAAACATACTGAAAATCGATCTTTTAGGTGCCCAAAAGTCGATATGTGCATGCATCTTCTGTACCCGGTTATATCTCAAATTCTGGCCCTAAACACCCGAAAATTCGATATTTTGGGGTCCCAGAAGCGATCTGTACATGCCTACTCCGTGTTAGAGTATTTTCAAAATTCAGGCCCAAAACATGCTGAAAATCGATATTTTAGATGCCCAAAGTCAATATGTGCATGTATCTTCTGTACCCGTTTATATCTCAAATTCAAGCTCAAAACACCCGAAAATTCAATATTTTGGGGTCCCAGAAGCAATCTGTACATGCCTACTCAGTGCTAGAATATTTTCAAAATATAGGCTAAAAACATGCTAAAAATCGATCTTTTAGATGCCAAAAAGTCGATATCTCAAATTCAGTCCCAAAACACCCGAAAATTCGATATTTAGGTGTCCCAGAAGCGATCTGTACATGCCTACTCCGTGTTAGAGTATTTTCAAAATACATGCTCAAAACATACTGAAAATCGATCTTTTAGGTGCACAAAAGTCGATATGTGCATGCATCTTCAGTACCCGTTTATATCTCAAATTCAGGCTCAAAACACCCGAAAATTCAATCTTTTGGGGTCCCATAAGCAATCTGTACATGCCTACTCAGTGTTAGAGTATTTTCAAAATACAGGCCCAAAACATGCTGAAAATCGATATTTTACATGCCCAAAGTCAATATGTGCATGTATCTTCTGTACCAGTTTATATCTCAAATTCAGGCTCAAAACATCCGAAAATTCAATATTTTGGGGTCCCAGAAGCAATCTGTACATGCCTAGTCAGTGCTAGAATATTTTCAAAATATAGGCTAAAAACATGCTAAAAATCGATCTCTTAGGTGCCAAAAAGTCGATATCTCAAATTCAGTCCCAAAACACCCGAAAATTCGATATTTAGGGGTCCCAGAAGCGATCTGTACATGCCTACTCCGTGTTAGAGTTTTTTCAAAATACATTCTCAAAACATACTGAAAATCGATCTTTTAGGTGCACAAAAGTCGATATGTGCATGCATCTTCAGTACCCGTTTATATCTCAAATTCAGGCTCAAAACACCCAAAAATTCAATATTTTGGGGTCCCAGAAGCAATCTGTACATGCCTACTCAGTGTTAGAGTATTTTTCAAAATACAGGCCCAAAACATGCTGAAAATCGATATTTTAGATGCCCAAAGTCAATATGTGCATGTATCTTCTGTACCCGTTTATATCTCAAATTCAGGCTCAAAACACCCGAAAATTCCATATTTTGGGGTCCCAGAAGCAATCTGTACATGCCTACACTGTGCTAGAATATTTTCAAAATATAGGCTAAAAACATGCTAAAAATCGACATTTTAGGTGCCAAAAAATCGATATCTCAAATTCAGTCCCAAAACACCCGAAAATTCGATATTTAGAGGTCCCAGAAGGTATCTGTACATGCCTACTCCGTGTTAGAGTATTTTCAAAATACAGGCCAAAAACATACTGAAAATCGATCTTTTAGGTGCCCAAAAGTCGATATGTGCATGCATCTTCTGTACCCGTTTATATCTCAAATTCTGGCCCTAAACACCCGAAAATTCGATATTTTGGGGTCCCAGAAGCGATATGTACATGCCTACTCCGTGTTGGAGTATTTTCAAAATTCAGGCCCAAAACATGCTGAAAATCGATATTTTTGGTGCCCAAAGTCAATATGTGCATGTATCTTCTGTACCCGTTTATATCTCAAATTCAGGCTCAAAACACCCGAAAATTCAATATTTTGGGGTCCCAGAAGCAATCTGTACATGCCTACTCAGTGCTTGAATATTTTCAAAATATAGGCTAAAAACATACTAAAAATCGATCTTTTAGGTGCCAAAAAGTCGATATCTCAAATTCAGTCCTAAAACACCCGAAAATTCGATATTTAGGGGTCCCAGAAGCGATCTGTACATGCCTACTCCGTGTTAGAGTATTTTCAAAATACATGCTCAAAACATACTGAAAATCGATCTTTTAGGTGCACAAAAGTCGATATGTGCATGCATCTTCAGTACCCGTTTATATCTCAAATTCAGGCTCAAAACACCCGAAAATTCAATATTTTGGGGTCCCAGCAGCAATCTGTACATGCCTACTCAGTGTTAGAGTATTTTCAAAATACAGGCCCAAAACATGCTGAAAATCGATATTTTAGATGCCCAAAATCAATATGTGCATGTATCTTCTGTGCCCGTTTATATCTCAAATTCAGGCTCAAAACACCCGAAAATTCAATATTTTGGGGTCCCAGAAGCAATCTGTACATGCCTACACAGTGCTAGAATATTTTCAAAATATAGGCTAAAAAACATGCTAAAAATCGACATTTTAGGTGCCAAAAAATCGATATCTCAAATTCAGTCCCAAAACACCCGAAAATTCGATATTTAGAGGTCCCAGAAGGTATCTGTACATGCCTACTCCGTGTTAGAGTATTTTCAAAATACAGGCCAAAAACATACTGAAAATCGATCTTTTAGGTGCCCAAAAGTCGATATGTGCATGCATCTTCTGTACCCGTTTATATCTCAAATTCTGGACCTAAACACCCGAAAATTCAATATTTTGGGGTCCCAGAAGCAATCTGTACATGCCTACTCAGTGTTAGAGTATTTTAAAAATACAGGCCCAAAACATGCTGAAAATCGATATTTTACATGCCCAAAGTCAATATGTGCATGTATCTTCTGTACCAGTTTATATCTCAAATTCAGGCTCAAAACACCCGAAAATTCAATATTTTGGGGTCCCAGAAGCAATCTGTACATGCCTACTCAGTGCTAGAATATTTTCAAAATATAGGCTAAAAACATGCTAAAAATCGATCTTTTTGGTGCCAAAAAGTCGATATCTCAAATTCAGTCCCAAAACACCCGAAAATTCGATATTTAGGGGTCACAGAAGCGATCTGTACATGCCTACTCAGTGTTAGAGTATTTTCAAAATACAGGCCCAAAACATGCTGAAAATCGATATTTTAGATGCCCAAAGTCAATATCTGCATGTATCTTCTGTACCCGTTTATATCTCAAATTCAGGCTCAAACACCCGAAAATTCAATATTTTGGGGTCCCAGAAGCAATTTGTACATGCCTACACAGTGCTAGAATATTTTCAAAATATAGGCTAAAAACATGCTAAAAATCGTCATTTTAGGTGCCAAAAAATCGATATCTCAAATTCAGTCCCAAAACACCCGAAAATTCGATATTTAGAGGTCCCAGAAGGTATCTGTACATGCCTACTCCGTGTTAGAGTATTTTCAAAATACAGGCCAAAAACATACTGAAAATCGATCTTTTAGGTGCCCAAAAGTCGATATGTGCATGCATCTTCTGTACCCGTTTATATCTCAAATTCTGGCCCTAAACACCCGAAAATTCGATATTTTGGGGTCCCAGAAGCGATCTGTACATGCCTACTCAGTGTTAGAGTATTTTCAAAATTCAGGCCCAAAACATGCTAAAAATCGATATTTTTGGTGCCCAAAGTCAATATGTGCATGTATCTTCTGTACCCGTTTATATCTCAAATTCAGGCTCAAAACACCCGAAAATTCAATATTTTGGGGTCCCAGAAGCAATCTGTACATGCCTACTCAGTGCTAGAATATTTTCAAAATACAGGCCCAAAACATGCTGAAAATCGATATTTTAGATGCCCAAAGTCAATATGTGCATGTATCTTCTGTACCCGTTTATATCTCAAATTCAGGCTCAAAACACCCGAAAATTCAATATTTTGGGGTCCCAGAAGCAATCTGTACATGCCTACACAGTGCTAGAATATTTTCAAAATATAGGCTAAAAACATGCTAAAAATCGACATTTTAGGTGCCAAAAAATCGATATCTCAAATTCAGTCCCAAAACACCCGATAATTCGATATTTAGAGGTCCCAGAAGGTATCTGTACATGCCTACTCCGTGTTAGAGTATTTTCAAAATACAGGCCAAAAACATACTGAAAATCGATCTTTTAGGTGCCCAAAAGTCGATATGTGCATGCATCTTCTGTACCCGTTTATATCTCAAATTCTGGCCCTAAACACCAGAAAATTCGATATTTTGTGGTCCCAGAAGCGATCTGTACATGCCTACTCCGTGTTAGAGTATTTTCAAAATTCAGGCCCAAAACATGCTGAAAATCGATATTTTTGGTGCCCAAAGTCAATATGTGCATGTATCTTCTGTACCCGTTTATATCTCAAATTCAGGCTCAAAACACCCGAAAATTCAATATTTTGGGGTCCCAGAAGCAATCTGTACAGGGCTAGAATATTTTCAAAATATAGGCTAAAAACATGCTAAAAATCGATCTTTTAGGTGCCAAAAAGTCGATATCTCAAATTCAGTCCCAAAACACCCGAAAATTCGATATTTAGGGGTCCCAGAAGCGATCTGTACATGCCTACTCCGTGTTAGAGTATTTTCAAAATACATGCTCAAAACATACTGAAAATCGATCTTTTAGGTGCACAAAAGTCAATATGTGCATGCATCTTCAGTACCCGATTATATCTCAAATTCAGGCTCAAAACACCCGAAAATTCGATATTTTGGGGTCCCAGAAGCGATCTGTACATGCCTACTCCGTGTTAGAGTATTTTCAAAATTCAGGCCCAAAACATGCTGAAAATCGATATTTTTGGTGCCCAAAGTCAATATGTGCATGTATCTTCTGTACCCGTTTATATCTCAAATTCAGGCTCAAAACACCCGAAAATTCAATATTTTGGGGTCTCAGAAGCAATCTGTACATGCCTACACAGTGCTAGAATATTTTCAAAAAATATGCTAAAAACATGCTAAAAATCGACATTTTAGGTGCCAAAAAATCGATATCTCAAATTCAGTCCCAAAACACCCGAAAATTTGATATTTAGAGGTCCCAGAAGGTATCTGTACATGCCTACTCCGTGTTAGAGTATTTTCAAAATACAGACCAAAAACATACTGAAAATCGATCTTTTAGGTGCCCAAAAGTCGATATGTGCATGCATCTTCTGTACCCGTTTATATCTCAAATTCTGGCCCTAAACACCCGAAAATTCGATATTTTGGGGTCCCAGAAGCGATCTGTACATGCCTACTCCGTGTTAGAGTATTTTCAAAATTCAGGCCCAAAACATGCTGAAAATCGATATTTTTGGTGCCCAAAGTCAATATGTACCCGTTTATATCTCAAATTCAGGCTCAAAACACCCGAAAATTCAATATTTTTGGGTCCCAGAAGCAATCTGTACAGGGCTAGAATATTTTCAAAATATAGGTTAAAAACATGCTAAAAATCGATCTTTTAGGTGCCAAAAAGTCGATATCTCAAATTCAGTCCCAAAACACCCGAAAATTCGATATTTAGGTGTCCCAGAAGCGATCTGTACATGCCTACTCCGTGTTAGAGTATTTTCAAAATACATGCTCAAAACATACTGAAAATCGATCTTTTAGGTGCACAAAAGTCGATATGTGCATGCATCTTCAGTACCCGTTTATATCTCAAATTCATGCTCAAAACACCCGAAAATTCGATATTTTGGGGTCCCAGAAGCGATCTGTACATGCCTACTCCGTGTTAGAGTATTTTCAAAATTCAGGCCCGAAACATGCTGAAAAACGATATTTTTGGTGCCCAAAGTCAATATGTGCATGTATCTTCTGTACCCGTTTATATCTCAAATTCAGGCTCAAGACACCCGAAAATTCAATATTTTGGCGTTCCAGAAGCAATCTGTACATGCCTACTCAGTGCTAGAATATTTTCAAAATATAGGTTAAAAACATGCTAAAAATCGATCTTTTAGGTGCCAAAAAGTCGATATCTCAAATTCAGTCCCAAAACACCCGAAAATTCTATATTTTGGGGTCCCAGAAGCAATCTGTACATGCTTACTCAGTGTTAGAGTATTTTCAAAATACAGGCCCAAAACATACTGAAAATCGATATTTTAGATGCCCAAAGTCAATATGTGCATGCATCTTCTGTACCCGTTTATATCTCAAATTCAGGCTCAAAACACCCGAAAATTCAATATTTTGGGGTCTCAGAAGCAATCTGTACATGCCTACACAGTGCTAGAATATTTTAAAAAAATAGGCTAAAAACATGCTAAAAATCGACATTTTAGGTGCCAAAAAATCGATATCTCAAATTCAGTCCCAAAACACCCGAAAATTCGATATTTAGAGGTCCCAGAAGGTATCTGTACATGCCTACTCCGTGTTAGAGTATTTTCAAAATACAGGCCAAAAACATACTGAAAATCGTTCTGTTAGGTGGACAAAAGTCGATATGTGCATGCATCTTCAGTACCCGTTTATATCTCAAATTCAGGCTCAAAACACCCGATAATTCAATATTTTGGGGTCCCAGAAGCAATCTGTACATGCCTACTCAGTGTTAGAGTATTTTCAAGATACAGGCCCAAAACATGCCGAAAATCTATATTTTAGATGCCCAAAGTCAATATGTGCATGTATCTTCTGTACCCGTTTATCTCTTAAATTCAGGCTCAAAACACCCGAAAATTCAATATTTTGGGGTCCCAGAAGCAATCTGTACATGCCTACACAGTGCTAGAATATTTTCAAAATATAGGCTAAAAACATGCTAAAAATCGATATTTTAGTTGCCAAAAAAGTCAATATCTCAAATTCAGTCCCAAAACACCCGAAAATTCGATATTTAGGGGTCCCAGAAGCGATATGTACATGCCTACTCCGTGTTAGAGTATTTTCAAAATACATGCTCAAAACATACTGAAAATCGATCTTTTAGGTGCACAAAAGTCGATATGTGCATGCATCTTCAGTACCCGTTTATATCTCAAATTCAGGCTCAAAACACCCGAAAATTCAATATTTTGGGGTCCCAGAAGCAATCTGTACATGCCTACTCCGTGTTAGAGTATTTTCAAAATTCAGGCCCAAAACATGCTGAAAATCGATATTTTTGGTGCCCAAAGTCAATATGTGCATGTATCTTCTGTACCCGTTTATATCTCAAATTCAGGCTCAAAACACCCGAAAATTCAATATTTTGGTGTTCCAGAAGCAATCTGTACATGCCTACTCAGTGCTAGAATATTTTCAAAATATAGGTTAAAAACATGCTAAAAATCGATCTTTTAGGTGCCAAAAAGTCGATATCTCAAATTCAGTCCCAAAACACCCGAAAATTCGATATTTTTTGGTCCCAGAAGCAATCTGTACATGCTTACTCAGTGTTAGAGTATTTTCAAAATACAGGCCCGAAACATACTGAAAATCGATATTTTAGATGCCCAAAGTCAATATGTGCATGCATCTTCTGTACCCGTTTATATCTCAAATTCAGGCTCAAAACACCCGAAAATTCAATATTTTGGGGTCTCAGAAGCAATCTGTACATGCCTACACAGTGCTAGAATATTTTCAAAAAATAGGCTAAAAACATGCTAAAAATCGACATTTTAGGTGCCAAAAAATCGATATCTCAAATTCAGTCCCAAAACACCCGAAAATTCGATATTTAGAGGTCCCAGAAGGTATCTGTACATGCCTACTCCGTGTTAGAGTAATTTTAAAATACAGGCCGAAAACATACTGAAAATCGATCTGTTAGGTGCACAAAAGTCGATATGTGCATGCATCTTCAGTACCCGTTTATATCTCAAATTCAGGCTCAAAACACCCGAAAATTCAATATTTTAGGGTCCCAGAAGCAATCTGTACATGCCTACTCAGTGTTAGAGTATTTTCAAGATACAGGCCCAAAACATGCTGAAAATCGATATTTTAGATGCCCAAAGTCAATATGTGCATGTATCTTCTGTACCCGTTTATATCTTAAATTCAGGCTCAAAACACCCGAAAATTCAATATTTTGGGGTCCCAGAAGCAATCTGTACATGCCTACACAGTGCTAGAATATTTTCAAAATATAGGCTAAAAACATGCTAAAAATCGACATTTTAGGTGCCAAAAAATCGATATCTCAAATTCAGTCCCAAAACACCCGAAAATTCGATATTTAGAGGTCCCAGAAGGTATCTGTACATGCCTACTCCGTGTTAGAGTATTTTCAAAATACAGGCCAAAAACATACTGAAAATCGATCTTTTAGGTGCCCAAAAGTCGATATGTGCATGCATCTTCTGTACCTGTTTATATCTCAAATTCTGGCCCTAAACACCCGAAAATTCGATATTTTGGGGTCCCAGAAGCAATCTGTACATGCTTACTCAGTGTTAGAGTATTTTCAAAATACAGGCCCAAAACATACTGAAAATCGATATTTTAGATGCCCAAAGTCAATATGTGCATGCATCTTCTGTACCCGTTTATATCTCAAATTCAGGCTCAAAACACCCGAAAATTCAATATTTTGGGGTCTCAGAAGCAATCTGTACATGCCTACACAGTGCTAGAATATTTTAAAAAAATAGGCTAAAAACATGCTAAAAATCGACATTTTAGGTGCCAAAAAATCGATATCTCAAATTCAGTCCCAAAACACCCGAAAATTCGATATTTAGAGGTCCCAGAAGGTATCTGTACATGCCTACTCCGTGTTAGAGTATTTTCAAAATACAGGCCAAAAACATACTGAAAATCGATCTGTTAGGTGCCCATAGTCAATATGTGCATGCATCTTCTGTACCCGTTTATATCTCAAATTCAGGCTCAAAACACCCGAAAATTCAATATTTTGGGGTCCCAGAAGCAATCTGTACATGCCTACTCAGTGTTAGAGTATTTTCAAGATACAGGCCCAAAACATGCTGAAAATCGATATTTTAGATGCCCAAAGTCAATATGTGCATGTATCTTCTGTACCCGTTTATATCTTAAATTCAGGCTCAAAACACCCGAAAATTCAATATTTTGGGGTCCCAGAAGCAATCTGTACATGCCTACACAGTGCTAGAATATTTTCAAAATATAGGCTAAAAACATGCTAAAAATCGACATTTTAGGTGCCAAAAAATCGATATCTCAAATTCAGTCCCAAAACACCCGAAAATTCGATATTTAGAGGTCCCAGAAGGTATCTGTACATGCCTACTCCGTGTTAGAGTATTTTCAAAATACAGGCCAAAAACATACTGAAAATCGATCTTTTAGGTGCACAAAAGTCGATATGTGCATGCATCTTCTGTACCCGTTTATATCTCAAATTCTGGCCCTAAACACCCGAAAATTCGATATTTTGGGGTCCCAGAAGCGATCTGTACATGCCTACTCTGTGTTAGAGTATTTTCAAAATTCAGGCCCAAAACATGCTGAAAATCGATATTTTTGGTGCCCAAAGTCAATATGTGCATGTATCTTCTGTACCCGTTTATATCTCAAATTCTGGCTCAAAACACCCGAAAATTCAATATTTTGGGGTCCCAGAAGCAATCTGTACATGCCTACTCAGTGCTAGAATATTTTCAAAATATAGGCTAAAAACATGCTAAAAATCGATCTTTTAGGTGCCAAAAAGTCAATATCTCAAATTCAGTCCCAAAACACCCGAAAATTCGATATTTAGGGATCCCAGAAGCGATCTGTACATGCCTACTCCGTGTTAGAGTATTTTCAAAATACATGCTCAAAACATACTGAAAATCGATCTTTTAGGTGCACAAAAGTCGATATGTGCATGCATCTTCAGTACCCGTTTATATCTCAAATTCAGGCTCAAAACACCCGAAAATTCAATATTTTGGGGTCCCAGAAGCAATCTGTACATGCCTACACAGTGCTAGAATATTTTTCAAAATATAGGCTAAAAACATGCTAAAAATCGACATTTTAGGTGCCAAAAAATCGATATCTCAAATTCAGTCCCAAAACACCCGAAAATTCGATATTTAGAGGTCCCAGAAGGTATCTGTACATGCCTACTCCGTGTTAGAGTAATTTCAAAATACTGGCCAAAAACATACTGAAAATCGATCTTTTAGGTGCCCAAAAGTCGATATGTGCATGCATCTTACGTACCCGTTTATGTCTCAAATTAAGGCCCTAAACACCCGAAAATTCGATATTTTGGGGTCCCAGAAGCGATCTGTACATGCCTACTCCGTGTTAGAGTATTTTCAAAATTCAAGCCCAAAACATGCTGAAAATCGATATTTTTGGTGCCCAAAGTCAATATGTGCATGTATCTTCTGTACCCGTTTATATCTCAAATTCTGGCTCAAAACACCCGAAAATTCAATATTTTGGGGTCCCAGAAGCAATCTGTACAGGGCTAGAATATTTTCAAAATATAGGCTAAAAACAAGCTAAAAATCGATCTTTTAGGTGCCAAAAAGTCGATATCTCAAATTCAGTCCCAAAACACCCGAAAATTCGATATTTAGGGGTCCCAGAAGCGATCTGTACATGCCTACTCCGTGTTAGAGTATTTTCAAAATACATGCTCAAAACATACTGAAAATCGATCTTTTAGGTGCACAAAAGTCGATATGTGCATGCATCTTCAGTACCCGTTTATATCTCAAATTCAGGCTCAAAACACCCGAAAATTCAATATTTTGGGGTCCCAGAAGCAATCTGTACATGCCTACTCAGTGTTAGAGTATTTTCAAAATACAGGCCCAAAACATGCTGAAAATCGATATTTTAGATGCCCAAAGTCAATATGTGCATGTATCTTCTGTACCCGTTTATATCTCAAATTCAGGCTCAAAACACCCGAAAATTCAATATTTTGCGGTCCCTGAAGCAATCTGTACATGCCTACACAGTGCTAGAATATTTTCAAAATATAGGCTAAAAACATGCTAAAAATCGACATTTTAGGTGCCAAAATATCGATATCTCAAATTCAGTCCCAAAACACCTGAAAATTCGATATTTAGAGGTCCCAGAAGGTATCTGTACATGCCTACTTCGTGTTAGAGTATTTTCAAAATACAGGCCAAAAGCATACTGAAAATCGATCTTTTAGGTGAACAAAAGTTGATATGTGCATGCATCTTCTGTACCCGTTTATATCTCAAATTCTGGCCCTAAACACACGAAAATTCGATATTTTGGGGTCCCAGAAGCGATCTGTACATGCCTACTCCGTGTTAGAGTTTTTTCAAAATTCAGGCCCAAAACATGCTGAAAATCGATATTTTTGGTGCCCAAAGTCAATATGTGCATGTATCTTCTGTACCCGTTTATATCTCAAATTCTGGCTCAAAACACCCGAAAATTCAATATTTTGGGGTACCAGAAGCAATCTGTACAGTGCTAGAATATTTTCAAAATATAGGCTAAAAACATGCTAAAAATCGATCTTTTAGGTGCCAAAAAGTCGATATCTCAAATTCAGTCCCAAAACACCCGAAAATTCGATATTTAGAGGTCCCAGAAGGTATCTGTACATGCCTACTCCGTGTTAGAGTATTTTCAAAATACAGGCCAAAAACATACTGAAAATCGATCTTTTAGGTGCCCAAAAGTCGATATGTGCATGCATCTTCTGTACCCGTTTATATCTCAAATTCTGGCCCTAAACACCCGAAAATTCGATATTTTGGGGTCCCAGAAGCGATCTGTACATGCCTACTCGGTGTTAGAGTATTTTCAAAATTCATGCCCAAAACATGCTGAAAATCGATATTTTTGGTGCCCAAAGTCAATATGTGCATGTATCTTCTGTACCCGTTTATATCTCAAATTCAGGCTCAAAACACCCGAAAATTCAATATTTTGGGGTCCCAGAAGCAATCTGTACATGCCTACCCAGTGCTAGAATATTTTCAAAATATAGGCAAAAAACATGCTAAAAATCGATCTTTTAGGTGCCAAAAAGTCGATATCTCAAATTCAGTCCCAAAACACCCGAAAATTCGATATTTAGGGGTCCCAGAAGCGATCTGTACATGCCTACTCCGTGTTAGAGTATTTTCAAAATACATGCTCAAAACATACTGAAAATCGATCTTTTAGGTGCACAAAAGTCGATATGTGAATGCATCTTCAGTACCCGTTTATATCATAAATTCAGGCACAAAACACCCGAAAATTCAATATTTTGGGGTCCCAGAAGCAATCTGTACATGCCTACACAGTGCTAGAATATTTTCAAAATATAGGCTAAAAACATGCTAAAAATCGACATTTTAGGTGCCAAAAAATCGATATCTCAAATTCAGTCCCAAAACACCCGAAAATTCGATATTTAGCGGTCCCAGAAGGTATCTATCTGTACATGCCTACTCCGTGTTAGAGTATTTTCAAAATACAGGCCAAAAACATACTGAAAATCGATCTTTTAGGTGCCCAAAGTCAATATGTGCATGTATCTTCTGTACCCGTTTATATCTTAAATTCAGGCTCAAAACACCCGAAAATTCAATATTTTGGGGTCCCAGAAGCGATCTGTACATGCCTACTCCGTGTTAGAGTATTTTCAAAATTCAGGCCCAAAACATGCTGAAAATCGATATTTTTGGTGCCCAAAGTCAATATGTGCATGTATCTTCTGTACCCGTTTATATCTCAAATTCAGGCTCAAAACACCCGAAATTTCAATATTTTGGGGTCCCTGAAGCAATCTGTACATGCCTACACAGTGCTAGAATATTTTCAAAATATAGGCTAAAAACATGCTAAAAATCGACATTTTAGGTGCCAAAAAATCGATATCTCAAATTTAGTCCCAAAACACCCGAAAATTCGATATTTAGAGGTCCCAGAAGGTATCTGTACATGCCTACTCCGTGTTAGAGTATTTTCAAAATTCAGGCCCAAAACATGCTGAAAATCGATATATTTGGTGCCCAAAGTCAATATGTGCATGTATCTCCTGTACCCGTTTATATCTCAAATTAAGGCTCAAAACACCCGAAAATTCAATATTTTGGGGTCCCAGAAGCAATCTGTACATGCCTACTCAGTGCTAGAATATTTTCAAAATATAGGCTAAAAACATGCTAAAAATCGATCATTTAGGTGCCAAAAAGTCAATATCTCAAATTCATTCCCAAAACACCCGAAAATTCGATATTTAGGGGTCCCAGAAGCGATCTGTACATGCTTACTCCGTGTTAGAGTATTTTCAAAATACATGCTCAAAACATACTGAAAATCGATCTTTTAGGTGCACAAAAGTCGATATGTGCATGTATCTTCAGTACCCGTTTATATCTCAAATTCAGGCTCAAAACACCCGAAAATTCAATATTTTGGGGCCCCAGAAGCAATCTGTACATGCCTACTCAGTGCTAGAATATTTTCAAAAAAAAGGCTAAAAACATGCTAAAAATCGATCTTTTAGGTGCCAAAAAGTCGATATCTCAAATTCAGTCCCAAAGCACCCGAAAATTCGATATTTAGGGGTCCCAGAAGCGATCTGTACATGCCTGCTCAGTGTTAGAGTATTTTCAAAATTCAGGCCCAAAACGTGCTGAAAATCGATATTTTTGGTGCCCAAAGTCAATATGTGCATGTATCTTCTGTACCCGTTTATATCTCAAATTCAGGCTCAAAATACCCAAAAATTCAATATTTTGGGGTCCCAGAAGCAATCTGTACAGTGCTAGAATATTTTCAAAATATTGGCTAAAAACATGCTAAAAATCGATCTTTTAGGTGCCAAAAAGTCGATATCTCAAATTCAGTCCCAAAACACCCTAAAATTCGATATTTAGGGGTCCCAGAAGCGATCTGTACATGCCTACTCCGTGTTAGAGTTTTTTCAAAATACATGCTCAAAACATACTGAAAATCGATCTGTTAGGTGCACAAAAGTCGATATGTGCATGCATCTTCAGTACCCGTTTATATCTCAAATTCAGGCTCAAAAACACCCGAAAATTCAATATTTTGGGGTCCCAGAAGCAATCTGTACATGCCTACTCAGTGTTAGAGTATTTTCAAGATACAGGCCCAAAACATGCTGAAAATCGATATTTTAGATGCCCAAAGTCAATATGTGTATGTATCTTCTGTACCCGTTTATATCTCAAATTCAGGCTCAAAACACCCGAAAATTCAATATTTTGGGGTCCCAGAAGCAATCTGTACATGCCTACACAGTGCTAGAATATTTTCAAAATATAGGCTAAAAACATGCTAAAAATCGACATTTTAGGTGCCAAAAAATCGATATCTCAAATTCAGTCCCAAAACACCCGAAAATTCGATATTTAGAGGTCCCAAAAGGTATCTGTACATGCCTACTCCGTGTTAGAGTATTTTCAAAATACAGGCCAAAAACATACTGAAAATAGATCTTTTAGGTGCCCAAAAGTCGATATGTGCATGCATCTTCTGTACCCGTTTATATCTCAAATTCTGGCCCTAAACACCCGAAAATTCGATATTTTGGGGTCCCAGAAGCGATCTGTACATGCCTACTCTGTGTTAGAGTATTTTCAAAATTCAGGCCCAAAACATGCTGAAAATCGATATTTTTGGTGCCCAAAGTCAATATGTGCATGTATCTTCTGTACCCGTTTATATCTCAAATTCTGGCTCAAAACACCCGAAAATTCAATATTTTGGGGTCCCAGAAGCAATCTGTACATGCCTACACAGTGCTAGAATATTTTCAAAATATAGGCTAAAAACATGCTAAAAATCGACATTTTAGGTGCCAAAAAATCGATATCTCAAATTTAGTCCCAAAACACCCGAAAATTCGATATTTAGAGGTCCCAGAAGGTATCTGTACATGCCTACTCCGTGTTAGAGTATTTTCAAAATTCAGGCCCAAAACATGCTGAAAATCGATATATTTGGTGCCCAAAGTCAATATGTGCATGTATCTTCTGTACCCGTTTATATCTCAAATTAAGGCTCAAAACACCCGAAAATTCAATATTTTGGGGTCCCAGAAGCAATCTGTACATGCCTACTCAGTGCTAGAATATTTTCAAAATATAGGCTAAAAACATGCTAAAAATCGATCATTTAGGTGCCAAAAAGTCAATATCTCAAATTCATTCCCAAAACACCCGAAAATTCGATATTTAGGGGTCCCAGAAGCGATCTGTACATGCTTACTCCGTGTTAGAGTATTTTCAAAATACATGCTCAAAACATACTGAAAATCGATCTTTTAGGTGCACAAAAGTCGATATGTGCATGTATCTTCAGTACCCGTTTATATCTCAAATTCAGGCTCAAAACACCCGAAAATTCAATATTTTGGGGCCCCAGAAGCAATCTGTACATGCCTACTCAGTGCTAGAATATTTTCAAAAAAAAGGCTAAAAACATGCTAAAAATCGATCTTTTAGGTGCCAAAAAGTCGATATCTCAAATTCAGTCCCAAAGCACCCGAAAATTCGATATTTAGGGGTCCCAGAAGCGATCTGTACATGCCTGCTCAGTGTTAGAGTATTTTCAAAATTCAGGCCCAAAACGTGCTGAAAATCGATATTTTTGGTGCCCAAAGTCAATATGTGCATGTATCTTCTGTACCCGTTTATATCTCAAATTCAGGCTCAAAACACCCAAAAATTCAATATTTTGGGGTCCCAGAAGCAATCTGTACAGTGCTAGAATATTTTCAAAATATTGGCTAAAAACATGCTAAAAATCGATCTTTTAGGTGCCAAAAAGTCGATATCTCAAATTCAGTCCCAAAACACCCTAAAATTCGATATTTAGGGGTCCCAGAAGCGATCTGTACATGCCTACTCCGTGTTAGAGTTTTTTCAAAATACATGCTCAAAACATACTGAAAATCGATCTGTTAGGTGCACAAAAGTCGATATGTGCATGCATCTTCAGTACCCGTTTATATCTCAAATTCAGGCTCAAAAACACCCGAAAATTCAATATTTTGGGGTCCCAGAAGCAATCTGTACATGCCTACTCAGTGTTAGAGTATTTTCAAGATACAGGCCCAAAACATGCTGAAAATCGATATTTTAGATGCCCAAAGTCAATATGTGTATGTATCTTCTGTACCCGTTTATATCTCAAATTCAGGCTCAAAACACCCGAAAATTCAATATTTTGGGGTCCCAGAAGCAATCTGTACATGCCTACACAGTGCTAGAATATTTTCAAAATATAGGCTAAAAACATGCTAAAAATCGACATTTTAGGTGCCAAAAAATCGATATCTCAAATTCAGTCCCAAAACACCCGAAAATTCGATATTTAGAGGTCCCAAAAGGTATCTGTACATGCCTACTCCGTGTTAGAGTATTTTCAAAATACAGGCCAAAAACATACTGAAAATAGATCTTTTAGGTGCCCAAAAGTCGATATGTGCATGCATCTTCTGTACCCGTTTATATCTCAAATTCTGGCCCTAAACACCCGAAAATTCGATATTTTGGGGTCCCAGAAGCGATCTGTACATGCCTACTCTGTGTTAGAGTATTTTCAAAATTCAGGCCCAAAACATGCTGAAAATCGATATTTTTGGTGCCCAAAGTCAATATGTGCATGTATCTTCTGTACCCGTTTATATCTCAAATTCAGGCTCAAAACACCCGAAAATTCAATATTTTGGGGTCCCAGAAGCAATCTGTACAGTGCTAGAATATTTTCAAAATATAGGCTAAAAACATGCTAAAAATTGATCTTTTAGGTGCCAAAAAGTCGATATCTCAAATTCAGTCCCAAAACACCCGAAAATTCGATATTTAGGGGTCCCAGAAGCGATCTGTACATGCCTACTCCGTGTTAGAGTTTTTTCAAAATACATGCTCAAAACATACTGAAAATCGATATGTTAGGTGCACAAAAGTCGATATGTGCATGCATCTTCAGTACCCGTTTATATCTCAAATTCAGGCTCAAAAACACCCGAAAATTCAATATTTTGGGGTCCCAGAAGCAATCTGTACATGCCTACTCAGTGTTAGAGTATTTTCAAGATACAGGCCCAAAACATGCTGAAAATCGATATTTTAGATGCCCAAAGTCAATATGTGTATGTATCTTCTGTACCCGTTTATATCTCAAATTCAGGCTCAAAACACCCGAAAATTCAATATTTTGGGGTCCCAGAAGCAATCTGTACATGCCTACACAGTGCTAGAATATTTTCAAAATATAGGCTAAAAACATGCTTAAAATCGACATTTTAGGTGCCAAAAAATCGATATCTCAAATTCAGTCCCAAAACACCCGAAAATTCGATATTTAGAGGTCCCAGAAGGTATCTGTACATGCCTACTCCGTGTTAGAGTATTTTCAAAATACAGGCCAAAAACATACTGAAAATAGATCTTTTAGGTGCCCAAAAGTCGATATGTGCATGCATCTTCTGTACCCGTTTATATCTCAAATTCTGGCCCTAAACACCCGAAAATTCGATATTTTGGGGTCCCAGAAGCGATCTGTACATGCCTACTCTGTGTTAGAGTATTTTCAAAATTCAGGCCCAAAACATGCTGAAAATCGATATTTTTGGTGCCCAAAGTCAATATGTGCATGTATCTTCTGTACCCGTTTATATCTCAAATTCTGGCTCAAAACACCCGAAAATTCAATATTTTGGGGTCCCAGAAGCAATCTGTACAGGGCTAGAATATTTTCAAAATATAGGCTAAAAACATGCTAAAAATCGACATTTTAGGTGCCAAAAAATCGATATCTCAAATTTAGTCCCAAAACACCCGAAAATTCGATATTTAGAGGTCCCAGAAGGTATCTGTACATGCCTACTCCGTGTTAGAGTATTTTCAAAATTCAGGCCCAAAACATGCTGAAAATCGATATTTTTGGTGCCCAAAGTCGATATGTGCATGTATCTTCTGTACCCGTTTATATCTCAAATTCAGGCTCAAAACACCCGAAAATTCGATATTTTGGGGTCCCAGAAGCAATCTGTACATGCCTACTCAGTGTTAGAGTATTTTCAAAATTCAGGCCCAAAACATGCTGAAAATCGATATATTTGGTGCCCAAAGTCAATATGTGCATGTATCTTCTGTACCCGTTTATATCTCAAATTCAGGCTCAAAACACCCGAAAATTCAATATTTTGGGGTCCCAGAAGCAATCTGTACATGCCTACACAGTTCTAGAATATTTTCAAAATATAGGCTAAAAACATGCTAAAAATAGATCATTTAGGTGCCAAAAAGTCGATATCTCAAATTCAGTCCCAAAACACCCGAAAATTCGATATTTAGGGGTCCCAGAAGCGATCTGTACATGCCTACTCCGTGTTAGAGTATTTTCAAAATACATGCTCAAAACATACTGAAAATCGATCTTTCAGGTGCACAAAAGTCGATATGTGCATGCATCTTCTGTACCCGTTTATATCTTAAATTTTGGCCCTAAACACCCGAAAATTCGATATTTAGAGGTCCCAGAAGGTATCTGTACATGCCTACTCCGTGTTAGAGTATTTTCAAAATACAGGCCAAAAACATACTGAAAATCGATCTTTTAGGTGCCCAAAAGTCGATATGTGCATGCATCTTCTGTACCCGTTTATATCTCAAATTCTGGCCCTAAACACCCGAAAATTCGATATTTTGGGGTCCCAGAAGCGATCTGTACATGCCTACTCGGTGTTAGAGTATTTTCAAAATTCAGGCCCAAAACATGCTGAAAATCGATATTTTTGGTGCCCAAAGTCAATATGTGCATGTATCTTCTGTACCCGTTTATATCTCAAATTAAGGCTCAAAACACCCGAAAATTCAATATTTTGGGGTCGCAGAAGCAATCTGTACATGCCTACTCAGTGCTAGAATATTTTCAAAATATAGGCAAAAAACATGCTAAAAATCGATCTTTTAAGTGCCAAAAGTCGATATCTCAAATTCAGTCCCAAAACACCCGAAAATTCGATATTTAGGGGTCCCAGAAGCGATCTGTACATGCCTACTCCGTGTTAGAGTATTTTCAAAATACATGCTCAAAACATACTGAAAATCGATCTTTTAGGTGCACAAAAGTCGATATGTGAATGCATCTTCAGTACCCGTTTATATCTCAAATTCTGGCTCAAAACACCCGAAAATTCAATATTTTGGGGTCCCAGAAGCAATCTGTACATGCCTACACAGTGCTAGAATATTTTCAAAATATAGGCTAAAAACATGCTAAAAATCGACATTTTAGGTGCCAAAAAATCGATATCTCAAATTCAGTCCCAAAACACCCGAAAATTCGATATTTAGAGGTTCCAGAAGGTATCTGTACATGCCTACTCCGTGTTAGAGTACTTTCAAAATACAGGCCAAAAACATACTGAAAATCGATCTTTTAGGTGCCCAAAAGTCGATATGTGCATTCATCTTCTGTACCCGTTTATATCTCAAATTCTGGCCCTAAACTCCCGAAAATTCGATATTTTGGGGTCCCAGAAGCGATCTGTACATGCCTACTCCGTGTTAGAGTATTTTCAAAATTCAGGCCCAAAACATGCTGAAAATCGATATTTTTGGTGCCCAAAGTCAATATGTGCATGTATCTTCTGTACCCGTTTATATCTCAAATTCAGGCTCAAAACACCCGAAAATTCAATATTTTGGGGTCCCAGAAGGAATCTGTACATGCTACACAGTGCTAGAATATTTTCAAAATATAGGCTAAAAACATGCTAAAAATCGACATTTTAGGTGCCAAAACATCGATATCTCAAATTTAGTCCCAAAACGCCCGAAAATTCGATATTTAGAGGTCCCAGAAGGTATCTGTACATGCCTACTCCGTGTTAGAGTATTTTCAAAATACAGGCCAAAAACATACTGAAAATCGATCTTTTAGGTGCCCAAAAGTCGATATGTGCATGCATCTTCTGAACCCGTTTATATCTCAAATTCTGGCCCTAAACACCCGAAAATTCGATATTTTGGGGTCCCAGAAGCGATCTGTACATGCCTACTCCGTGTTAGAGTATTTTCAAAATTCAGGCCCAAAACATGCTGAAAATCGATATATTTGGTGCCCAAAGTCAATATGTGCATGTATCTTCTGTACCCGTTTATATCTCAAATTCGGGCTCAAAACACCCGAAAATTCAATATTTTGGGGTCCCAGAAGCAATCTGTACATGCCTACTCAGTGCTAGAATATTTTCAAAATATAGGCTAAAAACATGCTAAAAATCGATCATTTAGGTGCCAAAAAGTCGATATCTCAAATTCAGTCCCAAAACACCCGAAAATTCGATATTTAGGGGTCCCAGAAGCGATCTGTACATGCTTACTCCGTGTTAGAGTATTTTCAAAATACATGCTCAAAACATACTGAAAATCGATCTTTTAGGTGCACAAAAGTCGATATGTGCATGTATCTTCAGTACCCGTTTATATCTCAAATTCAGGCTCAAAACACCCGAAAATTCAATATTTTGGGGTCCCAGAAGCAATCTGTACATGCCTGCTCAGTGTTAGAGTATTTTCAAAATTCAAGCCCAAAACATGCTGAAAATCAATATTTTTGGTGCCCAAAGTCAATATGTGCATGTATCTTCTGTACCCGTTTATATCTCAAATTCAGGCTCAAAACACCCGAAAATTCAATATTTTGGGGTCCCAGAAGCAATCTGTACATGCCTACACAGTGCTAGAATATTTTCAAAATATAGGCTAAAAACATGCTAAAAATCGACATTTTAGGTGCCAAAAAATCGATATCTTACTCCGTGTTAGAGTATTTTCAAAATACAGGCCAAAAACATACTGAAAATCGATCTTTTAGGTGCACAAAAGTCGATATGTGCATGCATCTTCTGTACCCGTTTATATCTCAAATTCTGGCCCTAAACACCCGAAAATTCGATATTTTGGGGTCCCAGAAGCGATCTGTACACGCCTACTCCGTGTTAGAGTATTTTCAAAATTCAGGCCCAAAACATGCTGAAAATCGATATTTTTGGTGCCCAAAGTCAATATGTGCATGTATCTTCTGTACCCGTTTATATCTCAAATTCAGGCTCAAAACACCCGAAAATTCAATATTTTGGGGTCCCAGAAGCAATCTGTACATGCCTACTCAGTGCTAGAATATTTTCAAAATATAGGCTAAAAACATGCTAAAAATCGATCTTTTAGGTGCCAAAAAGTCGATATCTCAAATTCAGTCCCAAAACACCCGAAAATTCGATATTTAGGGGTCCCGGAAGCGATCTGTACATGCCTACTCCGTGTTAGAGTATTTTCAAAATACATGCTCAAAACATACTGAAAATCGATCTTTTAGGTGCACAAAAGTCGATATGTGCATGCATCTTCAGTACCCGTTTATATCTCAAATTCAGGCTCAAAACACCCGAAAATTCAATATTTTGGGGTCCTAGAAGCAATCTGTACATGCCTACTCAGTGTTAGAGTATTTTCAAAATACAGGCCCAAAACATGCTGAAAATCGATATTTTAGATGCCCAAAGTCAATATGTGCATGTATCTTCTGTACCCGTTTATATCTCAAATTCAGGCTCAAAACACCCGAAAATTCAATATTTTGGGGTCCCAGAAGCAATCTGTACATGCCTACTCAGTGCTAGAATATTTTCAAAATATAGGCTAAAAACATGCTAAAAATCGATCATTTAGGTGCCAAAAAGTCGATATCTCAAATTCAGTCCCAAAACACCCGAAAATTCGATATTTAGGGGTCCCAGAAGCGATCTGTACATGCTTACTCCGTGTTAGAGTATTTTCAAAATACATGCTCAAAACATACTGAAAATCGATCTTTTAGGTGCACAAAAGTCGATATGTGCATGTATCTTCAGTACCCGTTTATATCTCAAATTCAGGCTCAAAACACCCGAAAATTCAATATTTTGGGGTCCCAGAAGCAATCTGTACATGCCTGCTCAGTGTTAGAGTATTTTCAAAATTCAAGCCCAAAACATGCTGAAAATCGATAATTTTGGTGCCCAAAGTCAATATGTGCATGTATCTTCTGTACCCGTTTATATCTCAAATTCAGGCTCAAAACACCCGAAAATTCAATATTTTGGGGCCCCAGAAGCAATCTGTACATGCCTACTCAGTGCTAGAATATTTTCAAAATATAGGCTAAAAACATGCTAAAAATCGATCTTTTAGGTGCTAAAAAGTCGATATCTCAAATTCAGTCCCAAAACACCCGAAAATTCGATATTTAGAGGTCCCAGAAGGTATCTGTACATGCCTACTCCTTGTTAGAGTATTTTCAAAATACAGGCCAAAAACATACTGAAAATCGATCTTTTAGGTGCCCAAAAGTCGATATGTGCATTCATCTTCTGTACCCGTTTATATCTCAAATTCTGGCCCTAAACTCCCTAAAATTCGATATTTTGGGGTCCCAGAAGCGATCTGTACATGCCTACTCCGTGTTAGAGTATTTTCAAAATTCAGGCCCAAAACATGCTGAAAATCGATATTTTTGGTGCCCAAAGTCAATATGTGCATGTATCTTCTGTACCCATTTATATCTCAAATTCAGGCTCAAAACACCCGAAAATTCAATATTTTGGGGTCCCAGAAGCAATCTGTACATGCTTACTCAGTGCTAGAATATTTTCAAAATATAGGCTAAAAACATGCTAAAAATCGATCTTATAGGTGCCAAAAAGTCGATATCTCAAATTCAGTCCCAAAACACCCGAAAATTCGATATTTAGAGGTCCCAGAAGGTATCTATACATGCCTACTCCGTGTTAGAGTATTTTCAAAATACAGGCCAAAAACATACTGAAAATCGATCTTTTAGGTGCCCAAAAGTCGATATGTGCATGCATCTTCTGTACCCGTTTATATCTCAAATTCTGGCCCTAAACACCCGAAAATTCGATATTTTGGGGTCCCAGAAGCGATCTGTACATGCCTACTCCGTGTTAGAGTATTTTCAAAATTCAGGCCCAAAACATGCTGAAAATCGATATTTTTTGGTGCCCAAAGTCAATATGTGCATGTATCTTCTGTACCCGTTTATATCTCAAATTCAGGCTCAAAACACCCGAAAATTCAATATTTTGGGGTCCCAGAAGCAATCTGTACAGTGCTAGAATATTTTCAAAATATAGGCTAAAAACATGCTAAAAATCGATCTTTTAGGTGCCAAAAAGTCGATATCTCAAATTCAGTCCCAAAACACCCGAAAATTCGATATTTAGGGGTCCCAGAAGCGATCTGTACATGCCTACTCCGTGTTAGAGTATTTTCAAAATACATGCTCAAAACATACTGAAAATCGATCTTTTAGGTGCACAAAAGTCGATATGTGCATGCATCTTCAGTACCCGTTTATATCTCAAATTCAGGCTCAAAACACCCGAAAATTCAATATTTTGGGGTCCCAGAAGCAATCTGTACATGCCTACTCAGTGTTAGAGTATTTTTCAAAATACAGGCCCAAAACATGCTGAAAATCGATATTTTAGATGCCCAAAGTCAATATGTGCATGTATCTTCTGTACCCGTTTATATCTCAAATTCAGGCTCAAAACACCCGAAAATTCAATATTTTGGGGTCCCTGAAGCAATCTGTACATGCCTACACAGTGCTAGAATATTTTCAAAATATAGGCTAAAAACATGCTAAAAATCGACATTTTAGGTGCCAAAATATCGATATCTCAAATTCAGTCCTAAAACACCCGAAAATTCGATATTTAGAGGTCCCAGAAGGTATCTGTACATGCCTACTTCGTGTTAGAGTATTTTCAAAATACAGGCCAAAAGCATACTGAAAATCGATCTTTTAGGTGAACAAAAGTTGATATGTGCATGCATCTTCTGTACCCGTTTATATCTCAAATTCTGGCTCTAAACACACGAAAATTCGATATTTTGGGGTCCCAGAAGCGATCTGTACATGCCTACTCCGTGTTAGAGTATTTTCAAAATTCAGTCCCAAAACATGCTGAAAATCAATATTTTTGGTGCCCAAAGTCAATATGTGCATGTATCTTCTGTACCCGTTTATATTTCAAATTCAGGCTCAAAACACCCGAAAATTCAATATATTGGGGTCCCAGAAGCAATCTGTACAGTGCTAGAATATTTTCAAAATATAGGCTAAAAACATGCTAAAAATCGATCTTTTAGGTGCCAAAAAGTCGATATCTCAAATTCAGTCCCAAAACACCCGAAAATTCGATATTTAGAGGTCCCAGAAGGTATCTGTACATGCCTACTCCGTGTTAGAGTATTTTCAAAATACAGGCCAAAAACATACTGAAAATCGATATTTTAGGTGCCAAAAAGTCAATATCTCAAATTCAGTCCCAAAACACCCGAAAATTCGATATTTAGGGGTCCCAGAAGCGATCTGTACATGCCTACTCCGTGTTAGAGTATTTTCAAAATACATGCTCAAAACATACTGAAAATCGATCTTTTAGGTGCACAAAAGTCGATATGTGCATGCATCTTCAGTACCCGTTTATATCTCAAATTCAGGCTCAAAACACCTGAAAATTCAATATTTTGGGGTCCCAGAAGCAATCTGTACATGCCTACTCAGTGTTAGAGTATTTTCAAAATACAGGCCCAAAACATGCTGAAAATCGATATTTTAGATGCCCAAAGTCAATATGTGCATGTATCTTCTGTACCCGTTTATATCTCAAATTCAGGCTCAAAACACCCGAAAATTCAATATTTTGGGGTCCCAGAAGCAATCTGTACATGCCTACACAGTGCTAGAATATTTTCAAAATATAGGCTAAAAAACATGCTAAAAATCGACATTGTAGGTGCCAAAAAATCGATATCTCAAATTCAGTCCCAAAACACCCGAAAATTCGATATTTAGAGGTCCCAGAAAGTATCTGTACATGCCTACTCCGTGTTAGAGTATTTTCAAAATACAGGCCAAAAACATACTGAAAATCGATCTTTTAGGTGCCCAAAAGTCAATATGTGCATGCATCTTCTGTACCCGTTTATATCTTAAATTCTGGCCCTAAACACCCGAAAATTCGATATTTAGAGGTCCCAGAAGGTATCTGTACATGCCTACTCCGTGTTAGAGTATTTTCAAAATACAGGCCAAAAACATACTGAAAATCGATCTTTTAGGTGCACAAAAGTCGATATGTGAATGCATCTTCAGTACCCGTTTATATCTCAAATTCAGGCTCAAAACACCCGAAAATTCAATATTTTGGGGTCCCAGAAGCAATCTGTACATGCCTACACAGTGCTAGAATATTTTCAAAATATAGGCTAAAAACATGCTAAAAATCGACATTTTAGGTGCCAAAAAATCGATATCTCAAATTCAGTCCCAAAACACCCAAAAATTCGATATTTAGAGGTCCCAGAAGGTATCTATCTGTACATGCCTACTCCGTGTTAGAGTATTTTCAAAATACAGGCCAAAAACATACTGAAAATCGATCTTTTAGGTGCCCAAAAGTCGATATGTGCATTCATCTTCTGTAATCGTTTATATCTCAAATTCTGGCCCTAAACTCCCGAAAATTCGATATTTTGGGGTCCCAGAAGCGATCTGTACATGCCTACTCCGTGTTAGAGTATTTTCAAAATTCAGGCCCAAAACATGCTGAAAATCGATATTTTTGGTGCCCAAAGTCAATATGTGCATGTATCTTCTGTACCCGTTTATATCTCAAATTCAGGCTCAAAACACCCGAAAATTCAATATTTTGGGGTCCCAGAAGCAATCTGTACATGCCTACTCAGTGTTAGAGTATTTTCAAAATACAGGCCCAAAACATGCTGAAAATCGATATTTTAGATGCCCAAAGTCAATATGTGCATGTATCTTCTGTACCCGTTTATATCTCAAATTCAGGCTCAAAACACCCGAAAATTCAATATTTTGGGGTCCCAGAAGCAATCTGTACAGGGCTAGAATATTTTCAAAATATAGGCTAAAAACATGCTAAAAATCGACATTTTAGGTGCCAAAAAATCGATATCTCAAATTCAGGCTCAAAACACCCGAAAATTCAATATTTTGGGGTCCCAGAAGCAATCTGTACATGCCTACTCAGTGCTAGAATATTTTCAAAATATAGGCTAAAAACATGCTAAAAATCGATCATTTAGGTGCCAAAAAGTCGATATCTCAAATTCAGGCTCAAAACACCCAAAAATTCAATATTTTGGGGTCCCAGAAGCAATCTGTTCATGCCTACTCAGTGTTAGAGTATTTTCAAAATACAGGCCCAAAACATGCTGAAAATCGATATTTTAGATGCCCAAAGTCAATATGTGCATGTATCTTCTGTACCCGTTTATATCTCAAATTCAGGCTCAAAACACCCGAAAATTCAATATTTTGGGGTCCCAGAAGCAATCTGTACAGGGCTAGAATATTTTCAAAATATATGCTAAAAACATGCTAAAAATCGACATTTTAGGTGCCAAAAAATCGATATCTCAAATTTAGTCCCAAAACACCCGAAAATTCGATATTTAGAGGTCCCAGAAGGTATCTGTACATGCCTACTCCGTGTTAGAGTATTTTCAAAATACAGGCCAAAAACATACTGAAAATCGATCTTTTAGGTGCCCAAAAGTCGATATGTGCATGCATCTTCTGTACCCGTTTTTATCTCAAATTCTGTCCCTAAACACCCGAAAATTCGATATTTTGGGGTCCCAGAAGCGATCTGTACATGCCTACTCCGTGTTAGAGTATTTTCAAAATTCAGGCCCAAAACATGCTGAAAATCGATATATATGGTGCCCAAAGTCAATATGTGCATGTATCTTCTGTACCCGTTTATATCTCAAATTCAGGCTCAAAACACCCGAAAATTCAATATTTTGGGGTCCCAGAAGCAATCTGTACATGCCTACTCAGTGCTAGAATATTTTCAAAATATAGGCTAAAAACATGCTAAAAATCGATCATTTAGGTGCCAAAAAGTCAATATCTCAAATTCAGTCCCAAAACACCCGAAAATTCGATATTTAGGGGTCCCAGAAGCGATCTGTACATGCTTACTCCGTGTTAGAGTATTTTCAAAATACATGCTCAAAACATACTGAAAATCGATCTTTTAGGTGCACAAAAGTCGATATGTGCATGTATCTTCAGTACCCGTTTATATCTCAAATTCAGGCTCAAAACACCCGAAAATTCAATATTTTGGGGTCCCAGAAGCAATCTGTACATGCCTGCTCAGTGTTAGAGTATTTTCAAAATTCAAGCCCAAAACATGCTGAAAATCGATGTTTTTGGTGCCCAAAGTCAATATGTGCATGTATCTTCTGTACCCGTTTATATCTCAAATTCAGGCTCAAAACACCCGAAAATTCAATATTTTGGGGCCCCAGAAGCAATCTGTACATGCCTACTCAGTGCTAGAATATTTTCAAAATATAGGCTAAAAACATGCTAAAAATCGATCTTTTAGGTGCCAAAAAGTCGATATCTCAAATTCAGTCCCAAAACACCAGAAAATTCGATATTTAGGGGTCCCAGAAGCGATCTGTACATGCCTGCTCAGTGTTAGAGTATTTTCAAAATTCAGGCCCAAAACGTGCTGAAAATCGATCTTTTAGGTGCCCAAAAGTCGATATGTGCATGCATCTTCTGTACCCGTTTATATCTCAAATTCTGGCCCTAAACACCCGAAAATTCGATATTTAGAGGTCCCAGAAGGTATCTGTACATGCCTACTCCGTGTTAGAGTATTTTCAAAATACAGCCCAAAAACATCCTGAAAATCGATCTTTTAGGTGCCCAAAAGTCGATATGTGCATGCATCTTCTGTACCAGTTTATATCTCAAATTCTGGCCCTAAACACCCGAAAATTCGATATTTTGGGGTCCCAGAAGCGATCTGTACATGCCTACTCGGTGTTAGAGTATTTTCAAAATTCAGGCCCAAAACATGCTGAAAATCGATATTTTTGGTGCCCAAAGTCAATATGTGCATGTATCTTCTGTACCCGTTTATATCTCAAATTCAGGCTCAAAACACCCGAAAATTCAATATTTTGGGGTCCCAGAAGCAATCTGTACATGCCTACTCAGTGCTAGAATATTTTCAAAATATAGGCTAAAAACATGCTAAAAATCGATCATTTAGGTGCCAAAAAGTCAATATCTCAAATTCAGTCCCAAAACACCCGAAAATTCGATATTTAGGGGTCCCAGAAGCGATCTGTACATGCTTACTCCGTGTTAGAGTATTTTCAAAATACATGCTCAAAACATACTGAAAATCGATCTTTTAGGTGCACAAAAGTCGATATGTGCATGTATCTTCAGTACCCGTTTATATCTCAAATTCAGGCTCAAAACACCCGAAAATTCAATATTTTGGGGTCCCAGAAGCAATCTGTACATGCCTGCTCAGTGTTAGAGTATTTTCAAAATTCAAGCCCAAAACATGCTGAAAATCGATGTTTTTATTGCCCAAAGTCAATATGTGCATGTATCTTCTGTACCCGTTTATATCTCAAATTCAGGCTCAAAACACCCGAAAATTCAATATTTTGGGGCCCCAGAAGCAATCTGTACATGCCTACTCAGTGCTAGAATATTTTCAAAATATAGGCTAAAAACATGCTAAAAATCGATCTTTTAGGTGCCAAAAAGTCGATATCTCAAATTCAGTACCAAAACACCCGAAAATTCGATATTTAGGGGTCCCAGAAGCGATCTGTACATGCCTGCTCAGTGTTAGAGTATTTTCAAAATTCAGGCCCAAAACGTGCTGAAAATCGATCTTTTAGGTGCCCAAAAGTCGATATGTGCATGCATCTTCTGTACCCGTTTATATCTCAAATTCTGGCCCTAAACACCCGAAAATTCGATATTTAGAGGTCCCAGAAGGTATCTGTACATGCCTACTCCGTGTTAGAGTATTTTCAAAATACAGGCCAAAAACATACTGAAAATCGATCTTTTAGGTGCCCAAAAGTCGATATGTGCATGCATCTTCTGTACCCGTTTATATCTCAAATTCTGGCCCTAAACACCCGAAATTTCGATATTTTGGGGTCCCAGAAGCGATCTGTACATGCCTACTCGGTGTTAGAGTATTTTCAAAATTCAGGCCCAAAACATGCTGAAAATCGATATTTTTGGTGCCCAAAGTCAATATGTGCATGTATCTTCTGTACCCGTTTATATCTCAAATTCAGGCTCAAAACGCCCAAAAATTCAATATTTTGGGGTCCCAGAAGCAATCTGTACATGCCTACTCAGTGCTAGAATATTTTCAAAATATAGGCAAAAAACATGCTAAAAATCGATCTTTTAGGTGCCAAAAGTCGATATCTCAAATTCAGTCCCAAAACACCCGAAAATTCGATATTTAGGGGTCCCAGAAGCGATCTGTACATGCCTACTCCGTGTTAGAGTATTTTCAAAATACATGCTCAAAACATACTGAAAATCGATCTTTTAGGTGCACAAAAGTCGATTTGTGAATGCATCTTCAGTACCCGTTTATATCTCAAATTCAGGCTCAAAACACCCGAAAATTCAATATTTTGGGGTCCCAGAAGCAATCTGTACATGCCTACACAGTGCTAGAATATTTTCAAAATATAGGCAAAAAACATGCTAAAAATCGACATTTTAGGTGCCAAAAAATCGATATCTCAAATTCAGTCCCAAAACACCCGAAAATTCGATATTTAGAGGTCCCAGAAGGTATCTGTACATGCCTACTCCGTGTTAGAGTATTTTCAAAATACAGGCCAAAAACATACTGAAAATCGATCTTTTAGGTGCCCAAAAGTCGATATGTGCATGCATCTTCTGTACCCGTTTATATCTCAAATTCTGGCCCTAAACACCCAAAAATTCGATATTTTGGGGTCCCAGAAGCAATCTGTACATGCCTACTCCGTGTTAGAGTATTTTCAAAATTCAGGCCCAAAACATACTGAAAATCGATATTTTTGGTTCCCAAAGTCAATATGTGCATGTATCTTCTGTACCCGTTTATATCTCAAATTCAGGCTGAAAACACCCGAAAATTCAATATTTTGGGGTCCCAGAAGCAATCTGTACATGCCTACTCAGTGCTAGAATATTTTCAAAATATAGGCTAAAAACATGCTAAAAATCGATCTTTTAGGTGCCAAAAAGTCGATATCTCAAATTCAGTCCCAAAACACCCGAAAATTCGATATTTAGGGTTCCCAGAAGCGATCTGTACATGCCTACTCCGTGTTAGAGTATTTTCAAAATACAGCCCAAAAACATACTGAAAATCGATCTTTTAGGTGCCCAAAAGTCGATATGTGCATTCATCTTCTGTACCCGTTTATATCTCAAATTCTGGCCCTAAACTCCCGAAATTTCGATATTTTGGGGTCCCAGAAGCGATCTGTACATGCCTACTCCGTGTTAGAGTATTTTCAAAATTCAGGCCCAAAACATGCTGAAAATCGATGTTTTTGGTGCCCAAAGTCAATATGTGCATGTATCTTCTGTACCCGTTTATATCTCAAATTCAGGCTCAAAACACCCGAAAATTCAATATTTTGGGAGTCCCAGAAGCAATCTGTACATGCCTACTCATTGCTAGAATATTTTCAAAATATAGGCTAAAAACATGCTAAAAATCGATCTTTTAGGTGCCAAAAAGTCGATATCTCAAATTCAGTCCCAAAACACCCGAAAATTCGATATTTAGGGGTCCCAGAAGCGATCTGTACATGCCTACTCCGTGTTAGAGTATTTTCAAAATTCAGGCCCAAAACGTGCTGAAAATCGATCTTTTAGGTGCCCAAAAGTCGATATGTGCATGCATCTTCTGTACCCGTTTATATCTCAAATTCTGGCCCTAAACACCCGAAAATTCGATATTTAGAGGTCCCAGAAGGTATCTGTACATGCCTACTCCGTGTTAGAGTATTTTCAAAATACAGGCCAAAAACATACTGAAAATCGATCTTTTAGGTGCCCAAAAGTCGATATGTGCATGCATCTTCTGTACCCGTTTATATCTCAAATTCTGGCCCTAAACACCCGAAAATTCGATATTTTGAGGTCCCAGAAGCGATCTGTACATGCCTACTCGGTGTTAGAGTATTTTCAAAATTCAGGCCCAAAACATGCTGAAAATCGATATTTTTGGTGCCCAAAGTCAATATGTGCATGTATCTTCTGTACCCGTTTATATCTCAAATTCCAGCTCAAAACACCCAAAAATTCAATATTTTGGGGTCCCAGAAGCAATCTGTACATGCCTACTCAGTGCTAGAATATTTTCAAAATATAGGCAAAAAACATGCTAAAAATCGATCTTTTAGGTGCCAAAAGTCGATATCTCAAATTCAGTCCCAAAACACCCGAAAATTCGATATTTAGAGGTCCCAAAAGGTATCTGTACATGCCTACTCCGTGTTAGAGTATTTTCAAAATACAGGCCAAAAACATACTGAAAATCGATCTTTTAGGTGCCCAAAAGTCGATATGTGCATGCATCTTCTGTACCCGTTTATATCTCAAATTCTGGCCCTAAACACCCAAAAATTCGATATTTTGGGGTCCCAGAAGCAATCTGTACATGCCTACTCCGTGTTAGAGTATTTTCAAAATTCAGGCCCAAAACATACTGAAAATCGATATTTTTGGTGCCCAAAGTCAATATGTGCATGTATCTTCTGTACCCGTTTATATCTCAAATTCAGGCTGAAAACACCCGAAAATTCAATATTTTGGGGTCCCAGAAGCAATCTGTACATGCCTACTCAGTGCTAGAATATTTTCAAAATATAGGCTAAAAACATGCTAAAAATCGATCTTTTAGGTGCCAAAAAGTCGATATCTCAAATTCAGTCCCAAAACACCCAAAAATTCGATATTTAGGGGTCCCAGAAGCGATCTGTACATGCCTACTCCGTGTTAGAGTGTTTTCAAAATACAGCCCAAAAACATACTGAAAATCGATATTTTAGGTGCCCAAAAGTCGATATGTGCATTCATCTTCTGTACCCGTTTATATCTCAAATTCTGGCCCTAAACTCCCGAAATTTCGATATTTTGGGGTCCCAGAAGCGATCTGTACATGCCTACTCCGTGTTAGAGTATTTTCAAAATACATGCTCAAAACATACTGAAAATCGATCTTTTAGATGCACAAAAGTCGATATGTGCATGCATCTTCAGTACCCGTTTATATCTCAAATTCAGGCTCAAAACACCCGAAAATTCAATATTTTGGGGTCCCAGAAGCAATCTGTACATGCCTACACAGTGCTAGAATATTTTCAAAATATAGGCTAAAAACATGCTAAAAATCGATCTTTTAGGTGCCAAAAAATCGATATCTCAAATTCAGTCCCAAAACACCCGAAAATTCGATATTTAGGGGTCCCAGAAGCGATCTGTACATGCCTACTCCGTGTTAGAGTATTTTCAAAATACATGCTCAAAACATACTGAAAATCGATCTTTTAGATGCACAAAAGTCGATATGTGCATGCATCTTCAGTACCCGTTTATATCTCAAATTCAGGCTCAAAACACCCGAAAATTCAATATTTTGGGGTCCCAGAAGCAATCTGTACATGCCTACTCAGTGTTAGAGTATTTTCAAAATACAGGCCCAAAACATGCTGAAAATCGATATTTTAGATGCCAAAAGTCAATATGTGCATGTATCTTCTGTACCCGTTTATATCTCAAATTCAGGCTAGAAACACCCGAAAATTCAATATTTTGGGGTCCCAGAAGCAATCTGTACATGCCTACACAGTTCTAGAATATTTTCAAAATATAGGCTAAAAACATGCTAAAAATCGACATTGTAGGTGCCAAAAAGTCAATATCTCAAATTCAGTCCAAAAACATCCGAAAATTCGATATTTAGAGGTCCCAGAAGGTATCTGTACATGCCTACTCCGTGTTAGAGTATTTTCAAAATACAGGCCAAAAACATACTGAAAATCGATCTTTTAGGTGCCAAAAAGTCGATATCTCAAATTCAGTCCCAAAACACCCGAAAATTCGATATTTAGGGGTCCCAGAAGCGATCTGTACATGCCTACTCCGTGTTAGAGTATTTTCACAATTCAGGCCCAAAACGTGCTGAAAATCGATCTTTTAGGTGCCCAAAAGTCGATATGTGCATGCATCTTCTGTACCCGTTTATATCTCAAATTCTGGCCCTAAACACCCGAAAATTCGATATTTAGAGGTCCCAGAAGGTATCTGTACATGCCTATTCCGTGTTAGAGTATTTTCAAAATACAGGCCAAAAACATACTGAAAATCGATCTTTTATGTGCCCAAAAGTCGATATGTGCATGCATCTTCCGTACCCGTTTATATCTCAAATTCTGCCCCTAAACACCCGAAAATTCGATATTTTGGGGTCCCAGAAGCGATCTGTACATGCCTACTCGGTGTTAGAGTATTTTCAAAATTCAGGCCCAAAACATGCTGAAAATCGATATTTTTGGTGCCCAAAGTCAATATGTGCATGTATCTTCTGTACCCGTTTATATCTCAAATTCCAGCTCAAAACACCCAAAAATTCAATATTTTGGGGTCCCAGAAGCAAACTGTACATGCCTACTCAGTGCTAGAATATTTTCAAAATATAGGCAAAAAACATGCTAAAAATCGATCTTTTAGGTGCCAAAAGTCGATATCTCAAATTCAGTCCCAAAACACCCGAAAATTCGATATTTAGAGGTCCCAAAAGGTATCTGTACATGCCTACTCCGTGTTAGAGTATTTTCAAAATACAGGCCAAAAACATACTGAAAATCGATCTTTTAGGTGCCCAAAAGTCGATATGTGCATGCATCTTCTGTACCCGTTTATATCTCAAATTCTGGCCCTAAACACCCAAAAATTCGATATTTTGGGGTCCCAGAAGCAATCTGTACATGCCTACTCCGTGTTAGAGTATTTTCAAAATTCAGGCCCAAAACATACTGAAAATCGATATTTTTGGTGCCCAAAGTCAATATGTGCATGTATCTTCTGTACCCGTTTATATCTCAAATTCAGGCTGAAAACACCCGAAAATTCAATATTTTGGGGTCCCAGAAGCAATCTGTACATGCCTACTCAGTGCTAGAATATTTTCAAAATATAGGCTAAAAACATGCTAAAAATCGATCTTTTAGGTGCCAAAAAGTCGATATCTCAAATTCAGTCCCAAAACACCCAAAAATTCGATATTTAGGGGTCCCAGAAGCGATCTGTACATGCCTACTCCGTGTTAGAGTATTTTCAAAATACAGCCCAAAAACATACTGAAAATCGATCTTTTAGGTGCCCAAAAGTCGATATGTGCATTCATCTTCTGTACCCGTTTATATCTCAAATTCTGTCCCTAAACTCCCGAAATTTCGATATTTTGGGGTCCCAGAAGCGATCTGTACATGCCTACTCCGTGTTAGAGTATTTTCAAAATTCAGGCCCAAAACATGCTGAAAATCGATGTTTTTGGTGCCCAAAGTCAATATGTGCATGTATCTTCTGTACCCGTTTATATCTCAAATTCAGGCTCAAAACACCCGAAAATTCAATATTTTGGGGTCCCAGAAGCAATCTGTACATGCCTACTCAGTGCTAGAATATTTTCAAAATATAGGCTAAAAACATGCTAAAAATCGATCTTTTAGGTGCCAAAAAGTCGATATCTCAAATTCAGTCCCAAAACACCCGAAAATTCGATATTTAGGGGTCCCAGAAGCGATCTGTACATGCCTACTCCGTGTTAGAGTATTTTCAAAATACATGCTCAAAACATACTGAAAATCGATCTTTTAGATGCACAAAAGTCGATATGTGCATGCATCTTCAGTACCCGTTTATATCTCAAATTCAGGCTCAAAACACCCGAAAATTCAATATTTTGGGGTCCCAGAAGCAATCTGTACATGCCTACACAGTGCTAGAATATTTTCAAAATATAGGCTAAAAACATGCTAAAAATCGATCTTTTAGGTGCCAAAAAATCGATATCTCAAATTCAGTCCCAAAACACCCGAAAATTCGATATTTAGGGGTCCCAGAAGCGATCTGTACATGCCTACTCCGTGTTAGAGTATTTTCAAAATACATGCTCAAAACATACTGAAAATCGATCTTTTAGATGCACAAAAGTCGATATGTGCATGCATCTTCAGTACCCGTTTATATCTCAAATTCAGGCTCAAAACACCCGAAAATTCAATATTTTGGGGTCCCAGAAGCAATCTGTACATGCCTACTCAGTGTTAGAGTATTTTCAAAATACAGGCCCAAAACATGCTGAAAATCGATATTTTAGATGCCAAAAGTCAATATGTGCATGTATCTTCTGTACCCGTTTATATCTCAAATTCAGGCTAGAAACACCCGAAAATTCAATATTTTGGGGTCCCAGAAGCAATCTGTACATGCCTACACAGTTCTAGAATATTTTCAAAATATAGGCTAAAAACATGCTAAAAATCGACATTGTAGGTGCCAAAAAGTCAATATCTCAAATTCAGTCCAAAAACATCCGAAAATTCGATATTTAGAGGTCCCAGAAGGTATCTGTACATGCCTACTCCGTGTTAGAGTATTTTCAAAATACAGGCCAAAAACATACTGAAAATCGATCTTTTAGGTGCCCAAAAGTCGATATGTGCATGCATCTTCTGTACCCGTTTATATCTTAAATTTTGGCCCTAAACACCCGAAAATTCGATATTTAGAGGTCCCAGAAGGTATCTGTACATGCCTACTCCGTGTTAGAGTATTTTCAAAATACAGGCCAAAAACATACTGAAAATCGATCTTTTAGGTGCCCAAAAGTCGATATGTGCATGCATCTTCTGTACCCGTTTATATCTCAAATTCTGGCCCTAAACACCCGAAAATTCGATATTTTGGGGTCCCAGAAGCGATCTGTACATGCCTACTCGGTGTTAGAGTATTTTCAAAATTCAGGCCCAAAACATACTGAAAATCGATATTTTAGGTGCACAAAAGTCGATATGTGAATGCATCTTCAGTACCCGTTTATATCTCAAATTCAGGCTCAAAACACCCGAAAATTCAATATTTTGGGGTCCCAGAAGCAATCTGTACATGCCTACACAGTGCTAGAATATTTTCAAAATATAGGCTAAAAACATGCTAAAAATCGACATTTTAGGTGCCAAAAAATCGATATCTCAAATTCAGTCCCAAAACACCCGAAAATTCGATATTTAGAGGTTCCAGAAGGTATCTGTACATGCCTACTCCGTGTTAGAGTACTTTCAAAATACAGGCCAAAAACATACTGAAAATCGATCTTTTAGGTGCCCAAAAGTCGATATGTGCATTCATCTTCTGTACCCGTTTATATCTCAAATTCTGGGCCTAAACTCCCGAAAATTCGATATTTTGGGGTCCCAGAAGCGATCTGTACATGCCTACTCCGTGTTAGAGTATTTTCAAAATTCAGGCCCAAAACATGCTGAAAATCGATATTTTTGGTGCCAAAAGTCAATATGTGCATGTATCTTCTGTACCCGTTTATATCTCAAATTCAGGCTCAAAACACCCGAAAATTCAATATTTTGGGGTCCCAGAAGGAATCTGTACATGCCTACTCAGTGTTAGAGTATTTTCAAAATACAGGCCCAAAACATGCTGAAAATCGATATTTTAGATGCCCAAAGTCAATATGTGCATGTATCTTCTGTATCCGTTTATATCTCAAATTCAGGCTCAAAACACCCGAAAATTCAATATTTTGGGGTCCCAGAAGCAATCTGTACATGCCTACTCAGTGCTAGAATATTTTCAAAATATAGGCTAAAAACATGCTAAAAATCGATCATTTAGGTGCCAAAAAGTCGATATCTCAAATTCAGTCCCAAAACACCCGAAAATTCGATATTTAGGGGTCCCAGAAGCGATCTGTACATGCTTACTCCGTGTTAGAGTATTTTCAAAATACATGCTCAAAACATACTGAAAATCGATCTTTTAGGTGCACAAAAGTCGATATGTGCATGTATCTTCAGTACCCGTTTATATCTCAAATTCAGGCTCAAAACACCCGAAAATTCAATATTTTGGGGTCCCAGAAGCAATCTGTACATGCCTGCTCAGTGTTAGAGTATTTTCAAAATTCAAGCCCAAAACATGCTGAAAATCAATATTTTTGGTGCCCAAAGTCAATATGTGCATGTATCTTCTGTACCCGTTTATATCTCAAATTCAGGCTCAAAACACCCGAAAATTCAATATTTTGGGGTCCCAGAAGCAATCTGTACATGCCTACACAGTGCTAGAATATTTTCAAAATATAGGCTAAAAACATGCTAAAAATCGACATTTTAGGTGCCAAAAAATCGATATCTCAAATTCAGTCCCAAAACACCCGAAAAATCGATATTTAGAGGTCCCAGAAGGTATCTGTACATGCTTACTCCGTGTTAGAGTATTTTCAAAATACAGGCCAAAAACATACTGAAAATCGATCTTTTAGGTGCACAAAAGTCGATATGTGCATGCATCTTCTGTACCCGTTTATATCTCAAATTCTGGCCCTAAACACCCGAAAATTCGATATTTTGGGGTCCCAGAAGCGATCTGTACACGCCTACTCCGTGTTAGAGTATTTTCAAAATTCAGGCCCAAAACATGCTGAAAATCGATATTTTTGGTGCCCAAAGTCAATATGTGCATGTATCTTCTGTACCCGTTTATATCTCAAATTCAGGCTCAAAACACCCGAAAATTCAATATTTTGGGGTCCCAGAAGCAATCTGTACATGCCTACACAGTGCTAGAATATTTTCAAAATATAGGCTAAAAACATGCTAAAAATCGACATTTTAGGTGCCAAAAAATCGATATCTCAAATTCAGTCCCAAAACACCCGAAAATTCGATATTTAGAGGTCCCAGAAGGTATCTGTACATGCTTACTCCGTGTTAGAGTATTTTCAAAATACAGGCCAAAAACATACTGAAAATCGATCTTTTAGGTGCACAAAAGTCGATATGTGCATGCATCTTCTGTACCCGTTTATATCTCAAATTCTGGCCCTAAACACCCGAAAATTCGATATTTTGGGGTCCCAGAAGCGATCTGTACACGCCTACTCCGTGTTAGAGTATTTTCAAAATTCATGCCCAAAACATGCTGAAAATCGATATTTTTGGTGCCCAAAGTCAATATGTGCATGTATCTTCTGTACCCGTTTATATCTCAAATTCAGGCTCAAAACACCCGAAAATTCAATATTTTGGGGTCCCAGAAGCAATCTGTACATGCCTACACATTGCTAGAATATTTTCAAAATATAGGCTAAAAACATGCTAAAAATCGACATTTTAGGTGCCAAAAAATCGATATCTCAAATTCAGTCCCAAAACACCCGAAAATTCGATATTTAGAGGTCCCAGAAGCGATCTGTACATGCCTACTCAGTGTTAGAATATTTTCAAAATACAGGCCCAAAACATGCTGAAAATCGGTCTTTTAGGTGCCCAAAAGTCGATATGTGCATGCATCTTCTGTACCCGTTTATATCTCAAATTCTGGCCCTAAACACCCGAAAATTCGATATTTTGGGGTCCCAGAAGCGATCTGTACATGCCTACTCCGTGTTCGAGTATTTTCAAAATTCAGGCCCAAAACATGCTGAAAATCGATATTTTTGGTGCCCAAAGTCAATATGTGCATGTATCTTCTGTACCCGTTTATATCTCAAATTCAGGCTCAAAACACCCGAAAATTCAATATTTTGGGGTCCCAGAAGCAATCTGTACTCAGTGCTAGAATATTTTCAAAATATAGGCTAAAAACATGCTAAAAATCGATCTTTTAGGTGCCAAAAAGTCGATATTTCAAATTCAGTCCGAAAACACCCGAAAATTCGATATTTAGGGGTCCCAGAAGCGATCTGTACATGCCTACTCCGTGTTAGAGTATTTTCAAAATACATGCTCAAAACATACTGAAAATCGATCTTTTAGGTGCACAAAAGTCGATATGTGCATGCATCTTCAGTACCCGTTTATATCTCAAATTCAGGCTCAAAACACCCGAAAATTCAATATTTTGGGGTCCCAGAAGCAATCTGTACATGCCTGCTCAGTGTTAGAGTATTTTCAAAATTCAGGCCCAAAACATGCTGAAAATCGATATTTTTGGTGCCCAAAGTCAATATGTGCATGTATCTTCTGTACCCGTTTATATCTCAAATTCAGGCTCAAAACACCCGAAAATTCAATATTTTGGGGTCCCAGAAGCAATCTGTACATGCCTACTCAGTGCTAGAATATTTTCAAAATATAGGCTAAAAACATGCTAAAAATCGATCTTTTAGGTGCCAAAAAATCGATATCTCAAATTCAGTCCCAAAACACCCGAAAATTCGATATTTAGAGGTCCCAGAAGCGATCTGTACATGCCTACTCCGTGTTAGAGTATTTTCAAAATACATGCTCAAAACATACCGAAAATCGATCTTTTAGGTGCACAAAAGTCGATATGTGCATGCATCTTCAGTACCCGTTTATATCTCAAATTCAGGCTCAAAACACCCGAAAATTCAATATTTTGGGGTCCCAGAAGCAATCTGTACATGCCTACTCAGTGTTAGAGTATTTTCAAAATACAGGCCCAAAACATGCTGAAAATCGATATTTTAGATGCCCAAAGTCAATATGTGCATGTATTTTCTGTACCCGTTTATATCTCAAATTCAGGCTCAAAACACCCGAAAATTCAATATTTTGGGGTCCCAGAAGCAATCTGTACAGTGCTACAATATTTTCAAAATATAGGCTAAAAGCATGCTTAAAATCGATCTTTTAGGTGCCAAAAAGTCGATATCTCAAATTCAGTCCCAAAACACCCGAAAATTCGATATTTAGGGGTCTCAGAAGCGATCTGTACATGCCTACTCCGTGTTAGAGTATTTTCAAAATACAGGCCAAAAACATACTGAAAATCGATCTTTTAGGTACCCAAAAGTCGATATGTGCATGCATCTTCTGTACCCGTTTATATCTCAAATTCTGGCCCTAAACACCCGAAAATTCGATATTTTGGGGTCCCAGAAGCGATCTGTACATGCCTACTCCGTGTTAGAGTATTTTCAAAATTCAGGCCCAAAACATGCTGAAAATCGATATTTTTGGTGCCCAAAGTCAATATGCGCATGTATCTTCTGTACCCGTTTATATCTCAAATTCAGGCTCAAAACACCCGAAAATTCAATATTTTGGGGTCCCAGAAGCAATCTGTACATGCCTACTCAGTGCTAGAATATTTTCAAAATATAGGCTAAAAACATGCTAAAAATCGATCTTTTAGGTGCCAAAAAGTCGATATCTCAAATTCAGTCCCAAAACACCCGAAAATTCGATATTTAGGGGTCCCAGAAGCGATCTGTACATGCCTACTCCGTGTTAGAGTATTTTCAAAATACATGCTCAAAACATACTGAAAATCGATCTTTTAGGTGCACAAAAGTCGATATGTGCATGCATCTTCAGTACCCGTTTATATCTCAAATTCAGGCTCAAAACACCCGAAAATTCAATATTTTGGGGTCCCAGAAGCAATCTGTACATGCCTACTCCGTGTTAGAGTATTTTCAAAATACAGGCCCAAAACATGCTGAAAATCGATATTTTAGATGCCCAAAGTCAATATGTGCATGTATCTTCTGTACCCTTTCAGGCTCAAAACACCCGAAAATTCAATATTTTGGGGTCCCAGAAGATATCTGTACATGCCTACACAGTGCTAGAATATTTTCAAAATATAGGCTAAAAACATGCTAAAAATCGACATTTTAAGTGCCAAAAAATCGATATCTCAAATTCAGTCCCAAAACACCCGAAAATTCGATATTTAGAGGTCCCAGAAGGTATCTATCTGTACATGCCTACTCCTTGTTAGAGTATTTTCAAAATACAGGCCAAAAACATACTGAAAATCGATCTTTTAGGTGCCCAAAAGTCGTTATGTGCATGCATCTTCTGTACCCGTTTATATCTCAAATTCTGGCCCTAAACACCCGAAAATTCGATATTTTGGGGTGCCAGAAGCGATCTGTACATGCCTACTCCGTGTTAGAGTATTTTCAAAATTCAGGCCCAAAACATGCTGAAAATCGATATTTTTGGTGCCCAAAGTCAATATGTGCATGTATCTTCTGTACCCGTTTATATCTCAAATTCAGGCTCAAAACACCCGAAAATTCAATATTTTGGGGTCCCAGAAGGAATCTGTACAGTGATAGAATATTTTCAAAATATAGTCTAAAAACATGCTAAAAATCGATCTTTTAGGTGCCAAAAAGTTGATATCTCAAATTCAGTCCAAAAACACCCGAAAATTCGATATTTAGGGGTCCCAGAAGCGATCTGTACATGCCTACTCCGTGTTAGAGTATTTTCAAAATACATGCTCAAAACATACTGAAAATCGATCTTTTAGGTGCACAAAAGTCGATATGTGCATGCATCTTCAGTACCCGTTTATATCTCAAATTCAGGCTCAAAACACCCGAAAATTCAATATTTTGGGGTCCCAGAAGCAATCTGTACATGCCTACTCAGTGTTAGAGTATTTTCAAAATACAGGTCCAAAACATGCTGAAAATCGATATTTTAGATGCCCAAAGTCAATATGTGCATGTATCTTCTGTACCCGTTTATATCTCAAATTCAGGCTCAAAACACCCGAAAATTCAATATTTTGGGGTCCCAGAAGCAATCTGTACATGCCTACACAGTGCTAGAATATTTTCAAAATATAGGCTAAAAACATGCTGAAAATCGATATTTTAGGTGCCAAAAAATCGATATCTCAAATTCAGTCCCAAAACACCCGAAAATTCGATATTTAGAGGTCCCAGAAGGTATCTGTACATGCCTACTCCGTGTTAGAGTATTTTCAAAATACAGGCCAAAAACATACTGAAAATCGATCTTTTAGGTGCCCAAAAGTCGATATGTGCATGCATCTTCTGTACCCGTTTATATCTCAAATTCTGGCCCTAAACACCCGAAAATTCGATATTTTGGGGTCCCAGAAGCGATCTGTACATGCCTACTCCGTGTTAGAGTATTTTCAAAATTCAGGCCCAAAACATGCTGAAAATCGATATTTTTGGTGCCCAAAGTCAATATGTGCATGTATCTTCTGTACCCGTTTATATCTCAAATTCAGGCTCAAAACACATGAAAATTCAATATTTTGGGGTCCCAGAAGCAATCTGTACATGCCTACTCAGTGCTAGAATATTTTCAAAATATAGGCTAAAAACATGCTAAAAATCGATCTTTTAGGTGCCAAAAAGTCGATATCTCAAATTCAGTCCCAAAATACCCGAAAATTCGATATTTAGGGGTCCCAGAAGCGATCTGTACATGCCTACTCCGTGTTAGAGTATTTTCAAAATACATGCTCAAAACATACCGAAAATCGATCTTTTAGGTGCACAAAAGTCGATATGTGCATGCATCTTCAGTACCCGTTTATATCTCAAATTCAGGCTCAAAACATCCGAAAATTCAATATTTTGGGGTCCCAGAAGCAATCTGTACATGCCTACTCAGTGTTAGAGTATTTTCAAAATACAGGCCCAAAACATGCTGAAAATCGATATTTTAGATGCCCAAAGTCAATATGTGCATGTATTTTCTGTACCCGTTTATATCTCAAATTCAGGCTCAAAACACCCGAAAATTCAATATTTTGGGGTCCCAGAAGCAATCTGTACAGTGCTACAATATTTTCAAAATATAGGCTAAAAGCATGCTTAAAATCGATCTTTTATGTGCCAAAAAGTCGATATCTCAAATTCAGTCCCAAAACACCCGAAAATTCGATATTTAGGGGTCCCAGAAGCGATCTGTACATGCCTACTCCGTGTTAGAGTATTTTCAAAATACATTCTCAAAACATACTGAAAATCGATCTTTTAGGTGCCCAAAAGTCGATATGTGCATGCATCTTCTGTACCCGTTTATATCTCAAATTCTGGCCCTAAACACCCGAAAATTCGATATTTTGGGGTCCCAGAAGCGATCTGTACATGCCTACTCCGAGTTAGAGTATTTTCAAAATTCAGGCCCAAAACATGCTGAAAATCGATATTTTTGGTGCCCAAAGTCAATATGTGCATGTATCTTCTGTACCCGTTTATATCTCAAATTCAGGCTGAAAACACCCGAAAATTCAATATTTTGGGGTCCCAGAAGCAATCTGTACATGCCTACTCAGTGCTAGAATATTTTCAAAATATAGGCTAAAAACATGCTAAAAATCGATCTTTTAGGTGCCAAAAAGTCGATATCTCAAATTCAGTCCCAAAACACCCGAAAATTCGATATTTAGGGGTCCCAGAAGCGATCTGTACATGCCTACTCCGTGTTAGAGTATTTTCAAAATACATGCTCAAAACATACTGAAAATCTATCTTTTAGGTGTACAAAAGTCGATATGTGCATGCATCTTCAGTACCCGTTTATATCTCAAATTCAGGCTCAAAACACCCGAAAATTCAATATTTTGGGGTCCCAGAAGCAATCTGTACATGCCTACTCCGTGTTAGAGTATTTTCAAAATACAGTCCCAAAACATGCTGAAAATCGATATTTTAGATGCCCAAAGTCAATATGTGCATGTATCTTCTGTACCCGTTCAGGCTCAAAACACCCGAAAATTCAATATTTTGGGGTCCCAGAAGATATCTGTACATGCCTACACAGTGCTAGAATATTTTCAAAATATAGGCTAAAAACATGCTAAAAATCGACATTTTAGGTGCCAAAAAATCGATATCTAAAATTCAGTATCAAAACACCCGAAAATTCGATATTTAGAGGTCCCAGAAGGTATCTATCTGTACATGCCTACTCCTTGTGAGAGTATTTTCAAAATACAGGCCAAAAACATACTGAAAATCGATCTTTTAGGTGCCCAAAAGTCGTTATGTGCATGCATCTTCTGTACCCGTTTATATCTCAAATTCTGGCCCTAAACACCCGAAAATTCGATATTTTGGGGTCCCAGAAGCGATCTGTACATGCCTACTCCGTGTTAGAGTATTTTCAAAATTCAGGCCCAAAACATGCTGAAAATCGATATTTTTGGTGCCCAAAGTCAATATGTGCATGGATCTTCTGTACCCGTTTATATCTCAAATTCAGGCTCAAAACACCCGAAAATTCAATATTTTGGGGTCCCAGAAGCAATCTGTACAGTGCTAGAATATTTTCAAAATATAGGCTAAAAACATGCTAAAAATCGATCTTTTAGGTGCCAAAAAGTTGATATCTCAAATTCAGTCCCAAAACACCCGAAAATTCGATATTTAGGGGTCCCAGAAGCGATCTGTACATGCCTACTCCGTGTTAGAGTATTTTCAAAATACATGCTCAAAACATACTGAAAATCGATCTTTTAGGTGCACAAAAGTCGATATGTGCATGCATCTTCAGTACCCGTTTATATCTCAAATTCAGGCTCAAAACACCCGAAAATTCGATATTTTGGGGTCCCAGAAGCGATCTGTACATGCCTACTCCGTGTTAGAGTATTTTCAAAATTCAGGCCCAAAACATGCTGAAAATCGATATTTTTGGTGCCCAAAGTCAATATGTACATGTATCTTCTGTACCCGTTTATATCTCAAATTCAGGCTCAAAACACCCGAAAATTCAATATTTTGGGGTCCCAGAAGCAATCTGTACATGCCTACTCAGTGCTAGAATATTTTCAAAATATAGGCTAAAAACATGCTAAAAATCGATCTTTTAGGTGCCAAAAAGTCGATATCTCAAATTCAGTCCCAAAACACCCGAAAATTCGATATTTAGGGGTCCCAGAAGCGATCTGTACATGCCTACTCCGTGTTAGAGTATTTTCAAAATACATGCTCAAAACATACTGAAAATCGATCTTTTAGGTGCACAAAAGTCGATATGTGCATGCATCTTCAGAATCCGTTTATATCTCAAATTCAGGCTCAAAACACCCGAAAATTCGATATTTTGGGGTCCCAGAAGCGATCTGTACATGCCTACTCCGTGTTAGAGTATTTTCAAAATTCAGGCCCAAAACATGCTGAAAATCGATATTTTTGGTGCCCAAAGTCAATATGTGCATGTATCTTCTGTACCCGTTTATATCTCAAATTCAGGCTCAAAACACCCGAAAATTCAATATTTTGGGGTCCCAGAAGCGATCTGTACATGCCTACTCCGTGTTAGAGTATTTTCAAAATACATGCTCAAAACATACTGAAAATCGATCTTTTAGGTGCACAAAATTCGATATGTGCATGCATCTTCAGTACCCGTTTATATCTCAAATTCAGGCTCAAAACACCCGAAAATTCAATATTTTGGGGTCCCAGAAGCAAACTGTACATGCCTACTCAGTGTTAGAGTATTTTCAAAATACAGGCCCAAAACATGCTGAAAATCGATATTTTAGATGCCCAAGGTCAATATGTGCATGTATCTTCTGTACCCGTTTATATCTCAAATTCAGGCTCAAAACACCCGAAAATTCAATATTTTGGGGTCCCAGAAGCAATCTGTACATGCCTACACAGTGCTAGAATATTTTCAAAATATAGGCTAAAAACATGCTAAAAATCGACATTTTAGGTGCCAAAAAATCGATATCTCAAATTCAGTCCCAAAACACCCGAAAATTCGATATTTAGAGGTCCCAGAAGGTATCTGTACATGCCTACTCCGTGTTAGAGTATTTTCAAAATACAGGCCAAAAACATACTGAAAATCGATCTTTTAGGTGCCCAAAAGTCGATATGTGCATGCATCTTCTGTACCCGTTTATATCTCAAATTCTGGCCCTAAACACCCGAAAATTCAATATTTTGGGGTCTCAGAAGCGATCTGTACATGCCTACTCCGTGTTAGAGTATTTTCAAAATTCAGGCCCAAAACATGCTGAAAATCGATATTTTTGGTGCCCAAAGTCAATATGTGCATGTATCTTCTGTACCCGTTTATATCTCAAATTCAGCCTCAAAACACCCGAAAATTCAATATTTTGGGGTCCCAGAAGCAATCTGTACATGCCTACTCAGTGCTAGAATATTTTCAAAATATAGGCTAAAAACATGCTAAAAATCGATATTTTAGGTGCCAAAAAGTCGATATCTCAAATTCAGTCCCAAAACACCCGAAAATTCGATATTTAGGGGTCCCAGAAGCGATCTGTACATGCCTACTCCGTGTTAGAGTATTTTCAAAATACATGCTCAAAACATACTGAAAATCGATCTTTTAGGTGCACAAAAGTCGATATGTGCATGCATCTTCAGTACCCGTTTATATCTCAAATTCAGGCTCAAAACACCCGAAAATTCAATATTTTGGGGTCCCAGAAGCAATCTGTACATGCCTACTCAGTGTTAGAGTATTTTCAAAATACAGGCCCAAAACATGCTGAAAATCGATATTTTAGATGCCCAAAGTCAATATGTGCATGTATCTTCTGTACCCGTTTATATCTCAAATTCAGGCTCAAAACACCCAAAAATTCAATATTTTGGGGTCCCAGAAGCAATCTGTACATGCCTACACAGTGCTATAATATTTTCAAAATATAGGCTAAAAACATGCTAAAAATCGATATTATAGGTGCCAAAAAATCGATATCTCAAATTCATTCCCATAACACCCGAAAATTCGATATTTAGAGGTCCCAGAAGGTATCTGTACATGCCTACTCCGTGATAGAGTTTTTACAAAATACAGGCCAAAAACATACTGAAAATCGATCTTTTAGGTGCCCAAAAGTCGATATGTGCATGCATCTTCTGTACCCGTTTATATCTCAAATTCTGGCCCTAAACACCCGAAAATTCGATATTTTGGGGTCCCAGAAGCGATCTGTACATGCCTACTCAGTGCTAGAATATTTTCAAAATACAGGCCAAAAACATACTGAAAATCGATCTTTTAGGTGCCCAAAAGTCGATATGTGCATGCATCTTCTGTACCCGTTTATATCTCAAATTCTGGCCCTAAACACCCGAAAATTCAATATTTTGGGGTCCCAGAAGCGATCTGTACATGCCTACTCCGTGTTAGAGTATTTTCAAAATTCAGGCCCAAAACATGCTGAAAATCGATATTTTTGGTGCCCAAAGTCAATATGTGCATGTATCTTCTGTACCCGTTTATATCTCAAATTCAGCCTCAAAACACCCGAAAATTCAATATTTTGGGGTCCCAGAAGCAATCTGTACATGCCTACTCAGTGCTAGAATATTTTCAAAATATAGGCTAAAAACATGCTAAAAATCGATATTTTAGGTGCCAAAAAGTCGATATCTCAAATTCAGTCCCAAAACACCCGAAAATTCGATATTTAGGGGTCCCAGAAGCGATCTGTACATGCCTACTCCGTGTTAGAGTATTTTCAAAATACATGCTAAAAACATACTGAAAATCGATCTTTTAGGTGCACAAAAGTCGATATGTGCATGCATCTTCAGTACCCGTTTATATCTCAAATTCAGGCTCAAAACACCCGAAAATTCAATATTTTGGGGTCCCAGAAGCAATCTGTACATGCCTACTCAGTGTTTGAGTATTTTCAAGATACAGGCCCAAAACATGCTGAAAATCGATATTTTAGATGCCCAAAGTCAATATGTGCATGTATATTCTGTACCCGTTTATATCTCAAATTCAGGCTCAAAACACCCAAAAATTCAATATTTTGGGGTCCCAGAAGCAATCTGTACATGCCTACACAGTGCTATAATATTTTCAAAATATAGGCTAAAAACATGCTAAAAATCGATATTATAGGTGCCAAAAAATCGATATCTCAAATTCATTCCCATAACACCCGAAAATTCGATATTTAGAGGTCCCAGAAGGTATCTGTACATGCCTACTCCGTGATAGAGTTTTTACAAAATACAGGCCAAAAACATACTGAAAATCGATCTTTTAGGTGCCCAAAAGTCGATATGTGCATGCATCTTCTGTACCCGTTTATATCTCAAATTCTGGCCCTAAACACCCAAAAATTCGATATTTTGGGGTCCCAGAAGCGATCTGTACATGCCTACTCAGTGCTAGAATATTTTCAAAATATAGGCTAAAAACATGCTAAAAATCGATCTTTTAGGTGCCAAAAAGTCGATATCTCAAATTCAGTCCCAAAACACCAGAAAATTCGATATGTAGGGGTCCCAAAAGCGATCTGTACATGCCTACTCCGTGTTAGAGTATTTTCAAAATACAGGCCAAAAACATACTGAAAATCGATCTTTTAGGTGCCCAAAAGTCGATATGTGCATGCATCTTCTGTACCCGTTTATATCTCAAATTCTGGCCCTAAACACCCGAAAATTCGATTTTTTGGGGTCCCAGAAGCGATCTGTACATGCTTACTCCGTGTTAGAGTATTTTCAAAATTCAGGCCCAAAACATGCTGAAAATCGATATTTTTGGTGCCCAATGTCAATATGTGCATTTTAGGTGCCAAAAAATCGAAATCTCAAATTCAGTCCCATAACACCCTAAAATTCGATATTTAGAGGTCCCAGAAGGTATCTGTACATGCCTACTCCGTGTTAGAGTATTTTCAAAATACAGGCCAAAAAAATACTGAAAATCGATCTTTTAGGTGCCCAAAAGTCGATATGTGCGTGCATCTTCAGTACCCGTTTATATCTCAAATTCAGGCTCAAAACACCCGAAAATTCAATATTTTGGGGTCCCAGAAGCAATCTGTACATGCCTACTCAGTGTTTGAGTATTTTCAAAATACAGGCCCAAAACATGCTGAAAATCGATATTTTAGATGCCCAAAGTCAATATGTGCATGTATCTTCTGTACCCGTTTATATCTCAAATTCAGGCTCAAAACACCCAAAAATTCAATATTTTGGGGTCCCAGAAGCAATCTGTACATGCCTACACAGTGCTATAATATTTTCAAAATATAGGCTAAAAACATGCTAAAAATCGATATTATAGGTGCCAAAAAGTCGATATCTCAAATTCATTCCCATAACACCCGAAAATTCGATATTTAGAGGTCCCAGAAGGTATCTGTACATGCCTACTCCGTGATAGAGTTTTTACAAAATACAGGCCAAAAACATACTGAAAATCGATCTTTTAGGTGCCCAAAAGTCGATATGTGCATGCATCTTCTGTACCCGTTTATATCTCAAATTCTGGCCCTAAACACCCGAAAATTCGATATTTTGGGGTCCCAGAAGCGATCTGTACATGCCTACTCAGTGCTAGAATATTTTCAAAATATAGGCTAAAAACATGCTAAAAATCGACATTTTTGGTACCAAAAAGTCGATATCTCAAATTCAGTCCCAAAACACCCGATAATTCGATATGTAGGGGTCCCAGAACCGATCTGTACATGCCTACTCCGTGTTAGAGTATTTTCAAAATACAGGCCAAAAACATACTGAAAATCGATCTTTTAGGTGCCCAAAAGTCGATATGAGCATGCATCTTCTGTATCCGTTTATATCTCAAATTCTGGCCCTAAACACCCGAAAATTCGATATTTTGGGGTCCCAGAAGCGATCTGTACATGCCTACTCCGTGTTAGAGTATTTTCAAAATTCAGGCCCAAAACATGCTGAAAATCGATATTTTTGGTGCCCAAAGTCAATATGTGCATGTATCTTCTGTACCTGTTTATATCTCAAATTCAGGCTCAAAACACCCGAAAATTCAATATTTTGGGGTCCCAGAAGCAATCTGTACATGCCTACTCAGTGCTAGAATATTTTCAAAATATAGGCTAAAAACATGCTAAAAATCGATCTTTTAGGTGCCAAAAAGTCGATATCTCAAATTCAGTCCCAAAACACCCGAAAATTCGATATGTAGGGGTCCCAAAAGCGATCTGTACATGCTTACTCCGTGTTAGAGTATTTTTAAAATACAGGCCAAAAACATACTGAAAATCGATCTTTTAGGTGCCCAAAAGTCGATATGTGCATGCATCTTCTGTACCCGTTTATATCTCAAATTCTGGCCCTAAACACCCGAAAATTCGATTTTTTGGGGTCCCAGAAGCGATCTGTACATGCTTACTACGTGTTAGAGTATTTTCAAAATTCAGGCCCAAAACATGCTGAAAATCGATATTTTTGGTGCCCAAAGTCAATATGTGCATGTATCTTCTGTACCCGTTTATATCTCAAATTCAGGCTCAAAACACCAGAAAATTCAATATTTTGGGGTCCCAGAAGCAATCTGTACATGCCTACTCAGTGTAAGAGTATTTTCAAAATACTGGCCCAAAACATGCTGAAAATCGATATTTTAGATGCCCAAAGTCAATATGTGCATGTATCTTCTGTACCCGTTTATATCTCAAATACTGGCTCAAAACACCCAAAAATTCAATATTTTGGGGTCCCAGAAGCAATCTGTACATGCCTACACAGTGCTAGAATATTTTCAAAATATAGGCTAAAAACATGCTAAAAATCGACATTTTAGGTGCCAAAAAATCGAAATCTCAAATTCAGTCCCATAACACCCTAAAATTCGATATTTAGAGGTCCCAGAAGGTATCTGTACATGCCTACTCCGTGTTAGAGTATTTTCAAAATACAGGCCAAAAACATACTGAAAATCGATCTTTTAGGTGCCCAAAAGTCGATATGTGCATGCATCTTCAGTACCCGTTTATATCTCAAATTCAGGCTCAAAACACCCGAAAATTCAATATTTTGAGGTCCCAGAAGCAATCTGTACATGCCTACGCAGTGTTAGAGTATTTTCAAAATACATGCCAAAAACATGCTGAAAATCGATATTTTAGATGCCCAAAGTCAATATGTGCATGTATCTTCTGTACCCGTTTATATCTCAAATTCAGGCTCAAAACACCCGAAAATTCAATATTTTGGGGTCGCAGAAGCAATCTGTACAGTGCTAGAATATTTTCAAAATATAGGCTAAAAACATGCTAAAATTCGATCTTTTAGGTGCCAAAAAGTCGATATCTCAAATTCAGTCCCAAAACACCCGAAAATTCGATATTTAGGGGTCCCAGAAGCGATCTGTACATGCCTACTCCGTGTTAGAGTATTTTCAAAATACATGCTCGAAACATACTGAAAATCGATCTTTTAGGTGCACAAAAGTCGATATGTGCATGCATCTTCAGTACCCGTTTATATCTCAAATTCAGGCTCAAAACACCCGAAAATTCGATATTTTGGGGTCCCAGAAGCGATCTGTACATGCCTACTCCGTGTTAGAGTATTTTCAAAATTCAGGCCCAAAACATGCTGAAAATCGATATTTTTGGTGCCCAAAGTCAATATGTGCATGTATCTTCTCTACCCGTTTATATCTCAAATTCAGGCTCAAAACACCGAAAATTCAATATTTTGGAGTCCCAGAAGCAATCTGTACATGCCTACTCAGTGCTAGAATATTTTCAAAATATAGGCTAAAAACATGCTAAAAATCGATCTTTTAGGTGCCAAAAAGTCGATATCTCAAATTCAGTCCCAAAACACCCGAAAATTCGATATGTAGGGGTCCCAGAAGCGATCTGTACATGCCTACTACGTGTTAGAGTGTTTTCAAAATACATGCTCAAAACATACTGAAAATCGATCTTTTAGGTGCACAAAAGTCGATATGTGCATGCATCTTCAGTACCCGTTTATATCTCAAATTCAGGCTCAAAACACCCGAAAATTCAATATTTTGGGGTCCCAGAAGCAATCTGTACATGCCTACTCAGTGTTAGAGTATTTTCAAAATACTGGCCCAAAACATGCTGAAAATCGATATTTTAGATGCCCAAAGTCGATATGTGCATGCATCTTCTGTACCCGTTTATATCTCAAATTCTGGCTCTAAACACCAGAAAATTCGATATTTTGGGGTCCCAGAAGCGATCTGTACATGCCTACTCCGTGTTAAAGTATTTTAAAAATTCTGGCCCAAAACATGCTGAAAATCGATATTTTTGGTGCCCAAAGTCAATATGTGCATGTATCTTCTGTACCCGTTTATATCTCATATTCAGGCTCAAAACACCCGAAAATTCAATATTTTGGGGTCCCAGAAGCAATCTGTACATGCCTACACAGTGCTAGAATATTTTCAAAATATAGGCTAAAAACATGCTAAAAATCGACATTTTAGGTGCCAAAAAATCGATATCTCAAATTCAGTCCCAAAAAACCCGAAAATTCGATATTTAGGGTTCCCAGAAGCGATCTGTACATGCCTACTCCGTGTCAGAGTATTTTCAAAATACAGGCCAAAAACATACTGAAAATCGATCTTTTAGGTGCCCAAAAGTCGATATGAGCATGCATCTTCAGTACCCGTTTATATCTCAAATTCAGGCTCAAAACACCCGAAAATTCGATATTTTGAGGTCCCAGAAGCGATCTGTACATGCCTACTCAGTGTTAGAGTATTTTCAAAATACAGGCCCAAAACATGCTGAAAATCGATATTTTAGATGCCCAAAGTCAATATGTGCATGTATCTTCTGTACCCGTTTATATCTCAAATTCAGGCTCAAAACACCCGAAAATTCAATATTTTGGGGTCCCAGAAGCAATCTGTACATGCCTACACAGTGCTAGAATATTTTCAAAATATAGGCTAAAAACATGCTAAAAATCGACATTTTAGGTGCCAAATAATCGATATCTCAAATTCAGTCCCAAAACACCCGAAAATTCGATATTTAGAGGTCCCAGAAGGTATCTGTACATGCCTACTCCGTGTTAGAGTATTTTCAAAATACAGGCCAAAAACATACTGAAAATCGATCTTTTAGGTGCCCAAAAGTCGATATGTGCATGCATCTTCTGTACCCGTTTATATCTCAAATTCTGGCCCTAAACACCCGAAAATTCGATATTTTGGGGTCCCAGAAGCGATCTGTACATGCCTACTCCGTGTTAGAGTATTTTCAAAATTCAGGCCCAAAACATGCTGAAAATCGATATTTTTGGTGCCCAAAGTCAATATGTGCATGTATCTTCTGTACCCGTTTATATCTCAAATTCAGGCTCAAAACACACGAATATTCTATAATTTCGGGTCTAAGAAGCGATATGTACATGCCTACTCAGTGCTAGAATATTTTCAAAATATAGGCTAAAAACTTGCTCAAAATCGATATTTTAGGTGCCCGAAGTCGATATGTGCAAGCATCTTCTGTACCCGTTTATATCTCAAATTCAGGCTCTAAACACCCGAAAATTCGATATTTTTGGGTCCCAGAAGCGATCTGTCAAAATACATGCTCAAAACATACCGAAAATCGATCTTTTAGGTGCACAAAAGTCGATATGTGCATGCATCTTCAGTACCCGTTTATATCTCAAATTCAGGCTCAAAACATCCGAAAATTCAATTTTTTGGGGTCCCAGAAGCAATCTGTACATGCCTACTCAGTGTTAGAGTATTTTCAAAATACAGGCCCAAAACATGCTGAAAATCGATATTTTAGATGCCCAAAGTCAATATGTGCATGTATTTTCTGTACCCGTTTATATCTCAAATTCAGGCTCAAAACACCCGAAAATTCAATATTTTGGGGTCCCAGAAGCAATCTGTACAGTGCTACAATATTTTCAAAATATAGGCTAAAAGCATGCTTAAAATCGATCTTTTATGTGCCAAAAAGTCGATATCTCAAATTCAGTCCCAAAACACCCGAAAATTCGATATTTAGGGGTCCCAGAAGCGATCTGTACATGCCTACTCCGTGTTAGAGTATTTTCAAAATACATTCTCAAAACATACTGAAAATCGATCTTTTAGGTGCCCAAAAGTCGATATGTGCATGCATCTTCTGTACCCGTTTATATCTCAAATTCTGGCCCTAAACACCCGAAAATTCGATATTTTGGGGTCCCAGAAGCGATCTGTACATGCCTACTCCGTGTTAGAGTATTTTCAAAATTCAGGCCCAAAACATGCTGAAAATCGATATTTTTGGTGCCCAAAGTCAATATGTGCATGTATCTTCTGTACCCGTTTATATCTCAAATTCAGGCTCAAAACACCCGAAAATTCAATATTTTGGGGTCCCAGAAGCAATCTGTACATGCCTACTCAGTGCTAGAATATTTTCAAAATATAGGCTAAAAACATGCTAAAAATCGATCTTTTAGGTGCCAAAAAGTCGATATCTCAAATTCAGTCCCAAAACACCCGAAAATTCGATATTTAGGGGTCCCAGAAGCGATCTGTACATGCCTACTCAGTGTTAGAGTATTTTCAAAATACATGCTCAAAACATACTGAAAATCGATCTTTTAGGTGCACAAAAGTCGATATGTGCATGCATCTTCAGTACCAGTTTATATCTCAAATTCAGGCTCAAAACACCCGAAAATTCAATATTTTGGGGTCCCAGAAGCAATCTGTACATGCCTACTCCGTGTTAGAGTATTTTCAAAATACAGGCCCAAAACATGCTGAAAATCGATATTTTAGATGCCCAAAGTCAATATGTGCATGTATCTTCTGTACCCGTTCAGGCTCAAAACACCCGAAAATTCAATATTTTGGGGTCCCAGAAGATATCTGTACATGCCTACACAGTGCTAGAATATTTTCAAAATATAGGCTAAAAACATGCTAAAAATCGACATTTTAGGTGCCAAAAAATCGATATCTCAAATTCAGTCCCAAAACACCCGAAAATTCGATATTTAGAGGTCCCAGAAGGTATCTATCTGTACATGCCTACTCCTTGTTAGAGTATTTTCAAAATACAGGCCAAAAACATACTGAAAATCGATCTTTTAGGTGCCCAAAAGTCGTTATGTGCATGCATCTTCTGTACCCGTTTATATCTCAAATTCTGGCCCTAAACACCCGAAAATTCGATATTTTGGGGTCCCAGAAGCGATCTGTACATGCCTACTCCGTGTTAGAGTATTTTCAAAATTCAGGCCCAAAACATGCTGAAAATCGATATTTTTGGTGCCCAAAGTCAATATGTGCATGGATCTTCTGTACCCGTTTATATCTCAAATTCAGGCTCAAAACACCCGAAAATTCAATATTTTGGGGTCCCAGAAGCAATCTGTACAGTGCTAGAATATTTTCAAAATATAGGCTAAAAACATGCTAAAAATCGATCTTTTAGGTGCCAAAAAGTTGATATCTCAAATTCAGTCCCAAAACACCCGAAAATTCGATATTTAGGGGTCCCAGAAGCGATCTGTACATGCCTACTCCGTGTTAGAGTATTTTCAAAATACATGCTCAAAACATACTGAAAATCGATCTTTTAGGTGCACAAAAGTCGATATGTGCATGCATCTTCAGTACCCGTTTATATCTCAAATTCAGGCTCAAAACACCCGAAAATTCGATATTTTGGGGTCCCAGAAGCGATCTGTACATGCCTACTCCGTGTTAAAGTATTTTAAAAATTCTGGCCCAAAACATGCTGAAAATCGATATTTTTGGTGCCCAAAGTCAATATGTGCATGTATCTTCTGTACCCGTTTATATCTCATATTCAGGCTCAAAACACCCGAAAATTCAATATTTTGGGGTCCCAGAAGCAATCTGTACATGCCTACACAGTGCTAGAATATTTTCAAAATATAGGCTAAAAACATGCTAAAAATCGACATTTTAGGTGCCAAAAAATCGATATCTCAAATTCAGTCCCAAAACACCCGAAAATTCGATATTTAGGGGTCCCAGAAGCGATCTGTACATGCCTACTCCGTGTTAGAGTATTTTCAAAATACAGGCCAAAAACATACTGAAAATCGATCTTTTAGGTGCCCAAAAGTCGATATGAGCATGCATCTTCAGTACCCGTTTATATCTCAAATTCAGGCTCAAAACACCCGAAAATTCGATATTTTGAGGTCCCAGAAGCGATCTGTACATGCCTACTCCGTGTTAGAGTATTTTCAAAATTCAGGCCCAAAACATGCTGAAAATCGATATTTCTGGTGCCCAAAGTCAATATGTGCATGTATCTTCTGTACCCGTTTATATCTCAAATTCAGGCTCAAAACACCCGAAAATTCAATATTTTGGGGTCCCAGAAGCGATCTGTACATGCCTACTCCGTGTTAGAGTATTTTCAAAATACATGCTCAAAACATACTGAAAATCGATCTTTTAGGTGCACAAAAGTCGATATGTGCATGCATCTTCAGTACCCGTTTATATCTCAAATTCAGGCTCAAAACACCCGAAAATTCAATATTTAGGGGTCCCAGAAGCAAACTGTACATGCCTACTCAGTGTTAGAGTATTTTCAAAATACAGGCCCAAAACATGCTGAAAATCGATATTTTAGATGCCCAAAGTCAATATGTGCATGTATCTTCTGTACCCGTTTATATCTCAAATTCAGGCTCAAAACACCCGAAAATTCAATATTTTGGGGTCCCAGAAGCAATCTGTACATGCCTACACAGTGCTAGAATATTTTCAAAATATAGGCTAAAAACATGCTAAAAATCGACATTTTAGGTGCCAAAAAATCGATATCTCAAATTCAGTCCCAAAACACCCAAAAATTCGATATTTAGAGGTCCCAGAAGGTATCTGTACATGCCTACTCCGTGTTAGAGTATTTTCAAAATACAGGCCAAAAACATACTGAAAATCGATCTTTTAGGTGCCCAAAAGTCGATATGTGCATGCATCTTCTGTACCCGTTTATATCTCAAATTCTGGCCCTAAACACCCGAAAATTTGATATTTAGAGGTCCCAGAAGGTATCTGTACATGCCTACTCCGTGATAGAGTATTTTCAAAATACAGGCCAAAAACATACTGAAAATCGATCTTTTAGGTGCCCAAAAGTCGATATGTGCATGCATCTTCTGTACCCGTTTATATCTCAAATTCTGGCCCTAAACACCCGAAAATTCGATATTTTGGGGTCCCAGAAGCGATCTGTACATGCCTACTCAGTGCTAGAATATTTTCAAAATATAGGCTAAAAACATGCTAAAAATCGACATTTTTGGTGCCAAAAAGTCGATATCTCAAATTCAGTCCCAAAACACCCGATAATTCGATATGTAGGGGTCCCAGAACCGATCTGTACATGCCTACACCGTGTTAGAGTATTTTCAAAATACAGGCCAAAAACATACTGAAAATCGATCTTTTAGGTGCCCAAAAGTCGATATGCGCATGCATCTTCTGTATCCGTTTATATCTCAAATTCTGGCCCTAAACACCCGAAAATTCGATATTTTGGGGTCCCAGAAGCGATCTGTACATGCCTACTCCGTGTTAGAGTATTTTCAAAATTCAGGCCCAAAACATGCTGAAAATCGATATTTTTGGTGCCCAAAGTCAATATGTGCATGTATCTTCTGTACCCGTTTATATCTCAAATTCAGGCTCAAAACACCCGAAAATTCAATATTTTGGGGTCCCAGAAGCAATCTGTACATGCCTACTCAGTGCTAGAATATTTTCAAAATATAGGCTAAAAACATGCTAAAAATCGATCTTTTAGGTGCCAAAAAGTCGATATCTCAAATTCAGTCCCAAAACACCAGAAAATTCGATATGTAGGGGTCCCAAAAGCGATCTGTACATGCCTACTCCGTGTTAGAGTATTTTCAAAATACAGGCCAAAAACATACTGAAAATCGATCTTTTAGGTGCCCAAAAGTCGATATGTGCATGCATCTTCTGTACCCGTTTATATCTCAAATTCTGGCCCTAAACACCCGAAAATTCGATTTTTTGGGGTCCCAGAAGCGATCTGTACATGCTTACTCCGTGTTAGAGTATTTTCAAAATTCAGGCCCAAAACATGCTGAAAATCGATATTTTTGGTGCCCAAAGTCAATATGTGCATGTATCTTCTGTACCCGTTTATATCTCAAATTCAGGCTCAAAACACCCGAAAATTCAATATTTTGGGGTCCCAGAAGCAATCTGTACATGCCTACTCAGTGTTAGAGTATTTTCAAAATACTGGCCCAAAACATGCTGAAAATCGATATTTTAGATGCCCAAAGTCAATATGTGCATGTATCTTCTGTACCCGTTTATATCTCAAATACTGGCTCAAAACACCCGAAAATTCAATATTTTGGGGTCCCAGAAGCAATCTGTACATGCCTACACAGTGCTAGAATATTTTCAAAATATAGGCTAAAAACATGCTAAAAATCGACATTTTAGGTGCCAAAAAATCGAAATCTCAAATTCAGTCCCATAACACCCGAAAATTCGATATTTAGAGGTCCAGGAAGGTATCTGTACATGCCTACTCCGTGTTAGAGTATTTTCAATTTACAGGCCAAAAACATACTGAAAATCGATCTTTTAGGTGCCCAAAAGTCGATATGTGCATGCATCTTCTGTACCCGTTTATATCTCAAATTTTGGCCCTAAACACCCGAAAATTCAATATTTTGGGGTCCCAGAAGCGATCTCTACATGCCTACTCCGTGTTAAAGTATTTTCAAAATTCAGGCCCAAAACATGCTGAAAATCGATATTTTTGGTGCCCAAAGTCAATATGTGCATGTATCTTCTGTACCCGTTTATATCTCAAATTCAGGCTCAAAACACCCGAAAATTCAATATTTTGGGGTCCCAGAAGCAATCTGTACATGCCTACTCAGTGCTAGAATATTTTCAAAATATAGGCTAAAAACATGCTAAAAATCGATCTTTTAGGTGCCAAAAAGTCGATATCTCAAATTCAGTCCCAAAACACCCGAAAATTTGATATTTAGGGGTCCCAGAAGCGATCTGTACATGCCTACTCCGTGTTAGAGGATTTTCAAAATATATGCTCAAAACATACTGAAAATTGATCTTTTAAGTGCACAAAAGTCGATATGTGCATGCATCTTCAGTACCCGTTTATATCTCAAATTCAGGCTCAAAACACCCGAAAATTCGATATTTATGGGTCCCAGAAGCGATCTGTACATGCCTACTCCGTGTTAGAGTATTTTCAAAATACAGGCCAAAAACATACTGAAAATCGATCTTTTAGGTGCCCAAAAGTCGATATGTGCATGCATCTTCAGTACCCGTTTATATCTCAAATTCAGGCTCAAAACACCCGAAAATTCAATATTTTGAGGTCCCAGAAGCAATCTGTACATGCCTACGCAGTGTTAGAGTATTTTCAAAATACAGGCCCAAAACATGCTGAAAATCGATATTTTAGATGCCCAAAGTCAATATGTGCATGTATCTTCTGTACCCGTTTATATCTCAAATTCAGGCTCAAAACACCCGAAAATTCAATATTTTGGGGTCGCAGAAGCAATCTGTACAGTGCTAGAATATTTTCAAAATATAGGCTAAAAACATGCTAAAATTCGATCTTTTAGGTGTCAAAAAGTCGATATCTCAAATTCAATCCCAAAACACCCGAAAATTCGATATTTAGGGGTCCCAGAAGCGATCTGTACATGCCTACTCCGTGTTAGAGTATTTTCAAAATACATTCTCGAAACATACTGAAAATCGATCTTTTAGGTGCACAAAAGTCGATATGTGCATGCATCTTCAGTACCCGTTTATATCTCAAATTCAGGCTCAAAACACCCGAAAATTCGATATTTTGGGGTCCCAGAAGCGATCTGTACATGCCTACTCCGTGTTAGAGTATTTTCAAAATTCAGGCCCAAAACATGCTGAAAATCGATATTTTTGGTGCCCAAAGTCAATATGTGCATGTATCTTCTCTACCCGTTTATATCTCAAATTCAGGCTTAAAACACCTGAAAATTCAATATTTTGGAGTCCTAGAAGCAATCTGTACATGCCTACTCAGTGCTAGAATATTTTCAAAATATAGGCTAAAAACATGCTAAAAATCGATCTTTTAGGTGCCAAAAAGTCGATATCTCAAATTCAGTCCCAAAACACCCGAAAATTCGATATTTAGGGGTCCCAGAAGCGATCTGTACATGCCTACTCCGTGTTAGAGTGTTTTCAAAATACATGCTCAAAACATACTGAAAATCGATCTTTTAGGTGCACAAAAGTTGATATGTGCATGCATCTTCAGTACCCGTTTATATCTCAAATTCAGACTCAAAACACCCGAAAATTCAATATTTTGGGGTCCCAGAAGCAATCTGTACATGCCTACTCAGTGTTAGAGTATTTTCAAAATACTGGCCCAAAACATGCTGAAAATCGATATTTTAGATGCCCAAAGTCGATATGTGCATGCATCTTCTGTACCCGTTTATATCTCAAATTCTGGCTCTAAACACCAGAAAATTCGATATTTTGGGGTCCCAGAAGCGATCTGTACATGCCTACTCCGTGTTAAAGTATTTTCAAAATTCTGGCCCAAAACATGCTGAAAATCGATATTTTTGGTGCCCAAAGTCAATATGTGCATGTATCTTCTGTACCCGTTTATATCTCATATTCAGGCTCAAAACACCCGAAAATTCAATATTTTGGGGTCCCAGAAGCAATCTGTACATGCCTACACAGTGCTAGAGTATTTTCAAAATATAGGCTAAAAACATGCTAAAAATCGACATTTTATGTGCCAAAAAATCGATATCTCAAATTCAGTCCCAAAACACCCGATAATTCGATATTTAGAGGTCCCAGAAGGTATCTGTATATGCCTACTCCGTGTTAGAGTATTTTCAAAATACAGGCCAAAAACATACTGAAAATCGATCTTTTAGGTGCCCAAAAGTCGATATGTGCATGCATCTTCTGTATCCGTTTATATCTCAAATTCTGGCCCTAAACACCCGAAAATTCGATATTTTGGGGTCCCAGAAGCGATCTGTACATGCCTACTCCGTGTTAGAGTATTTTCAAAATTCAGGCCCAAAACATGCTGAAAATCGATATTTTTGGTGCCCAAAGTCAATATGTGCATGTATCTTCTGTACCCGTTTATATCTCAAATTCAGGCTCAAAACACCCGAAAATTCAATATTTTGGGGTCCCACAAGCAATCTGTACATGCCTACTCAGTGCTAGAATATTTTCAAAATACAGGCTAAAAACATGCTAAAAATCGATCTTTTAGGTGCCAAAAAGTCGATATCTCAAATTCAGTCCCAAAACACCAGAAAATTCGATATGTAGGGGTCCCAGAAGCGATCTGTACATGCCTACTCCGTGTTAGAGTATTTTCAAAATACAGGACAAAAACATACTGAAAATCGATCTTTTAGGTGCCCAAAAGTCGATATGTGCATGCATCTTCTGTACCCGTTTATATCTCAAATTCTGGCCCTAAACACCGGAAAATTCGATATTTTGGGGTCCCAGAAGCGATCTGTACATGCCTACTCCGTGTTAAAGTATTTTCAAAATTCAGGCCCAAAACATGCTGAAAATCGATATTTTTGGTGCCCAAAGTCAATATGTGCATGTATCTTCTGTACCCGTTTATATCTCAAATTCAGGCTCAAAACACCCGAAAATTCAATATTTTGGGGTCCCAGAAGCAATCTGTACATGCCTACTCAGTGCTAGAATATTTTCAAAATATAGGCTAAAAACATGCTAAAAATCGATCTTTTAGGTGCCAAAAAGTCGGTATCTCAAATTCAGTCCCAAAACACCCGAAAATTCGATATGTAGGGGTCCCAGAAGCGATCTGTACATGCCTACTCCGTGTTAGAGTGTTTTCAAAATACATGCTCAAAACATACTGAAAATCGATCTTTTAGGTGCACAAAAGTCGATATGTGCATGCATCTTCAGTACCCGTTTATATCTCAAATTCAGGCTCAAAACACCCGAAAATTCAATATTTTGGGGTCCCAGAAGCAATCTGTATATGCCTACTCAGTGTTAGAGTATTTCAAAATTCAGGCCCAAAACATGCTGAAAATCGATATTTTTGGTGACCAAAGTCAATATGTGCATGTATCTTCTGTACCCGTTTATATCTCAAATTCAGGCTCAAAACACCCGAAAATTCAATATTTTGGGGTCCCAGAAGCAATCTGTACATGCCTACTCAGTGCTAGAATATTTTCAAAATATAGGCTAAAAACATGCTAAAAATCGATCTTTTAGGTGCCAAAAAGTCGATATCTCAAATTCAGTCCCAAAACACCCGAAAATTCGATATGTAGGGGTCCCAGAAGCGATCTGTACATGCCTACTCCGTGTTAGAGTATTTTCAAAATACAGGCCAAAAACATACTGAAAATCGATCTTTTAGGTGCCCAAAAGTCGATATGTGCATGCATCTTCAGTACCCGTTTATATCTCAAATTCAGGCTCAAAACACCCGAAAATTCAATATTTTGAGGTCCCAGAAGCAATCTGTACATGCCTACGCAGTGTTAGAGTATTTTCAAAATTCAGGCCCAAAACATGCTGAAAATCGATATTTTAGATGCCCAAAGTCAATATGTGCATGTATCTTCTGTACCCGTTTATATCTCAAATTCAGGCTCAAAACACCCGAAAATTCAATATTTTGGGGTCGCATAAGCAATCTGTACAGTGCTAGAATATTTTCAAAATATAGGCTAAAAACATGCTAAAATTCGATCTTTTAGGTGCCAAAAAGTCGATATCTCAAATTCAGTCCCAAAACACCCGAAAATTCGATATTTAGGGGTCCCAGAAGCGATCTGTACATGACTACTCCGTGTTAGAGTATTTTCAAAATACATTCTCAAAACATACTGAAAATCGATCTTTTAGGTGCACAAAAGTCGATATGTGCATGCATCTTCAGTACCCGTTTATATCTCAAATTCAGGCTCAAAACAACCGAAAATTCGATATTTTGGGGTCCCAGAAGGGATCTGTACATGCCTACTCCGTGTTAGAGTATTTTCAAAATTCAGGCCCAAAACATGCTGAAAATCGATATTTTTGGTGCCCAAAGTCAATATGTGCATGTATCTTCTGTACCCGTTTATATCCCAAATTCAGGCTCAAAACACCCGAAAATTCAATATTTTGGAGTCCCAGAAGCAATCTGTACATGCCTACTCAGTGCTAGAATATTTTTAAAATATAGGCTAAAAACATGCTAAAAATCGATCTTTTAGGTGCCAAAAAGTCGATATCTCAAATTCAGTCCCAAAACACCCGAAAATACGATATTTATGGGTCCCAGAAGCGATCTGTACATGCCTACTCCGTGTTAGAGTATTTTCAAAATACATGCTCAAAACATACTGAAAATCGATCTTTTAGGTGCACAAAAGTCGATATGTGCATGCATCTTCAGTACCCGTTTATATCTCAAATTCAGGCTCAAAACACCCGAAAATTCATTATTTTGGGGTCCCAGAAGCAATCTGTACATGCCTACTCCGTGTTAGAGTATTTTCAAAATACAGGCCCAAAACATGCTGAAAATCGATATTTTAGGTGCCCAAAGTCAATATGTGCATGTATCTTCTGTACCCGTTTATATCTCAAATTCAGGCTCAAAACACCCGAAAATTCAATATTTTGGGGTCCCAGAAGCAATCTGTACATGCCTACTCAGTGCTAGAATATTTTCAAAATATAGGGTAAAAACATGCTAAAAATCGATCTTTTAGGTGCCAAAAAGTCGATATCTCAAATTCAGTCCCAAACACCCGAAAATTCGATATTTAGGGGTCCCAGAAGCGATCTGTACATGCCTACTCCGTGTTAGAGTATTTTCAAAATATATGCTCAAAACATACTGAAAATCGATCTTTTAGGTGCACAAAAGTCGATATGTGCATGCATCTTCAGTACCCGTTTATATCTCAAATTCAGGCTCAAAACACCCGAAAATTCAATATTTTGGGGTCACAGAAGCAATCTGTACATGCCTACTCAGTGCTAGAATATTTTCAAAATATAGGGTAAAAACATGCTGAAAATCGATATTTTAGGTGCCAAAAAGTCGATATCTCAAATTCAGTCCCAAACACCCGAAAATTCGATATTTAGGGGTCCCAGAAGCGATCTGTACATGCCTACTCTCCGTGTTAGAGTATTTTCAAAATATATGCTCAAAACATACTGAAAATCGATCTTTTAGGTGCACAAAAGTCGATATGTGCATGCATCTTCAGTACCCGTTTATATCTCAAATTCAGGCTCAAAACACCCGAAAATTCAATATTTTGGGGTCACAGAAGCAATCTGTACATGCCTACTCAGTGTTAGAGTATTTTCAAAATACAGGCCCAAAACATGCTGAAAATCGATATTTTAGATGCCCAAAGTCAATATGTGCATGTATCTTCTGTACACGTTTATATCTCAAATTCAGGCTCAAAACACCCGAAAATTCAATATTTCGGGGTCCCAGAAGCAATCTGTACATGCCTACACAGTGCTAGAATATTTTCAAAATATAGGCAAAAAACATGCTAAAAATCGACATTTTAGGTGCCAAAAAATCGATATCTCAAATTCAGTCCCAAAACACCCGAAAATTCGATATTTAGAGGTCCCAGAAGGTATCTGTACATGCCTACTCCGTGTTAGAGTATTTTCAAAATACAGGCCAAAAACATACTGAAAATCGAACTTTTAGGTGCCCAAAAGTCGATATGTGCATGCATCTTCTGTACCCGTTTATATCTCAAATTCTGGCCCTAAACACCCGAAAATTCAATATTTTGGGGTCCCAGAAGCGATCTGTACATGCCTACTCAGTGTTTGAGTATTTTCAAAATACAGGCCCAAAACATGCTGAAAATCGATATTTTAGATGCTCAAAGTCAATATGTGCATGTATCTTCTGTACCCGTTTATATCTCAAATTCAGGCTCAAAACACCCGAAAATTCAATATTTTGGGATCCAGAAGCAATCTGTACATGCCTACACAGTGCTATAATATTTTCAAAATATAGGCTAAAAACATGCTAAAAATCGATATTATAGGTGCCAAAAAATCGATATCTCAAATTCAGTCCCATAACACCCGAAAATTCGATATTTAGAGGTCCCAGAAGGTATCTGTACATGCCTACTCCGTGTTAGAGTATTTTCAAAATACAGGCCAAAAACATACTGAAAATCGATCTTTTAGGTGCCCAAAGTCAATATGTGCATGTATCTTCTGTACCCGTTTATATCTCAAATTCAGGCTCAAAACACCCGAAAATTCAATATTTTGGGGTCCCAGAAGCAATCTGTACATGCCTACTCAGTGTTAGAGTATTTTCAAAATACAGGCCCAAAACATGCTGAAAATCGATATTTTTGATGCAAAAAGTCAATATGTGCATGAATCTTCTGTACCCGTTTATATCTCAAATTCAGGCTCAAAACACCCGAAAATTCAATATTTTGGGGTCCCAGAAGCAATCTGTACATGCCTACACAGTGCTAGAATATTTTCAAAATATAGGCTAAAAACATGCTAAAAATCGACATTTTAGGTGCCAAAAAATCGATATCTCAAATTCAGTCCCATAACACCCGAAAATTCGATATTTAGAGGTCCCAGAAGGTATCTGTACATGCCTACTCCGTGTTAGAGTATTTTCAAAATATAGGCCAAAAACATACTGAAAATCGATCTTTTAGGTGCACAAAAGTTGATATGTGCATGCATCTTCTGTACCCGTTTATATCTCAAATTCTGGCCCTAAACACCCGAAAATTCGATATTTTGGGGTCCCAGAAGCGATCTGTACATGCCTACTCCGTGTTAGAGTATTTTCAAAATTCAGGCCCAAAACATGCTGAAAATCGATATTTTTGATGCCCAAGTCAATATGTGCATGTATCTTCTGTACCCGTTTATATCTCAAATTCAGGCTCAAAACACCCGAAAATTCAATATTTTGGGGTCCCAGAAGCAATCTGTACATGCCTACTCAGTGCTAGAATATTTTCAAAATATAGGCTAAAAACATGCTAAAAATCGATCTTTTAAGTGCCAAAAAGTCGATATCTCAAATTCAGTCCCAAAACACCCGAAAATTCGATATTTTAGGGTCCCAGAAGCAATCTGTTCATGCCTACTCCGTGTTAGAGTGTTTTCAAAATACTGGCCCAAAACATGCTGAAAATCGATATTTTAGATGCCCAAAGTCAATATGTGCATGTATCTTCTGTACCCGTTTATATCTCAAATTCTGGCTCAAAACACCCGAAAATTCAATATTTTGGGGTCCCAGAAGCAATCTGTACATGCCTACACAGTGCTAGAATATTTTCAAAATATAGGCTAAAAACATGCTAAAAATCGATTTTATAGGTGCCAAAAAATCGATATCTCAAATTCAGTCCCATAACACCCGAAAATTCGATATTTAGAGGTCCCAGAAGGTATCTGTACATGCCTACTCCGTGTTAGAGTATTTTCAAAATACAGGCCAAAAACATACTGAAAATCGATCTTTTAGGTGCCCAAAAGTCGATATGTGCATGCATCTTCTGTACCCGTTTATATCTCAAATTCTGGCCCTAAACACCCGAAAATTCAATATTTTGGGGTCACAGAAGCAATCTGTACATGCCTTCGCAGTGTTAGAGTATTTTCAAAATACTGGCCCAAAACATGCTGAAAATCGATATTTTAGATGCCCAAAGTCAATATGTGCATGTATCTTCTGTACCCGTTTATATCTCAAATTCAGGCTCAAAACACCCGAAAATTCAATATTTTGGGGTCGCAGAAGCAATCTGTACAGTGCTAGAATATTTTCAAAATATTGGCTAAAAACATGCTAAAATTCGATCTTTTAGGTGCCAAAAAGTCGATATCTCAAATTCAGTCCCAAAACACCCGAAAATTCGATATTTAGGGGTCCCAGAAGCGATCTGTACATGCCTACTCCGTGTTAGAGTATTTTCAAAATACATGCTCAAAACATACTGAAAATCGATCTTTTAGGTGCACAAAAGTCGATATGTGCATGCATCTTCAGTACCCGTTTATATCTCAAATTCAGGCTCAAAACACCCGAAAATTCGATATTTTGGGGTCCCAGAAGCGATCTGTACATGCCTACTCCGTGTTAGAGTATTTTCAAAATTCAGGCCCAAAACATGCTGAAAATCGATATTTTTGGTGCCCAAAGTCAATATGTGCATGTATCTTCTCTACCCGTTTATATCTCAAATTCAGGCTCAAAACAAACGAAAATTCAATATTTTGGAGTCCCAGAAGCAATCTGTACATGCCTACTCAGTGCTAGAATATTTTCAAAATATAGGCTAAAAACATGCTAAAAATCGATCTTTTAGGTGCCAAAAAGTCGATATCTCAAATTCAGTCCCAAAACACCCGAAAATACGATATTTAGGGGTCCCAGAAGCGATCTGTACATGCCTACTCCGTGTTAGAGTATTTTCAAAATACATGCTCAAAACATACTGAAAATCGATCTTTTAGGTGCACAAAAGTCGATATGTGCATGCATCTTCAGTACCCGTTTATATCTCAAATTCAGGCTCAAAACACCCGAAAATTCAATATTTTGGGGTCCCAGAAGCAATCTGTACATGCCTACTCTGTGTTAGAGTATTTTCAAAATACAGGTCAAAAACATGCTGTAAATCGATATTTTAGATGCAAAAGTCAATATGTGCATGTATCTGCTGTACCCGTTTATATCTCAAATTCAGGCTCAAAACACCCGACAATTCAATATTTTGGGGTCCCAGAAGCAATCTGTACATGCCTACACAGTGCTAGAATATTTTCAAAATATAGGCTGAAAACATGCAAAAAATCGACATTTTAGGTGCCAAAAAATCGATATCTCAAATTCAGTCCCAAAACACCCGAAAATTCGATATTTAGAGTTCCCAGAAGGTATCTGTACATGCCTACTCCGTGTTAGAGTATTTTCAAAATACAAGCCAAAAACATACTGAAAATCGATCTTTTAGGTGCCCAAAAGTCGATATGTGCATGCATCTTCTGTACCCGTTTATATCTCAAATTCTGGCCCTAAACACCCGAAAATTCGATATTTTGGGGTCCCAGAAGCGATCTGTACATGCCTACTCCGTGTTAGAGTATTTTCAAAATTCAGGCCCATAACATGCTGAAAATCGATATTTTTGGTGCCCAAAGTCAATATGTGCATGTATCTTCTGTACCCGTTTATATCTCAAATACAGGCTCAAAACACCCGAAAATTCAATATTTTGGGGTCCCAGAAGCAATCTGTACATGCCTACTCAGTGTTAGAGTATTTTCAAAATACAGGCCCAAAACATGCTGAAAATCGATATTTTTGGTGCCCAAAGTCAATATGTGCATGTATCTTCTGTACCCGTTTATATCTCAAATTCAGGCTCAAAACACCCGAAAATTCAATATTTTGTGGTCCCAGAAGCAATCTGTACATGCCTACTCAGTGCTAGAATATTTTCAAAATATAGGCTAAAAACATGCTAAAAATCGATCTTTTAGGTGCCAAAAAGTCGATATCTCAATTTCAGTCCCAAACACCCGAAAATTCGATATTTAGGGGTCCCAGAAGCGATCTGTACATGCCTACTCCGTGTTAGAGTATTTTCAAAATACATGCTCAAAACATACTGAAAATCGATCTTTTAGGTGCACAAAAGTCGATATGTGCATGCATCTTCAGTACCCGTTTATATCTCAAATTCAGGCTCAAAACACCCGAAAATTCAATATTTTGGGGTCACAGAAGCAATCTGTACATGCCTACTCAGTGTTAGAGTATTTTCAAAATACAGGCCCAAAACATGCTGAAAATTGATATTTTAGATGCCCAAAGTCAATATGTGCATGTATCTTCTGTACCCGTTTATATCTCAAATTCAGGCTCAAAACACCCAAAAATTCAATATTTTGGGGTCCCAGAAGCAATCTGTACATGCCTACACAGTGCTAGAATATTTTCAAAATATAGGCTAAAAACATGCTAAAAATCGATATTTTAGGTGCCAAAAAGTCGATATCTCAAATTCAGTCCCAAAACACCCGAAAATTCGATATTTAGGGGTCCCAGAAGCGATCTGTACATGCCTACTCCGTGTTAGAGTATTTTCAAAATACATGCTTAAAATATACTGAAAATCGATCTTTTAGGTGCACAAAAGTCGATATGTGCATGCATCTTCAGTACCCGTTTATATCTCAAATTCAGGCTCAAAACACCCGAAAATTCAATATTTTGGGGTCCCAAAAGCAATCTGTACATGCCTACTCAGTGTTAGAGTATTTTCAAAATACATGCTCAAAACATACTGAAAATCGATCTTTTAGGTGCACAAAAGTCGATATGTGCATGCATCTTCAGTACCCGTTTATATCTCAAATTCAGGCTCAAAACACCCGAAAATTCGATATTTTGGGGTCCCAGAAGCGATCTGTACATGCCTACTCCGTGTTAGAGTATTTTCAAAATTCAGGCCCAAAACATGCTGAAAATCGATATTTTTGGTGCCCAAAGTCAATATGTGCATGTATCTTCTCTACCCGTTTATATCTCAAATTCAGGCTCAAAACAAACGAAAATTCAATATTTTGGAGTCCCAGAAGCAATCTGTACATGCCTACTCAGTGCTAGAATATTTTCAAAATATAGGCTAAAAACATGCTAAAAATCGATCTTTTAGGTGCCAAAAAGTCGATATCTCAAATTCAGTCCCAAAACACCCGAAAATACGATATTTAGGGGTCCCAGAAGCGATCTGTACATGCCTACTCCGTGTTAGAGTATTTTCAAAATACATGCTCAAAACATACTGAAAATCGATCTTTTAGGTGCACAAAAGTCGATATGTGCATGCATCTTCAGTACCCGTTTATATCTCAAATTCAGGCTCAAAACACCCGAAAATTCAATATTTTGGGGTCCCAGAAGCAATCTGTACATGCCTACTCTGTGTTAGAGTATTTTCAAAATACAGGTCAAAAACATGCTGTAAATCGATATTTTAGATGCAAAAGTCAATATGTGCATGTATCTGCTGTACCCGTTTATATCTCAAATTCAGGCTCAAAACACCCGACAATTCAATATTTTGGGGTCCCAGAAGCAATCTGTACATGCCTACACAGTGCTAGAATATTTTCAAAATATAGGCTGAAAACATGCAAAAAATCGACATTTTAGGTGCCAAAAAATCGATATCTCAAATTCAGTCCCAAAACACCCGAAAATTCGATATTTTGGGGTCCCAGAAGCGATCTGTACATGCCTACTCCGTGTTAGAGTATTTTCAAAATTCAGGCCCATAACATGCTGAAAATCGATATTTTTGGTGCCCAAAGTCAATATGTGCATGTATCTTCTGTACCCGTTTATATCTCAAATACAGGCTCAAAACACCCGAAAATTCAATATTTTGGGGTCCCAGAAGCAATCTGTACATGCCTACTCAGTGTTAGAGTATTTTCAAAATACAGGCCCAAAACATGCTGAAAATCGATATTTTTGGTGCCCAAAGTCAATATGTGCATGTATCTTCTGTACCCGTTTATATCTCAAATTCAGGCTCAAAACACCCGAAAATTCAATATTTTGTGGTCCCAGAAGCAATCTGTACATGCCTACTCAGTGCTAGAATATTTTCAAAATATAGGCTAAAAACATGCTAAAAATCGATCTTTTAGGTGCCAAAAAGTCGATATCTCAATTTCAGTCCCAAACACCCGAAAATTCGATATTTAGGGGTCCCAGAAGCGATCTGTACATGCCTACTCCGTGTTAGAGTATTTTCAAAATACATGCTCAAAACATACTGAAAATCGATCTTTTAGGTGCACAAAAGTCGATATGTGCATGCATCTTCAGTACCCGTTTATATCTCAAATTCAGGCTCAAAACACCCGAAAATTCAATATTTTGGGGTCACAGAAGCAATCTGTACATGCCTACTCAGTGTTAGAGTATTTTCAAAATACAGGCCCAAAACATGCTGAAAATTGATATTTTAGATGCCCAAAGTCAATATGTGCATGTATCTTCTGTACCCGTTTATATCTCAAATTCAGGCTCAAAACACCCAAAAATTCAATATTTTGGGGTCCCAGAAGCAATCTGTACATGCCTACACAGTGCTAGAATATTTTCAAAATATAGGCTAAAAACATGCTAAAAATCGATATTTTAGGTGCCAAAAAGTCGATATCTCAAATTCAGTCCCAAAACACCCGAAAATTCGATATTTTGGGGTCCCAGAAGCGATCTGTACATGCCTACTCCGTGTTAGAGTATTTTCAAAATTCAGGCCCATAACATGCTGAAAATCGATATTTTTGGTGCCCAAAGTCAATATGTGCATGTATCTTCTGTACCCGTTTATATCTCAAATACAGGCTCAAAACACCCGAAAATTCAATATTTTGGGGTCCCAGAAGCAATCTGTACATGCCTACTCAGTGTTAGAGTATTTTCAAAATACAGGCCCAAAACATGCTGAAAATCGATATTTTTGGTGCCCAAAGTCAATATGTGCATGTATCTTCTGTACCCGTTTATATCTCAAATTCAGGCTCAAAACACCCGAAAATTCAATATTTTGTGGTCCCAGAAGCAATCTGTACATGCCTACTCAGTGCTAGAATATTTTCAAAATATAGGCTAAAAACATGCTAAAAATCGATCTTTTAGGTGCCAAAAAGTCGATATCTCAATTTCAGTCCCAAACACCCGAAAATTCGATATTTAGGGGTCCCAGAAGCGATCTGTACATGCCTACTCCGTGTTAGAGTATTTTCAAAATACATGCTCAAAACATACTGAAAATCGATCTTTTAGGTGCACAAAAGTCGATATGTGCATGCATCTTCAGTACCCGTTTATATCTCAAATTCAGGCTCAAAACACCCGAAAATTCAATATTTTGGGGTCACAGAAGCAATCTGTACATGCCTACTCAGTGTTAGAGTATTTTCAAAATACAGGCCCAAAACATGCTGAAAATTGATATTTTAGATGCCCAAAGTCAATATGTGCATGTATCTTCTGTACCCGTTTATATCTCAAATTCAGGCTCAAAACACCCAAAAATTCAATATTTTGGGGTCCCAGAAGCAATCTGTACATGCCTACACAGTGCTAGAATATTTTCAAAATATAGGCTAAAAACATGCTAAAAATCGATATTTTAGGTGCCAAAAAGTCGATATCTCAAATTCAGTCCCAAAACACCCGAAAATTCGATATTTAGGGGTCCCAGAAGCGATCTGTACATGCCTACTCCGTGTTAGAGTATTTTCAAAATACATGCTTAAAATATACTGAAAATCGATCTTTTAGGTGCACAAAAGTCGATATGTGCATGCATCTTCAGTACCCGTTTATATCTCAAATTCAGGCTCAAAACACCCGAAAATTCAATATTTTGGGGTCCCAAAAGCAATCTGTACATGCCTACTCAGTGTTAGAGTATTTTCAAAATACAGGCCCAAAACATGCTGAAAATCGATATTTTTGGTGCCCAAAGTCAATATGTGCATGTATCTTCTGTACCCGTTTATATCTCAAATTCAGGCTCAAAACACCCGAAAATTCAATATTTTGGGGTCCCAGAAGCAATCTGTACATGCCTACTCAGTGCTAGAATATTTTCAAAATATAGGCTAAAAACATGCTAAAAATCGATCTTTTAGGTGCCAAAAAGTCGATATCTCAAATTCAGTCTCAAAACACCCGAAAATTCGATATTTTAGGGTCCCAGAAGCGATCTGTACATACCTACTCCGTGTTAGAGTATTTTCAAAATACATGCTCAAAACATGCATGCATATTCAGTACCCGTTTATATCTCAAATTCAGGCTCAAAACACCCGAAAATTCAATATTTTGGGGTCCCAGAAGCAATCTGTACATGCCTACACCGTGTTAGAGTATTTTCAAAATTCAGGCCCAAAACATGCTGAAAATCGATATTTTTGGTGCCCAAAGTCAATATGTGCATCTTCTGTACCCGTTTATATCTCAAATTCTGGCCCTAAACACCCGAAAATTCAATATTTTGGGGTCCCAGAAGCGATCTGTACATGCCTACTCCGTGTTAGAGTATTTTCAAAATTCAGGCCCAAAACATGCTGAAAATCGATATTTTTGGTGCCCAAAGTCAATATGTGCATGTATCTTCTGTACCCGTTTATATCTCAAATTCAGCCTCAAAACACCCGAAAATTCAATATTTTGGGGTCCCAGAAGCAATCTGTACATGCCTACTCAGTGCTAGAATATTTTCAAAATATAGGCTAAAAACATGCTAAAAATCGATATTTTAGGTGCCAAAAAGTCGATATCTCAAATTCAGTCCCAAAACACCCGAAAATTCGATATTTAGTGGTCCCAGAAGCGATCTGTACATGCCTACTCCGTGTTAGAGTATTTTCAAAATACATGCTTAAAATATACTGAAAATCGATCTTTTAGGTGCACAAAAGTCGATATGTGCATGCATCTTCAGTACCCGTTTATATCTCAAATTCAGTCTCAAAACACCCGAAAATTCAATATTTTGGGGTCCCAAAAGCAATCTGTACATGCCTACTCAGTGTTAGAGTATTTTCAAAATACTGGCCCAAAACATGCTGAAAATCGATATTTTTGGTGCCCAAAGTCAATATGTGCATGTATCTTCTGTACCCGTTTATATCTCAAATTCAGGCTCAAAACACCCGAAAATTCAATATTTTGGGGTCCCAGAAGCAATCTGTACATGCCTACTCAGTGCTAGAATATTTTCAAAATATAGGCTAAAAACATGCTAAAAATCGATCTTTTAGGTGCCAAAAAGTCGATATCTCAAATTCAGTCTCAAAACACCCGAAAATTCGATATTTTAGGGTCCCAGAAGCGATCTGTACATACCTACTCCGTGTTAGAGTATTTTCAAAATACATGCTCAAAACATGCATGCATCTTCAGTACCCGTTTATATCTCAAATTCAGGCTCAAAACACCCGAAAATTCAATATTTTGGGGTCCCAGAAGCAATCTGTACATGCCTACTCCGTGTTAGAGTATTTTCAAAATTCAGGCCCAAAACATGCTGAAAATCGATATTTTTGGTGCCCAAAGTCAATATGTGCATCTTCTGTACCCGTTTATATCTCAAATTCAGGCTCAAAACACCCGAAAATTCAATATTTTGGGGTCCCAGAAGCAATCTGTACATGCCTACTCAGTGCTAGAATATTTTTAAAATATAGGCTAAAAACATGCTAAAAATCGATATTATAGGTGCCAAAAAATCGATATCTCAAATTCAGTCCCATAACACCTGAAAATTCGATATTTAGAGGTCCCAGAAGGTATCTGTACATGCCTATTCCGTGTTAGAGTATTTTCAAAATACAGGCCAAAAACATACTGAAAATCGATCTTTTAGGTGCCCAAAAGTCGATATGTGCATGCATCTTCTGTACCCGTTTATATCTCAATTTCTGGCCCTAAACACCCGAAAATTCGATATTTTGGGGTCCCAGAAGCGATCTGTACATGCCTACTCCGTGTTAAAGTATTTTCAAAATTCAGGCCCAAAACATGCTGAAAATCGATATTTTTTGTGCCCAAAGTCAATATGTGCATGTATCTTCTGTACCCGTTTATATCTCAAATTCAGGCTCAAAACAACCGAAATTTCAATATTTTGGGGTCCCAGAAGCAATCTGTACATGCCTACACAGTGCTAGAATATTTTCAAAATATAGGCTAAAAACAAGCTAAAAATCGACATTTTAGGTGCCAAAAAATCGATATCTCAAATTCAGTCCCAAAACACCCGAAAATTCGATATTTAGAGGTCCCAGAAGGTATCTGTACATGCCTACTCAGTGTTAGAGTATTTTCAAAATACAGGCCAAAAACATACTGAAAATCGATCTTTTAGGTGCCCAAAAGTCGATATGTGCATGCATCTTCAGTACCCGTTTATATCTCAAATTCAAGCTCAAAACACCCGAAAATTTAATATTTTGGGGTCCCAGAAGCAATCTGTACATGCCTACTCAGTGTATTTTCAAAATACAGGCCCAAAACATGCTGAAAATCGATATTTTAGATGCCCAAAGTCAATATGTGCATGTATCTTCTGTACCCGTTTATATCTCAAATTCAGGCTCAAAACACCCGAAAATTCAATATTTTGGGATCCAGAAGCAATCTGTACATGCCTACACAGTGCTATAATATTTTCAAAATATAGGCTAAAAACATGATAAAAATCGACATTTTAGGTGCCAAAAAATCGATATCTCAAATTTAGTCCCAAAACACCCGAAAATTCGATATTTAGAGGTCCCAGAAGGTATCTGTACATGCCTACTCCGTGTTAGAGTATTTTCAAAATACAGGCCAAAAACATACTGAAAATCGATCTTTTAGGTGCCCAAAGTCAATATGTGCATGTATCTTCTGTACCCGTTTATATCTCAAATTCAGGCTCAAAACACCCGAAAATTCAATATTTTGTGGTCCCAGAAGCAATCTGTACATGCCTACTCAGTGCTAGAATATTTTCAAAATATAGGCTAAAAACATGCTAAAAATCGATCTTTTAGGTGCCAAAAAATCGATATCTCAAATTCAGTCCCAAAACACCCGAAAATTCGATATTTAGAGTTCCCAGAAGCGATCTGTACATGCCTACTCCGTGATAGAGTATTTTCAAAATTCAGGCCCATAACATGCTGAAAATCGATATTTTTGGTGCCCAAAGTCAATATGTGCATGTATCTTCTGTACCCGTTTATATCTCAAATACAGGCTCAAAACACCCGAAAATTCAATATTTTGGGGTCCCAGAAGCAATCTGTACATGCCTACTCAGTGTTAGAGTATTTTCAAAATACAGGCCCAAAACATGCTGAAAATCGATATTTTTGGTGCCCAAAGTCAATATGTGCATGTATCTTCTGTACCCGTTTATATCTCAAATTCAGGCTCAAAACACCCGAAAATTCAATATTTTTTGGTCCCAGAAGCAATCTGTACATGCCTACTCAGTGCTAGAATATTTTCAAAATATAGGCTAAAAACATGCTAAAAATCGATCTTTTAGGTGCCAAAAAGTCGATATCTCAATTTCAGTCCCAAACACCCGAAAATTCGATATTTAGGGGTCCCAGAAGCGATCTGTACATGCCTACTCCGTGTTAGAGTATTTTCAAAATACATGCTCAAAACATACTGAAAATCGATCTTTTAGGTGCCCAAAAGTCGATATGTGCATGCATCTTCAGTACCCGTTTATATCTCAAATTCAGGCTCAAAACACCCGAAAATTCAATATTTTGGGGTCACAGAAGCAATCTGTACATGCCTACTCAGTGTTAGAGTATTTTCAAAATACAGGCCCAAAACATGCTGAAAATTGATATTTTAGATGCCCAAAGTCAATATGTGCATGTATCTTCTGTACCCGTTTATATCTCAAATTCAGGCTCAAAACACCCAAAAATTCAATATTTTGGGGTCCCAGAAGCAATCTGTACATGCCTACACAGTGCTAGAATATTTTCAAAATATAGGCTAAAAACATGCTAAAAATCGACATTTTAGGTGCCAAAAAATCGATATCTCAAATTCAGTCCCAAAACACCCGAAAATTCGATATTTAGAGGTCCCAGAAGGTATCTGTACATGCCTACTCCGTGTTAGAGTATTTTCAAAATACAGGCCAAAAACATACTGAAAATCGATCTTTTAGGTGCCCAAAAGTCGATATGTGCATGCATCTTCTGTACCCGTTTATATCTCAAATTCTGGCCCTAAACACCCGAAAATTCAATATTTTGGGGTCCCAGAAGCGATCTGTACATGCCTACTCCGTGTTAGAGTATTTTCAAAATTCAGGCCCAAAACATGCTGAAAATCGATATTTTTGGTGCCCAAAGTCAATATGTGCATGTATCTTCTGTACCCGTTTATATCTCAAATTCAGCCTCAAAACACCCGAAAATTCAATATTTTGGGGTCCCAGAAGCAATCTGTACATGCCTACTCAGTGCTAGAATATTTTCAAAATATAGGCTAAAAACATGCTAAAAATCGATATTTTAGGTGCCAAAAAGTCGATATCTCAAATTCAGTCCCAAAACACCCGAAAATTCGATATTTAGGGGTCCCAGAAGCGATCTGTACATGCCTACTCCGTGTTAGAGTATTTTCAAAATACATGCTTAAAATATACTGAAAATCGATCTTTTAGGTGCACAAAAGTCGATATGTGCATGCATCTTCAGTACCCGTTTATATCTCAAATTCAGGCTCAAAACACCCGAAAATTCAATATTTTGGGGTCCCAAAAGCAATCTGTACATGGCTACTCAGTGTTAGAGTATTTTCAAAATACTGGCCCAAAACATGCTGAAAATCGATATTTTTGGTGCCCAAAGTCAATATGTGCATGTATCTTCTGTACCCGTTTATATCTCAAATTCAGGCTCAAAACACCCGAAAATTCAATATTTTGGGGTCCCAGAAGCAATCTGTACATGCCTACTCAGTGCTAGAATATTTTCAAAATATAGGCTAAAAACATGCTAAAAATCGATCTTTTAGGTGCCAAAAAGTCGATATCTCAAATTCAGTCTCAAAACACCCGAAAATTCGATATTTTAGGGTCCCAGAAGCGATCTGTACATACCTACTCCGTGTTAGAGTATTTTCAAAATACATGCTCAAAACATGCATGCATCTTCAGTACCCGTTTATATCTCAAATTCAGGCTCAAAACACCCGAAAATTCAATATTTTGGGGTCCCAGAAGCAATCTGTACATGCCTACACCGTGTTAGAGTATTTTCAAAATTCAGGCCCAAAACATGCTGAAAATCGATATTTTTGGTGCCCAAAGTCAATATGTGCATCTTCTGTACCCGTTTATATCTCAAATTCAGGCTCAAAACACCCGAAAATTCAATATTTTGGGGTCCCAGAAGCAATCTGTACATGCCTACTCAGTGCTAGAATATTTTTAAAATATAGGCTAAAAACATGCTAAAAATCGATATTATAGGTGCCAAAAAATCGATATCTCAAATTCAGTCCCATAACACCTGAAAATTCGATATTTAGAGGTCCCAGAAGGTATCTGTACATGCCTATTCCGTGTTAGAGTATTTTCAAAATACAGGCCAAAAACATACTGAAAATCGATCTTTTAGGTGCCCAAAAGTCGATATGTGCATGCATCTTCTGTACCCGTTTATATCTCAATTTCTGGCCCTAAACACCCGAAAATTCGATATTTTGGGGTCCCAGAAGCGATCTGTACATGCCTACTCCGTGTTAAAGTATTTTCAAAATTCAGGCCCAAAACATGCTGAAAATCGATATTTTTTGTGCCCAAAGTCAATATGTGCATGTATCTTCTGTACCCGTTTATATCTCAAATTCAGGCTCAAAACAACCGAAATTTCAATATTTTGGGGTCCCAGAAGCAATCTGTACATGCCTACACAGTGCTAGAATATTTTCAAAATATAGGCTAAAAACAAGCTAAAAATCGACATTTTAGGTGCCAAAAAATCGATATCTCAAATTCAGTCCCAAAACACCCGAAAATTCGATATTTAGAGGTCCCAGAAGGTATCTGTACATGCCTACTCAGTGTTAGAGTATTTTCAAAATACAGGCCAAAAACATACTGAAAATCGATCTTTTAGGTGCCCAAAAGTCGATATGTGCATGCATCTTCAGTACCCGTTTATATCTCAAATTCAAGCTCAAAACACCCGAAAATTTAATATTTTGGGGTCCCAGAAGCAATCTGTACATGCCTACTCAGTGTATTTTCAAAATACAGGCCCAAAACATGCTGAAAATCGATATTTTAGATGCCCAAAGTCAATATGTGCATGTATCTTCTGTACCCGTTTATATCTCAAATTCAGGCTCAAAACACCCGAAAATTCAATATTTTGGGATCCAGAAGCAATCTGTACATGCCTACACAGTGCTATAATATTTTCAAAATATAGGCTAAAAACATGATAAAAATCGACATTTTAGGTGCCAAAAAATCGATATCTCAAATTTAGTCCCAAAACACCCGAAAATTCGATATTTAGAGGTCCCAGAAGGTATCTGTACATGCCTACTCCGTGTTAGAGTATTTTCAAAATACAGGCCAAAAACATACTGAAAATCGATCTTTTAGGTGCCCAAAGTCAATATGTGCATGTATCTTCTGTACCCGTTTATATCTCAAATTCAGGCTCAAAACACCCGAAAATTCAATATTTTGGGGTCCCAGAAGCAATCTGTACATGCCTACTCAGTGCTAGAATATTTTCAAAATATAGGCTAAAAACATGCTAAAAATCGATCTTTTAGGTGCCAAAAAGTCGATATCTCAAATTCAGTCTCAAAACACCCGAAAATTCGATATTTTAGGGTCCCAGAAGCGATCTGTACATACCTACTCCGTGTTAGAGTATTTTCAAAATACATGCTCAAAACATGCATGCATCTTCAGTACCCGTTTATATCTCAAATTCAGGCTCAAAACACCCGAAAATTCAATATTTTGGGGTCCCAGAAGCAATCTGTACATGCCTACACAGTGCTAGAATATTTTCAAAATATAGGCTAAAAACATGCTAAAAATCGACATTTTAGGTGCCAAAAAATCGATATCTCAAATTCAGTCCCAAAACACCCGAAAATTCGATATTTAGAGGTCCCAGAAGGTATCTGTACATGCCTACTCCGTGTTAGAGTATTTTCAAAATACAGGCCAAAAACATACTGAAAATCGATCTTTTAGGTGCCCAAAAGTCGATATGTGCATGTATCTTCTGTACCCGTTTATATCTCAAATTCTGGCCCTAAACACCCGAAAATTCGATATTTTGGGGTCCCAGAAGCGATCTGTACATGCCTACTCCGTGTTAAAGTATTTTCAAAATTCAGGCCCAAAACATGCTGAAAATCGATATTTTTGGCGCCCAAAGTCAATATGTGCATGTATCTTCTGTACCCGTTTATATCTCAAATTCAGGCTCAAAACACCCGAAAATTCAATATTTTGGGGTCCCAGAAGCAATCTGTACATGCCTACACAGTGCTAGAATATTTTCAAAATATAGGCTAAAAACATGCTAAAAATCGACATTTTAGGTGCCAAAAAATCGATATCTCAAATTCAGTCCCAAAACACCCGAAAATTCGATATTTAGAGGTCCCAGAAGGTATCTGTACATGCCTACTCCGTGTTAGAGTATTTTCAAAATACAGGCCAAAAACATACTGAAAATCGATCTTTTAGGTGCCCAAAAGTCGATATGTGCATGCATCTTCAGTACCCGTTTATATCTCAAATTCAAGCTCAAAACACCCGAAAATTTAATATTTTGGGGTCCCAGAAGCAATCTGTACATGCCTACTCAGTGTATTTTCAAAATACAGGCCCAAAACATGCTGAAAATCGATATTTTAGATGCCCAAAGTCAATATGTGCATATATCTTCTGTACCCGTTTATATCTCATATTCTGGCTCAAAACACCCGAAAATTCAATATTTTGGGGTCCCAGAAGCAATCTGTACATGCCTACTCAGTGCTAGAATATTTTCAAAATATAGGCTAAAAACATGCTAAAAATCGATATTATATGTGCCAAAAAATCGATATCTCAAATTCAGTCCCATAACACCCGAAAATTCGATATTTAGAGGTCCCAGAAGGTATCTGTACATGCCTACTCCGTGTTAGAGTATTTTCAAAATACAGGCCAAAAACATACTGAAAATCGATCTTTTAGGTGCCCAAAAGTCGATATGTGCATGCATCTTCTGTACCCGTTTTTATCTCAAATTCTGGCCCTAAACACCCGAAAATTCGATATTTTGGGGTCCCAGAAGCGATCTGTACATGCCTACTCCGTGTTAAAGTATTTTCAAAATTCAGGCCCAAAACATGCTGAAAATCGATATTTTTGGTGCCCAAAGTCAGTATGTGCATGTATCTTCTGTACCCGTTTATATCTCAAATTCAGGCTCAAAACACCCGAAAATTCAATATTTTGGGGTCCCAGAAGCAATCTGTACATGCCTACACAGTGCTAGAATATTTTCAAAATATAGGCTAAAAACATGCTAAAAATCGACATCTTAGGTGCCAAAAAATCGATATCTCAAATTCAGTCCCAAAACACCCGAAAATTCGATATTTAGAGGTCCCAGAAGGTATCTGTATATGCCTACTCCGTGTTAGAGTATTTTCAAAATACAGGCTAAAAGCATACTGAAAATCGATCTTTTAGGTGCCCAAAAGTCGATATGTGCATGCATCTTCTGTATCCGTTTATATCTCAAATTCTGGCCCTAAACACCCGAAAATTCGATATTTTGGGGTCCTAGAAGCGATCTGTACATGCCTACTCCGTGTTAGAGTATTTTCAAAATTCAGGCCCAAAACATGCTGAAAATCGATATTTTTGGTGCCCAAAGTCAATATGTGCATGTATCTTCTGTACCCGTTTATATCTCAAATTCAGGCTCAAAACACCCGAAAATTCAATATTTTGTGGTCCCAGAAGCAATCTGTACATGCCTACTCAGTGCTAGAATATTTTCAAAATATAGGCTAAAAACATGCTAAAAATCGACATTTTAGGTGCCAAAAAATCGATATCTCAAATTCAGTCCCAAAACACCCGAAAATTCGATATTTAGAGGTCCCAGAAGGTATCTGTATATGCCTACTCCGTGTTAGAGTATTTTCAAAATACAGGCCAAAAACATACTGAAAATCGATCTTTTAGGTGCCCAAAAGTCGATATGTGCATGCATCTTCTGTATCCGTTTATATCTCAAATTCTGGCCCTAAACACGAGAAAAATTAGTGCATTTGTCGCGGCTTCTAGCCGCTTAAATTGTATTTATTGGTTTGTGAAACCAGTACAGCTGGTTGCTATAGAATAGGCCCCTTCACAAGCCCAGGCCCCGTGTAGGCATAATCTGGGTTGGAAGGGTCAATTCCGTGACGTTCATCAGAAGTAAATAAAATTCAAATCTGGCGCTGTACTGATAGTGGAGCCACCTGGTGGTGGTGAGGTGAGGTATTAAGCCCCTCCTCCGTTGAATACCGCTCGTCCACTCCAATGAGAAAGAAGTGAGTGCCTGCCGCATCGGGAGGTGGGTGGGACAGTAGAAGCTGTACTGGTTTCACAAACCAATAAATACAATTTAAGCGGCTAGAAGCCGCGACAAATGCACTATTATTGGTATAGTGAAACCAGTACAGCTGGTTGCTAAGCATGCGATGTGGTAGGTGGGAGGTGAGGTGGAGGCAATCACGTGCTAGTTAAGAGTGGTTGAGAGCGGAGGGCAGGAAAGGTAACCGAGCCCGGTGAGGAAGCAGCTAACGCCCCTCCCGACACTGGCTAGGTGAAACGCCGTGGTGGGGGAGAAGTAGCTTATACCATATAACCGTAGACCATTCTGTTATAGACCAGAATTGTTACACATAAAGTCTTTATAGGTAGACTCGAGGGTTCGGGCCTAGGAGAGGAGGGGGGAGGTTCCCATGGATACTCCCCCCCCCCTTTTTCCCCCCCCCCCTTATTCAAGTCTTCTGAGTTAGGGCTATGGCCCTCGCTCAGGTAATGTGATCCCGAGGGGATGAAGGAGGACACTAGGATCCAGATATCCTGTGTAATAATATCTCCTGTCACTCATCGTAGTTAATAATTGTTTGGAAAATGAATACACAAGAATTCCGTAACAATGTAATTTATTATAGACTCTCTTTCACCATATGTACACGTGAAGAATGGGGATGAGTATGAAGCTGTACAAGATGTGGATGAGGTATGGGATGATGTGACGGGACTTAAATCACCCGACCTTTTCTCTTCGGGCGGCCCCTCCCCCCCATGTGTCTCCCGCGGGGACCCTGGGGAATAGGAGGTGGAGTACCCATAGCCACACAGGGGGTAGGGGAGAGCGAGTGGAACAGGTACCTCGTCCTGAAGGAGGAAGTGGACGCCCAGCCCCCTAAATCCCTGACCCTCTCCACCGAGTGAGTCCTGAGGAAGGCGAGGGAGGCGGCCACGCCCCTAACGCTGTGAGCCCTCGGGGCGTGTCCGGGATCCCCGTTCTCTATCACTCGGCAGAGAAGGCGAGCGATTGACCTAGGGAAGAGAGGGTTACCGGACCTAGAGTTGTAGAAGAGGTGGTCCGGAGAAGCCCCTCTCGTCGCCTCCACGTATGCCACAAAGGCGTGGACTGGGCAGAGGGGGTGGAAATTTCCATCCCTCAGGAACGAGGGTACTGCGAGAGGGCCAATTCTGTCGTCAGCCTGCTCGTTCTTAGCTAGAAAAGCAGGAGAGGGGGAAATGGTTAAGGAAGTAAGGTTAGGGGTTACTGAAGAAAAGGCTGTGTGACGGGTCAGGGCTGCCAACTGAGAAGCCCTGTAACCTGTAGCTAAGGCGAGCAGGAAGAGAGCTTTCTGGAGGAGGTGACAAACCTCCAGAGGGACCCCCTCGAAGGTCAGGTAGGAAAGGACACGATGAAGGGACCAGGAGGGTGCCTGGGCCCGGTGAGGTGCGGTCCCCGCCCGAATCCCCATCCTCAGGAGAGAGAGAGGCCTCTCCGAAACTTTAATGTTAAAACCCAGGAGGAGGGGATCAGACAGGGCTGCGTGATGCGCAAGCACCGTCGCCGGGGCCCTGTTGGTGGAATCGGCGAGCCACGTGAGGAATTCCAGGACTGTGTCCTCCGAGATGACCCTGGAGGGGTGTCTTCGCAAGAAGTCCTGGAATCTTTTCCAGCACGATTCGTATTGTCGCACCGAAGACTGACGATGAGCCCTCAACATCTTGTCCACTGTCTCCTTAGTGAACCTTTTGCTGAGGACTCCCCGTAGAAACTCCAAGCGTGTAGTTTCAGTGACGCTTGGAGTGGTGCAGACAGGGTGCTGGAGAGGCACGCCGATCCCAACTGAAGGGGATGCGGGCACCACCGGGACAACTCTCAGAACCACGGCTGTGCTGGCCAGCGGGGGGCTATGAGGAGAACCCTCCCCCTGAAAGTGCGCAGCTTGAGGATCGCCTTCAGGAGGACTGAAGTGGCTGGGGGTGGGAAGAGGTAGAGATGACCCCACCTGTTCCAGTCCTCCGTGAAGGCGTCCGGGCCTCCTGCCTCTGTTCTGGATGAGAAAGTCAGGAACAGAGGGAGTAGGGCCGTGGATGGGGAGGCGAATAGGTCCACCTCCGGTGTCCCGTAGCGAAGGCAGAGAGACTCGAACACAAGGGGACGCAGTTGCCACTCGACTGACGTCCCCCTGAACCTGGATAGGGCGTCCGCCCAATCGTTCTCCCGCCCTGGCACGTAGCGGGCCGAGAGGTGAATGTCCCTCTTGGCCGCTATTGCGAAAATCTGTTCTGACAGGGACAGGGGAATTTCCGACCGTACGGTGCCCTGTTTCTGTAGGCACTGCACGGCCGCAACGTTGTCCATATCGAAGCGGACGCCTATCCTGGCAAACTGAGGGTGTCTGTTGAGCCATTCCTTCGCTACCATCAACTCCCGGGCGTTGATGTGCAGTAGCCTTTCCCCTTCCTTCCATCCCCCGCACCGTTGATGTCCCAGGCAAGACTGGTATCCCCAGCCTACGTCCGATGCGTCTGTCGCCACCGTAATCCCCGGGGGAGGGAACACCCAGGGGACCCGCTGACGCAGGGCACCGGGACGTAGCCAGGGGCGAAGGAGGCGGTGGAGAGAGGGGGACACTTGCCTGGAAAGGTCCCTGTGTGCGGGGGACAGGTGGAGGTTTACCTCCCGCATCAGCCTCCTGTGTTTCAGTCGTCCCAGGGGCATTGCAGGGGCCGCGAAATTTAGGGACCCGAGCAACGATTCCCACTGGCGGCGAGAGAAAGTACGGGAAAAATGCGCCCGGCGGACGTGGCGGAGGGTCCGGCGGGCGTTGTCTGGAGCGAGAGAGAGGGTGGCCGAAAGAGAGTCCCACTCTATTCCTAGCCAACACAGCTTGCGAGTGGGGGTGAGAGAGGACTTGGGGATGTTTAACAGAAACCCCATTTCCTCTAGCACTCCCCTCGCTACCCGGACGTTGTTTGCTACCTGCTCCTTGGAAGGGGCGTGAAGCAACCAATCGTCCAGGTACATGAGGGTGGGGACACCCGCCTCTGCCAGACGGGATGCCACCACCCTCACGAGTTTTGTGAAGACTTGCGGAGCTAGAGAAAGACCGAAAGGGAGCCTGGTAAACTGGAACGTCTCGGTCCCCACCTGGAAGGCCAGAAAGCGGCGAAACCTGGGGTGGATCAGGACGTGCCAGTACGCATCCTTGAGATCCAGGGATGCTAACCAGTCTCCCTTCCTCAGAACTGTGCGGACCTGAGCAACCGAAACCATCCTGAAATGTAACGTTTCACGAATTTGTTTAGCTTGCTCAGGTCCATCCCCAATCTCGTTTTTCCCTGATCCTTTTTGGGGACCGTGAATAAACGAGAAAGAAAGACCCTCCCCGTCGCCCGCTCCACTACCCCTTTTTCCCGCATTTCTAACACATGCGGGACGACCGAAAGTGACACTTTGGTTGAGGCAGGAGGTAGACGTAGTAGCTGTAACGGGAGAAGACAGGTGTCAGTGAGAGTACCGTTAATCCTAATCCCCCGGGGCCCGAGGGACCCGGGGTGGTTGGGGGGTGAATGACAGGAGCGGCAGAGATTTTGACCGCAAGGGAAAATCTGATTTTGACCTAACGGTAGCCCAAGGACGGGATTAGGCATAATTCATATGTCAGACAGGAAGGATGACAGTTACTCACCGAAACAGTAATCCAGGGCCATGACAGGCCCTGGCGAATTATCCTTGCTGCCCAGCCGTGGGTGGGCCAGGCTGCTGACCACCCTGTGAGGCAGCCCAGAGTGGGACCCTCAAGTGGCGCGGTCCTTCTGGGCGGGGTGGTTGAAGGAGGACTTGGGCTTCGAGTAGGGCTTGGAGCCCTGTCCCCTTCCTCGAAAGGGCTGCTGGCCCCTCTGGGAGGGCCTGTTGTGTGCTCTCGGGGGAGTGGGATAGGAGGGCCTCGGTAGCCTGGAGGGCTGGGAGGGCCTCCGGGGCTGGTAGGCTGGTCTGGCTGGCTGTGGGGCACGTGGCCTACGGACAAACAGAATGATTAGGGACCAAAGTAGACCCGAAAATCCTTTCATTTCACCCCCGTGACAACTCGGGAAAGACGAACACGAGAGGTACTTACTTGGAGGTGGAAGGCTTTGGTAAATTGATTACCGCTGGGAGGGAGGCGAAGATCGTGTCTGTCGCCGGTTGGTCAAAGAGGGCGGGGGACAAGGGGGCAGCTTGCACCACTCCCCTCTGTGCCATCTCCGGCGCAGATTTAGCCGCCGCCTGGCGGGCTGCCAGTCTCGCCTCGGCGAACGCCTTCGCCTCCTCCCGCATGAAGTGGGTAGACATTGCCGCCACGCCCTCCATCACGGTGGCCATGGAAGAGAGGGTGTCACTGTAAGGGGTAAACAAGGAAAAAAAAAAAAAAACGAGCGAACCCGGGGATAAGTACCCGGGAGTAACAGGGAGACCCTCTACCCAGCATCCCTAAAAACATGATACACGAGTAAGGTACTCACGCTAGCTGTACACCCGACATCTCGTGGTAGGAGTTGGTTAGGGCGTTGAGGCAGTCCCTAATCAATGAGGCGGCTGCTCCCGTGGAGATGGTGTGGGCCAGCTCCAGACGGGTAGCAGACTCCGCCTGTCTCAACTTCCCATCGGGCTCCTTCAGCTGATAGGGGACCGGGGGCTCCTTCTCCGTCTTCCACAGGCACTCCCTCAAGCCCGGGGGAGCCCGGGAATGAGGGAGGATGACGGGGAAAGACGGAGGAGGGGGCTTCCTGGGCGCGTTGTTTCTCTGGTGGTCCAGGGACTTAAGGAGAAGGGCTGGAATATCCAGGTCCCCTTCACCCTTATCCCCCGGGAAGTACGCGTCCGGGGAAAGGAGGAGAGCCGTGTTACCGTGGGAGCGGTCAATCCTCCAAGCCCCGGACAAGTGTAGCTGGCTGTACTCCACCAGGAAACCCATCGCGTCCAGGGTCGCCGCAGAGGACACCCTAGCTGAAGTGGGTATGGGCGCTGAGATAGGACGGACCTTGTAGAAGGGAATAGCCTCGCCCTTCTCATCCGCCCCCCACTTCACCACGACGTCATCCCTCCGGATCCACACGTCTGGTTGAGCTGTGTCCGGAGACCAGGCCACCAGTCTGCCCTCCTCCGAAGAGTGGGTCCATGCAGGAGGGAGGAGAGACCAAGAGTAGGGAAGGTATCCGTCTCCCGAAGGAGGGGGTGACGGGGACGGAGGTGCGGAGGTAACCAACTCCTCAGCTACGTCCCCCGACGGAGACTCGAGCCCCGGGGAAACGGGAGGCACGAAAAGGACTCCCACATCCCCGGGAGGACTCGAGCCCTCGACGGGAGCAGCAGCGGGAGGCGGGGGAACAGGAGCGGGTTCCGTAGCGACAGCCGGAGGCGTGAGGAATAAGGGTGTGGAAGATCTTAACTATCTTCCTCGACGAGGGGCTGTCCCCCCCCCGCTTACCCCTGCGGGAATTGCGGGCGGGCGAAGGAGAGCTCCCCGACGACGAAGAAGAGGAAGAGGACGACGAAGAAGAGGAGGAAGGAGAACGGCGACGAGCACGGGACTTCCTGGAGTGGCGGGACCTTTTAACTGAACGCTTGCGTCCTCTAGAGAGGCCTGAGGAGCCAGCTCTAGCAGGAGGCGAAGCTGGGGGTTCCCTGCTGGGCCCTTGTACCGGTGAGGCAGTCGGGAGAACCAGCGCGACAGACTCGCTCGCTTCCCGGGGGGATAAGCCCCGAGAAGGAGTCGTAGTACCGCCTAGGGAAGCAGGCTCAATCTCTCGGGCCTCAGGAGGATCTAGCCCCTGAGACTCCGAGAGACAGGAAGAAGGGTAACGGGTCCTGAATAAACCCAGGTCCGCTCCCAAAATCGGGTCCACCCACGCCAAAGAAGAACCGTCTCGTTTGTGGGCCATTCTCCTAGCCCTCGTCCACGCCATACGAAGAGAAGCAAGGGCAGGGAGCTTGGAGCGGGCAGAAGGGGAGGTAACCCGACACAACTCAGCCCAGGGGCGGCACACACCACACGCCAAAGGGTCGTAACCCAAGGGAGTGAAGCAGGGTGCGTGAGGAGAACAGTGCAGGTGTCCGTCAGGCGAGACCCGCACGGTACATCCTGAGGCAGCACAAAGGGCACGAGTAGGCTGGGGGAGAAAAGAATACACAAACATGGGTTAACAGGTGCAAACACTGGAACACAAACCCATCCTCCCCAAAGGAAAGAAGCGCGGGACACGCCCGCTGAACCTGGGGACCAGAACACGATCCCCCACACTCGCGCAGCCGCCCAGGGAAAAACCCCGTAAAACCAGAATCGTCCGCCACATGGAGCGGGTAAAAAAGGGCCCCCCCGGACAGATGAACCAGAAGGAGGGGTAGGAGGGGACCCGATAGCCTGAGAAGAAACACTCCAGGCTGAAAATAATGGAAGAACCCCAAAATAAAATAAAAACCCCCCGCCCGGGAGAGGAAGAGAGAACCAGGGCACAATTCTCACTCCCCCCTACCGAGAGGGGACACATAATAATCGGGGAAGGCAAGAGGAAGGGCTGCAAAGACCCCATGTGGTCACCACGTGGGGCGGGGAAGTCCCACGTGGCGCCCACTAACCTCGCTAAAAACCTCAGAAAACCCCGATAAAAAACACACGAAGAATGTACTAGTGGCAGGAGGGACAGTGAAAGAGGGGACAGACGGAGAAAAACTCCGAAAACAGGGGCTGAAAAGCCCCCTTCGCTTAAGGAAAGAACTAAGTCCTAACGAAGAAAAAACCCCCATAAACACCTAAAAACCCTCCTAGAAAACACACATGATACATCTGCAAAGCAGGCTAGCCACTAGAACACAAAAGAAAACTTAGCAGGAACACGCGACACAATACCATAGCGTAGCAGCGAGGAGCGTAGATGTTGACAGACGTGTGTTCCGCGACAGAGTGGACGAGCGGTATTCAACGGAGGAGGGGCTTAATACCTCACCTCACCACCACCAGGTGGCTCCACTATCAGTACAGCGCCAGATTTGAATTTTATTTACTTCTGATGAACGTCACGGAATTGACCCTTCCAACCCAGATTATGCCTACACGGGGCCTGGGCTTGTGAAGGGGCCTATTCTATAGCAACCAGCTGTACTGGTTTCACTATACCAATAATCGATATTTTGGGGTCCCAGAAGCGATCTGTACATGCCTACTCAGTGTTAGAGTATTTTCAAAATTCAGGCCCAAAACATGCTGAAAATCGATATTTTTGGTGCCCAAAGTCAATATGTGCATGTATCTTCTGTACCCGTTTATATCTCAAATTCAGGCTCAAAACACCCGAAAATTCAATATTTTGGGGTCCCAGAAGCAATCTGTACATGCCTACTCAGTGCTAGAATATTTTCAAAATATAGGCTAAAAACATGCTAAAAATCGATCTTTTAGGTGCCAAAAAGTCGATATCTCAAATTCAGTCCCAAAACACCCGAAAATTCGATATGTAGGGGTCCCAGAAGCGATCTGTACATGCCTACTCCGTGTTAGAGTATTTTCAAAATACAGGCCAAAAACATACTGAAAATCGATCTTTTAGGTGCACAAAAGTCGATATGTGCATGCATCTTCTGTACCTGTTTATATCTCAAATTCTGGCCCTAAACACCCGAAAATTCGATATTTTGGGGTCCCAGAAGCGATCTGTACATGCCTACTCCGTGTTAGAGTATTTTCAAAATTCAGGCCCAAAACATGCTGAAAATCGATATTTTTGGTGCCCAAAGTCAATATGTGCATGTATCTTCTGTACCCGTTTATATCTCAAATTCAGGCTCAAAACACCCGAAAATTCAATATTTTGGGGTCCCAGAAGCAATCTGTACAGTGCTAGAATATTTTCAAAATATAGGCTAAAAACATGCTAAAAATCGATTTTTTAGGTGCCAAAAAGTCGATATCTCAAATTCAGTCCCAAAACACCCGAAAATTCGATATTTAGGGGTCCCAGAAGCGATCTGTACATGCCTACTCCGTGTTAGAGTTTTTTCAAAATACATGCTCAAAACATACTGAAAATCGATCTTTTAGGTGGACAAAAGTCGATATGTGCATGCATCTTCAGTACCCGTTTATATCTCAAATTCAGGCTCAAAACACCCGAAAATTCAATATTTTGGGGTCCCAGAAGCAATCTGTACATGCCTACTCAGTGTTAGAGTATTTTCAAAATACAGGCCCAAAACATGCTGAAAATCGATATTTTAGATGCCCAAAGTCAATATGTGCATGTATCTTCTGTACCCGTTTATATCTCAAATTCAGGCTCAAAATACCCGAAAATTCAATATTTTGGGGTCCCAGAAGCAATTTGTACATGCCTACACAGTGCTAGAATATTTTCAAAATATAGGCTAAAAACATGCTAAAAATCGACATTTTAGGTGCCAAAAAATCGATATCTCAAATTCAGTCCCAAAACACCCAAAAATTCGATTTTTAGAGGTCCCAGAAGGTATCTGTACATGCCTACTCCGTGTTAGAGTATTTTCAAAATACAGGCCAAAAACATACTGAAAATCGATCTTTTAGGTGCCCAAAAGTCGATATGTGCATGCATCTTCTGTACCCGTTTATATCTCAAATTCTGGCCCTAAACACCCGAAAATTCGATATTTTGGGGTCCCAAAAGCGATCTGTACATGCCTACTCCGTGTTAGAGTATTTTCAAAATTCAGGCCCAAAACATGCTGAAAATCGATATTTTTGGTGCCCAAAGTCAATATGTGCATGTATCTTCTGTACCCGTTTATATCTCAAATTCAGGCTCAAAACACCCGAAAATTCAATATTTTGGGGTCCCAGAAGCAATCTGTACATGCCTACTCAGTGCTAGAATATTTTCAAAATATAGGCTAAAAACATGCTAAAAATCGATCTTTTAGGTGCCAAAAAGTCGATATCTCAAATTCAGTCCCAAAACACCCGAAACTTCGATATTTAGAGGTCCCAGAAGCGATCTGTACATGCCTACTCCGTGTTAGAGTATTTTTAAAATACATGCTCAAAACATACTGAAAATCGATCTTTTAGGTGCACAAAAGTCGATATGTGCATGCATCTTCAGTACCCGTTTATATCTCAAATTCAGGCTCAAAACACCCGAAAATTCAATATTTTGGGGTCTCAGAAGCAATCTGTACATGCCTACTCAGTGTTAGAGTATTTTCAAAATACAGGCCCAAAACATGCTGAAAATCGATATTTTAGATGCCCAAAGTCAATATGTGCATGTATCTTCTGTACCCGTTTATATCTCAAATTCAGGCTCAAAACACCCGAAAATTCAATATTTTGGGGTCCCAGAAGCAATCTGTACATGCCTACACAGTGCTAGAATATTTTCAAAATATAGGCTAAAAACATGCTAAAAATCGACATTTTAGGTGCCAAAAAATCGATATCTCAAATTCAGTCCCAAAACACCCGAAAATTTGATATTTAGAGGTCCCAGAAGGTATCTCTACATGCCTACTCCGTGTTAGAGTATTTTCAAAATACAGGCCAAAAACATACTGAAAATCGATCTTTAAGGTGCCCAAAAGTCGATATGTGCATGCATCTTCTGTACCCGTTTATATCTCAAATTCTGGCCCTAAACACCCGAAAATTCGATATTTTGGGGTCCCAGAAGCGATCTGTACATGCCTACACCGTGTTAGAGTATTTTCAAAATTCAGGCCCAAAACATGCTGAAAATCGATATTTTAGATGCCCAAAGTCAATATGTGCATGTATCTTCTGTACCCGTTTATATCTCAAATTCAGGCTCAAAACACCCGAAAATTCAATATTTTGGGGTCCCAGAAGCAATCTGTACATGCCTACACAGTGCTAGAATATTTTGAATATATAGGCTAAAAACATGCTAAAAATCGACATTTTAGGTGCCAAAAAATCGATATCTCAAATTCAGTCCCAAAACACCCGAAAATTTGATATTTAGAGGTCCCAGAAGGTATCTCTACATGCCTACTCCGTGTTAGAGTATTTTCAAAATACAGGCCAAAAACATACTGAAAATCGATCTTTTAGGTGCCCAAAAGTCGATATGTGCATGCATCTTCTGTACCCGTTTATATCTCAAATTCTGGCCCTAAACACCCGAAAATTCGATATTTTGGGGTCCCAGAAGCGATCTGTACATGCCTACTCCGTGTTAGAGTATTTTCAAAATTCAGGCCCAAAACATGCTGAAAATCGATAATTTAGATGCCCAAAGTCAATATGTGCATGTATCTTCTGTACCCGTTTATATCTCAAATTCAGGCTCAAAACACCCGAAAATTCAATATTTTGGGGTCCCAGAAGCAATCTGTACATGCCTACACAGTGCTAGAATATTTTCAAAATATAGGCTAAAAACATGCTAAAAATCGACATTTTAGGTGCCAAAAAATCGATATCTCAAATTCAGTCCCAAAACACCCGAAAATTCGATATTTAGAGGTCCCATAAGGTATCTGTACATGCCTACTCCGTGTTAGAGTATTTTCAAAATACAGGCCAAAAACATACTGAAAATCGATCTTTAAGGTGCCCAAAAGTCGATATGTGCATGCATCTTCTGTACCCGTTTATATCTCAAATTCTGGCCCTAAACACCCGAAAATTCGATATTTTGGGGTCCCAGAAGCGATCTGTACATGCCTACTCCGTGTTAGAGTATTTTCAAAATTCAGGCCCAAAACATGCTGAAAATCGATATTTTTGGTGCCCAAAGTCAATATGTGCATGTATCTTCTGTACCCGTTTATATCTCAAATTCAGGCTCAAAACACCCGAAAATTCAATATTTTGGGGTCCCAGAAGCAATCTGTACAGTGCTAGAATATTTTCAAAATATAGGCTAAAAACATGCTAAAAATTGATTTTTTAGGTGCCAAAAAGTCGATATCTCAAATTTAGTCCCAAAACACCCGAAAATTCGATATTTAGGGGTCCCAGAAGCGATCTGTACATGCCTACTCCGTGTTAGAGTTTTTTCAAAATACATGCTCAAAACATACTGAAAATCGATCTTTTAGGTGCACAAAAGTCGATATGTGCATGCATCTTCAGTACCCGTTTATATCTCAAATTCAGGCTCAAAACACCCGAAAATTCAATATTTTGGGGTCCCAGAAGCAATCTCTACATGCCTACTCAGTGTTAGAGTATTTTCAAAATACAGGCCCAAAACATGCTGAAAATCGATATTTTAGATGCCCAAAGTCAATATGTGCATGTATCTTCTGTACCCGTTTATATCTCAAATTCAGGCTCAAAATACCCGAAAATTCAATATTTTGGGGTCCCAGAAGCAATCTGTACATGCCTACACAGTGCTAGAATATTTTCAAAATATAGGCTAAAAACATGCTAAAAATCGACATTTTAGGTGCCAAAAAATCGATATCTCAAATTCAGTCCCAAAACACCCGAAAATTTGATATTTAGAGGTCCCAGAAGGTATCTGTACATGCCTACTCCGTGTTAGAGTATTTTCAAAATACAGGCCAAAAACATACTGAAAATCGATCTTTTAGGTGCCCAAAAGTCGATATGTGCATGCATCTTCTGTACCCGTTTATATCTAAAATTCTGGCCCTAAACACCCGAAAATTCGATATTTTGGGGTCCCAGAATCGATCTGTACATGCCTACTCAGTGCTAGAATATTTTCAAAATATAGGCTAAAAACATGCTAAAAATCGATCTTTTAGGTGCCAAAAAGTCGATATCTCAAATTCAGTCCCAAAACACAAGAAAATTCGATATTTAGGGGTCCCAGAAGCGATCTGTACATGCCTACTCCGTGTTAGAGTATTTTCAAAATACATGCTCAAAACATACTGAAAATCGATCTTTTAGGTGCACAAAAGTCGATATGTGCATGCATCTTCAGTACCCGTTTATATCTCAAATTCAGGCTCAAAACACCCGAAAATTCAATATTTTGGGGTCCCAGAAGCAATCTGTACATGCCTACTCAGTGTTAGAGTATTTTCAAAATACAGGCCAAAAACATACTGAAAATCGATGTTTTAGGTGCACAAAAGTCGATATGTGCATGCATCTTCTGTACCCGTTTATATCTCAAATTCTGGCCCTAAACACCCGAAAATTCGATATTTTGGGGTCCCAGAAGCGATCTGTACATGCCTACTCCGTGTTAGAGTATTTTCAAAATTCAGGCTAAAAACATACTGAAAATCGATATTTTTGGTGCCCAAAGTCAATATGTGCATGTATCTTCTGTACCCGTTTATATCTCAAATTCAGGCTCAAAAAACCCGAAAATTCAATATTTTGGGGTCCCAGAAGCAATCTGTACAGTGCTAGAATATTTTCAAAATATAGGCTAAAAACATGCTAAAAATCGATCTTTAAGGTGCCAAAAAGTCGATATCTCAAATTCAGTCCCAAAACACCCGAAAATTCGATATTTAGGGGTCCCAGAAGCGATCTGTACATGCCTACTCCGTGTTAGAGTATTTTCAAAATACATGCTCAAAACATACTGAAAATCGATCTTTTAGGTGCACAAAAGTCGATATGTGCATGCATCTTCAGTACCCGTTTATATCTCAAATTCAGGCTCAAAACACCCGAAAATTCAATATTTTGGGGTCCCAGAAGCAATCTGTACATGCCTACTCAGTGTTAGAGTATTTTCAAAATACAGGCCCAAAACATGCTGAAAATCGATATTTTAGATGCCCAAAGTCAATATGTGCATGTATCTTCTGTACCCGTTTATATCTCAAATTCAGGCTCAAAACACCCGAAAATTCAATATTTTGGGGTCCCAGAAGCAATCTGTACAGTGCTAGAATATTTTCAAAATATAGGCTAAAAACATGCTAAAAATCGATCTTTTAGGTGCCAAAAAGTCGATATCTCAAATTCAGTCCCAAAACACCCGAAAATTCGATATTTAGTGGCCCCAGAAGGTATCTGTACATGCCTACTCCGTGTTAGAGTATTTTCAAAATACAGGCCAAAAACATACTGAAAATCGATGTTTTAGGTGCACAAAAGTCGATATGTGCATGCATCTTCTGTACCCGTTTATATCTCAAATTCTGGCCCTAAACACCCGAAAATTCGATATTTTGGGGTCCCAGAAGCGATCTGTACATGCCTACTCCGTGTTAAAGTATTTTCAAAATTCAGGCTAAAAACATACTGAAAATCGATATTTTTGGTGCCCAAAGTCAATATGTGCATGTATCTTCTGTACCCGTTTATATCTCAAATTCAGGCTCAAAAAACCCGAAAATTCAATATTTTGGGGTCCCAGAAGCAATCTGTACAGTGCTAGAATATTTTCAAAATATAGGCTAAAAACATGCTAAAAATCGATCTTTAAGGTGCCAAAAAGTCGATATCTCAAATTCAGTCCCAAAACACCCGAAAATTCGATATTTAGGGGTCCCAGAAGCGATCTGTACATGCCTACTCCGTGTTAGAGTATTTTCAAAATACATGCTCAAAACATACTGAAAATCGATCTTTTAGGTGCCCAAAAGTCGATATGTGCATGCATCTTCAGTACCCGTTTATATCTCAAATTCAGGCTCAAAAGACCCGACAATTCAATATTTTGGGGTCCCAGAAGCAATCTGTACATGCCTACTCAGTGTTAGAGTATTTTCAAAATACAGGCCCAAAACATGCTGAAAATCGATATTTTAGATGCCCAAAGTCAATATCTTCTGTACCCGTTTATATCTCAAATTCAGGCTCAAAACACCCGAAAATTCAATATTTTGGGGTCCCAGAAGCAATCTGTACATGCCTACAAAGTGCTAGAATATTTTCAAAATATAGGCTAAAAACATGCTAAAAATCAACATTTTAGGTGCCAAAAAATCGATATCTCAAATTCAGTCCCAAAACACCCGAAAATTCGATATTTAGAGGTCGCAGAAGGTATCTGTACATGCTTACTCCATGTTAGAGTATTTTCAAAATACAGGCCAAAAACATACTGAAAATCGATCTTTTAGGTGCCCAAAAGTCGATATGTGCATGCATCTTCTGTACCCGTTTATATCTCAAATTCTGGCCCTAAACACCCGAAAATTCGATATTTTGGGGTCCCAGAAGCGATCTGTTCATGCCTACTCCGTGTTAGAGTATTTTCAAAATTCAGGCCCAAAACATGCTGAAAATCGATATTTTAGATGCCCAAAGTCAATATGTGCATGTATCTTCTGTACCCGTTTATATCTCAAATTCAGGCTCAAAACACCCGAAAATTCAATATTTTGGGGTCCCAGAAGCAATCTGTACATGCCTACACAGTGCTAGAATATTTTGAATATATAGGCTAAAAACATGCTAAAAATCGACATTTTAGGTGCCAAAAAATCGATATCTCAAATTCAGTCCCAAAACACCCGAAAATTTGATATTTAGAGGTCCCAGAAGGTATCTCTACATGCCTACTCCGTGTTAGAGTATTTTCAAAATACAGGCCAAAAACATACTGAAAATCGATCTTTTAGGTGCCCAAAAGTCGATATGTGCATGCATCTTCTGTACCCGTTTATATCTCAAATTCTGGCCCTAAACACCCGAAAATTCGATATTTTGGGGTCCCAGAAGCGATCTGTACATGCCTACTCCGTGTTAGAGTATTTTCAAAATTCAGGCCCAAAACATGCTGAAAATCGATATTTTAGATGCCCAAAGTCAATATGTGCATGTATCTTCTGTACCCGTTTATATCTCAAATTCAGGCTCAAAACACCCGAAAATTCAATATTTTGGGGTCCCAGAAGCAATCTGTACATGCCTACACAGTGCTAGAATATTTTCAAAATATAGGCTAAAAACATGCTAAAAATCGACATTTTAGGTGCCAAAAAATCGATATCTCAAATTCAGTCCCAAAACACCCGAAAATTCGATATTTAGAGGTCCCATAAGGTATCTGTACATGCCTACTCCGTGTTAGAGTATTTTCAAAATACAGGCCAAAAACATACTGAAAATCGATCTTTAAGGTGCCCAAAAGTCGATATGTGCATGCATCTTCTGTACCCGTTTATATCTCAAATTCTGGCCCTAAACACCCGAAAATTCGATATTTTGGGGTCCCAGAAGCGATCTGTACATGCCTACTCCGTGTTAGAGTATTTTCAAAATTCAGGCCCAAAACATGCTGAAAATCGATATTTTTGGTGCCCAAAGTCAATATGTGCATGTATCTTCTGTACCCGTTTATATCTCAAATTCAGGCTCAAAACACCCGAAAATTCAATATTTTGGGGTCCCAGAAGCAATCTGTACAGTGCTAGAATATTTTCAAAATATAGGCTAAAAACATGCTAAAAATTGATTTTTTAGGTGCCAAAAAGTCGATATCTCAAATTTAGTCCCAAAACACCCGAAAATTCGATATTTAGGGGTCCCAGAAGCGATCTGTACATGCCTACTCCGTGTTAGAGTTTTTTCAAAATACATGCTCAAAACATACTGAAAATCGATCTTTTAGGTGCACAAAAGTCGATATGTGCATGCATCTTCAGTACCCGTTTATATCTCAAATTCAGGCTCAAAACACCCGAAAATTCAATATTTTGGGGTCCCAGAAGCAATCTCTACATGCCTACTCAGTGTTAGAGTATTTTCAAAATACAGGCCCAAAACATGCTGAAAATCGATATTTTAGATGCCCAAAGTCAATATGTGCATGTATCTTCTGTACCCGTTTATATCTCAAATTCAGGCTCAAAATACCCGAAAATTCAATATTTTGGGGTCCCAGAAGCAATCTGTACATGCCTACACAGTGCTAGAATATTTTCAAAATATAGGCTAAAAACATGCTAAAAATCGACATTTTAGGTGCCAAAAAATCGATATCTCAAATTCAGTCCCAAAACACCCGAAAATTTGATATTTAGAGGTCCCAGAAGGTATCTGTACATGCCTACTCCGTGTTAGAGTATTTTCAAAATACAGGCCAAAAACATACTGAAAATCGATCTTTTAGGTGCCCAAAAGTCGATATGTGCATGCATCTTCTGTACCCGTTTATATCTAAAATTCTGGCCCTAAACACCCGAAAATTCGATATTTTGGGGTCCCAGAATCGATCTGTACATGCCTACTCAGTGCTAGAATATTTTCAAAATATAGGCTAAAAACATGCTAAAAATCGATCTTTTAGGTGCCAAAAAGTCGATATCTCAAATTCAGTCCCAAAACACAAGAAAATTCGATATTTAGGGGTCCCAGAAGCGATCTGTACATGCCTACTCCGTGTTAGAGTATTTTCAAAATACATGCTCAAAACATACTGAAAATCGATCTTTTAGGTGCACAAAAGTCGATATGTGCATGCATCTTCAGTACCCGTTTATATCTCAAATTCAGGCTCAAAACACCCGAAAATTCAATATTTTGGGGTCCCAGAAGCAATCTGTACATGCCTACTCAGTGTTAGAGTATTTTCAAAATACAGGCCAAAAACATACTGAAAATCGATGTTTTAGGTGCACAAAAGTCGATATGTGCATGCATCTTCTGTACCCGTTTATATCTCAAATTCTGGCCCTAAACACCCGAAAATTCGATATTTTGGGGTCCCAGAAGCGATCTGTACATGCCTACTCCGTGTTAGAGTATTTTCAAAATTCAGGCTAAAAACATACTGAAAATCGATATTTTTGGTGCCCAAAGTCAATATGTGCATGTATCTTCTGTACCCGTTTATATCTCAAATTCAGGCTCAAAAAACCCGAAAATTCAATATTTTGGGGTCCCAGAAGCAATCTGTACAGTGCTAGAATATTTTCAAAATATAGGCTAAAAACATGCTAAAAATCGATCTTTAAGGTGCCAAAAAGTCGATATCTCAAATTCAGTCCCAAAACACCCGAAAATTCGATATTTAGGGGTCCCAGAAGCGATCTGTACATGCCTACTCCGTGTTAGAGTATTTTCAAAATACATGCTCAAAACATACTGAAAATCGATCTTTTAGGTGCACAAAAGTCGATATGTGCATGCATCTTCAGTACCCGTTTATATCTCAAATTCAGGCTCAAAACACCCGAAAATTCAATATTTTGGGGTCCCAGAAGCAATCTGTACATGCCTACTCAGTGTTAGAGTATTTTCAAAATACAGGCCCAAAACATGCTGAAAATCGATATTTTAGATGCCCAAAGTCAATATGTGCATGTATCTTCTGTACCCGTTTATATCTCAAATTCAGGCTCAAAACACCCGAAAATTCAATATTTTGGGGTCCCAGAAGCAATCTGTACAGTGCTAGAATATTTTCAAAATATAGGCTAAAAACATGCTAAAAATCGATCTTTTAGGTGCCAAAAAGTCGATATCTCAAATTCAGTCCCAAAACACCTGAAAATTCGATATTTAGAGGCCCCAGAAGGTATCTGTACATGCCTACTCCGTGTTAGAGTATTTTCAAAATACAGGCCAAAAACATACTGAAAATCGATCTTTTAGGTGCCCAAAAGTCGATATGTGCATGCATCTTCTGTACCCGTTTATATCTCAAATTCTGGCCCTAAACACCCGAAAATTCGATATTTTGGGGTCCCAGAAGCGATCTGTACATGCATACTCCGGAGTGTGTTAGAGTATTTTCAAAATTCAGGCCCAAAACATGCTAAAAATCGATATTTTTGGTGCCCAAAGTTAATATGTGCATGTATCTTCTGTACCCGTTTATATCTCAAATTCAGGCTCAAAACACCCGAAAATTCAATATTTTGGGGTCCCAGAAGCAATCTGTACATGCCTACTCAGTGCTAGAATATTTTCAAAATATAGGCTAAAAACATGCTAAAAATCGACATTTTAGGTGCCAAAAAATCGATATCTCAAATTCAGTCCCAAAACACCCGAAAATTCGATATTTAGTGGCCCCAGAAGGTATCTGTACATGCCTACTCCGTGTTAGAGTATTTTCAAAATACAGGCCAAAAACATACTGAAAATCGATGTTTTAGGTGCACAAAAGTCGATATGTGCATGCATCTTCTGTACCCGTTTATATCTCAAATTCTGGCCCTAAACACCCGAAAATTCGATATTTTGGGGTCCCAGAAGCGATCTGTACATGCCTACTCCGTGTTAAAGTATTTTCAAAATTCAGGCTAAAAACATACTGAAAATCGATATTTTTGGTGCCCAAAGTCAATATGTGCATGTATCTTCTGTACCCGTTTATATCTCAAATTCAGGCTCAAAAAACCCGAAAATTCAATATTTTGGGGTCCCAGAAGCAATCTGTACAGTGCTAGAATATTTTCAAAATATAGGCTAAAAACATGCTAAAAATCGATCTTTAAGGTGCCAAAAAGTCGATATCTCAAATTCAGTCCCAAAACACCCGAAAATTCGATATTTAGGGGTCCCAGAAGCGATCTGTACATGCCTACTCCGTGTTAGAGTATTTTCAAAATACATGCTCAAAACATACTGAAAATCGATCTTTTAGGTGCCCAAAAGTCGATATGTGCATGCATCTTCAGTACCCGTTTATATCTCAAATTCAGGCTCAAAAGACCCGACAATTCAATATTTTGGGGTCCCAGAAGCAATCTGTACATGCCTACTCAGTGTTAGAGTATTTTCAAAATACAGGCCCAAAACATGCTGAAAATCGATATTTTAGATGCCCAAAGTCAATATCTTCTGTACCCGTTTATATCTCAAATTCAGGCTCAAAACACCCGAAAATTCAATATTTTGGGGTCCCAGAAGCAATCTGTACATGCCTACACAGTGCTAGAATATTTTCAAAATATAGGCTAAAAACATGCTAAAAATCAACATTTTAGGTGCCAAAAAATCGATATCTCAAATTCAGTCCCAAAACACCCGAAAATTCGATATTTAGAGGTCGCAGAAGGTATCTGTACATGCTTACTCCATGTTAGAGTATTTTCAAAATACAGGCCAAAAACATACTGAAAATCGATCTTTTAGGTGCCCAAAAGTCGATATGTGCATGCATCTTCTGTACCCGTTTATATCTCAAATTCTGGCCCTAAACACCCGAAAATTCGATATTTTGGGGTCCCAGAAGCGATCTGTTCATGCCTACTCCGTGTTAGAGTATTTTCAAAATTCAGGCCCAAAACATGTTGAAAATCGATATTTTAGATGCCCAAAGTCAATATGTGCATGTATCTTCTGTACCCGTTTATATCTCAAATTCAGGCTCAAAACACCCGAAAATTCAATATTTTGGGGTCCCAGAAGCAATCTGTACATGCCTACACAGTGCTAGAATATTTTCAAAATATAGGCTGAAAACATGCTAAAAATCGACATTTTAGGTGCCAAAAAGTCGATATCTCAAATTCAGTCCCAAAACACCCGAAAATTCGATATTTAGGGGTCCCAGAAGCGATCTGTACATGCCTACTCCGTGTTAGAGTATTTTCAAAATACATGCTCAAAACATACTGAAAATCGATCTTTTAGGTGCCCAAAAGTCGATATGTGCATGCATCTTCAGTACCCGTTTATATCTCAAATTCAGGCTCAAAACACCCGAAAATTCAATATTTTGGGTCCCAGAAGCAATCTGTACATGCATATTCAGTGTTAGAGTATTTTCAAAATACTGGCCCAAAACATGCTGAAAATCGATATTTTAGATGCCCAAAGTCAATATGTGCATGTATCTTCTGTACCCGTTTATATCTCAAATTCTGGCTCAAAACACCCGAAAAATCAATATTTTGGGGTCCCAGAAGCATTCTGTACATGCCTACACAGTGCTAGAATATTTTCAAAATATAGGCTAAAAACATGCTAAAAATCGACATTTTAGGTGCCAAAAAATCGATATCTCAAATTCAGTCCCAAAACACCCGAAAATTCGATATTTAGAGGTCCCAGAAGGTATCTGTACATGCCTACTCCGTGTTAGAGTATTTTCAAAATACCGGCCAAAAACATACTGAAAATCGATCTTTTAGGTGCCCAAAAGTCGATATGTGCATGCATCTTCAGTACCCGTTTATATCTCAAATTATGGCCCTAAACACCCGAAAATTCGATATTTTGGGGTCCCAGAAGCGATCTGTACATGCCTACTCCGTGTTAGAGTATTTTCAAAATTCAGGCCCAAAACATGCTGAAAATCGATATTTTTGGTGCCCAAAGTCAATATGTGCATGTATCTTCTGTACCCGTTTATATCTCAAATTCAGGCTCAAAATACCCGAAAATTCAATATTTTGGGGTCCCAGAAGCAATCTGTACAGTGCTAGAATATTTTCAAAATATAGGCTAAAAACATGCTAAAAATCGATCTTTTAGGTGCCAAAAAGTCGATATCTCAAATTCAGTCCCAAAACACCCGAAACTTCGATATTTAGGGGTCCCAGAAGCGATCTGTACATGCCTACTCCGTGTTAGAGTATTTTCAAAATACATGCTCAAAACATACCGAAAATCGATATTTTAGATGCCCAAAGTCAATATGTGCATGTATCTTCTCTACCCGTTTATATCTCAAATTCAGGCTAAAAACACCCGAAAATTCAATATTTTGGGGTCCCAGAAGCAATCTGTACATGCCTACACAGTGCAAGAATATTTTCAAAATATTGGCTAAAAACATGCTAAAAATCGATCTTTTAGGTGCCAAAAAGTCGATATCTCAAATTCAGTCCCAAAACACCCGAAAATTCAATATTTAGGGGTCCCAGAAGCGATCTGAACATGCCTACTCCGTGTTAGAGTATTTTCAAAATACATGCTCAAAGCATACTGAAAATCGATCTTTTAGGTGCACAAAAGTCGATATGTGCATGCATCTTCAGTACCCGTTTATATCTCAAATTCAGGCTCAAAACACCCGAAAATTCAATATTTTGGGGTCCCAGAAGCAATCTGTACATGCCTACTCCATGTTAGAGTATTTTCAAAATACAGGCCAAAAACATACTGAAAATCGATCTTTTAGGTGCCCAAAAGTCGATATGTGCATGCATCTTCTGTACCCGTTTATATCTCAAATTCTGGCCCTAAACACCCGAAAATTCGATATTTTGGGGTGCCAGAAGCGATCTGTACATGCTTACTCCGTGTTAGAGTATTTTCAAAATTCAGGCCCAAAACATGTTGAAAATCGATATTTTAGATGCCCAAAGTCAATATGTGCATGTATCTTCTGTACCCGTTTATATCTCAAATTCAGGCTCAAAACACCCGAAAATTCAATATTTTGGGGTCCCAGAAGCGATCTGTACATGCCTACTCCGTGTTAGAGTATTTTCAAAATACAGGCCAAAAACATACTGAAAATCGATCTTTTAGGTGCCCAAAAGTCGATATGTGCTTGCATCTTCAGTACCCGTTTATATCTCAAATTCAGGCTCAAAACACCCGATAATTCAATATTTTGGGGTCCCAGAAGCAATCTGTACATGCCTACACAGTGCTAGAATATTTTCAAAATATAGGCTAAAAACATGCTTAAAATCGACATTTTAGGTGCCAAAAAATCGATATCTCAAATTCAGTCCCAAAACACCCGAAAATTCGATATTTAGAGGTCCCAGAAAGTATCTGTACATGCCTACTCCGTGTTAGAGTATTTTCAAAATACAGGCCAAAAACATACTGAAAATCGATCTTTTAGGTGCTAAAAAGTCGATATGTGCATGCATCCTCTGTACTTGTTTATATCTCAAATTCTGGCCCTAAACACCCGAAAATTCGATATTTTGGGGTCCCAGAACCGATCTGTACATGCCTACTCTGTGTTAGAGTATTTTCAAAATACATGCTCAAAACATACTGAAAATCGATCTTTTAGGTGCACAAAAGTCGATATTTGCATGCATCTTCAGTACCCGTTTATATCTCAAATTCAGGCTCAAAACACCCGAAAATTCAATATTTTAGGGTCCCAGAAGCAATCTGTACATGCCTACTCAGTGTTAGAGTATTTTCAAAATACAGGCCCAAAACATGCTGAAAATCGATATTTTAGATGCCCAAAGTCAATATGTGCATGTATCTACTGTACCCGTTTATATCTCAAATTCAGGCTCAAAACACCCGAAAATTCAATATTTTGGGGTCCCAGAAGCAATCTGTACATGCCTACACAGTGCTAGAATATTTTCAAAATATAGGCTAAAAACATGCTAAAAATCGACATTTTAGGTGCCAAAAAATCGATATCTCAAATTCAGTCCCAAAACACCCGAAAATTCGATATTTAGGGGTCCTAGAAGCGATCTGTACATGCCTACTCCGTGTTAGAGTATTTTCAAAATACATGCTCAAAACATACTGAAAATCGATCTTTTAGGTGCACGAAAGTCGATATGTGCATGCATCTTCAGTACCCGTTTATATCTCAAATTCAGGCTCAAAACACCCGAAAATTCAATATTTTGGGGTCCCAGAAGCAATCTGTACATGCCTACTCAGTGTTAGAGTATTTTCAAAATACAGGACCAAAACATGCTGAAAATCGATATTTTAGATGCCCAAAGTCAATATGTGCATGTATCTTCTGTACCTGTTTATATCTCAAATTCAGGCTCAAAACACCCGAAAATTCAATATTTTGGGGTCCCAGAAGCAATCTGTACATGCCTACACAGTGCTAGAATATTTTCAAAATATAGGCTAAAAACATGCTGAAAATCGATATTTTAGGTGCCAAAAAATCGATATCTCAAATTCAGTCCCAAAACACCCGAAAATTCGATATTTAGAGGTCCCAGAAGGTATCTGTACATGCCTACTCCGTGTTAGAGTATTTTCAAAATACAGGCCAAAAACATACTGAAAATCGATCTTTTAGGTGCCGAAAAGTCGATATGTGCATGCATCTTCTGTACCCGTTTATATCTCAAATTCTGGCCCTAAACACCCGAAAATTCGATATTTAGGGGTCCCAGAAGCGATCTGTACATGCCTACTCCGTGTTAGAGTATTTTCAAAATTCAGGCCCAAAACATGCTGAAAATCGATATTTTTGGTGCCCAAAGTCAATATGTGCATGTATCTTCTGTACCCGTTTATATCTCAAATTCAGGCTCAAAACACCCTAAAATTCAATATTTTTGGGTCCCAGAAGCAATCTGTACATGCCTACTCAGTGTTAGAATAATTTCAAAATATAGGCTAAACACATGCTGAAAATCGATCTTTTAGGTGCCAAAAAGTCGATATCTCAAATTCAGTCCCAAAACACCCGAAAATTCGATATTTAGGGGTCCCAGAAGCGATCTGTACATGCCTACTCCGTGTTAGAGTATTTTCAAAATACATGCTCAAAACATACTGAAAATCGATCTTTTAGGTGCACAAAAGTCGATATGTGCATGCATCTTCAGTACCCGTTTATATCTCAAATTCAGGCTCAAAACACCCGAAAATTCAATATTTTGGGGTCCCAGAAGCAATCTGTACAGTGCTAGAATGTTTTCAAAATATAGGCTAAAAACATGCTAAAAATCGATCTTTTAGGTGCCAAAAAGTCGAGATCTCAAATTCAGTCCCAAAACACCCGAAAATTCGATATTTAGGGGTCCCAGAAGCGATCTGTACATGCCTACTCCGTGTTAGAGTATTTTCAAAATACATGCTCAAAACATACTGAATATCGATCTTTTAGGTGCACAAAAGTCGATATGTGCATGCATCTTCAGTTCCCGTTTATATCTCAAATTCAGGCTCAAAACACCCGAAAATTCAATATTTTGGGGTCCCAGAAGCAATCTGTACATGCCTACTCAGTGTTAGAGTATTTTCAAAATACAGGCCCAAAACATGCTGAAAATCGATATTTTAGATGCCCAAAGTCAATATGTGCATGTATCTTCTGTACCCGTTTATATCTCAAATTCAGGCTCAAAACACCCGAAAATTCAATATTTTGGGGTCCCAGAAGCAATCTGTACATGCCTACACAGTGCTAGAATATTTTTAAAATATAGGCTAAAAACATGCTAAAAATCGACATTTTAGGTGCCCAAAGTCAATATGTGCATGTATCTTCTGTACCCGTTTATATCTGAAATTCAGGCTCAAAACACCCGAAAATTCAATATTTTGGGGTCCCAGAAGCAATCTGTACAGTGCTAGAATATTTTCAAAATATAGGCTAAAAACATGCTAAAAATCGATCTTTTAGGTGCCAAAAAGTCGATATCTAAAATTCAGTCCCAAAACACCCGAAAATTCGATATTTAGGGGTCCCAGAAGCGATCTGTACATGCCTACTTCGTGTTAGAGTATTTTCAAAATACATGCTCAAAACATACTGAATATCGATCTTTTAGGTGCACAAAAGTCGATATGTGCATGCATCTTCAGTACCCGTTTATATCTCAAATTCAGGCTCAAAACACCCGAAAATTCAATATTTTGGGGTCCAAGAAGCAATCTGTACATGCCTACTCAGTGTTAGAGTATTTTCAAAATACAGGCCCAAAACATGCTGAAAATCGATATTTTAGATGCCCAAAGTCAATATGTGCATGTATCTTCTGCACCCGTTTATATCTCAAATTCAGGCTCAAAACACCCGAAAATTCAATATTTTGGGGTCCCAGAAGCATGCCTACACAGTGCTAGAATATTTTCAAAATATAGGCTAAAAACATGCTGAAAATCGATATTTTAGGTGCCAAAAAATCGATATCTCAAATTCAGTCCCAAAACACCCGAAAATTCGATATTTAGAGGTCCCAGAAGGTATCTGTACATGCCTACTCCTTGTTAGAGTATTTTCAAAATACAGGCCAAAAACATACTGAAAATCGATCTTTTAGGTGCCCAAAAGTCGATATGTGCATGCATCTTCTGTACCCGTTTATATCTCAAATTCTGGCCCTAAACACCCGAAAATTCGATATTTTGGGGTCCCAGAAGCGATCTGTACATGCCTACTCCGTGTTAGAGTATTTTCAAAATTCAGGCCCAAAACATGCTGAAAATCGATATTTTTGGTGCCCAAAGTCAATATGTGCATGTATCTTCTGTACCCGTTTATATCTCAAATTTAGGTTCAAAACACCCGAAAATTCAATATTTTGGGGTCCCAGAAGCAATCTGTACATGCCTACTCAGTGCTAGAATATTTTCAAAATATAGGCTAAAAACATGCTAAAAATCGATCTTTTAGGTGCCAAAAAGTCGATATCTCAAATTCAGTCCCAAAACACCCGAAAATTCGATATTTAGGGGTCCCAGAAGCGATCTGTACATGCCTACTCCGTGTTAGAGTATTTTCAAAATACATGCTCAAAACATACTGAAAATCGATCTTTTAGGTGCACAAAAGTCGATATGTGCATGCATCTTCAGTACCCGTTTATATCTCAAATTCAGGCCCTAAACACCAGAAAATTCGATATTTTGGGGTCCCAGAAGCGATCTGTACATGCCACCTCCGTGTTAGAGTATTTTCAAAATTCAGGCACAAAACATGCTGAAAATCGATATTTTTGGTGCCCAAAGTCAATATGTGCATGTATCTTCTGTACCCGTTTATATCTCAAATTCAGGCTCAAAACACCCGAAAATTCAATATTTTGGGGTCCCAGAAGCAATCTGTACATGCCTACTCAGTGCTAGAATATTTTCAAAATATAGGCTAAAAACATGCTAAAAATCGATCATTTAGGTGCCAAAAAGTCGATATCTCAAATTCAGTCCCAAAACACCCGAAAATTCGATATTTAGGGGTCCCAGAAACGATCTGTACATAGCCTACTCCGTGTTAGAGTATTTTCAAAATACATGCTCAAAACATACTGAAAATCGATCTTTTAGGTGCACAAAAGTCGATATGTGCATGCATCTTCAGTACCCGTTTATATCTCAAATTCAGGCTCAAGACACCCGAAAATTAGATATTTTGGGGTCCCAGAAGCGATCTGTACATGCCTACTCCGTGTTAGAGTATTTTCAAAATTCAGGCCCAAAACATGCTGAAAATCGATATTTTAGGTGCCCAAAGTCAATATGTGCATGTATCTTCTGTACCCGTTTATATCTCAAATTCAGGCTCAAAACACCCGAAAATTCAATATTTTGGGGTCCCAGAAGCAATCTGTACATGCCTACTCAGTGCTAGAATATTTTCAAAATATAGGCTAAAAACATGCTAAAAATCGATCTTTTAGGTGCCAAAAAGTCGATATCTCAAATTCAGTCCCAAAACACCCGAAAATTCGATATTTAGGGGTCCCAGAAGCGATCTGTACATGCCTACTCCGTTTTAGAGTATTTTCAAAATACATGCTCAAAACATACTGAAAATCGATCTTTTAGGTGCACAAAAGTCGATATGTGCATGCATCTTCAGTACCCGTTTATATCTCAAATTCAGGCTCAAAACACCCGAAAATTCGATATTTTGGGGTCCCAGAAGCGATCTGTACATGCCTACTCCGTGTTAGAGTATTTTCAAAATTCAGGCCCAAAACATGCTGAAAATCGATATTTTTGGTGCCCAAAGTCAATATGTGCATGTATCTTCTGTACCCGTTTATATCTCAAATTCAGGCTCAAAACACCCGAAAATTCAATATTTTGGGGTCCCAGAAGCAATCTGTACATGCCTACTCAGTGCTAGAATATTTTCAAAATATAGGCTAAAAACATGCTAAAAATCGATCATTTAGGTGCCAAAAAGTCGATATCTCAAATTCAGTCCCAAAACACCCGAAAATTCGATATTTAGGTGTCCCAGAAACGATCTGTACATAGCCTACTCCGTGTTAGAGTATTTTCAAAATACATGCTCAAAACATACTGAAAATCGATCTTTTAGGTGCACAAAAGTCGATATGTGCATGCATCTTCAGTACCCGTTTATATCTCAAATTCAGGCTCAAAACACCCGAAAATTCGATATTTTGGGGTCCCAGAAGCGATCTGTACATGCCTACTCCGTGTTAGAGTATTTTCAAAATTCAGGCCCAAAACATGCTGAAAATCGATATTTTTGGTGCCCAAAGTCAATATGTGCATGTATCTTCTGTACCTGTTTATATCTCAAATTCAGGCTGAAAACACCCGAAAATTCAATATTTTGGGGTCCCAGAAGCAATCTGTACATGCCTACTCAATGCTAGAATATTTTCAAAATATAGGCTAAAAACATGCTAAAAATCGATCTTTTAGGTGCCAAAAAGTCGATATCTCAAATTCAGTCCCAAAACACCCGAAAATTCGAAATTTAGGGGTCCCAGAAGCGATCTGTACATGCCTACTCCGTTTTAGAGTATTTTCAAAATACATGCTCAAAACATTCTGAAAATCGATCTTTTAGGTGCACAAAAGTCGATATGTGCATGCATCTTCAGTACCCGTTTATATCTCAAATTCAGGCTCAAAACACCCGAAAATTCGATATTTTGGGGTCCCAGAAGCAATATGTACATGCCTACTCCGTGTTAGAGTATTTTCAAAATTCAGGCCCAAAACATGCTGAAAATCGATATTTTTGGTGCCCAAAGTCAATATGTGCATGTATCTTCTGTACCCGTTTATATCTCAAATTCAGGCTCAAAACACCCGAAAATTCAATATTTTGGGGTCCCAGAAGCAATCTGTACATTGCTAGAATATTTTCAAAATATAGGCTAAAAACATGCTAAAAATCGATCTTTTAGGTGCCAAAAAGTCGATATCTCGAATTCAGTCCCAAAACACCCGAAAATTCGATATTTAGGGGTCCCAGAAGCGATCTGTACATGCCTACTCCGTGTTAGAGTATTTTCAAAATACATGCTCAAAACATACTGAAAATCGATCTTTTAGGTGCACAAAAGTCGATATGTGCATGCATCTTCAGTACCCGTTTATATCTCAAATTCAGGCTCAAAACACCCGAAAATTCAATATTTTAGGGTCCCAGAAGCAATCTGTACATGCCTACACAGTGCTAGAATATTTTCAAAATATAGGCTAAAAACATGCTAAAAATCGACATTTTAGGTGCCAAAAAATCGATATCTCAAATTCAATCCCAAAACACCCGAAAATTCGATATTTAGGGGTCCCAGAAGCGATCTGTACATGCCTACAAAGTGCTAGAATATTTTCAAAATATAGGCTAAAAACATGCTAAAAATCGACATTTTATGTGCCAAAAAATCGATATCTCAAATTCAGTCCCAAAACACCCGAAAATTCGATATTTAGAGGTCCCAGAAGGTATCTGTACATGCTTACTCCGTGTTAGAGTATTTTCAAAATACAGGCCAAAAACATACTGAAAATCGATCTTTTAGGTGCCCAAAAGTCGATATGTGCATGCATCTTTTGTACCCGTTTATATTTCAAATTCTGGCTCTAAACACCCGAAAATTCGATATTTTGGGGTCCCAGAAGCGATCTGTACATGCCTACTCCGTGTTAGAGTATTTTCAAAATTCAGGCCCAAAACATGCATAAAATCGATATTTTTGGTGCCCAAAGTCAATATGTGCATGTATCTTCTGTACCCGTTTATATCTCAAATTCAGGCTCAAAACACCCGAAAATTCAATATTTTGGGGTCCCAGAAGCAATCTGTACAGTGCTAGAATATTTTCAAAATATAGGCTAAAAACATGCTAAAAATCGATCTTTTAGGTGCCAAAAAGTCGATATCTCAAATTCAGTCCCAAAACACCCGAAAATTCGATATTTATGGGTCCCAGAAGCGATCTGTACATGCCTACTCCGTGTTAGAGTATTTTCAAAATACATGCTCAAAACATACTGAAAATCGATCTTTTAGGTGCACAAAAGTCGATATGTGCATGCATCTTCAGTACCCGTTTATATCTCAAATTCAGGCTCAAAACACCCGAAAATTCAATATTTTGGGGTCCCAGAAGCAATCTGTACATGCCTACTCAGTATTAGAGTATTTTCAAAATACAGGCCCAAAACATGCTGAAAATCGATATTTTAGATGCCCAAAGTCAATATCTGCATGTATCTTCTGTACCCGTTTATATCTCAAATTCAGGCTCAAAACACCCGAAAATTCAATATTTTGGGGTCCCAGAAGCAATCTGTACATGCCTACTCAGTGGTAGAATATTTTCAAAATATAGGCTAAAAACATGCTAAAAATCGATCTTTTAGGTGCCAAAAAGTCGATATCTCAAATTCAGTCCCAAAATACCCGAAAATTCGATATTTAGGGGTCCCAGAAGCGATCTGTACATGCCTACTCCGTGTTAGAGTATTTTCAAAATACATGCTCAAAACATACTGAAAATCGATCTTTTAGGTGCACAAAAGTCGATATGTGCATGCATCTTCAGTACCCGTTTATATCTCAAATTCAGGCTCAAAACACCCGAAAATTCAATATTTTGGGGTCCCAGAAGCAATCTGTACATGCCTACTCAGTGTTAGAGTATTTTCAAAATACAGGCCCAAAACATGCTGAAAATCGATATTTTAGATGCCCAAAGTCAATATCTGCATGTATCTTCTGTACCCGTTTATATCTCAAATTCAGGCTCAAAACACCCGAAAATTCAATATTTTGGGGTCCCAGAAGCAATCTGTACATGCCTACTCAGTGCTAGAATATTTTCAAAATATAGGATAAAAACATGCTAACAATCGATCTTTTAGGTTCCAAAAAGTCGATATCTCAAATTCAGTCCCAAAACACCCGAAAATTCGATATTTAGGGGTCGCAGAAGCGATCTTTACATGCCTACTCCGTGTTAGAGTATTTTCAAAATACATGCTCAAAACATACTGAAAATCGATCTTTTAGGTGCACAAAAGTCGATATGTGCATGCATCTTCAGTACCCGTTTATATCTCAAATTCAGGCTCAAAACACCCGAAAATTCAATATTTTGGGGTCCCAGAAGCGATCTGTACATGCCTACTCCGTGTTAGAGTATTTTCAAAATTCAGGCCCAAAACATGCTGAAAATCGATATTTTTGGTGCCCAAAGTTAATATGTGCATGTATCTTCTGTACCCGTTTATATCTCAAATTCAGGCTCAAAACACCCGAAAATTCAATATTTTGGGGTCCCAGAAGCAATCTGTACAGTGCAAGAATATTTTCAAAACATAGGCTAAAAACATGCTAAAAATCGATATTTTAGGTGCCAAAAAGTCGATATCTCAAATTCAGTCCCAAAACACCCGAAAATTCGATATTTAGGGGTCCCAGAAGCGATCTGTACATGCCTACTCCATGTTAGAGTATTTTCAAAATACATGCTCAAAACTTTCTGAAAATCGATCTTTTAGGTGCACAAAAGTCGATATGTGCATGCATCTTCAGTACCCGTTTATATCTCAAATTCAGGCTCAAAACACCCGAAAATTCAATATTTTGGGGTCCCAGAAGCAATCTGTACATGCCTTCTCAGTGTTAGAGTATTTTCAAAATACAGGCCAAAAACATGCTGAAAATCGATATTTTAGATACCCAAAGTCAATATGTGCATGTATCTTCTGTACCCGTTTATATCTCAAATTCAGGCTCAAAACACCCGAAAATTCAATATTTTGGGGTCCCAGAAGCAATCTGTACATGCCTACACAGTGCTATAATATTTTCAAAATATAGGCTAAAAACATGCTAAAAATCGATATTATAGGTGCCAAAAAATCGATATCTCAAATTCAGTCCCATAACACCCGAAAATTCGATATTTAGAGGTCCCAGAAGGTATCTGTACATGCCTACTCCGTGTTAGAGTATTTTCAAAATACAGGCCAAAAACATAATGAAAATCGATCTTTTAGGTGCCCAAAAGTCGATATGTGCATGCATCTTCTGTACCCGTTTATATCTCAAATTCTGGCCCTAAACACCCGAAAATTCGATATTTTGGGGTCCCAGAAGCGATCTGTACATGCCTACTCCGTGTTAGAGTATTTTCAAAATTCAGGCCCAAAACATGCTGAAAATCGATATTTTTGGTGCCCAAAGTCAATATGTGCATGTATCTTCTGTACCCGTTTATATCTCAAATTCAGGCTCATAACACCCGAAAATTCAATATTTTGGGGTCCCAGAAGCAATCTGTACAGTGCTAGAATATTTTCAAAATATAGGCTAAAAACATGCTGAAAATCGACATTTTAGGCGCCAAAAAATCGATATCTCAAATTCAGTCCCAAAACACCTTAAAATTCGATATTTAGAGGTCCCAGAAGGTATCTGTACGTGCCTACTCCGTGTTAGAGTATTTTCAAAATACAGGCCAAAAACATACTGAAAATCGATATTTTTGGTGCCCAAAGTCAATATGTGCATGTATCTTCTGTACCCGTTTATATCTCAAATTCAGGCTCAAAACACCCAAAAATTCAATATTTTGGGGTCCCAGAAGCAATCTGTACAGTGCTAGAATATTTTCAAAATATAGGCTAAAAACATGCTGAAAATCGACATTTTAGGTGCCAAAAAATCGATATCTCAAATTCAGTCCCAAAACACCTTAAAATTCGATATTTAGAGGTCCCAGAAGGTATCTGTACATGCCTACTCCGTGTTAGAGTATTTTCAAAATACAGGCCAAAAACATACTGAAAATCGATCTTTTAGGTGCCCAAAAGTCGATATGTGCATGTATCTTCTGTACCCGTTTATATCTCAAATTCTGGCCCTAAACACCCCAAAATTCGATATTTTGGCGTCCCAGAAGCGATCTATACATGCCTACTCCGTGTTAGAGTATTTTCAAAATTCAGGCCCAAAACATGCTGAAAATCGATATTTTGTGTGCCCAAAGTCAATATGTGCATGTATCTTCTGTACCCGTTTATATCTCAAATTCAGGCCCAAAACACCCGAAAATTCAATATTTTGGGGTCCCAGAAGCAATCTGTACATGCCTACTCAGTGCTAGAATATTTTCAAAATATAGGCTAAAAACATGCTAAAAATCGATCTTTTAGGTGCCAAAAAGTCGATATCTCAAATTCAGTCCCAAAACACCCGAAAATTCGATATTTAGAGGTCCCAGAAGGTATCTGTACATGCCTACTCCGTGTTAGAGTATTTTCAAAATACAGGCCAAAAACATACTGAAAATCGATCTTATAGGTGCCAAAAAGTCGATATGTGCATGCATCTTCTGTACCCGTTTATATCTCAAATTCTGGCCCTAAACACCCGAAAATTCGATATTTTGGGGTCCCAGAAGCGATCTGTACATGCCTACTCCGTGTTAGAGTATTTTCTAAAATTCATCCTCAAAACATACTGAAAATCGATCTTTTAGGTGCACAAAAGTCGATATGTGCATGCATCTTCAGTACCCGTTTATATCTCAAATTCAGGCTCAAAACACCCGAAAATTCAATATTTTGGGGTCCCAGAAGCAATCTGTACATGCCTACTCAGTGTTAGAGTATTTTCAAAATACAGGCCCAAAACATGCTGAAAATCGATATTTTAGATGCCCAAAGTCAATATGTGCATGTATTTTCTGTACCCGATTATATCTCAAATTCAGGCTCAAAACACCCGAAAATTCAATATTTTGGGGTCCCAGAAGCAATCTGTACATGCCTACACAGTGCTAGAATATTTTCAAAATATAGGCTAAAAACATGCTAAAAATCGACATTTTAGGTGTCAAAAAATCGATATCTCAAATTCAGTCCCAAAACACCCGAAAATTCGATATTTAGAGGTCCCAGAAAGTATCTGTACATGCCTACTCCGTGTTAGAGTATTTTCAAAATACAGGCCAAAAACATACTGAAAATCGATCTTTTAGGTGCCCAAAAGTCGATATGTGCATGTATCTTCTGTACCCGTTTAAATCTCAAATTCAGGCCCTAAACACCCGAAAATTCAATATTTTGGGGTCCCAGAAGCAATCTGTACATGCCTACTCAGTGCTAGAATATTTTCAAAATATAGGCTAAAAACATGCTAAAAATCGATCTTTTAGGTGCCAAAAAGTCGATATCTCAAATTCAGTCCCAAAACACCCGAAAATTCGATATTTAGGGGTCCCAGAAGCGATCTGTACATGCCTACTCCGTTTTAGAGTATTTTCAAAATACATGCTCAAAACATACTGAAAATCGATCTTTTAGGTGCACAAAAGTCGATATGTGCATGCATCTTCAGTACCAGTTTATATCTCAAATTCAGGCTCAAAACACCCGAAAATTCAATATTTTGGGGTCCCAGAAGCAATCTGTACATGCCTACTCAGTGTTAGAGTATTTTCAAAATACAGGCCCAAAACATGCTGAAAATCGATATTTTAGATGCCCAAAGTCAATATGTGCATGTATTTTCTGTACCCGTTTATATCTCAAATTCAGGCTCAAAACACCCGAAAATTCAATATTTTGGGGTCCCAGAAGCAATCTGTACATGCCTACACAGTGCTAGAATATTTTCAAAATTTAGGCTAAAAACATGCTAAAAATCGACATTTTAGGTGTCAAAAAATCGATATCTCAAATTCAGTCCCAAAACACCCGAAAATTCGATATTTAGAGGTCCCAGAAGGTATCTGTACATGTCTACTCCGTGTTAGAGTATTTTCAAAATACAGGCGAAAAACATACTGAAAATCGATCTTTTAGGTGCCCAAAAGTCGATATGTGCATGCATCTTCTGTACCCGTTTATATCTCAAATTCTGGCCCTAAACACCCGAAAATTCGATATTTTGGGGTCCCAGAAGCGATCTGTACATGCCTACTCCGTGTTAGAGTATTTTCAAAATTCAGGCCCAAAACATGCTGAAAATCGATATTTTTGATGCCCAAAGTCAATATGTGCATGTATCTTCTCTACCCGTTTATATCTCAAATTCAGGCTCAAAACACCCGAAAATTCAATATTTTGGGGTCCCAGAAGCAATCTGTACATGCCTACTCAGTGCTAGAATATTTTCAAAATATAGGCTAAAAACATGCTAAAAATCGATCTTTTAGGTGCCTTAAAGTCGATATCTCAAATTCAGTCCCAAAACACCCGAAAATTCGATATTTAGGGGTCCCAGAAGAGATCTGTACATGCCTACTCCGTGTTAGAGTATTTTCAAAATACATGCTCAAAACATACTGAAAATCGATCTTTTAGGTGCACAAAAGTCGATGTGTATGCATCTTCAGTACCCGTTTATATCTCAAATTCAGGCTCAAAACACCCGAAAATTCAATAATAGGCATGTACAGATTGCTTCTGGGACCCCAAAATATTGAATTTTCGGGTGTTTTGAGCCTGAATTTGAGATATAAACGGGTGCTGAAGATGCATACACTTATCGACTTTTGTGCACCTAAAAGATCGATTTTCAGTATGTTTTGAGCATGTATTTTGAAAATACTCTAACACGGAGTAGGCATGTACAGATCGCTTCTGGGACCCCTAAATATCGAATTTTCGGGTGTTTTGGGACTGAATTTGAGATATCGACTTTTTGGCACCTAAAAGATCGATTTTTAGCATGTTTTTAGCCTATATTTTGAAAATATTCTAGCACTGAGTAGGCATGTACAGATTGCTTCTGGGACCCCAAAATATTGAATTTTCGGGTGTTTTGAGCCTGAATTTGAGATATAAACGGGTACAGAAGATACATGCACATATTGACTTTGGGAACCAAAAATATCGATTTTCAGCATGTTTTGGGCCTGAATTTTGAAAATACTCTAACACGGAGTAGGCATGTACAGATCGCTTCTGAGACCCTAAAATATTGAATTTTCGGGTGTTTTGAGCCTGAATTTGAGATATAAACGGGTACTGAAGATGCATGCACATATCGACTTTTGTGCACCTAAAAGATCGATTTTCAGTATGTTTTGAGCATGTATTTTGAAAATACTCTAACACAGAGTAGGCATGTACAGATCGCTTCTGGGACCCCTAAATATCGAATTTTCGGGTGTTTTGGGACTGAATTTGAGATATCGACTTTTTGGCTCCTAAAAGATCGATTTTTAGCATGTTTTTAGCCTATATTTTGAAAATATTCTAGCACTGAGTAGGCATGTACATATTGCTTCTGGGACCCCAAAATATTGAATTTTCGGGTGTTTTGAGCCTGAATTTGAGATATAAACGGGTACAGAAGATACATGCACATATTGACTTTGGGCATCTAAAATATCGATTTTCAGCATGTTTTGGGCCTGTATTTTGAAAATACTCTAACACTGAGTAGGCATGTACAGATTGCTTCTGGGACCCCAAAATATTGAATTTTCGGGTGTTTTGAGCCTGAATTTGAGATATAAACGGGTACTGAAGATGCATGCACATATCGACTTTTGTGCACCTAAAAGATCGATTTTCAGTATGTTTTGAGCATGTATTTTGAAAATACTCTAACACGGATTAGGCATGTACAGATCGCTTCTGGGACCCCTAAATATCGAATTTTCGGGTGTTTTGGGACTGAATTTGAGATATCGACTTTTTGGCACCTAAAAGATCGATTTTTTGCATGTTTTTAACCTATATTTTGAAAATATTCTAGCACTGGGTAGGCATGTACAGATTGCTTCTGGGACCCCAAAACATTGAATTTTCGGGTGTTTTGAGCCTGAATTTGAGATATAAACGGGTATGAAGATGCATGCACATATCGACTTTTGTGCACCTAAAAGATCGATTTTCAGTATGTTTTGAGCATGTATTTTGAAAATACTCTAACACGGATTAGGCATGTACAGATCGCTTCTGGGACCCCTAAATATCGAATTTTCGGGTGTTTTGGGACTGAATTTGAGATATCGACTTTTTGGCACCTAAAAGATCGATTTTTTGCATGTTTTTAGCCTATATTTTGAAAATATTCTAACACGGAATAGGCATATACAGATCGCTTCTGGGACCCCAAAATATTGAATTTTCGGATGTTTTGAGCGTGAATTTGAGATATAAACGGGTACAGAAGATACATGCACATATTGACTTTGGGCATCTAAAATATCGATTTCAGCATATTTTGGGCATGTATTTTGAAAATACTCTAACACTTAGTAGGCATGTACAGATTGCTTTTGGGACCCCAAAATATCTAATTTTCGGGTGTTTTGGGACTGAATTTGAGATATCGACTTTTTGGCACCTAAAAGATCGATTTTTAGCATGTTTTTAGCCTATATTTTGAAAATATTCAAGCACTGTGTAGGCATGTACAGATTGCTTCTGGGACCCCAAAATATTGAATTTTCGGGTGTTTTGAGCCTGAATTTGAGATATAAACGGGTACAGAAGATACATGCACATATTGACTTTGGGCATCTAAAATATCGATTTTCAGCATGTTTTGGGCCTGTATTTTGAAAATACTCTAACACTGAGTAGGCATGTACAGATTGCTTCTGGGACCCCAAAATATTGAATTTTCGGGTGTTTTGAGCCTGAATTTGAGATATAAACGGGTACTGAAGATGCATGCACATATCGACTTTTGTGCACCTAAAAGATCGATTTTCAGTATGTTTTGAGCATGTATTTTGAAAATACTCTAACACGGAGTAGGCATGTACAGATCGCTTCTGGGACCCCTAAATATGGAATTTTCGGGTGTTTTGGGACTGAATTTGAGATATCGACTTTTTGGCACCTAAAAGATCGATTTTTAGCATGTTTTTAGCCTATATTTTGAAAATATTCTAGCACTGTGTAGGCATGTACAGATTGCTTCTGGGACCCCAAAATATTGAATTTTCGGGTGTTTTGAGCCTGAATTTGAGATATAAACGGGTACAGAAGATACATGCAGATATTGACTTTGGGCATCTAAAATATCGATTTTCAGCATGTTTTGGGCCTGTATTTTGAAAATACTCTAACACTGAGTAGGCATGTACAGATTGCTTCTGGGACCCCAAAATATTGAATTTTCGGGTGTTTTGAGCCTGAATTTGAGATATAAACGGGTACTGAAGATACATGCACATATCGACTTTTGTGCACCTAAAAGATCGATTTTCAGTATGTTTTGAGCATGTATTTTGAAAATACTCTAACACGGAGTAGGCATGTACAGATCGCTTCTGGGACCCCTAAATATCGAATTTTCGGGTGTTTTGGGACTGAATTTGAGATATCGACTTTTTGGCACTTAAAAGATCGATTTTTAGCATGTTTTTAGCCTATATTTTGAAAATATTCTAGCACTGAGTAGGCATGTACAGATTGCTTCTGGGACCCCAAAATATTGAATTTTCGGGTGTTTTGAGCCTGAATTTGAGATATAAACGGGTACAGAAGATACATGCACATATTGACTTTGGGCACCAAAAATATCGATTTTCAGCATGTTTTGATCCTGAATTTTGAAAATACTCTAACACGGAGTAGGCATGTACAGATCGCTTCTGGGACCCCAAAATATCGAATTTTCGGGTGTTTAGGGCCAGAATTTGAGATATAAACGGGTACAGAAGATGCATGCACATATCGACTTTTGTGCACCTAAAAGATCGATTTTCAGTATGTTTTGAGCATGTATTTTGAAAATACTCTAACACGGAGTAGGCATGTACAAATCGCTTCTGGGACCCCTAAATATGGAATTTTCGGGTGTTTTGGGACTGAATTTGAGATATCGACTTTTTGGCACCTAAAAGATCGATTTTTAGCATGTTTTTAGCCTATATTTTGAAAATATTCTAGCACTGAGTAGGCATGTACAGATTGCTTCTGGGACCCCAAAATATTGAATTTTCGGGTGTTTTGAGCCTGAATTTGAGATATAAACGGGTACAGAAGATACATGCACATATTGACTTTGGGCACCAAAAATATCGATTTTCAGCATGTTTTGGGCCTGAATTTTGAAAATACTCTAACACGGAGTAGGCATGTACAGATCGCTTCTGGGACCCCAAAATATCGAATTTTCGGGTGTTTTGAGCCTGAATTTGAGATATAAACGGGTACTGAAGATGCATGCACATATCGACTTTTGTGCACCTAAAAGATCGATTTTCAGTATGTTTTGAGCATGTATTTTGAAAATACTCTAACACGGAGTAGGCATGTACAGATCGCTTCTGGGACCCCTAAATATCGAATTTTCGGGTGTTTTGGGACTGAATTTGAGATATCGACTTTTTGGCACCTAAAAGATCGATTTTTAGCATGTTTTTAGCCTATATTTTGAAAATATTCTAGCACTGAGTAGGCATGTACATATTGCTTCTGGGACCCCAAAATATTGAATTTTCGGGTGTTTTGAGCCTGAATTTGAGATATAAACGGGTACAGAAGATACATGCACATATAGACTTTGGGCATCTAAAATATCGATTTTCAGCATGTTTTGGGCCTGTATTTTGAAAATACTCTAACACTGAGTAGGCATGTACAGATTGCTTCTGGGACCCCAAAATATTGAATTTTCGGGTGTTTTGAGCCTGAATTTGAGATATAAACGGGTACTGAAGATGCATGCACATATCGACTTTTGTGCACCTAAAAGATCGATTTTCAGTATGTTTTGAGCATGTATTTTGAAAATACTCTAACACGGATTAGGCATGTACAGATCGCTTCTGGGACCCCTAAATATCGAATTTTCGGGTGTTTTGGGACTGAATTTGAGATATCGACTTTTTGGCACCTAAAAGATCGATTTTTTGCATGTTTTTAGCCTATATTTTGAAAATATTCTAACACGGAATAGGCATATACAGATCGCTTCTGGGACCCCAAAATATTGAATTTTCGGATGTTTTGAGCCTGAATTTGAGATATAAACGGGTACAGAAGATACATGCACATATTGACTTTGGGCATCTAAAATATCGATTTCAGCATATTTTGGGCCTGTATTTTGAAAATACTCTAACACTGAGTAGGCATGTACAGATTGCTTTTGGGACCCCAAAATATCGAATTTTCGGGTTTTTTGGGACTGAATTTGAGATATCGACTTTTTGGCACCTAAAAGATCGATTTTTAGCATGTTTTTAGCCTATATTTTGAAAATATTCAAGCACTGTGTAGGCATGTACAGATTGCTTCTGGGACCCCAAAATATTGAATTTTCGGGTGTTTTGAGCCTGAATTTGAGATATAAACGGGTACAGAAGATACATGCACATATTGACTTTGGGCATCTAAAATATCGATTTTCAGCATGTTTTGGGCCTGTATTTTGAAAATACTCTAACACTGAGTAGGCATGTACAGATTGCTTCTGGGACCCCAAAATATTGAATTTTCGGGTGTTTTGAGCCTGAATTTGAGATATAAACGGGTACTGAAGATGCATGCACATATCGACTTTTGTGCACCTAAAAGATCGATTTTCAGTATGTTTTGAGCATGTATTTTGAAAATACTCTAACACGGAGTAGGCATGTACAGATCGCTTCTGGGACCCCTAAATATCGAATTTTCGGGTGTTTTGGGACTGAATTTGAGATATCGACTTTTTGGCACTTAAAAGATCGATTTTTAGCATGTTTTTAGCCTTTTTTTTGAAAATATTCTAGCACTGAGTAGGCATGTACAGATTGCTTCTGGGACCCCAAAATATTGAATTTTCGGGTGTTTTGAGCCTGAATTTGAGATATAAACGGGTACAGAAGATACATGCACATATTGACTTTGGGCACCAAAAATATCGATTTTCAGCATGTTTTGGGCCTGTATTTTGAAAATACTCTAACACGGAGTAGGCATGTACAGATCGCTTCTGGGACCCCAAAATATCGAATTTTCGGGTGTTTAGGGCCAGAATTTGAGATATAAACGGGTACAGAAGATGCATGCACATATCGACTTTTGGGCACCTAAAAGATCGATTTTCAGTATGTTTTTGGCCTGTATTTTGAAAATACTCTAACACGGAGTAGGCATGTACAGATACCTTCTGGGACCCCTAAATATCGAATTTTCGGGTGTTTTGGGACTGAATTTGAGATATCGATTTTTTGGCACCTAAAATGTCGATTTTTAGCATGTTTTTAGCTTATATTTTGAAAATATTCTAGCACTGTGTAGGCATGTACAGATTGCTTCTGGGACCCCAAAATATTGAATTTTCGGGTGTTTTGAGCCTGAATTTGAGATATAAACGGGTACAGAAGATACATGCACATATTGACTTTGTGCATCTAAAATATCGATTTTCAGCATGTTTTGGGCCTGTATTTTGAAAATACTCTAACACTGAGTAGGCATGTACAGATTGCTTCTGGGACCCCAAAATATTGAATTTTCGGGTGATTTGAGCCTGAATTTGAGATATAAACGGGTACTGAAGATGCATGCACATATCGACTTTTGTGCACCTAAAAGATCGATTTTCAGTATGTTTTGAGCATGTATTTTGAAAATACTCTAACACGGAGTAGGCATGTACAGATCGCTTCTGGGACCCCTAAATATCGAATTTTCGGGTGTTTTGGGACTGAATTTGAGATATCGACTTTTTGGCACCTAAAAGATCGATTTTTAGCATGTTTTTAGCCTATATTTTGAAAATATTCTAGCACTGAGTAGGCATGTACAGATTGCTTCTGGGACCCCAAAATATTGAATTTTCGGGTGTTTAGGGCCAGAATTTGAGATATAAACGGGTACAGAAAATGCATGCACATATCGACTTTTGGGCACCTAAATGATCGATTTTCAGTATGTTTTTGGCCTGTATTTTGAAAATACTCTAACACGGAGTAGGCATGTACAGATCGCTTCTGGGACCCCAAAATATCGAATTTTCGGGTGTTTAGGGCCAGAATTTGAGATATAAACGGGTACAGAAGATGCATGCACATATCGACTTTTGGGCACCTAAAAGATCGATTTTCAGTATGTTTTTGGCTTGAATTTTGAAAATACTCTAACACGGAGTAGGCATGTACAGATACCTTCTGGGACCCCTAAATATCGAATTTTCGTTTGTTTTGGGACTGAAATTGAGATATCGACTTTTTGGCACCTAAAAGATCGATTTTTAGCATGTTTTTAGCCTATATTTTGAAAATATTCTAGCACTGAGTAGGCATGTACAGATTGCTTCTGGGACCCCAAAATATTGAATTTCGGGTGTTTTTGAGCCTGAATTTGAGATATAAACGGGTACAGAAGATACATGCACATATTGACTTTGGGCACCAAAAATATCGATTTTCAGCATGTTTTGGGCCTGAATTTTGAAAATACTCTAACACTGAGTAGGCATGTACAGATCGCTTCTGGGACCCCAAAATATCGAATTTTCGGGTGTTTAGGGCCTGAATTTGAGATATAAACGAGTACAGAAGATGCATGCACATATCGACTTTTGGGCACCTAACAGATCGATTTTCAGTATGTTTTTGGCCTGTATTTTGAAAATACTCTAACATGGAGTAGGCATGTACAGATACCTTCTGGGACCTCTAAATATCGAATTTTCGGGTGTTTTGGGACTGAATTTGAGATATCGATTTTCTGGCGCCTAAAATGTCGATTTTTAGCATGTTTTTAGCCTATATTTTGAAAATATTCTAGCACTGTGTAGGCATGTACAGATTGCTTCTGGGACCCCAAAATATTGAATTTTCGGGTGTTTTGAGCCTGAATTTGAGATATAAACGGGAACAGAAGATACATGCACATATTGACTTTTTGCATCTAAAATATCGATTTTCAGCATGTTTTGGGCCTGTATTTTGAAAATACTCTAACACTGAGTAGGCATGTACAGATTGCTTCTGGGACCCCAAAATATCGAATTTTCGGGTGTTTTGAGCCAGAATTTGAGATATAAACGGGTACTGAAGATGCATGCACATATCGACTTTTGTGCACCTAAAAGATCGATTTTCAGTATGTTTTGAGCATGTATTTTGAAAATACTCTAACACGGAGTAGGCATGTACAGATTGCTTCTGGGACCCCAAAATATCGAATTTTCGGGTGTTTTGGGACTGAATTTGAGATATCGACTTTTTGGCACCAGAAAGATCGATTTTTAGCATGTTTTTAGCCTATATTTTGAAAATATTCTAGCACTGTGTAGGCATGTACAGATTGCTTCTGGGACCCCAAAATATTGAATTTTCGGGTGTTTTGAGCCTGAATTTGAGATATAAACGGGTACAGAAGATACATGCACATATTGACTTTGGGCATCTAAAATATCGATTTTCAGCATGTTTTGGGCCTGTATTTTGAAAATACTCTAACACTGAGTAGGCATGTACAGATTGCTTCTGGAACCCCAAAATATTGAATTTTCGGGTGATTTGAGCCTGAATTTGAGATATATACGGATACTGAAGATGCATGCACATATCGACTTTTGGGCACCTAAAAGATCGATTTTCAGTATGTTTTTGGCCTTTATTTTGAAAATACTCTAACACGGAGTAGGCATGTACAGATACCTTCTCGGACCTCTAAATATCGAATTTTCGGGTGTTTTGGGACTGAATTTGAGATATCGATTTTTTGGAACCTAAAATGTCGATTTTTAGCATGTTTTTAGCCTATATTTTGAAAATATTCTAGCACTGTGTAGGCATGTACAGATTGCTTATGGGACCCCAAAATATTGAATTTTCGGGTGTTTTGAGCCTGAATTTGAGATATAAACGGGTACTGAAGATGCATGCACATATCTACTTTTGTGCACCTAAAAGATCGATTTTCAGTATGTTTTGAGCATGTATTTTGAAAATACTCTAACACGGAGTAGGCATGTACAGATCGCTTCTGGGACCCCTAAATATCGAATTTTCGGGTGTTTTGGGACTGAATTTGAGATATCGACTTTTTGGCACCTAAAAGATCGATTTTTAGCATGATTTTAGCCTATATTTTGAAAATATTCTAGCACTGTACAGATTGCTTCTGGGACCCCAAAATATTGAATTTTCGGGTGTTTTGAGCCTGAATTTGAGATATAAACGGGTACAGAAGATACATGCACATATTGACTTTGGGCACCAAAAATATCGGTTTTCAGCATGTTTTTGACCTGAATTTTGAAAATACTCTAACACGGAGTAGGCATGTACAGATCGCTTCTGGGACCCCAAAATATCGAATTTTCGGGTGTTTAGGGCCAGAATTTGAGATATAAACGGGTACAGAAGATGCATGCACATATCGACTTTTGGGCACCTAAAAGATCGATTTTCAGTATGTTTTTGGCCTGTATTTTGAAAATACTCTAACACGGAGTAGGCATGTACAGATACCTTCTGGGACCTCTAAATATCGAATTTTCGGGTGTTTTGGGACTGAATTTGAGATATCGACTTTTTGGCACCTAAAAGATCGATTTTTAGCATGTTTTTAGCCTATATTTTGAAAATATTCTAGCACTGAGTAGGCATGTACAGATTGCTTCTGGGACCCCAATATATTGAATTTTCGGGTGTTTTAAGCCTGAATTTGAGATATAAACGGGTACAGAAGATACATGCACATATTGACTTTGGGCACCAAAAATATCGATTTTCAGCATGTTTTGGGCCTGAATTTTGAAAATACTCTAACACGGAGTAGGCATGTACAGATCGCTTCTGGGACCCCTAAATATCGAATTTTCGGGTGTTTTGGGACTGAATTTGAGATATCGACTTTTTGGCACCTAAAAGATCGATTTTTAGCATGTTTTTAGCCTATATTTTGAAAATATTCTAGCACTGAGTAGGCATGTACAGATTGCTTCTGGGACCCCAAAATATTGAATTTTCGGGTGTTTTGAGCCTGAATTTGAGATATAAACGGGTACAGAAGATACATGCACATATTGACTTTGGGCACCTAAAAGATCGATTTTCAGTATGTTTTTGGCCTGTATTTTGAAAATACTCTAACACGGAGTAGGCATGTACAGATACCTTCTGGGACCTCTAAATATCGAATTTTCGGGTGTTTTGGGACTGAATTTGAGATATCGATTTTTTGGCACCTAAAATATCGATTTTCAGCATGTTTTTAGCCTATATTTTGAAAATATTCTAGCACTGTGTAGGCATGTACAGATTGCTTCTGGGACCCCAAAATATTGAATTTTCGGGTGTTTTGGGACTGAATTTGAGATATCGACTTTTTGGCACCTAAAAGATCGATTTTTAGCACGTTTTTAGCCTATATTTTGAAAATATTCTAGCACTGTACAGATCGCTTCTGGGACCCCAAAATATCGAATTTTCGGGTGTTTAGGGCCAGAATTTGAGATATAAACGGGTACAGAAGATGCATGCACATATCGACTTTTGGGCACCTAAAAGATCGATTTTCAGTATGTTTTTGGCCTGTATTTTGAAAATACTCTAACACGAAGTAGGCATGCATGGGACCTCTAAATATCGAATTTTCGTGTGTTTTGGGACTGAATTTGAGATATCGATTTTTTGGCACCTAAAATATCGATTTTTAGCATGTTTTGGGCTTGTATTTTGAAAATATTCTAGCACTGTGTAGGCATGTACAGATACCTTCTGGGACCTCTAAATATCGAATTTTCGGGTGTTTTGGGACTGAATTTGAGATATCGATTTTTTGGCACCTAAAATGTCGATTTTTAGCATGTTTTGGGCCTGTATTTTGAAAATACTCTAACACTGAGTAGGCATGTACAGATTGCTTCTGGGACCCCAAAATATTGAATTTTCGGGTGTTTTTAGCCTGAATTTGAGATATAAACGGGTACTGAAGATGCATGCACATATCGACTTTTGTGCACCTAAAAGATCGATTTTCAGTATGTTTTGAGCATATATTTTGAAAATACTCAAACACGGTGTAGGCATGTACAGATCGCTTCTGGGACAACTAAATATCGAATTTTCGGGTGTTTTGGGACTGAATTTGAGATATCGACTTTTTGGCACCTAAAAGATCGATTTTCAGCATATTTTTAGCCTATATTTTGAAAATATTCTAGCACTGAGTAGGCATGTACAGATTGCTTCTGGGACCCCAAAATATTGACTTTTCGGGTGTTTTGAGCCTGAATTTGAGATATAAACGGGTACAGAAGATACATGCACATATTGACTTTGGGCACCAAAAATATTGATTTTCAGCATGTTTTGGGCCTGAATTTTGAAAATACTCTAACACGGAGTAGGCATGTACAGATCGCTTCTGGGAACCCTAAATATCGAATTTTCGGGTGTTTTGGGACTGAATTTGAGATATCGACTTTTTGGCACCTAAAAGATCGATTTTTAGCATGTTTTTAGCCTATATTTTGAAAATATTCTAGCACTGAGTAGGCATGTACAGATTGCTTCTGGGACCCCAAAATATTGAATTTTCGGGTGTTTTGAGCCTGAATTTGAGATATAAACGGGTACAGAAGATACATGCACATATTGACTTTGGGCACCTAAAAGATCGATTTTCAGTATGTTTTTTGCCTGTATTTTGAAAATACTCTAACACGGAGTAGGCATGTACAGATACCTTCTGGGACCTCTAAATATCGAATTTTCGGGTGTTTTGGGACTGAATTTGAGATATCGATTTTTTGGCACCTAAAATGTCGTTTTTAGCATGTTTTTAGCCTATATTTTGAAAATATTCTAGCACTGAGTGCCTATGTACAGATTGCTTCTGGGATCCCAAAATATTGAATTTTCGGGTGTTTTGAGCCTGAATTTGAGATATAAAAGGGTACAGAAGATACATGCACATATTGACTTTGGGCACCAAATATATCGATTTTCAGCATGTTTTGGGCCTGAATTTTGAAAATACTCTAACACGGAGTAGGCATGCACAGATTGCTTCTGGGACCCCAAAATATTTAATTTTCGGGTGTTTTGAGCCTGAATTTGAGATATAAACGGGTACAGAAGATACATGCACATATTGACTTTGGGCATCTAAAATATCGATTTTCAGCATGTTTTCGGACTGTATTTTGAAAATACTTTAACACTGAGTAGGCATGTACAGATTGCTTCTGGGACCCCAAAATATTGAATTTTCGGGTGTTTTGAGCCTGAATTTGAGATATAAACGGGTACTGAAGATGCATGCTCATATCGACTTTTGTGCACCTAAAAGATCGATTTTCAGTATGTTTTGAGCATGTATTTTGAAAATACACTAACACGGAGTAGGCATGTACAGATTGCTTCTGGGACCCCAAAATATCGAATTTTCGGGTGTTTAGGGCCAGAATTTGAGATATAAACGGGTACAGAAGATGCATGCACATATCGACTTTTGGGCACCTAAAAGATCGATTTTCAGTATGTTTTTGGCCTGTATTTTGAAAATACTCTAACACGGAATAGGCATGTACAGATCGCTTCTGGGACCCCTAAATATCGAATTTTCGGGTGTTTTGGGACTGAATTTGAGATATCGACTTTTTGGCACCTAAAAGATCGATTTTTAGCATGTTTTTAGCCTATACTTTGAAAATATTCTAGCACTGTACAGATTGCTTCTGGGACCCCAAAATATTGAATTTTCGGGTGTTTTGAGCCTGAATTTGAGATATAAACGGGTACAGAAGATACATGCACATATTGACTTTTGGCACCAAAAATATCGATTTTCAGCATGTTTTGGGCCTGAATTTTGAAAATACTCTAACACGGAGTAGGCATGTACAGATCGCTTCTGGGACCCCAAAATATCGAATTTTCGGGTGTTTAGGGCCAGAATTTGAGATATAAACGGGTACAGAAGATGCATGCACATATCGACTTTTGGGCACCTAAAAGATCGATTTTCAGTATGTTTTTGGCCTGTATTTTGAAAATACTCTAACACGGAATAGGCATGTACAGATCGCTTCTGGGACCCCTAAATATCGAATTTTCGGGTGTTTTGGGACTGAATTTGAGATATCGACTTTTTGGCACCTAAAAGATCGATTTTTAGCATGTTTTTAGCCTATATTTTGAAAATATTCTAGCACTGAGTGCCTATGTACAGATTGCTTCTGGGATCCCAAAATATTGAATTTTCGGGTGTTTTGAGCCTGAATTTGAGATATAAAAGGGTACAGAAGATACATGCACATATTGACTTTGGGCACCAAATATATCGATTTTCAGCATGTTTTGGGCCTGAATTTTGAAAATACTCTAACACGGAGTAGGCATGTACAGATCGCTTCTGGGACCCCAAAATATTGAATTTTCGGGTGTTTAGGGCCTAAATTTGAGATATAAACGGGTACAGAAGATGCATGCACATATCGACTTTTGGGCACCTAAAAGATCGATTTTCAGTATGTTTTTGGCCTGTATTTTGAAAATACTCTAACACGGAGTAGGCATTTACAGATACCTTCTGGGACCTCTAAATATCGAATTTTCAGGTGTTTTGGGACTGAATTTGATATATCGACTTTTTGGCACCTAAAATGTCGATTTTTAGCATGTTTTTAGCCTATATTTTGAAAATATTCTAGCACTGTGTAGGCATGTACAGATTGCTTCTGGGACCCCAAAATATTGAATTTTCGGGTGTTTAGAGCCTGAATTTGAGATATAAACGGGTACAGAAGATACATGCAGATATTGACTTTGGGCATCTAAAATATCGATTTTCAGCATGTTTTCGGCCTGTATTTTGAAAATACTCTAACACTGAGTAGGCATGTACAGATTGCTTCTGGGACCCCAAAATATTGAATTTTCGGGTGTTTTGAGCCTGAATTTGAGATATAAACGGGTACTGAAGATGCATGCACATATCGACTTTTGTGCACCTAAAAGATCGATTTTCAGTATGTTTTGAGGATGTATTTTGAAAATACTCTAACACGGAGTAGGCATTTACAGATCGTTCTGGGACCCCTAAATATCGAATTTTCGGGTGTTTTGGGACTGAATTTGAGATATCGACTTTTTGGCACCTAAAAGATCGATTTTTAGCATGTTTTTAGCCTATATTTTGAAAATCTTCTAGCACTGTACAGATTGCTTCTGAGACCCCCAAATATTGAATTTTCGGGTGTTTTGAGCCTGAATGATCGATTTTCAGTATGTTTTGAGCATGTATTTTGAAAATACTCTAACACGGAGTAGGCATGTACAGATCGCTTCTGGGACCCCTAAATATGGAATTTTCGGGTGTTTTGGGACTGAATTTGAGATATCGACTTTTTGGCACCTAAAAGATCGATTTTTAGCATGTTTTTAGCCTATATTTTGAAAATATTCTAGCACTGAGTAGGCATGTACAGATTGCTTCTGGGACCCCAAAATATTGAATTTTCGGGTGTTTTGAGCCTGAATTTGAGATATAAACGGGTACAGAAGATGCATGCACATATCGACTTTTGGGCACCTAAAAGATCGATTTTCAGTATGTTTTTGGCCTGTATTTTGAAAATACTCTAACACGGAGTAGGCATTTACAGATCGCTTCTGGGACCCCTAAATATCGAATTTTCGGGTGTTTTGGGACTGAATTTGAGATATCGACTTTTTGGCACCTAAAAGATCGATTTTTAGCATGTTTTTAGCCTATATTTTGAAAATATTCTAGCACTGTACAGATTGCTTCTGAGACCCCCAAATATTGAATTTTCGGGTGTTTTGAGCCTGAATGATCGATTTTCAGTATGTTTTGAGCATGTATTTTGAAAATACTCTAACACGGAGTAGGCATGTACAGATCGCTTCTGAGACCCCTAAATATCGAATTTTCGGGTGTTTTGGGACTGAATTTGAGATATCGACTTTTTGGCACCTAAAAGATCGATTTTTAGCATGTTTTTAGCCTCTATTTTGAAAATATTCTAGCACTGAGTAGGCATGTACAGATTGCTTCTGGGACCCCAAAATATTGAATTTTCGGGTGTTTTGAGCCTGAATTTGAGATATAAACGGGTACAGAAGATACATGCACATATTGACTTTGGGCACCAAATATATCGATTTTCAGCATGTTTTGGGCCTGAATTTTGAAAATACTCTAACACGGAGTAGGCATGTACAGATCGCTTCTGGGACCCCAAAATATAGAATTTTCAGGTGTTTAGGGCCAGAATTTGAGATATAAACGGGTACAGAAGATGCATGCACATATCGACTTTTGGGCACCTAAAAGATCGATTTTCAGTATGTTTTTGGCCTGTATTTTGAAAATACTCTAACACGGAGTAGGCATGTACAGATACCTTCTGGGACCTCTAAATATCGAATTTTCGGGTGTTTTGGGACTGAATTTGATATATCGATTTTTTGGCACCTAAAATGTCGATTTTTAGCATGTTTTTAGCCTATATTTTGAAAATATTCTAGCACTGTGTAGGCATGTACAGATTGCTTCTGGGACCCCAAAATATTGAATTTTCGGGTGTTTTGAGCCTGAATTTGAGATATATACGGGTACAGAAGATACATGCAGATATTGACTTTGGGCATCTAAAATATCGATTTTCAGCATGTTTTGGGCCTGTATTTTGAAAATACTCTAACACTTATTAGGCATGTACAGATTGCTTCTGGGACCCCAAAATATTGAATTTTCGGGTGTTTTGAGCCTGAATTTGAGATATAAACGGGTACTGAAGATGCATGCACATATCCACTTTTGTGCACCTAAAAGATCGATTTTCAGTATGTTTTGAGCATGTATTTTGAAAATACTCTAACACGGAGTAGGCATTTACAGATCGCTTCTGGGACCCCTAAATATCGAATTTTCGGGTGTTTTGGGACTGAATTTGAGATATCGACTTTTTGGCACCTAAAAGATCGATTTTTAGCATGTTTTTAGCCTATATTTTGAAAATATTCTAGCACTGTACAGATTGCTTCTGAGACCCCCAAATATTGAATTTTCGGGTGTTTTGAGCCTGAATGATCGATTTTCAGTATGTTTTGAGCATGTATTTTGAAAATACTCTAACACGGAGTAGGCATGTACAGATCGCTTCTGGGACCCCTAAATATGGAATTTTCGGGTGTTTTGGGACTGAATTTGAGATATCGACTTTTTGGCACCTAAAAGATCGATTTTAGCATGTTTTTAGCCTATATTTTGAAAATATTCTAGCACTGAGTAGGCATGTACAGATTGCTTCTGGGACCCCAAAATATTGAATTTTCGGGTGTTTTGAGCCTGAATTTGAGATATAAACGGGTACAGAAGATACATGCACATATTGTCTTTGGGCACCAAATATATCGATTTTCAGCATGTTTTGGGCCTGAATTTTGAAAATACTCTAACACGGAGTAGGCATGTACAGATCGCTTCAGGGACCCCAAAATATCGAATTTTCGGGTGTTTAGGGCCAGAATTTGAGATATAAACGGGTACAGAAGATGCATGCACATATCGACTTTTGGGCACCTAAAAGATCGATTTTCAGTATGTTTTTGGCCTGTATTTTGAAAATACTCTAACACGGAGTAGGCATGTACAGATACCTTCTGGGACCTCTAAATATCGAATTTTCGGGTGTTTTGGGACTAAATTTGAGATATCGATTTTTAGCATGTTTTTATCCTATATTTTGAAAATATTCTAGCACTGAGTAGGCATGTACAGATTGCTTCTGGGACCCCAAAATATTGAATTTTCGGGTGTTTTGAGCCTGAATTTGATATATAAACGGGTAGAGAAGATACATGCACATATTGACTTTGGGCATCTAAAATATCGATTTCCAGCATGTTTTGGGCCTGAATTTTGAAAATACTCTAACACGGAGTAGGCATGTACAGATCGCTTCTGGGACCCCAAAATATCGAATTTTCGGGTGTTTAGGGCCAGAATTTGAGATATAAACGGGTACAGAAGATGCATGCACATATCGACTTTTGGGCACCTAAAAGATCGATTTTCAGTATGTTTTTGGCCTGTATTTTGAAAATACTCTAACACGGAGTAGGCATGTACAGATACCTTCTGGGACCTCTAAATATCGAATTTTAGGGTGTTTTGGGACTGAATTTGAGATATCGATTTTTTGGCACCTAAAATGTCGATTTTTAGCATGTTTTTAGCCTATATTTTGAAAATATTCTAGCACTGTGTAGGCATGTACAGATTGCTTCTGGGACCCCAAAATATTGAATTTTCGGGTGTTTTGAGCCTGAATTTGAGATATAAACGGGTACAGAAGATACATGCAGATATTGACTTTGGGCATCTAAAATATCGATTTTCAGCATGTTTTCGGCCTGTATTTTGAAAATACTCTAACACGGAGTAGGCATGTACATATCGCTTCTGGGACCCCTAAATATCGAATTTTCGGGTGTTTTGGGACTGAATTTGAGATATCGATTTTTTGGCACCTAAAATGTCGATTTTTAGTATGTTTTTAGCCTATATTTTGAAAATATTCTAGCACTGTGTAGGCATGTCCAGATTGCTTCTGGGACCCCAAAATATTGAATTTTCGGGTGTTTTGAGCCTGAATTTGAGATATAAACGGGTACAGAAGATACATGCACATATTGACTTTGGGCATCTAAAATATCGATTTTCAGCATGTTTTGGGCCTGTATTTTGAAAATACTCTAACACTGAGTAGGCATGTACAGATTGCTTCTGGGACCCCAAAATATTGAATTTTCGGGTGTTTTTAGCCTGAATTTGAGATATAAACGGGTACTGAAGATGCATGCACATATCGACTTTTGTGCACCTAAAAGATCGATTTTCAGTATGTTTTGAGCATGTATTTTGAAAATACTCTAACACGGAGTAGGCATGTACAGATCGCTTCTGGGACCCCTAAATATCGAATTTTCGGGTGTTTTGGGACTGAATTTGAGATATCGACTTTTTGGAACCTAAAAGATCGATTTTTAGCATGTTTTTAGCCTATATTTTGAAAATATTCTAGCACTGAGTAGGCATGTACAGATAACTTCTGGGACCCCAAAATATTGAATTTTCGGGTGTTTTGAGCCTGAATTTGAGATATAAACGGGTACAGAAGATACATTCACATATTGACTTTGGGCACCAAAAATATCGATTTTCAGCATGTTTTGGGCCTGAATTTTGAAAATACTCTAAAACGGAGTATGCATGTACAGATCGCTTCTGGGACTCCAAAATATCGAATTTTCGGGTGTTTAGGGAATGAATTTGAGATATAAACGGGTACAGAAGATGCATGCATATATCGACTTTTGGGCACCTAAAAGATCGATTTTCAGTATGTTTTTGGCCTGTATTTTGAAAATACTCTAACACGGAGTAGGAATGTACAGATCCTTCTGGGACCTCTAAATATCGAATTTTCGGGTGTTTTGGGACTGAATTTGAGATATCGATTTTTTGGCACCTAAAATGTCGATTTTTAGCATGTTTTTAGACTATATTTTGAAAATATTCTAGCACTGTGTAGGCATGTACAGATTGCTTCTGGGACCCCAAAATATTGAATTTTTGGGTGTTTTGAGCCTGAATTTGAGATATAAACGGGTACAGAAGATACATGCACATATTGACTTTTGGCATCTAAAATATCGATTTTCAGCATGTTTTGGGCCTGTATTTTGAAAATACTCTAACACTGAGTAGGCATGTACAGATTGCTTCTGGGACCCCATAATATTGAATTTTCGGGTGTTTTGAGCCTGAAATTGAGATATAAACGGGTACTGAAGATGCATGCACATATCGACTTTTGTGCACCTAAAAGATCGATTTTCAGTATGTTTTGAGCATGTATTTTGAAAATACTCTAACACGGAGTAGGCATGTACAGATACCTTCTGGGACCCCTAAATATCGAATTTTCGGGTGTTTTGGTACTGAATTTGAGATATCGACTTTTTGGCACCTAAAAGATCGATTTTTAGCATGTTTTTAGCCTATATTTTGAAAATATTCTAGCACTGAGTAGGCATGTACAGATTGCTTCTGGGACCCCAAAATATTGAATTTTCGGGTGTTTTGAGCCTGAATTTGAGATATAAACGGGTACAGAAGATACATGCACATATTGACTTTGGGCATCTAAAATATCGATTTTCAGCATGTTTTGGGCCTGTATTTTGAAAATACTTTAACACTGAGTAGGCATGTACAGATTGCTTCTGGGACCCCATAATATTGAATTTTCGGGTGTTTTGAGCCTGAATTTGAGATATAAACGGGTACTGAAGATGCATGCACATATCGACTTTTGTGCACCTAAAAGATCGATTTTCAGTATGTTTTGAGCATGTATTTTGAAAATACTCCAACACGGAGTAGGCATGTACAGATCGCTTCTGGGACCCCTAAATATCGAATTTTCGGGTGTTTTGGGACTGAATTTGAGATATCGACTTTTTGGCACCTAAAAGACCGATTTTTTGCATGTTTTTAGCCTATATTTTGAAAATATTCTAGCACTGTACAGATTGCTTCTGGGACCCCAAAATATTGAATTTTCGGGTGATTTGAGCCTAAATTTGAGATATAAACGGGTACAGAAGATACATGCACATATTGACTTTGGGCACCAAAAATATCGATTTTCAGCATGTTTTGGGCCTGAATTTTGAAAATACTCTAACACGGAGTAGGCATGTACAGATCGCTTTTGGGACCCCTAAATATCGAATTTTCGGGTGTTTTGGGACTGAATTTGAAATATCGACTTTTTGGCACCTAAAAGATCGATTTTTAGCATGTTTTTAGCCTATATTTTGAAAATATTCTAGCACTGTGTAGGCATGTACAGATTGCTTCTGGGACCCCATATATTGAATTTTTGGGTGTTTTGAGCCTGAATTTGAGATATAAACGGGTACAGAAGATACATGCACATATTGACTTTTGGCATCTAAAATATCGATTTTCAGCATGTTTTGGGCCTGTATTTTGAAAATACTCTAACACTGAGTAGGCATGTATAGATTGCTTCTGGGACCCCATAATATTGAATTTTCGGGTGTTTTGAGCCTGAATTTGAGATATAAACGGGTACTGAAGATGCATGCACATATCGACTTTTGTGCACCTAAAAGATCGATTTTCAGTATGTTTTGAGCATGTATTTTGAAAATACTCTAACACGGAGTAGGCATGTACAGATACCTTCTGGGACCCCTAAATATGGAATTTTCGGGTGTTTTGGGACTGAATTTGAGATATCGATTTTTTGGCACCTAAAATGTCGATTTTCAGTATGTTTTTGGCCTGTATTTTGAAAATACTCTAACACGGAATAGGCATGTACAGATCGCTTCTGGGACCCCTAAATATCGAATTTTCGGGTGTTTTGGGACTGAATTTGAGATATCGACTTTTTGGCACCTAAAAGATCGATTTTTAGCATGTTTTTAGCCTATACTTTGAAAATATTCTAGCACTGTACAGATTGCTTCTGGGACCCCAAAATATTGAATTTTTGGGTGTTTTGAGCCTGAATTTGAGATATAAACGGGTACAGAAGATACATGCACATATTGACTTTGGGCACCAAAAATATCGATTTTCAGCATGTTTTGGGCCTGAATTTTGAAAATACTCTAACACGGAGTAGGCATGTACAGATCGCTTCTGGGACCCCAAAATATCGAATTTTCGGGTGTTTAGGGCCAGAATTTGAGATATAAACGGGTACAGAAGATGCATGCACATATCGACTTTTGGGCACCTAAAAGATCGATTTTCAGTATGTTTTTGGCCTGTATTTTGAAAATACTCTAACACGGAATAGGCATGTACAGATCGCTTCTGGGACCCCATAATATCGAATTTTCCGGTGTTTTGGGACTGAATTTGAGATATCGACTTTTTGGCACCTAAAAGATCGATTTTTAGCATGTTTTTAGCCTATATTTTGAAAATATTCTAGCACTGAGTAGGCATGTACAGATTGCTTCTGGGACCCCAAAATATTGAATTTTCGGGTGTTTTGAGCCTGAATTTGAGATATAAACGGGTACAGAAGATACATGCACATATTGACTTTGGGCATCTAAAATATCGATTTTCAGCATGTTTTGGGCCTGTATTTTGAAAATACTCTAACACTGAGTAGGCATGTACAGATTGCTTCTGGGACCCCAAAATATTGAATTTTCGGGTGTTTTGAGCCTGAATTTGAGATATAAACGGGTACTGAAGATGCATCCACATATCGACTTTTGTGCACCTAAAAGATCGATTTTTAGTATGTTTTGAGCATGTATTTTGAAAATACTCTAACACGGAGTAGGCATGTACAGATCGCTTCTGGGACCCCTAAATATCGAATTTTTGGGATTTTTGGGACTGAATTTGAGATATCGACTTTTTGGCACTTAAAAGATCGATTTTTAACATGTTTTTAGCTTATATTTTGAAAATATTCTAGCACTGTACAGATTGCGTCTGGGACCCCAAAATATTGAATTTTCGGGTGTTTTGAGCTTGAATTTTAGATATAAACGGGTACAGAAGATACATGCACATATTGACTTTGGGCACCAAAAATATCGATTTTCAGCATGTTTTGGGCCTGAATTTTGAAAATACTCTAACACGGAGTAGGCATGTACAGATCGCTTCTGGGACCCCAAAATATCGAATTTTCGGGTGTTTAGGGCCAGAATTTGAGATATAAACGGGTACAGAAGATGCATGCACATATCGACTTTTGGGCACCTAAAAGATCGATTTTCAGTATGTTTTTGGCCTGTATTTTGAAAATACTCTAACACGGAGTAGGCATGTACAGATACCTTCTGGGACCTCTAAATATCGAATTTTCGGGTGTTTTGGGACTGAATTTGATATATCGATTTTTTGGCACCTAAAATGTCGATTTTTAGCATGTTTTTAGCCTATATTTTGAAAATATTCTAGCACTGTGTAGGCATGTACAGATTGCTTCTGGGACCCCAAAATATTGAATTTTCGGGTGTTTTGAGCCTGAATTTGAGATATAAACGGGTTCAGAAGATACATGCACATATTGACTTTTGGCATCTAAAATATCGATTTTCAGCATGTTTTGGGCCTGTATTTTGAAAATACTCTAACACTGAGTAGGCATGTACAGATTGCTTCTGGGACCCCATAATATTGAATTTTCGGGTGTTTTGAGCCTGAATTTGAGATATAAACGGGTACTGAAGATGCATGCACATATCGACTTTTGTGCACCTAAAAGATCGATTTTCAGTATGTTTTGAGCATGTATTTTGAAAATACTCTAACACGGAGTAGGCATGTACAGATCGCTTCTGGGACCCCTAAATATCGAATTTTCGGGTGTTTTGGGACTGAATTTGAGATATCGACTTTTTGGCACCTAAAAGATCGATTTTTTGCATGTTTTTAGCCTATATTTTGAAAATATTCTAGCACTGTACAGATTGCTTCTGGGACCCCAAAATATTGAATTTTCGGGTGATTTGAGCCTAAATTTGAGATATAAACGGGTACAGAAGATACATGCACATATTGACTTTGGGCACCAAAAATATCGATTTTCAGCATGTTTTGGGCCTGAATTTTGAAAATACTCTAACACGGAGTAGGCATGTACAGATCGCTTCTGGGACCCCTAAATATCGAATTTTCGGGTGTTTTGGGACTGAATTTGAAATATCGACTTTTTGGCACCTAAAAGATCGATTTTTAGCATGTTTTTAGCCTATATTTTGAAAATATTCTAGCACTGTGTAGGCATGTACAGATTGCTTCTGGGACCCCAAATATTGAATTTTTGGGTGTTTTGAGCCTGAATTTGAGATATAAACGGGTACAGAAGATACATGCACATATTGACTTTTGGCATCTAAAATATCGATTTTCAGCATGTTTTGGGCCTGTATTTTGAAAATACTCTAACACTGAGTAGGCATGTATAGATTGCTTCTGGGACCCCATAATATTGAATTTTCGGGTGTTTTGAGCCTGAATTTGAGATATAAACGGGTACTGAAGATGCATGCACATATCGACTTTTGTGCACCTAAAAGATCGATTTTCAGTATGTTTTGAGCATGTATTTTGAAAATACTCTAACACGGAGTAGGCATGTACAGATCGCTTCTGGGACCCCTAAATATCGAATTTTCGGGTGTTTTGGGACTGAATTTGAGATATCGATTTTTTGGCACCTAAAATGTCGATTTTTAGTATGTTTTTAGCCTATATTTTGAAAATATTCTAGCACTGTGTAGGCATGTACAGATTGCTTCTGGGACCCCAAAATATTGAATTTTCGGGTGTTTTGAGCCTGAATTTGAGATATAAACGGGTACAGAAGATACATGCACATATTGACTTTGGGCATCTAAAATATCGATTTTCAGCATGTTTTGGGCCTGTATTTTGAAAATACTCTAACACGGAGTAGGCATGTACAGATCGCTTCTGGGACTCCAAAATATCGAATTTTCGGGTGTTTAGGGAATGAATTTGAGATATAAACGGGTACAGAAGATACATGCACATATCGACTTTTGGGCACCTAAAAGATCGATTTTCAGTATGTTTTTGGCCTGTATTTTGAAAATACTCTAACACGGAGTAGGCATGTACAGATCCTTCTGGGACCTCTAAATATCGAATTTTCGGGTGTTTTGGGACTGAATTTGAGATATCGATTTTTTGGCACCTAAAATTTCGATTTTTAGCATGTTTTTAGCCTATATTTTGAAAATATTCTAGCACTGTGTAGGCATGTACAGATCGCTTCTGGGACCCCAAAATATCGAATTTTCGGGTGTTTAGGGCCAGAATTTGAGATATAAACGGGTACAGAAGATGCATGCACATATCGACTTTTGGGCACCTAAAAGATCGATTTTCAGTATGTTTTTGGCCTGTATTTTGAAAATACTCTAACACTGAATAGGCATGTACAGATCGCTTCGGGGACCCCTAAATATCGAATTTTCGGGTGTTTTGGGACTGAATTTGAGATATCGACTTTTTGGCACCTAAAAGATCGATTTTTAGCATGTTTTTAGCCTATACTTTGAAAATATTCTAGCACTGTACAGATTGCTTCTGGGACCCCAAAATATTGAATTTTCGGGTGTTTAGGGCCAGAATTTGAGATATAAACGAGTACAGAAGATGCATGCACATATCGACTTTTGGGCACCTAAAAGATCGATTTTCAGTATGTTTTTGGCCTGTATTTTGAAAATACTCTAACACGGAATAGGCATGTACAGATCGCTTCTGGGACCCCTAAATATCGAATTTTCGGGTGTTTTGGGACTGAATTTGAGATATCGATTTTTTGGCACCTAAAATGTCGATTTTTAGTATGTTTTTAGCCTATATTTTGAAAATATTCTAGCACTGTGTAGGCATGTACAGATTGCTTCTGGGACCCCAAAATATTGAATTTTCGGGTGTTTTGAGCCTGAATTTGAGATATAAACGGGTACAGAAGATACATGCACATATTGACTTTGGGCATCTAAAATATCGATTTTCAGCATGTTTTGGGCCTGTATTTTGAAAATACTCTAACACTGAGTAGGCATGTACAGATTGCTTCTGGGACCCCAAAATATTGAATTTTCGGGTGTTTTGAGCCTGAATTTGAGATATAAACGGGTACTGAAGATGCATCCACATATCGACTTTTGTGCACCTAAAAGATCGATTTTTAGTATGTTTTGAGCATGTATTTTGAAAATACTCTAACACGGAGTAGGCATGTACAGATCGCTTCTGGGACCCCTAAATATCGAATTTTCGGGATTTTTGGGACTGAATTTGAGATATCGACTTTTTGGCACTTAAAAGATCGATTTTTAGCATGTTTTTAGCCTATATTTTGAAAATATTCTAGCACTGTACAGATTGCGTCTGGGACCCCAAAATATTGAATTTTCGGGTGTTTTGAGCCTGAATTTGAGATATAAACGGGTACAGAAGATACATGCACATATTGACTTTGGGCACCAAAAATATCGATTTTCAGCATGTTTTGGACCTGAATTTTGAAAATACTCTAACACGGAGTAGGCATGTACAGATCGCTTCTGGGACCCCAAAATATAGAATTTTCGGGTGTTTAGGGCCAGAATTTGAGATATAAACGGGTACAGAAGATGCATGCACATATCGACTTTTGGGCACCTAAAAGATCGATTTTCAGTATGTTTTTGGCCTGTATTTTGAAAATACTCTAACACGGAGTAGGCATGTACAGATACCTTCTGGGACCTCTAAATATCGAATTTTCGGGTGTTTTGGGACTGAATTTGAGATATCGATTTTTTGGCACCTAAAATGTCGATTTTTAGCATGTTTTTAGCCTATATTTTGAAAATATTCTAGCACTGTGTAGGCATGTACAGATTGCTTCTGGGACCCCAAAATATTGAATTTTCGGGTGTTTTGAGCCTGAATTTGAGATATAAACGGGTACAGAAGATACATGCAGATATTGACTTTGGGCATCTAAAATATCGATTTTCAGCATGTTTTGGGCCTGTATTTTGAAAATACTCTAACACTGAGTAGGCATGTACAGATTGCTTCTGGGACCCCAAAATATTGAATTTTCGGGTGTTTTGAGCCTGAATTTGAGATATAAACGGGTACTGAAGATGCATGCACATATCGACTTTTGTGCACCTAAAAGATCGATTTTCAGTATGTTTTGAGCATGTATTTTGAAAATACTCTAACACGGAGTAGGCATTTACAGATCGCTTCTGGGACCCCTAAATATCGAATTTTCGGGTGTTTTGGGACTGAATTTGAGATATCGACTTTTTGGCACCTAAAAGATCGATTTTTAGCATGTTTTTAGCCTATATTTTGAAAATCTTCTAGCACAGTACAGATTGCTTCTGAGACCCCCAAATATTGAATTTTCGGGTGTTTTGAGCCTGAATGATCGATTTTCAGTATGTTTTGAGCATGTATTTTGAAAATACTCTAACACGGAGTAGGCATGTACAGATCGCTTCTGGGACCCCTAAATATCGAATTTTCGGGTGTTTTGGGACTGAATTTGAGATATCGACTTTTTGGCACCTAAAAGATCGATTTTTAGCATGTTTTTAGCCTATATTTTGAAAATATTCTAGCACTGAGTAGGCATGTACAGATTGCTTCTGGGACCCCAAAATATTGAATTTTCGGGTGTTTTGAGCGTGAATTTGAGATATAAACGGGTACAGAAGATACATGCACATATTGACTTTGGGCACCAAATATATCGATTTTCAGCATGTTTTGGGCCTGTATTTTGAAAATACTCTAACACGGAGTAGGCATGTACAGATCGCTTCTGGGACCCCAAAATATCGAATTTTCGGGTGTTTAGGGCCAGAATTTGAGATATAAACGGGTACAGAAGATGCATGCACATATCGACTTTTGGGCACCTAAAAGATCGATTTTCAGTATGTTTTTGGCCTGTATTTTGAAAATACTCTAACACGGAGTAGGCATGTACAGATACCTTCTGGGACCTCTAAATATCGAATTTTCGGGTGTTTTGGGACTGAATTTGATATATCGATTTTTTGGTACCTAAAATGTCGATTTTTAGCATGTTTTTAGCCTATATTTTGAAAATATTCTAGCACTGTGTAGGCATGTACAGATTGCTTCTGGGACCCCAAAATATTGAATTTTCGGGTGTTTTGAGCCTGAATTTGAGATATAAACGGGTACAGAAGATACATGCAGATATTGACTTTGGGCATCTAAAATATCGATTTTCAGCATGTTTTGGGCCTGTATTTTGAAAATACTCTAACACTGAGTAGGCATGTACAGATTGCTTCTGGGACCCCATAATATTGAATTTTCGGGTGTTTTGAGCCTGAATTTGAGATATAAACGGGTACTGAAGATGCATGCACATATCGACTTTTGTGCACCTAAAAGATCGATTTTCAGTATGTTTTGAGCATGTATTTTGAAAATACTCTAACACGGAGTAGGAATTACAGATCGCTTCTGGGACCCCTAAATATCGAATTTTCGGGTGTTTTGGGACTGAATTTGAGATATCGACTTTTTGGCACCTAAAAGATCGATTTTTAGCATGTTTTTAGCCTATATTTTGAAAATATTCTAGCACTGTACAGATTGCTTCTGAGACCCCCAAATATTGAATTTTCGGGTGTTTTGAGCCTGAATGATCGATTTTCAGTATGTTTTGAGCATGTATTTTGAAAATACTCTAACACGGAGTAGGCATGTACAGATCGCTTCTGGGACCCCTAAATATGGAATTTTCGGGTGTTTTGGGACTGAATTTGAGATATCGACTTTTTGGCACCTAAAAGATCGATTTTTAGCATGTTTTTAGCCTATATTTTGAAAATATTCTAGCACTGAGTAGGCATGTACAGATTGCTTCTGGGACCCCAAAATATTGAATTTTCGGGTGTTTTGAGCCTTAATTTGAGATATAAACGGGTACAGAAGATACATGCACATATTGTCTTTGGGTACCAAATATATCGATTTTCAGCATGTTTTGGGCCTGAATTTTGAAAATACTCTAACACTGAGTAGGCATGTACAGATCGCTTCTGGGACCCCAAAATATAGAATTTTCAGGTGTTTAGGGCCAGAATTTGAGATATAAACGGGTACAGAAGATGCATGCACATATCGACTTTTGGGCACCTAAAAGATCGATTTTCAGTATGTTTTTGGCCTGTATTTTGAAAATACTCTAACACGGAGTAGGCATGTACAGATACCTTCTGGGACCTCTAAATATCGAATTTTCGGGTGTTTTGGGACTGAATTTGATATATCGATTTTTTGGTACCTAAAATGTCGATTTTTAGCATGTTTTTAGCCTATATTTTGAAAATATTCTAGCACTGTGTAGGCATGTACAGATTGCTTCTGGGACCCCAAAATATTGAATTTTCGGGTGTTTTGAGCCTGAATTTGAGATATAAACGGGTACAGAAGATACATGCTGATATTGACTTTGGGCATCTAAAATATCGATTTTCAGCATGTTTTGGGCCTGTATTTTGAAAATACTCTAACACTGAGTAGGCATGTACAGATTGCTTCTGGGACCCCATAATATTGAATTTTCGGGTGTTTTGAGCCTGAATTTGAGATATAAACGGGTACTGAAGATGCATGCACATATCGACTTTTGTGCACCTAAAAGATCGATTTTCAGTATGTTTTGAGCATGTATTTTGAAAATACTCTAACACGGAGTAGGCATTTACAGATCGCTTCTGGGACCCCTAAATATCGAATTTTCGGGTGTTTTGGGACTGAATTTGAGATATCGACTTTTTGGCACCTAAAAGATCGATTTTTAGCATGTTTTTAGCCTATATTTTGAAAATATTCTAGCACTGTACAGATTGCTTCTGAGACCCCCAAATATTGAATTTTCGGGTGTTTTGAGCCTGAATTATCGATTTTCAGTATGTTTTGAGCATGTATTTTGAAAATACTCTAACACGGAGTAGGCATGTACAGATCGCTTCTGGGACCCCTAAATATGGAATTTTCGGGTGTTTTGGGACTGAATTTGAGATATCGACTTTTTGGCACCTAAAAGATCGATTTTTAGCATGTTTTTAGCCTATATTTTGAAAATATTCTAGCACTGAGTAGGCATGTACAGATTGCTTCTGGGACCCCAAAATATTGAATTTTCGGGTGTTTTGAGCCTGAATTTGAGATATAAACGGGTACAGAAGATACATGCACATATTGTCTTTGGGCACCAAATATATCGATTTTCAGCATGTTTTGGGCCTGAATTTTGAAAATACTCTAACACGGAGTAGGCATGTACAGATCGCTTCTGGGACCCCAAAATATCGAATTTTCAGGTGTTTAGGGCCAGAATTTGAGATATAAACGGGTACAGAAGATGCATGCACATATCGACTTTTGGGCACCTAAAAGATCGATTTTCAGTATGTTTTTGGCCTGTATTTTGAAAATACTCTAACACGGAGTAGGCATGTACAGATACCTTCTGGGACCTCTAAATATCGAATTTTCGGGTGTTTTGGGACTGAATTTGATATATCGATTTTTTGGTACCTAAAATGTCGATTTTTAGCATGTTTTTAGCCTATATTTTGAAAATATTCTAGCACTGTGTAGGCATGTACAGATTGCTTCTGGGACCCCAAAATATTGAATTTTCGGGTGTTTTGAGCCTGAATTTGAGATATAAACGGGTACAGAAGATACATGCTGATATTGACTTTGGGCATCTAAAATATCGATTTTCAGCATGTTTTGGGCCTGTATTTTGAAAATACTCTAACACTGAGTAGGCATGTACAGATTGCTTCTGGGACCCCATAATATTGAATTTTCGGGTGTTTTGAGCCTGAATTTGAGATATAAACGGGTACTGAAGATGCATGCACATATCGACTTTTGTGCACCTAAAATGTCGATTTTCATTATGTTTTGAGCATGTATTTTGAAAATACTCTAACACGGAGTAGGCATTTACAGATCGCTTCTGGGACCCCTAAATATCGAATTTTCGGGTGTTTTGGGACTGAATTTGAGATATCGACTTTTTGGCACCTAAAAGATCGATTTTTAGCATGTTTTTAGCCTATATTTTGAAAATATTCTAGCACTGTACAGATTGCTTCTGAGACCCCCAAATATTGAATTTTCGGGTGTTTTGAGCCTGAATGATCGATTTTCAGTATGTTTTGAGCATGTATTTTGAAAATACTCTAACACGGAGTAGGCATGTACAGATCGCTTCTGGGACCCCTAAATATGGAATTTTCGGGTGTTTTGGGACTGAATTTGAGATATCGACTTTTTGGCACCTAAAAGATCGATTTTTAGCATGTTTTTAGCCTATATTTTGAAAATATTCTAGCACTGAGTAGGCATGTACAGATTGCTTCTGGGACCCCAAAATATTGAATTTTCGGGTGTTTTGAGCCTGAATTTGAGATATAAACGGGTACAGAAGATACATGCACATATTGTCTTTGGGCACCAAATATATCGATTTTCAGCATGTTTTAGGCCTGAATTTTGAAAATACTCTAACACGGAGTAGGCATGTACAGATCGCTTCAGGGACCCCAAAATATCGAATTTTCGGGTGTTTAGGGCCAGAATTTGAGATATAAACGGGTACAGAAGATGCATACACATATCGACTTTTGGGCACCTAAAAGATCGATTTTCAGTATGTTTTTGGCCTGTATTTTGAAAATACTCTAACACGGAGTAGGCATGTACAGATACCTTCTGGGACCTCTAAATATCGAATTTTCGGGTGTTTTGGGACTAAATTTGAGATATCGATTTTTTGGCACCTAAAATGTCGATTTTTAGCATGTTTTTAGCCTATATTTTGAAAATATTCTAGCACTGAGTAGGCATGTACAGATTGCTTCTGGGACCCCAAAATATTGAATTTTCGGGTGTTTTGAGCCTGAATTTGATATATAAACGGGTACAGAAGATACATGCACATATTGACTTTGGGCATCTAAAATATCGATTTCCAGCATGTTTTGGGCCTGAATTTTGAAAATACTCTAACACGGAGTAGGCATGTACAGATCGCTTCTGGGACCCCAAAATATCGAATTTTCGGGTGTTTAGGGCCAGAATTTGAGATATAAACGGGTACAGAAGATGCATGCACATATCGACTTTTGGGCACCTAAAAGATCGATTTTCAGTATGTTTTTGGCCTGTATTTTGAAAATACTCTAACACGGAGTAGGCATGTACAGATACCTTCTGGGACCTCTAAATATCGAATTTTCGGGTGTTTTGGGACTGAATTTGAGATATCGATTTTTTGGCACCTAAAATGTCGATTTTTAGCATGTTTTTAGCCTATATTTTGAAAATATTCTAGCACTGTGTAGGCATGTACAGATTGCTTCTGGGACCCCAAAATATTGAATTTTCGGGTGTTTTGAGCCAGAATTTGAGATATAAACGGGTACAGAAGATACATGCACATATTGACTTTGGGCATCTAAAATATCGATTTTCAGCATGTTTTGGGCCTGTATTTTGAAAATACTCTAACACTGAGTAGGCATGTACAGATCGCTTCTGGGACCCCAAAATATTGAATTTTCGGGTGTTTTGAGCCTGAATTTGAGATATAAACGGGTACTGAAGATGCATGCACATATCGACTTTTGTGCACCTAAAAGATCGATTTTCAGTATGTTTTGAGCATGTATTTTGAAAATACTCTAACACGGAGTAGGCATGTACAGATCGCTTCTGGGACCCCTAAATATCGAATTTTCGGGTGTTTTGGGACTGAATTTGAAATATCGACTTTTTGGCACCTAAAAGATCGATTTTTAGCATGTTTTTAGCCTATATTTTGAAAATATTCTAGCACTGTGTAGGCATGTACAGATTGCTTCTGGGACCCCAAAATATTGAATTTTCGGGTGTTTTGAGCCTGAATTTGAGATATAAACGGGTACAGAAGATACATGCACATATTGACTTTTGGCATCTAAAATATCGATTTTCAGCATGTTTTGGGCCTGTATTTTGAAAATACTCTAACACTGAGTAGGCATGTACAGATTGCTTCTGGGACCCCATAATATTGAATTTTCGGGTGTTTTGAGCCTGAATTTGAGATATAAACGGGTACTGAAGATGCATGCACATATCGACTTTTGTGCACCTAAAAGATCGATTTTCAGTATGTTTTGAGCATGTATTTTGAAAATACTCTAACACGGAGTAGGCATGTACAGATCGCTTCTGGGACCCCTAAATATCGAATTTTCGGGTGTTTTGGGACTGAATTTGAGATATCGACTTTTTGGCACCTAAAAGATCGATTTTTAGCATGTTTTTAGCCTATATTTTGAAAATATTCTAGCACTGAGTAAGCATGTACAGATAACTTCTGGGACCCCAAAATATTGAATTTTCGGGTGTTTTGAGCCTGAATTTGAGATATAAACGGGTACAGAAGATACATTCACATATTGACTTTGGGCACCAAAAATATCGATTTTCAGCATGTTTTGGGCCTGAATTTTGAAAATACTCTAACACGGAGTATGCATGTACAGATCGCTTCTGGGACTCCAAAATATCGAATTTTCGGGTGTTTAGGGAATGAATTTGAGATATAAACGGGTACAGAAGATGCATGCACATATCGACTTTTGGGCACATAAAAGATCGATTTTCAGTATGTTTTTGGCCTGTATTTTGAAAATACTCTAACACGGAGTAGGCATGTACAGATCCTTCTGGGACCTCTAAATATCGAATTTTCGGGTGTTTTGGAAGTGAATTTGAGATATCGATTTTTTGGCACCTAAGATGTCGATCTTTAGCATGTTTTTAGCCTATATTTTGAAAATATTCTAGCACTGTGTAGGCATGTACAGATTGCTTCTGGGACCCCAAAATATTGAATTTTTGGGTGTTTTGAGCCTGAATTTGAGATATAAACGGGTACAGAAGATACATGCACATATTGACTTTTGGCATCTAAAATATCGATTTTCAGCATGTTTTGGGCCTGTATTTTGAAAATACTCTAACACTGAGTAGGCATGTACAGATTGCTTCTGGGACCCCATAATATTGAATTTTCGGGTGTTTTGAGCCTGAATTTGAGATATAAATGGGTACTGAAGATGCATGCACATATCGACTTTTGTGCACCTAAAAGATCGATTTTCAGTATGTTTTGAGCATGTATTTTGAAAATACTCTAACACGGAGTAGGCATGTACAGATCGCTTCTGGGACCCCTAAATATCGAATTTTCGGGTGTTTTGGGACTGAATTTGAGATATCGACTTTTTGGCACCTAAAAGATCGATTTTTAGCATGTTTTTAGCCTATATTTTGAAAATATTCTAGCACTGAGTAGGCATGTACAGATTGCTTCTGGGACCCCAAAATATTGAATTTTCGGGTGTTTTGAGCCTGAATTTGAGATATAAACGGGTACAGAAGATACATGCACATATTGACTTTGTGCATCTAAAATATCGATTTTCAGCATGTTTTGGGCCTGTATTTTGAAAATACTCTAACACTGAGTAGGCATGTACAGATTGCTTCTGGGACCCCATAATATTGAATTTTCGGGTGTTTTGAGCCTGAATTTGAGATATAAACGGGTACTGAAGATGCATGCACATATCGACTTTTGTGCACCTAAAAGATCGATTTTCAGTATGTTTTGAGCATGTATTTTGAAAATACTCTAACACGGAGTAGGCATGTACAGATCGCTTCTGGGACCCCTAAATATCGAATTTTCGGGTGTTTTGGGACTGAATTTGAGATATCGACTTTTTGGCACCTAAAAGATCGATTTTTTGCATGTTTTTAGCCTATATTTTGAAAATATTCTAGCACTGTACAGATTGCTTCTGGGACCCCAAAATATTGAATTTTCGGGTGATTTGAGCCTAAATTTGAGATATAAACGGGTACAGAAGATACATGCACATATTGACTTTGGGCACCAAAAATATCGATTTTCAGCATGTTTTGGGCCTGAATTTTGAAAATACTCTAACACGGAGTAGGCATGTACAGATCGCTTCTGGGACCCCTAAATATCGAATTTTCGGGTGTTTTGGGACTGAATTTGAAATATCGACTTTTTGGCACCTAAAAGATCGATTTTTAGCATGTTTTTAGCCTATATTTTGAAAATATTCTAGCACTGTGTAGGCATGAAAAGATTGCTTCTGGGACCCCAAATATTGAATTTTTGGGTGTTTTGAGCCTGAATTTGAGATATAAACGGGTACAGAAGATACATGCACATATTGACTTTTGGCATCTAAAATATCGATTTTCAGCATGTTTTGGGCCTGTATTTTGAAAATACTCTAACACTGAGTAGGCATGTATAGATTGCTTCTGGGACCCCATAATATTGAATTTTCGGGTGTTTTGAGCCTGAATTTGAGATATAAACGGGTACTGAAGATGCATGCACATATCGACTTTTGTGCACCTAAAAGATCGATTTTCAGTATGTTTTGAGAATGTATTTTGAAAATACTCTAACACGGAGTAGGCATGTACAGATCGCTTCTGGGACCCCTAAATATCGAATTTTCGGGTGTTTTGGGACTGAATTTGAGATATCGATTTTTTGGCACCTAAAATGTCGATTTTTAGTATGTTTTTAGCCTATATTTTGAAAATATTCTAGCACTGTATAGGCATGTACAGATTGCTTCTGGGACCCCAAAATATTGAATTTTCGGGTGTTTTGAGCCTGAATTTGAGATATAAACGGGTACAGAAGATACATGCACATATTGACTTTGGGCACCAAAAATATCGATTTTCAGCATGTTTTGGGCCTGTATTTTGAAAATACTCTAACACTGAGTAGGCATGTACAGATTGCTTCTGGGACCCCAAAATATCGAATTTTCGGGTGTTTTGAGCCTAAATTTGAGATATAAACGGGTCCTGAAGATGCATGCACATATCGACTTTTGTGCACCTAAAAGATCGATTTTCAGTATGTTTTGAGCATGTATTTTGAAAATACTCTAACACGGAGTAGGCATGTACAGATCGCTTCTGGGACCCCTAAATATCGAATTTTCGGGTGTTTTGGGACTGAATTTGAGATATCGACTTTTTGGCACCTAAAAGATCGATTTTTAGCATGTTTTTAGCCTATATTTTGAAAATATTCTAGCACTGAGTAGGCATGTACAGATAACTTCTGGGACCCCAAAATATTGAATTTTCGGGTGTTTAGGGCCAGAATTTGAGATATAAACGGGTACAGAAGATGCATGCTCATATCGACTTTTGGGCACCTAAGAGATCGATTTTCAGTATGTTTTTGGCCTGTATTTTGAAAATACTCTAACACTGAGTAGGCTATGTACAGATTGCTTCTGGGACCCCAAAATATTGAATTTTCGGGTGTTTTGAGCCTGAATTTGAGATATAAACGGGTACTGAAGATGCATGCACATATCGACTTTTGTGCACCTAAAAGATCGATTTTCAGTATGTTTTGAGCATGTATTTTGAAAATACTCTAACACGGAGTAGGCATGTACAGATCACTTCTGGGACCCCTAAATATCGAATTTTTGGGTGTTTTGGGACTGAATTTGAGATATCGACTTTTTGGCACCTAAAAGATCGATTTTTTGCATGTTTTTAGCCTATATTTTGAAAATATTCTAGCACTGTACAGATTGCTTCTGGGACCCCAAAATATTGAATTTTCGGGTGTTTTGAGCCTGAATTTGAGATATAAACGGGTACAGAAGATACATGCACATATTGACTTTGGGCACCAAAAATATCGATTTTCAGCATGTTTTGGGCCTGAATTTTGAAAATACTCTAACACGGAGTAGGCATGTACAGATCGCTTCTGGGACCCCAAAATATCGAATTTTCGGGTGTTTAGGGCCAGAATTTGAGATATAAACGGGTACAGAAGATGCATGCACATATCGACTTTTGGGCACCTAAAAGATCGATTTTCAGTATGTTTTTGGCCTGTATTTTGAAAATACTCTAACACGGAGTAGGCATGTACAGATACCTTCTGGGACCTCTAAATATCGAATTTTCGGGTGTTTTGGGACTGAATTTGAGATATCGATTTTTTGGCACCTAAAATGTCGATTTTTAGCATGTTTTTAGCGTATATTTTGAAAATATTCTAGCACTGTGTAGGCATGTACAGATTGCTTCTGGGACCCCAAAATATTGAATTTTCAGGTGTTTTGAGCCTGAATTTGATATATAAACGGGTACAGAAGATACATGCACATATTGACTTTTGGCATCTAAAATATCGATTTTCAGCATGTTTTGGGCCTGTATTTAAAAAAAAATACTCTAACACTGAGTAGGCATGTACAGATTGGTTCTGGGACCCCAAAATATTGAATTTTCGGGTGTTTTGAGCCTGAATTTGAGATATAAACGGGTACTGAAGATGCATGCACATATCGACTTTTGTGCACCTAAAATGTCGATTTTCATTATGTTTTGAGCATGTATTTTGAAAATACTCTAACACGGAGTAGGCATGTACAGATCGCTTCTGGGACCCCTAAATATCGAATTTTCGGGTGTTTTGGGACTGAATTTGAGATATCGACTTTTTGGCACCTAAAAGATCGATTTTTAGCATGTTTTTAGCCTATATTTTGAAAATATTCTAGCACTGTACAGATTGCTTCTGGGACCCCATAATATTGAATTTTCGGGTGTTTTGAGCCAGAATTCGAGATATAAACGGGTACTGAAGATGCATGCACATATCGACTTTTGTGCACCTAAAAGATCGATTTTCAGTATGTTTTGAGCATGTATTTTGAAAATACTCTAACACGGAGTAGGCATGTACAGATCGCTTCTGGGACCCCTAAATATTGAATTTTCGGGTGTTTTGGGACTGAATTTGAGATATCGACTTTTTGGCACCTAAAAGATCGATTTTTAGCATGTTTTTAGCCTATATTTTGAAAATATTCTACCACTGAGTAAGCATGTACAGATTTCTTCTGGGACCCCAAAATATTGAATTTTCGGGTGTTTTGAGCCTGAATTTGAGATATAAACGGGTACAGAAGATACATGCAAATATTGACTTTGGGCACCAAAAATATCGATTTTCAGCATGTTTTGGGCCTGAATTTTGAAAATACTCTAACACTGAGTAGGCATGTACAGATCGCTTCTGGGACCCCAAAATATCGAATTTTCGGGTGTTTAGGGCCAGAATTTGAGATATAAACGGGTACAGAAGATGCATGCACATATCGACTTTTGGGCACCTAAAAGATCGATTTTCAGCATGTTTTGGGCCTGAATTTTGAAAATACTCTAACACGGAGTAGGCATGTACAGATACCTTCTGGGACCTCTAAATATCGAATTTTCGGGTGTTTTGGGACTGAATTTGAGATATCGATTTTTTGGCACCTAAAATGTCGATTTTTAGCATGTTTTTACTCTATATTTTGAAAATATTCTAGCACTGAGTAGGCATGTACAGATTGCTTCTGGGACCCCAAAATATTGAATTTTCGGGTGTTTTGAGCCTGAATTTGAGATATAAACGGGTACAGAAGATACATGCACATATTGACTTTAGGCATCTAAAATATCGATTTTCAGCATGTTTTGGGCCTGTATTTTGAAAATACTCTAACACTGAGTAGGCATGTACAGATTGCTTCTGGGACCCCAAAATATTGAATTTTCGGGTGTTTTGAGCCTGAATTTGAGATATAAACGGGTACTGAAGATGCATGCACATATCGACTTTTGTGCACCTAAAAGATCGATTTTCAGTATGTTTTGAGCATGTATTTTGAAAATACTCTAACACGGAGTAGGCATGTACAGATCGCTTCTGGGACCCCTAAATATCGAATTTTCGGGTGTTTTGGGACTGAATTTGAGATATCGACTTTTTGGCACCTAAAAGATCGATTTTTAGCATGTTTTTAGCCTATATTTTGAAAATATTCTAGCACTGTACAGATTGCTTCTGAGACCCCCAAATATTGAATTTTCGGGTGTTTTGAGCCTGAATGATCGATTTTCAGTATGTTTTGAGCATGTATTTTGAAAATAATCTAACACGGAGTAGGCATGTACAGATCGCTTCTGGGACCCCTAAATATGGAATTTTCGGGTGTTTTGGGACTGAATTTGAGATATCGACTTTTTGGCACCTAAAAGATCGATTTTTAGCATGTTTTTAGCCTATATTTTGAAAATATTCTAGCACTGAGTAGGCATGTACAGATTGCTTCTGGGACCCCAAAATATTGAATTTTCGGGTGTTTTGAGCCTGAATTTGAGATATAAACGGGTACAGAAGATACATGCACATATTGTCTTTGGGCACCAAATATATCGATTTTCAGCATGTTTTGGGCCTGAATTTTGAAAATACTCTAACACGGAGTAGGCATGTACAGATCGCTTCTGGGACCCCAAAATATCGAATTTTCAGGTGTTTAGGGCCAGAATTTGAGATATAAACGGGTACAGAAGATGCATGCACATATCGACTTTTGGGCACCTAAAAGATCGATTTTCAGTATGTTTTTGGCCTGTATTTTGAAAATACTCTAACACGGAGTAGGCATGTACAGATACCTTCTGGGACCTCTAAATATCGAATTTTCGGGTGTTTTGGGACTGAATTTGATATATCGATTTTTTGGTACCTAAAATGTCGATTTATAGCATGTTTTTAGCCTATATTTTGAAAATATTCTAGCACTGTGTAGGCATGTACAGATTGCTTCTGGGACCCCAAAATATTGAATTTTCGGGTGTTTTGAGCCTGAATTTGAGATATAAACGGGTACAGAAGATACATGCTGATATTGACTTTGGGCATCTAAAATATCGATTTTCAGCATGTTTTGGGCCTGTATTTTGAAAATACTCTAACACTGAGTAGGCATGTACAGATTGCTTCTGGGACCCCATAATATTGAATTTTCGGGTGTTTTGAGCCTGAATTTGAGATATAAACGGGTACTGAAGATGCATGCACATATCGACTTTTGTGCACCTAAAAGATCGATTTTCAGTATGTTTTGAGCATGTATTTTGAAAATACTCTAACACGGAGTAGGCATTTACAGATCGCTTCTGGGACCCCTAAATATCGAATTTTCGGGTGTTTTGGGACTGAATTTGATATATCGACTTTTTGGCACCTAAAAGATCGATTTTTAGCATGTTTTTAGCCTATATTTTGAAAATATTCTAGCACTGTACAGATTGCTTCTGAGACCCCCAAATATTGAATTTTCGGGTGTTTTGAGCCTGAATGATCGATTTTCAGTATGTTTTGAGCATGTATTTTGAAAATACTCTAACACGGAGTAGGCATGTACAGATCGCTTCTGGGACCCCTAAATATGGAATTTTCGGGTGTTTTGGGACTGAATTTGAGATATCGACTTTTTGGCACCTAAAAGATCGATTTTTAGTATGTTTTTAGCCTATATTTTGAAAATATTCTAGCACTGAGTAGGCATGTACAGATTGCTTCTGGGACCCCAAAATATTGAATTTTCGGGTGTTTTGAGCCTGAATTTGAGATATAAACGGGTACAGAAGATACATGCACATATTGTCTTTGGGCACCAAATATATCGATTTTCAGCATGTTTTGGGCCTGAATTTTGAAAATACTCTAACACGGAGTAGGCATGTACAGATCGCTTCAGGGACCCCAAAATATCGAATTTTCGGGTGTTTAGGGCCAGAATTTGAGATATAAACGGGTACAGAAGATGCATGCACATATCGACTTTTGGGCACCTAAAAGATCGATTTTCAGTATGTTTTTGGCCTGTATTTTGAAAATACTCTAACACGGAGTAGGCATGTACAGATACCTTCTGGGACCTCTAAATATCGAATTTTCGGGTGTTTTGGGACTAAATTTGAGATATCGATTTTTTGGCACCTAAAATGTCGATTTTTAGCATGTTTTTAGCCAATATTTTGAAAATATTCTAGCACTGAGTAGGCATGTACAGATTGCTTCTGGGACCCCAAAATATTGAATTTTCGGGTGTTTTGAGCCTGAATTTGAGATATAAACGGGTACAGAAGATACATGCACATATTGACTTTGGGCATCTAAAATATCGATTTCCAGCATGTTTTGGGCCTGAATTTTGAAAATACTCTAACACGGAGTAGGCATGTACAGATCGCTTCTGGGACCCCAAAATATCGAATTTTCGGGTGTTTAGGGCCAGAATTTGAGATATAAACGGGTACAGAAGATGCATGCACATATCGACTTTTGGGCACCTAAAAGATCGATTTTCAGTATGTTTTTGGCCTGTATTTTGAAAATACTCTAACACGGAGTAGGCATGTACAGATACCTTCTGGGACCTCTAAATATCGAATTTTCGGGTGTTTTGGGACTGAATTTGAGATATCGATTTTTTGGCACCTAAAATGTCGATTTTTAGCATGTTTTTAGCCTATATTTTGAAAATATTCTAGCACTGTGTAGGCATGTACAGATTGCTTCTGGGACCCCAAAATATTGAATTTTCGGGTGTTTTGAGCCTGAATTTGAGATATAAACGGGTACAGAAGATACATGCACATATTGACTTTGGGCATCTAAAATATCGATTTTCAGCATGTTTTGGGCCTGTATTTTGAAAATACTCTAACACTGAGTAGGCATGTACAGATCGCTTCTGGGACCCCAAAATATTGAATTTTCGGGTGTTTTGAGCCTGAATTTGAGATATAAACGGGTACTGAAGATGCATGCACATATCGACTTTTGTGCACCTAAAAGATCGATTTTCAGTATGTTTTGAGCATGTATTTTGAAAATACTCTAACACGGAGTAGGCATGTACAGATCGCTTCTGGGACCCCTAAATATCGAATTTTCGGGTGTTTTGGGACTGAATTTGAAATATCGACTTTTTGGCACCTAAAAGATCGATTTTTAGCATGTTTTTAGCCTATATTTTGAAAATATTCTAGCACTGTGTAGGCATGTACAGATTGCTTCTGGGACCCCAAAATATTGAATTTTTGGGTGTTTTGAGCCTGAATTTGAGATATAAACGGGTACAGAAGATACATGCACATATTGACTTTTGGCATCTAAAATATCGATTTTCAGCATGTTTTGGGCCTGTATTTTGAAAATACTCTAACACTGAGTAGGCATGTACAGATTGCTTCTGGGACCCCATAATATTGAATTTTCGGGTGTTTTGAGCCTGAATTTGAGATATAAACGGGTACTGAAGATGCATGCACATATCGACTTTTGTGCACCTAAAAGATCGATTTTCAGTATGTTTTGAGCATGTATTTTGAAAATACTCTAACACGGAGTAGGCATGTACAGATCGCTTCTGGGACCCCTAAATATCGAATTTTCGGGTGTTTTGGGACTGAATTTGAGATATCGACTTTTTGGCACCTAAAAGATCGATTTTTAGCATGTTTTTAGCCTATATTTTGAAAATATTCTAGCACTGAGTAAGCATGTACAGATAACTTCTGGGACCCCAAAATATTGAATTTTCGGGTGTTTTGAGCCTGAATTTGAGATATAAACGGGTACAGAAGATACATTCACATATTGACTTTGGGCACCAAAAATATCGATTTTCAGCATGTTTTGGGCCTGAATTTTGAAAATACTCTAACACGGAGTATGCATGTACAGATCGCTTCTGGGACTCCAAAATATCGAATTTTCGGGTGTTTAGGGAATGAATTTGAGATATAAACGGGTACAGAAGATGCATGCACATATCGACTTTTGGGCACATAAAAGATCGATTTTCAGTATGTTTTTGGCCTGTATTTTGAAAATACTCTAACACGGAGTAGGCATGTACAGATCCTTCTGGGACCTCTAAATATCGAATTTTCGGGTGTTTTGGGAGTGAATTTGAGATATCGATTTTTTGGCACCTAAAATGTCGATTTTTAGCATGTTTTTAGCCTATATTTTGAAAATATTCTAGCACTGAGTAGGCATGTACAGATTGCTTCTGGGACCCCAAAATATTGAATTTTCGGGTGTTTTGAGCCTGAATTTGATATATAAACGGGTACAGAAGATACATGCACATATTGACTTTGGGCATCTAAAATATCGATTTCCAGCATTTTTTGGGCCTGAATTTTGAAAATACTCTAACACGGAGTAGGCATGTACAGATCGCTTCTGGGACCCCAAAATATCGAATTTTCGGGTGTTTAGGGCCAGAATTTGAGATATAAACGGGTACAGAAGATGCATGCACATATCGACTTTTGGGCACCTAAAAGATCGATTTTCAGTATGTTTTTGGCCTGTATTTTGAAAATACTCTAACACGGAGTAGGCATGTACAGATACCTTCTGGGACCTCTAAATATCGAATTTTCGGGTGTTTTGGGACTGAATTTGAGATATCGATTTTTTGGCACCTAAAAAATTCGATTTTTAGCATGTTTTTAGCCTATATTTTGAAAATATTCTAGCACTGTGTAGGCATGTACAGATTGCTTCTGGGACCCCAAAATATTGAATTTTCGGGTGTTTTGAGCCTGAATTTGAGATATAAACGGGTACAGAAGATACATACACATATTGACTTTGGGCATCTAAAATATCGATTTTCAGCATGTTTTGGGCCTGTATTTTGAAAATACTCTAACACTGAGTAGGCATGTACAGATCGCTTCTGGGACCCCAAAATATTGAATTTTCGGGTGTTTTGAGCCTGAATTTGAGATATAAACGGGTACTGAAGATGCATGCACATATCGACTTTTGTGCACCTAAAAGATCGATTTTCAGTATGTTTTGAGCATGTATTTTGAAAATACTCTAACACGGAGTAGGCATGTACAGATCGCTTCTGGGACCCCTAAATATCGAATTTTCGGGTGTTTTGGGACTGAATTTGAAATATCGACTTTTTGGCACCTAAAAGATCGATTTTTAGCATGTTTTTAGCCTATATTTTGAAAATATTCTAGCACTGTGTAGGCATGTACAGATTGCTTCTGGGACCCCAAAATATTGAATTTTTGGGTGTTTTGAGCCTGAATTTGAGATATAAACGGGTACAGAAGATACATGCACATATTGACTTTTGGCATCTAAAATATCGATTTTCAGCATGTTTTGGGCCTGTATTTTGAAAATACTCTAACACTGAGTAGGCATGTACAGATTGCTTCTGGGACCCCATAATATTGAATTTTCGGGTGTTTTGAGCCTGAATTTGAGATATAAACGGGTACTGAAGATGCATGCACATATCGACTTTTGTGCACCTAAAAGATCGATTTTCAGTATGTTTTGAGCATGTATTTTGAAAATACTCTAACACGGAGTAGGCATGTACAGATCGCTTCTGGGACCCCTAAATATCGAATTTTCGGGTGTTTTGGGACTGAATTTGAGATATCGACTTTTTGGCACCTAAAAGATCGATTTTTAGCATGTTTTTAGCCTATATTTTGAAAATATTCTAGCACTGAGTAAGCATGTACAGATAACTTCTGGGACCCCAAAATATTGAATTTTCGGGTGTTTTGAGCCTGAATTTGAGATATAAACGGGTACAGAAGATACATTCACATATTGACTTTGGGCACCAAAAATATCGATTTTCAGCATGTTTTGGGCCTGAATTTTGAAAATACTCTAACACGGAGTATGCATGTACAGATCGCTTCTGGGACTCCAAAATATCGAATTTTCGGGTGTTTAGGGAATGAATTTGAGATATAAACGGGTACAGAAGATGCATGCACATATCGACTTTTGGGCACATAAAAGATCGATTTTCAGTATGTTTTGAGCCTGTATTTTGAAAATACTCTAACACGGAGTAGGCATGTACAGATCCTTCTGGGACCTCTAAATATCGAATTTTCGGGTGTTTTGGGAGTGAATTTGAGATATCGATTTTTTGGCACCTAAGATGTCGATTTTTAGCATGTTTTTAGCCTATATTTTGAAAATATTCTAGCACTGTGTAGGCATGTACAGATTGCTTCTGGGACCCCAAAATATTGAATTTTTGGGTGTTTTGAGCCTGAATTTGAGATATAAACGGGTACAGAAGATACATGCACATATTGACTTTTGGCATCTAAAATATCGATTTTCAGCATGTTTTGGGCCTGTATTTTGAAAATACTCTAACACTGAGTAGGCATGTACAGATTGCTTCTGGGACCCCATAATATTGAATTTTCGGGTGTTTTGAGCCTGAATTTGAGATATAAATGGGTACTGAAGATGCATGCACATATCGACTTTTGTGCACCTAAAAGATCGATTTTCAGTATGTTTTGAGCATGTATTTTGAAAATACTCTAACACGGAGTAGGCATGTACAGATCGCTTCTGGGACCCCTAAATATCGAATTTTCGGGTGTTTTGGGACTGAATTTGAGATATCGACTTTTTGGCACCTAAAAGATCGATTTTTAGCATGTTTTTAGCCTATATTTTGAAAATATTCTAGCACTGAGTAGGCATGTACAGATTGCTTCTGGGACCCCAAAATATTGAATTTTCGGGTGTTTTGAGCCTGAATTTGAGATATAAACGGGTACAGAAGATACATGCACATATTGACTTTGGGCATCTAAAATATCGATTTTCAGCATGTTTTGGGCCTGTATTTTGAAAATACTCTAACACTGAGTAGGCATGTACAGATTGCTTCTGGGACCCCATAATATTGAATTTTCGGGTGTTTTGAGCCTGAATTTGAGATATAAACGGGTACTGAAGATGCATGCACATATCGACTTTTGTGCACCTAAAAGATCGATTTTCAGTATGTTTTGAGCATGTATTTTGAAAATACTCTAACACGGAGTAGGCATGTACAGATCGCTTCTGGGACCCCTAAATATCGAATTTTCGGGTGTTTTGGGACTGAATTTGAGATATCGACTTTTTGGCACCTAAAAGATCGATTTTTTGCATGTTTTTAGCCTATATTTTGAAAATATTCTAGCACTGTACAGATTGCTTCTGGGACCCCAAAATATTGAATTTTCGGGTGATTTGAGCCTAAATTTGAGATATAAACGGGTACAGAAGATACATGCACATATTGACTTTGGGCACCAAAAATATCGATTTTCAGCATGTTTTGGGCCTGAATTTTGAAAATACTCTAACACGGAGTAGGCATGTACAGATCGCTTCTGGGACCCCTAAATATCGAATTTTCGGGTGTTTTGGGACTGAATTTGAAATATCGACTTTTTGGCACCTAAAAGATCGATTTTTAGCATGTTTTTAGCCTATATTTTGAAAATATTCTAGCACTGTGTAGGCATGTAAAGATTGCTTCTGGGACCCCAAATATTGAATTTTTGGGTGTTTTGAGCCTGAATTTGAGATATAAACGGGTACAGAAGATACATGCACATATTGACTTTTGGCATCTAAAATATCGATTTTCAGCATGTTTTGGGCCTGTATTTTGAAAATACTCTAACACTGAGTAGGCATGTATAGATTGCTTCTGGGACCCCATAATATTGAATTTTCGGGTGTTTTGAGCCTGAATTTGAGATATAAACGGGTACTGAAGATGCATGCACATATCGACTTTTGTGCACCTAAAAGATCGATTTTCAGTATGTTTTGAGCATGTATTTTGAAAATACTCTAACACGGAGTAGGCATGTACAGATCGCTTCTGGGACCCCTAAATATCGAATTTTCGGGTGTTTTGGGACTGAATTTGAGATATCGATTTTTTGGCACCTAAAATGTCGATTTTTAGTATGTTTTTAGCCTATATTTTGAAAATATTCTAGCACTGTATAGGCATGTACAGATTGCTTCTGGGACCCCAAAATATTGAATTTTCGGGTGTTTTGAGCCTGAATTTGAGATATAAACGGGTACAGAAGATACATGCACATATTGACTTTGGGCACCAAAAATATCGATTTTCAGCATGTTTTGGGCCTGTATTTTGAAAATACTCTAACACTGAGTAGGCATGTACAGATTGCTTCTGGGACCCCAAAATATCGAATTTTCGGGTGTTTTGAGCCTGAATTTGAGATATAAACGGGTCCTGAAGATGCATGCACATATCGACTTTTGTGCACCTAAAAGATCGATTTTCAGTATGTTTTGAGCATGTATTTTGAAAATACTCTAACACGGAGTAGGCATGTACAGATCGCTTCTGGGACCCCTAAATATCGAATTTTCGGGTGTTTTGGGACTGAATTTGAGATATCGACTTTTTGGCACCTAAAAGATCGATTTTTAGCATGTTTTTAGCCTATATTTTGAAAATATTCTAGCACTGAGTAGGCATGTACAGATAACTTCTGGGACCCCAAAATATTGAATTTTCGGGTGTTTAGGGCCAGAATTTGAGATATAAACGGGTACAGAAGATGCATGCTCATATCGACTTTTGGGCACCTAAGAGATCGATTTTCAGTATGTTTTTGGCCTGTATTTTGAAAATACTCTAACACTGAGTAGGCTATGTACAGATTGCTTCTGGGACCCCAAAATATTGAATTTTCGGGTGTTTTGAGCCTGAATTTGAGATATAAACGGGTACTGAAGATGCATGCACATATCGACTTTTGTGCACCTAAAAGATCGATTTTCAGTATGTTTTGAGCATGTATTTTGAAAATACTCTAACACGGAGTAGGCATGTACAGATCACTTCTGGGACCCCTAAATATCGAATTTTCGGGTGTTTTGGGACTGAATTTGAGATATCGACTTTTTGGCACCTAAAAGATCGATTTTTTGCATGTTTTTAGCCTATATTTTGAAAATATTCTAGCACTGTACAGATTGCTTCTGGGACCCCAAAATATTGAATTTTCGGGTGTTTTGAGCCTGAATTTGAGATATAAACGGGTACAGAAGATACATGCACATATTGACTTTGGGCACCAAAAATATCGATTTTCAGCATGTTTTGGGCCTGAATTTTGAAAATACTCTAACACTGAGTAGGCATGTACAGATCGCTTCTGGGACCCCAAAATATCGAATTTTCGGGTGTTTAGGGCCAGAATTTGAGATATAAACGGGTACAGAAGATGCATGCACATATCGACTTTTGGGCACCTAAAAGATCGATTTTCAGTATGTTTTTGGCCTGTATTTTGAAAATACTCTAACACGGAGTAGGCATGTACAGATACCTTCTGGGACCTCTAAATATCGAATTTTCGGGTGTTTTGGGACTGAATTTGAGATATCGATTTTTTGGCACCTAAAATGTCGATTTTTAGCATGTTTTTAGCCTATATTTTGAAAATATTCTAGCACTGTGTAGGCATGTACAGATTGCTTCTGGGACCCCAAAATATTGAATTTTCGGGTGTTTTGAGCCTGAATTTGAGATATAAACGGGTACAGAAGATACATGCACATATTGACTTTGGGCATCTAAAATATCGATTTTCAGCATGTTTTGGGCCTGTATTTTGAAAATACTCTAACACTGAGTAGGCATGTACAGATCGCTTCTGGGACCCCAAAATATTGAATTTTCGGGTGTTTTGAGCCTGAATTTGAGATATAAACGGGTACTGAAGATGCATGCACATATCGACTTTTGTGCACCTAAAAGATCGATTTTCAGTATGTTTTGAGCATGTATTTTGAAAATACTCTAACACGGAGTAGGCATGTACAGATCGCTTCTGGGACCCCTAAATATCGAATTTTCGGGTGTTTTGGGACTGAATTTGAAATATCGACTTTTTGGCACCTAAAAGATCGATTTTTAGCATGTTTTTAGCCTATATTTTGAAAATATTCTAGCACTGTGTAGGCATGTACAGATTGCTTCTGGGACCCCAAAATATTGAATTTTTGGGTGTTTTGAGCCTGAATTTGAGATATAAACGGGTACAGAAGATACATGCACATATTGACTTTTGGCATCTAAAATATCGATTTTCAGCATGTTTTGGGCCTGTATTTTGAAAATACTCTAACACTGAGTAGGCATGTACAGATTGCTTCTGGGACCCCATAATATTGAATTTTCGGGTGTTTTGAGCCTGAATTTGAGATATAAACGGGTACTGAAGATGCATGCACATATCGACTTTTGTGCACCTAAAAGATCGATTTTCAGTATGTTTTGAGCATGTATTTTGAAAATACTCTAACACGGAGTAGGCATGTACAGATCGCTTCTGGGACCCCTAAATATCGAATTTTCGGGTGTTTTGGGACTGAATTTGAGATATCGACTTTTTGGCACCTAAAAGATCGATTTTTAGCATGTTTTTAGCCTATATTTTGAAAATATTCTAGCACTGAGTAAGCATGTACAGATAACTTCTGGGACCCCAAAATATTGAATTTTCGGGTGTTTTGAGCCTGAATTTGAGATATAAACGGGTACAGAAGATACATTCACATATTGACTTTGGGCACCAAAAATATCGATTTTCAGCATGTTTTGGGCCTGAATTTTGAAAATACTCTAACACGGAGTATGCATGTACAGATCGCTTCTGGGACTCCAAAATATCGAATTTTCGGGTGTTTAGGGAATGAATTTCAGATATAAACGGGTACAGAAGATGCATGCACATATCGACTTTTGGGCACATAAAAGATCGATTTTCAGTATGTTTTGAGCCTGTATTTTGAAAATACTCTAACACGGAGTAGGCATGTACAGATCCTTCTGGGACCTCTAAATATCGAATTTTCGGGTGTTTTGGGAGTGAATTTGAGATATCGATTTTTTGGCACCTAAGATGTCGATTTTTAGCATGTTTTTAGCCTATATTTTGAAAATATTCTAGCACTGTGTAGGCATGTACAGATTGCTTCTGGGACCCCAAAATATTGAATTTTTGGGTGTTTTGAGCCTGAATTTGAGATATAAACGGGTACAGAAGATACATGCACATATTGACTTTTGGCATCTAAAATATCGATTTTCAGCATGTTTTGGGCCTGTATTTTGAAAATACTCTAACACTGAGTAGGCATGTACAGATTGCTTCTGGGACCCCATAATATTGAATTTTCGGGTGTTTTGAGCCTGAATTTGAGATATAAATGGGTACTGAAGATGCATGCACATATCGACTTTTGTGCACCTAAAAGATCGATTTTCAGTATGTTTTGAGCATGTATTTTGAAAATACTCTAACACGGAGTAGGCATGTACAGATCGCTTCTGGGACCCCTAAATATCGAATTTTCGGGTGTTTTGGGACTGAATTTGAGATATCGACTTTTTGGCACCTAAAAGATCGATTTTTAGCATGTTTTTAGCCTATATTTTGAAAATATTCTAGCACTGAGTAGGCATGTACAGATTGCTTCTGGGACCCCAAAATATTGAATTTTCGGGTGTTTTGAGCCTGAATTTGAGATATAAACGGGTACAGAAGATACATGCACATATTGACTTTGGGCATCTAAAATATCGATTTTCAGCATGTTTTGGGCCTGTATTTTGAAAATACTCTAACACTGAGTAGGCATGTACAGATTGCTTCTGGGACCCCATAATATTGAATTTTCGGGTGTTTTGAGCCTGAATTTGAGATATAAACGGGTACTGAAGATGCATGCACATATCGACTTTTGTGCACCTAAAAGATCGATTTTCAGTATGTTTTGAGCATGTATTTTGAAAATACTCTAACACGGAGTAGGCATGTACAGATCGCTTCTGGGACCCCTAAATATCGAATTTTCGGGTGTTTTGGGAATGAATTTGAGATATCGACTTTTTGGCACCTAAAAGATCGATTTTTTGCATGTTTTTAGCCTATATTTTGAAAATATTCTAGCACTGTACAGATTGCTTCTGGGACCCCAAAATATTGAATTTTCGGGTGATTTGAGCCTAAATTTGAGATATAAACGGGTACAGAAGATACATGCACATATTGACTTTGGGCACCAAAAATATCGATTTTCAGCATGTTTTGGGCCTGAATTTTGAAAATACTCTAACACGGAGTAGGCATGTACAGATCGCTTCTGGGACCCCTAAATATCGAATTTTCGGGTGTTTTGGGACTGAATTTGAAATATCGACTTTTTGGCACCTAAAAGATCGATTTTTAGCATGTTTTTAGCCTATATTTTGAAAATATTCTAGCACTGTGTAGGCATGTAAAGATTGCTTCTGGGACCCCAAATATTGAATTTTTGGGTGTTTTGAGCCTGAATTTGAGATATAAACGGGTACAGAAGATACATGCACATATTGACTTTTGGCATCTAAAATATCGATTTTCAGCATGTTTTGGGCCTGTATTTTGAAAATACTCTAACACTGAGTAGGCATGTATAGATTGCTTCTGGGACCCCATAATATTGAATTTTCGGGTGTTTTGAGCCTGAATTTGAGATATAAACGGGTACTGAAGATGCATGCACATATCGACTTTTGTGCACCTAAAAGATCGATTTTCAGTATGTTTTGAGCATGTATTTTGAAAATACTCTAACACGGAGTAGGCATGTACAGATCGCTTCTGGGACCCCTAAATATCGAATTTTCGGGTGTTTTGGGACTGAATTTGAGATATCGATTTTTTGGCACCTAAAATGTCGATTTTTAGTATGTTTTTAGCCTATATTTTGAAAATATTCTAGCACTGTATAGGCATGTACAGATTGCTTCTGGGACCCCAAAATATTGAATTTTCGGGTGTTTTGAGCCTGAATTTGAGATATAAACGGGTACAGAAGATACATGCACATATTGACTTTGGGCACCAAAAATATCGATTTTCAGCATGTTTTGGGCCTGTATTTTGAAAATACTCTAACACTGAGTAGGCATGTACAGATTGCTTCTGGGACCCCAAAATATCGAATTTTCGGGTGTTTTGAGCCTGAATTTGAGATATAAACGGGTCCTGAAGATGCATGCACATATCGACTTTTGTGCACCTAAAAGATCGATTTTCAGTATGTTTTGAGCATGTATTTTGAAAATACTCTAACACGGAGTAGGCATGTACAGATCGCTTCTGGGACCCCTAAATATCGAATTTTCGGGTGTTTTGGGACTGAATTTGAGATATCGACTTTTTGGCACCTAAAAGATCGATTTTTAGCATGTTTTTAGCCTATATTTTGAAAATATTCTAGCACTGAGTAGGCATGTACAGATAACTTCTGGGACCCCAAAATATTGAATTTTCGGGTGTTTAGGGCCAGAATTTGAGATATAAACGGGTACAGAAGATGCATGCACATATCGACTTTTGTGCACCTAAAAGATCGATTTTCAGTATGTTTTGAGCATGTATTTTGAAAATACTCTAACACGGAGTAGGCATGTACAGATCACTTCTGGGACCCCTAAATATCGAATTTTCGGGTGTTTTGGGACTGAATTTGAGATATCGACTTTTTGGCACCTAAAAGATCGATTTTTTGCATGTTTTTAGCCTATATTTTGAAAATATTCTAGCACTGTACAGATTGCTTCTGGGACCCCAAAATATTGAATTTTCGGGTGTTTTGAGCCTGAATTTGAGATATAAACGGGTACAGAAGATACATGCACATATTGACTTTGGGCACCAAAAATATCGATTTTCAGCATGTTTTGGGCTTGAATTTTGAAAATACTCTAACACGGAGTAGGCATGTACAGATCGCTTCTGGGACCCCAAAATATCGAATTTTCGGGTGTTTAGGGCCAGAATTTGAGATATAAACGGGTACAGAAGATGCATGCACATATCGACTTTTGGGCACCTAAAAGATCGATTTTCAGTATGTTTTTGGCCTGTATTTTGAAAATACTCTAACACGGAGTAGGCATGTACAGATACCTTCTGGGACCTCTAAATATCGAATTTTAGGGTGTTTTGGGACTGAATTTGAGATATCGATTTTTTGGCACCTAAAATGTCGATTTTTAGCATGTTTTTAGCGTATATTTTGAAAATATTCTAGCACTGTGTAGGCATGTACAGATTGCTTCTGGGACCCCAAAATATTGAATTTTCAGGTGTTTTGAGCCTGAATTTGAGATATAAACGGGTACAGAAGATATATGCACATATTGACTTTTGGCATCTAAAATATCGATTTTCAGCATGTTTTGGGCCTGTATTTAAAAAAAAATACTCTAACACTGAGTAGGCATGTACAGATTGGTTCTGGGACCCCAAAATATTGAATTTTCGGGTGTTTTGAGCCTGAATTTGAGATATAAACGGGTACTGAAGATGCATGCACATATCGACTTTTGTGCACCTAAAATGTCGATTTTCATTATGTTTTGAGCATGTATTTTGAAAATACTCTAACACGGAGTAGGCATGTACAGATCGCTTCTGGGACCCCTAAATATCGAATTTTCGGGTGTTTTGGGACTGAATTTGAGATATCGACTTTTTGGCACCTAAAAGATCGATTTTCAGCATGTTTTGGGCCTGTATTTTGAAAATACTCTAACACTGAGTAGGCATGTACAGATTGCTTCTGGGACCCCAAAATATCGAATTTTCGGGTGTTTTGAGCCTGAATTTGAGATATAAACGGGTCCTGAAGATGCATGCACATATCGACTTTTGTGCACCTAAAAGATCGATTTTCAGTATGTTTTGAGCATGTATTTTGAAAATACTCTAACACGGAGTAGGCATGTACAGATCGCTTCTGGGACCCCTAAATATCGAATTTTCGGGTGTTTTGGGACTGAATTTGAGATATCGACTTTTTGGCACCTAAAAGATCGATTTTTAGCATGTTTTTAGCCTATATTTTGAAAATATTCTAGCACTGAGTAGGCATGTACAGATAACTTCTGGGACCCCAAAATATTGAATTTTCGGGTGTTTAGGGCCAGAATTTGAGATATAAACGGGTACAGAAGATGCATGCACATATCGACTTTTGTGCACCTAAAAGATCGATTTTCAGTATGTTTTGAGCATGTATTTTGAAAATACTCTAACACGGAGTAGGCATGTACAGATCACTTCTGGGACCCCTAAATATCGAATTTTCGGGTGTTTTGGGACTGAATTTGAGATATCGACTTTTTGGCACCTAAAAGATCGATTTTTTGCATGTTTTTAGCCTATATTTTGAAAATATTCTAGCACTGTACAGATTGCTTCTGGGACCCCAAAATATTGAATTTTCGGGTGTTTTGAGCCTGAATTTGAGATATAAACGGGTACAGAAGATACATGCACATATTGACTTTGGGCACCAAAAATATCGATTTTCAGCATGTTTTGGGCTTGAATTTTGAAAATACTCTAACACGGAGTAGGCATGTACAGATCGCTTCTGGGACCCCAAAATATCGAATTTTCGGGTGTTTAGGGCCAGAATTTGAGATATAAACGGGTACAGAAGATGCATGCACATATCGACTTTTGGGCACCTAAAAGATCGATTTTCAGTATGTTTTTGGCCTGTATTTTGAAAATACTCTAACACGGAGTAGGCATGTACAGATACCTTCTGGGACCTCTAAATATCGAATTTTCGGGTGTTTTGGGACTGAATTTGAGATATCGATTTTTTGGCACCTAAAATGTCGATTTTTAGCATGTTTTTAGCGTATATTTTGAAAATATTCTAGCACTGTGTAGGCATGTACAGATTGCTTCTGGGACCCCAAAATATTGAATTTTCAGGTGTTTTGAGCCTGAATTTGAGATATAAACGGGTACAGAAGATACATGCACATATTGACTTTTGGCATCTAAAATATCGATTTTCAGCATGTTTTGGGCCTGTATTTAAAAAAAAATACTCTAACACTGAGTAGGCATGTACAGATTGGTTCTGGGACCCCAAAATATTGAATTTTCGGGTGTTTTGAGCCTGAATTTGAGATATAAACGGGTACTGAAGATGCATGCACATATCGACTTTTGTGCACCTAAAATGTCGATTTTCATTATGTTTTGAGCATGTATTTTGAAAATACTCTAACACGGAGTAGGCATGTACAGATCGCTTCTGGGACCCCTAAATATCGAATTTTCGGGTGTTTTGGGACTGAATTTGAGATATCGACTTTTTGGCACCTAAAAGATCGATTTTTAGCATGTTTTTAGCCTATATTTTGAAAATATTCTAGCACTGTACAGATTGCTTCTGGGACCCCATAATATTGAATTTTCGGGTGTTTTGAGCCAGAATTCGAGATATAAACGGGTACTGAAGATGCATGCACATATCGACTTTTGTGCACCTAAAAGATCGATTTTCAGTATGTTTTGAGCATGTATTTTGAAAATACTCTAACACGGAGTAGGCATGTACAGATCGCTTCTGGGACCCCTAAATATTGAATTTTCGGGTGTTTTGGGACTGAATTTGAGATATCGACTTTTTGGCACCTAAAAGATCGATTTTTAGCATGTTTTTAGCCTATATTTTGAAAATATTCTACCACTGAGTAAGCATGTACAGATTTCTTCTGGGACCCCAAAATATTGAATTTTCGGGTGTTTTGAGCCTGAATTTGAGATATAAACGGGTACAGAAGATACATGCACATATTGACTTTGGGCACCAAAAATATCGATTTTCAGCATGTTTTGGGCCTGAATTTTGAAAATACTCTAACACTGAGTAGGCATGTACAGATCGCTTCTGGGACCCCAAAATATCGAATTTTCGGGTGTTTAGGGCCAGAATTTGAGATATAAACGGGTATAGAAGATGCATGCACATATCGACTTTTGGGCACCTAAAAGATCGATTTTCAGTATGTTTTTGGCCTGTATTTTGAAAATACTCTAACACGGAGTAGGCATGTACAGATACCTTCTGGGACCTCTAAATATCGAATTTTCGGGTGTTTTGGGACTGAATTTGAGATATCGATTTTTTGGCACCTAAAATGTCGATTTTTAGCATGTTTTTACCCTATATTTTGAAAATATTCTAGCACTGAGTAGGCATGTACAGATTGCTTCTGGGACCCCAAAATATTGAATTTTCGGGTGGTTTGAGCCTGAATTTGAGATATAAACGGGTACAGAAGATACATGCACATATTGACTTTAGGCATCTAAAATATCGATTTTCAGCATGTTTTGGGCCTGTATTTTGAAAATACTCTAACACTGAGTAGGCATGTACAGATTGCTTCTGGGACCCCAAAATATTGAATTTTCGGGTGTTTTGAGCCTGAATTTGAGATATAAACGGGTACTGAAGATGCATGCACATATCGACTTTTGTGCACCTAAAAGATCGATTTTCAGTATGTTTTGAGCATGTATTTTGAAAATACTCTAACACGGAGTAGGCATGTACAGATCGCTTCTGGGACCCCTAAATATCGAATTTTCGGGTGTTTTGGGACTGAATTTGAGATATCGACTTTTTGGCACCTAAAAGATCGATTTTTAGCATGTTTTTAGCCTATATTTTGAAAATATTCTAGCACTGAGTACAGATTGCTTCTGGGACCCCAAAATATTGAATTTTCGGGTGTTTTGAGCCTGAATTTGAGATATAAACGGGTACAGAAGATGCATGCACATATCGACTTTTGGGCACCTAAAAGATCGATTTTCAGTATGTTTTTGGCCTGTATTTTGAAAATACTCTAACACGGAGTAGGCATGTACAGATACCTTCTGGGACCTCTAAATATCGAATTTTCGGGTGTTTTGAGCCTGAATTTGAGATATAAACGGGTACTGAAGATGCATGCACATATCGACTTTTGTGCAACTAAAAGATCGATTTTCAGTATGTTTTGAGCATGTATTTTGAAAATACTCTAACACGGAGTAGGCATGTACAGATCGCTTCTGGGACCCCTAAATATCCAATTTTCGGGATTTTTGGGACTGAATTTGAGATATCGACTTTTTGGCACCTAAAAGATCGATTTTTAGCATGTTTTTAGCCTATATTTTGAAAATATTCTAGCACTGAGTACAGATTGCTTCTGAGACCCCTAAATATTGAATTTTCGGGTGTTTTGAGCCTGAATGATCGATTTTCAGTATGTTTTGAGCATGTATTTTGAAAATACTCTAACACGGAGTAGGCATGTACAGATCGCTTCTGGGACCCCTAAATATCGAATTTTCGGGTGTTTTGAGCCTGAATTTGAGATATAAACGGGTACAGAAGATACATGCACATATTGACTTTGGGCACCAAAAATATCGATTTTCAGCATGTTTTGGGCCTGAATTTTGAAAATACTCTAACACGGAGTAGGCATGTACAGATCGCTTCTGGGACCCCAAAATATCGAATTTTCGGGTGTTTAGGGCCAGAATTTGAGATATAAACGGGTACTGAAGATGCATGCACATATCGACTTTTGTGCACCTAAAAGATCGATTTTCAGTATGTTTTGAGCATGTATTTTGAAAATACTCTAACACGGAGTAGGCATGTACAGATCGCTTCTGGGACCCCTAAATATCGAATTTTCGGGTGTTTTGGGACTGAATTTGAGATATCGACTTTTTGGCACCTAAAAGATCTATTTTTAGCATGTTTTTAGCCTATATTTTGAAAATATTCTAGCACTGAGTACAGATTGCTTCTGGGACCCCAAAATATTGAATTTTCGGGTGGTTGGGCCTGAATTTGAGATATAAACGGGTACAGAAGATGCATGCACATATCGACTTTTGGGCACCTAAAAGATCGATTTTCAGTATGTTTTTGGCCTGTATTTTGAAAATACTCTAACACGGAGTAGGCATGTACAGATACCTTCTGGGACCCCATAATATTGAATTTTCCGGTGTTTTGAGCCTGAATTTGAGATATAAACGGGTACTGAAGATGCATGCACATATCGACTTTTGTGCACCTAAAAGATCGATTTTCAGTATGTTTTGAGCATGTATTTTGAAAATACTCTAACACGGAGTAGGCATGTACAGATCGCTTCTGGGACCCCTAAATATCGAATTTTCGGGTGTTTTGGGACTGAATTTGAGATATCGACTTTTTGGCACCTAAAAGATCGATTTTTAGCATGTTTTTAGCCTATATTTTGAAAATATTCTAGCACTGTACAGATTGCTTCTGAGACCCACAAATATTGAATTTTCGGGTGTTTTGAGCCTGAATGATCGATTTTCAGTATGTTTTGAGCATGTATTTTGAAAATACTCTAACACGGAGTAGGCATGTACAGATCGCTTCTGGGACCCCTAAATATGGAATTTTCGGGTGTTTTTGGACTGAATTTGAGATATCGACTTTTTCTCACCTAAAAGATCGATTTTTAGCATGTTTTTAGCCTATATTTTGAAAATATTCTAGCACTGAGTAGGCATGTACAGATTGCTTCTGGGACCCCAAAATATTGAATTTTCGGGTGTTTTGAGCCTGAATTTGAGATATAAACGGGTACAGAAGATACATGCACATATTGTCTTTGGGCACCAAATATATCGATTTTCAGCATGTTTTGGGCCTGAATTTTGAAAATACTCTAACACGGAGTAGGCATGTACAGATCGCTTCAGGGACCCCAAAATATCGAATTTTCGGGTGTTTAGGGCCAGAATTTGAGATATAAACGGGTACAGAAGATGCATGCACATATCGACTTTTGGGCACCTAAAAGATCGATTTTCAGTATGTTTTTGGCCTGTATTATGAAAATACTCTAACACGGAGTAGGCATGTACAGATACCTTCTGGGACCTCTAAATATCGAATTTTCGGGTGTTTTGGGACTAAATTTGAGATATCGATTTTTTGGCACCTAAAATGTCGATTTTTAGCATGTTTTTAGCCTATATTTTGAAAATATTCTAGCACTGAGTAGGCATGTACAGATTGCTTCTGGGACCCCAAAATATTGAATTTTCGGGTGTTTTGAGCCTGAATTTGATATATAAACGGGTAGAGAAGATACATGCACATATTGACTTTGGGCATCTAAAATATCGATTTCCAGCATGTTTTGGGCCTGAATTTTGAAAATACTCTAACACGGAGTAGGCATGTACAGATCGCTTCTGGGACCCCAAAATATCGAATTTTCGGGTGTTTAGGGCCAGAATTTGAGATATAAACGGGTACAGAAGATGCATGCACATATCGACTTTTGGGCACCTAAAAGATCGATTTTCAGTATGTTTTTGGCCTGTATTTTGAGAATACTCTAACACGGAGTAGGCATGTACAGATCGCTTCTGGGACCCCTAAATATCGAATTTTCGGGTGTTTTGGGACTGAATTTGAGATATCGACTTTTTGGCACCTAAAAGATCGATTTTTAGCATGTTTTTAGCCTATATTTTGAAAATATTCTAGCACTGAGTAGGCATGTACAGATAACTTCTGGGACCCCAAAATATTGAATTTTCGGGTGTTTTGAGCCTGAATTTGAGATATAAACGGGTACAGAAGATACATTCACATATTGACTTTGGGCACCAAAAATATCGATTTTCAGCATGTTTTGGGCCTGAATTTTGAAAATACTCTAACACGGAGTATGCATGTACAGATCGCTTCTGGGACTCCAAAATATCGAATTTTCGGGTGTTTAGGGAATGAATTTGAGATATAAACGGGTACAGAAGATGCATGCACATATCGACTTTTGGGCACCTAAAAGATCGATTTTCAGTATGTTTTTGGCCTGTATTATGAAAATACTCTAACACGGAGTAGGCATGTACAGATACCTTCTGGGACCTCTAAATATCGAATTTTCGGGTGTTTTGGGACTAAATTTGAGATATCGATTTTTTGGCACCTAAAATGTCGATTTTTAGCATGTTTTTAGCCTATATTTTGAAAATATTCTAGCACTGTGTAGGCATGTACAGATTGCTTCTGGGACCCCAAAATATTGAATTTTTGGGTGTTTTGAGCCTGAATTTGAGATATAAACGGGTACAGAAGATACATGCACATATTGACTTTTGGCATCTAAAATATCGATTTTCAGCATGTTTTGGGCCTGTATTTTGAAAATACTCTAACACTGAGTAGGCATGTACAGATTGCTTCTGGGACCCCATAATATTGAATTTTCGGGTGTTTTGAGCCTGAATTTGAGATATAAATGGGTACTGAAGATGCATGCACATATCGACTTTTGTGCACCTAAAAGATCGATTTTCAGTATGTTTTGAGCATGTATTTTGAAAATACTCTAACACGGAGTAGGCATGTACAGATCGCTTCTGGGACCCCTAAATATCGAATTTTCGGGTGTTTTGGGACTGAATTTGAGATATCGACTTTTTGGCACCTAAAAGATCGATTTTTAGCATGTTTTTAGCCTATATTTTGAAAATATTCTAGCACTGAGTAGGCATGTACAGATTGCTTCTGGGACCCCAAAATATTGAATTTTCGGGTGTTTTGAGCCTGAATTTGAGATATAAACGGGTACAGAAGATACATGCACATATTGACTTTGGGCATCTAAAATATCGATTTTCAGCATGTTTTGGGCCTGTATTTTGAAAATACTCTAACACTGAGTAGGCATGTACAGATTGCTTCTGGGACCCCATAATATTGAATTTTCGGGTGTTTTGAGCCTGAATTTGAGATATAAACGGGTACTGAAGATGCATGCACATATCGACTTTTGTGCACCTAAAAGAACGATTTTCAGTATGTTTTGAGCATGTATTTTGAAAATACTCTAACACGGAGTAGGCATGTACAGATCGCTTCTGGGACCCCTAAATATCGAATTTTCGGGTGTTTTGGGACTGAATTTGAGATATCGACTTTTTGGCACCTAAAAGATCGATTTTTTGCATGTTTTTAGCCTATATTTTGAAAATATTCTAGCACTGTACAGATTGCTTCTGGGACCCAAAAATATTGAATTTTCGGGTGATTTGAGCCTAAATTTGAGATATAAACGGGTACAGAAGATACATGCACATATTGACTTTGGGCACCAAAAATATCGATTTTCAGCATGTTTTGGGCCTGAATTTTGAAAATACTCTAACACGGAGTAGGCATGTACAGATCGCTTCTGGGACCCCTAAATATCGAATTTTCGGGTGTTTTGGGACTGAATTTGAAATATCGACTTTTTGGCACCTAAAAGATCGATTTTTAGCATGTTTTTAGCCTATATTTTGAAAATATTCTAGCACTGTGTAGGCATGTACAGATTGCTTCTGGGACCCCAAATATTGAATTTTTGGGTGTTTTGAGCCTGAATTTGAGATATAAACGGGTACAGAAAGATACATGCACATATTGACTTTTGGCATCTAAAATATCGATTTTCAGCATGTTTTGGGCCTGTATTTTGAAAATACTCTAACACTGAGTAGGCATGTATAGATTGCTTCTGGGACCCCATAATATTGAATTTTCGGGTGTTTTGAGCCTGAATTTGAGATATAAACGGGTACTGAAGATGCATGCACATATCGACTTTTGTGCACCTAAAAGATCGATTTTCAGTATGTTTTGAGCATGTATTTTGAAAATACTCTAACACGGAGTAGGCATGTACAGATCGCTTCTGGGACCCCTAAATATCGAATTTTAGGGTGTTTTGGGACTGAATTTGAGATATCGATTTTTTGGCACCTAAAATGTCGATTTTTAGTATGTTTTTAGCCTATATTTTGAAAATATTCTAGCACTGTGTAGGCATGTACAGATTGCTTCTGGGACCCCAAAATATTGAATTTGCTTGCGGGTGTTTTGAGCCTGAATTTGAGATATAAACGGGTACAGAAGATACATGCACATATTGACTTTTGGCATCTAAAATATCGATTTTCAGCATGTTTTGGGCCTGTATTTTGAAAATACTCTAACACTGAGTAGGCATGTACAGATTGCTTCTGGGACCCCATAATATTGAATTTTCGGGTGTTTTGAGCCTGAATTTGAGATATAAATGGGTACTGAAGATGCATGCACATATCGACTTTTGTGCACCTAAAAGATCGATTTTCAGTATGTTTTGAGCATGTATTTTGAAAATACTCTAACACGGAGTAGGCATGTACAGATCGCTTCTGGGACCCCTAAATATCGAATTTTCGGGTGTTTTGGGACTGAATTTGAGATATCGACTTTTTGGCACCTAAAAGATCGATTTTTAGCATGTTTTTAGCCTATATTTTGAAAATATTCTAGCACTGAGTAGGCATGTACAGATTGCTTCTGGGACCCCAAAATATTGAATTTTCGGGTGTTTTGAGCCTGAATTTGAGATATAAACGGGTACAGAAGATACATGCACATATTGACTTTGGGCATCTAAAATATCGATTTTCAGCATGTTTTGGGCCTGTATTTTGAAAATACTCTAACACTGAGTAGGCATGTACAGATTGCTTCTGGGACCCCATAATATTGAATTTTCGGGTGTTTTGAGCCTGAATTTGAGATATAAACGGGTACTGAAGATGCATGCACATATCGACTTTTGTGCACCTAAAAGAACGATTTTCAGTATGTTTTGAGCATGTATTTTGAAAATACTCTAACACGGAGTAGGCATGTACAGATCGCTTCTGGGACCCCTAAATATCGAATTTTCGGGTGTTTTGGGACTGAATTTGAGATATCGACTTTTTGGCACCTAAAAGATCGATTTTTTGCATGTTTTTAGCCTATATTTTGAAAATATTCTAGCACTGTACAGATTGCTTCTGGGACCCAAAAATATTGAATTTTCGGGTGATTTGAGCCTAAATTTGAGATATAAACGGGTACAGAAGATACATGCACATATTGACTTTGGGCACCAAAAATATCGATTTTCAGCATGTTTTGGGCCTGAATTTTGAAAATACTCTAACACGGAGTAGGCATGTACAGATCGCTTCTGGGACCCCTAAATATCGAATTTTCGGGTGTTTTGGGACTGAATTTGAAATATCGACTTTTTGGCACCTAAAAGATCGATTTTTAGCATGTTTTTAGCCTATATTTTGAAAATATTCTAGCACTGTGTAGGCATGTACAGATTGCTTCTGGGACCCCAAATATTGAATTTTTGGGTGTTTTGAGCCTGAATTTGAGATATAAACGGGTACAGAAAGATACATGCACATATTGACTTTTGGCATCTAAAATATCGATTTTCAGCATGTTTTGGGCCTGTATTTTGAAAATACTCTAACACTGAGTAGGCATGTATAGATTGCTTCTGGGACCCCATAATATTGAATTTTCGGGTGTTTTGAGCCTGAATTTGAGATATAAACGGGTACTGAAGATGCATGCACATATCGACTTTTGTGCACCTAAAAGATCGATTTTCAGTATGTTTTGAGCATGTATTTTGAAAATACTCTAACACGGAGTAGGCATGTACAGATCGCTTCTGGGACCCCTAAATATCGAATTTTAGGGTGTTTTGGGACTGAATTTGAGATATCGATTTTTTGGCACCTAAAATGTCGATTTTTAGTATGTTTTTAGCCTATATTTTGAAAATATTCTAGCACTGTGTAGGCATGTACAGATTGCTTCTGGGACCCCAAAATATTGAATTTGCGGGTGTTTTGAGCCTGAATTTGAGATATAAACGGGTACAGAAGATACATGCACATATTGACTTTGGGCATCTAAAATATCGATTTTCAGCATGTTTTGGGCCTGTAATTTGAAAATACTCTAACACTGAGTAGGCATGTACAGATTGCTTCTGGGACCCCAAAATATTGAATTTTCGGGTGTTTTGAGCCTGAATTTGAGATATAAACGGGTCCTGAAGATGCATGCACATATCGACTTTTGTGCACCTAAAAGATCGATTTTCAGTATGTTTTGAGCATGTATTTTGAAAATACTCTAACACGGAGTAGGCATGTACAGATCGCTTCTGGGACCCCTAAATATCGAATTTTCGGGTGTTTTGGGACTGAATTTGAGATATCGACTTTTTGGCACCTAAAAGATCGATTTTTAGCATGTTTTTAGCCTATATTTTGAAAATATTCTAGCACTGAGTAGGCATGTACAGATAACTTCTGGGACCCCAAAATATTGAATTTTCGGGTGTTTTGAGCCTGAATTTGAGATATAAACGGGTACAGAAGATACATGCACATATTGACTTTGGGCACCAAAAATATCGATTTTCAGCATGTTTTGGGCCTGAATTTTGAAAATACTCTAACACGGAGTAGGCATGTACAGATCGCTTCTGGGACTCCAAAATATCGAATTTTCGGGTGTTTAGGGAATGAATTTGAGATATAAACGGGTACAGAAGATGCATGCACATATCGACTTTTGGGCACCTAAAAGATCGATTTTCAGTATGTTTTTGGCCTGTATTTTGAAAATACTCTAACACGGAGTAGGCATGTACAGATCCTTCTGGGACCTCTAAATATCGAATTTTCGGGTATTTTGGGACTGAATTTGAGATATCGATTTTTTGGCACCTAAAATGTCGATTTTTAGCATGTTTTTAGCCTATATTTTGAAAATATTCTAGCTCTGTGTAGGCATGTACAGATTGCTTCTGGGACCCCAAAATATTGAATTTTTGGGTGTTTTGAGCCTGAATTTGAGATATAAACGGGTACAGAAGATACATGCACATATTGACTTTTGGCATCTAAAATATCGATTTTCAGCATGTTTTGGGCCTGTATTTTGAAAATACTCTAACACGGAGTAGGCATGTACAGATCGCTTCTGGGACCCCACAATATCGAATTTTCGGGTGTTTAGGGCCAGAATTTGAGATATAAACGGGTACAGAAGATGCATGCTCATATCGACTTTTGGGCACCTAAGAGATCGATTTTCAGTATGTTTTTGGCCTGTATTTTGAAAATACTCTAACACTGAGTAGGCTATGTACAGATTGCTTCTGGGACCCCAAAATATTGAATTTTCGGGTGTTTTGAGCCTGAATTTGAGATATAAACGGGTACTAAAGATGCATGCACATATCGACTTTTGTGCACCTAAAAGATCGATTTTCAGTATGTTTTGAGCATGTATTTTGAAAATACTCTAACACGGAGTAGGCATGTACAGATCACTTCTGGGACCCCTAAATATCTAATTTTCGGGTGTTTTGGGACTGAATTTGAGATATCGACTTTTTGGCACCTAAAAGATCGATTTTTTGCATGTTTTTAGCCTATATTTTGAAAATATTCTAGCACTGTACAGATTGCTTCTGGGACCCCAAAATATTGAATTTTCGGGTGTTTTGAGCCTGAATTTGAGATATAAACGGGTACTGAAGATACATGCACATATCGACTTTTGTGCACCTAAAAGATCGATTTTCAGTATGTTTTGAGCATGTATTTTGAAAATACTCTAACACGGAGTAGGCATGTACAGATCGCTTCTGGGACCCCTAAATATCGAATTTTCGGGTGTTTTGGGACTGAATTTGAGATATCGACTTTTTGGCACCTAAAAGATCGATTTTTAGCATGTTTTTAGCCTATATTTTGAAAATATTCTAGCACTGAGTACAGATTGCTTCTGGGACCCCAAAATATTGAATTTTCGGGTGTTTTGAGCCTGAATTTGAGATATAAACGGGTACAGAAGATGCATGCACATATCGACTTTTGGGCACATAAAAGATCGATTTTCAGTATGTTTTTGGCCTGTATTTTGAAAATACTCTAACACGGAGTAGGCATGTACAGATACCTTCTGGGACCTCTAAATATCGAATTTTCGGGTGTTTTGAGCCTGAATTTGAGATATAAACGGGTACTGAAGATGCATGCACATATCGACTTTTGTGCACCTAAAAGATCGATTTTCAGTATGTTTTGAGCATGTATTTTGAAAATACTCTAACACGGAGTAGGCATGTACAGATCGCTTCTGGGACCCCTAAATATCCAATTTTCGGGATTTTTGGGACTGAATTTGAGATATCGACTTTTTGGCACCTAAAAGATCGATTTTTAGCATGTTTTTAGCCTATATTTTGAAAATATTCTAGCACTGAGTACAGATTGCTTCTGAGACCCCTAAATATTGAATTTTCGGGTGTTTTGAGCCTGAATTTGAGATATAAACGGGTACAGAAGATACATGCACATATTGACTTTGGGCACCAAAAATATCGATTTTCAGCATGTTTTGGGCCTGAATTTTGAAAATACTCTAACACGGAGTAGGCATGTACAGATCGCTTCTGGGACCCCAAAATATCGAATTTTCGGGTGTTTAGGGCCAGAATTTGAGATATAAACGGGTACAGAAGATGCATGCACATATCGACTTTTGGGCACCTAAAAGATCGATTTTCAGTATGTTTTTGGCCTGTATTTTGAAAATACTCTAACACGGAGTAGGCATGTACAGATACCTTCTGGGACGTCTAAATATCGAATTTTCGGGTGTTTTGGGACTGAATTTGAGATATCGATTTTTTGGCACCTAAAATGTCGATTTTTAGCATGTTTTTAGCCTATATTTTGAAAATATTCTAGCACTGTGTAGGCATGTACAGATTGCTTCTGGGACCCCAAAAAATTGAATTTTCGGGTGTTTAGGGCCAGAATTTGAGATATAAACGGGTACAGAAGATACATGCACATATTGACATTTGGCATCTAAAATATCGATTTTCACCATGTTTTGGGCCTGTATTTTGAAAATACTCTAACACTGAGTAGGCATGTACAGATTGCTTCTGGGACCCCAAAATATTGAATTTTCGGGTGTTTTGAGCCTGAATTTGAGATATAAACGGGTACTGAAGATGCATGCACATATCGACTTTTGTGCACCTAAAAGATCGATTTTCAGTATGTTTTGAGCATGTATTTTGAAAATACTCTAACACGGAGTAGGCATGTACAGATCGCTTCTGGGACCCCTAAATATCGAATTTTCGGGTGTTTTGGGACTGAATTTGAGATATCGACTTTTTGGCACCTAAAAGATCGATTTTTAGCATGTTTTTAGCCTATATTTAGAAAATATTCTAGCACTGAGTACAGATTGCTTCTGGGACCCCAAAATATTGAATTTTCGGGTGTTTTGAACCTGAATTTGAGATATAAACGGGTACAGAAGATACATGCACATATTGACTTTGGGCACCAAAAATATCGATTTTCAGTATGTTTTGGGCCTGAATTTTGAAAATACTCTAACACAGAGTAGGCATGTACAGATCGCTTCTGGGACCCCAAAATATCTAATTTTCGGGTGTTTAGGGCCAGAATTTGAGATATAAACGGGTACAGAAGATGCATGCACATATCGACTTTTGGGCACCTAAAAGATCGATTTTCAGTATGTTTTTGGCTTGTATTTTGAAAATACTCTAACACGGAGTAGGCATGTACAGATACCTTCTGGGTCCTCTAAATATCGAATTTTCGGGTGTTTTGAGCCTGAATTTGAGTTATAAACGGGTACTGAAGATTCATGCACATATCGACTTTTGTGCACCTAAAAGATCGATTTTCAGTATGTTTTGAGCATGTATTTTGAAAATACTCTAACACGGAGTAAGCATGTACCGATCGCTTCTGGGACCTCTAAATATCGAATTTTCGGGATTTTTGGGACTGAATTTGAGATATCGACTTTTTGGCACCTAAAAGATCGATTTTTAGCATGTTTTTAGCCTATATTTTGAAAATATTCTAGCACTGAGTACAGATTGCTTCTGGGACCCCAAAATATTGAATTTTCGGGTGTTTTGAGCCTGAATTTGAGATATAAACGGGTACAGAAGATACATGCACATATTGACTTTAGGCACCAAAAATATCGATTTTCAGCAAGTTTTGGGCCTGAATTTTGATAATACTCTAACACGGAGTAGGCATGTACAGATCGCTTCTGGGACCCCAAAATATCGAATTTTCCGGTGTTTAGGGCCAGAATTTGAGATATAAACGGGTACAGAAGATGCATGCACATATCGACTTTTGGGCACCTAAAAGATCGATTTTCAGTATGTTTTTGGCCTGTATTTTGAAAATACTCCTACACGGAGTAGGCATGTACAGATACCTTCTGGGACCTCTAAATATCGAATTTTCGGGTGTTTTGAGCCTGAATTTGAGTTATAAACGGGTACTGAAGATTCATGCACATATCGACTTTTGTGCACCTAAAAGATCGATTTTCAGTATGTTTTGAGCATGTATTTTGAAAATACTCTAACACGGAGTAAGCATGTACAGATCGCTTCTGGGACCTCTAAATATCGAATTTTCGGGATTTTTGGGACTGAATTTGAGATATCGACTTTTTGGCACCTAAAAGATCGATTTTTAGCATGTTTTTAGCCTATATTTTGAAAATATTCTAGCACTGAGTACAGATTGCTTCTGGGACCCCAAAATATTGAATTTTCGGGTGTTTTGAGCCTGAATTTGAGATATAAACGGGTACAGAAGATACATGCACATATTGACTTTGGGCACCAAAAATATCGATTTTCAGCATGTTTTGGGCCTGAATTTTGATAATACTCTAACACGGAGTAGGCATGTACAGATCGCTTCTGGGACCCCAAAATATCGAATTTTTGGGTGTTTAGAGCCAGAATTTGAGATATAAACGGGTACAGAAGATGCATGCACATATCGACTTTTGGGCACCTAAAAGATCGATTTTCAGTATGTTTTTGGCCTGTATTTTGAAAATACTCCTACACGGAGTAGGCATGTACAGATACCTTCTGGGACCTCTAAATATCGAATTTTCGGGTGTTTTGAGCCTGAATTTGAGTTATAAACGGGTACTGAAGATTCATGCACATATCGACTTTTGTGCACCTAAAAGATCGATTTTCAGTATGTTTTGAGCATGTATTTTGAAAATACTCTAACACGGAGTAAGCATGTACAGATCGCTTCTGGGACCTCTAAATATCGAATTTTCGGGATTTTTGGGACTGAATTTGAGATATCGACTTTTTGGCACCTAAAAGATCGATTTTTAGCATGTTTTTAGCCTATATTTTGAAAATATTCTAGCACTGAGTACAGATTGCTTCTGGGACCCCAAAATATTGAATTTTCGGGTGTTTTGAGCCTGAATTTGAGATATAAACGGGTACAGAAGATACATGCACATATTGACTTTGGGCACCAAAAATATCGATTTTCAGCATGTTTTGGGCCTGAATTTTGATAATACTCTAACACGGAGTAGGCATGTACAGATCGCTTCTGGGACCCCAAAATATCGAATTTTCGGGTGTTTAGGGCCAGAATTTGAGATATAAACGGGTACAGAAGATGCATGCACATATCGACTTTTGGGCACCTAAAAGATCGATTTTCAGTATGTTTTTGGCCTGTATTTTGAAAATACTCCTATACGGAGTAGGCATGTACAGATACCTTCTGGGACCTCTAAATATCGAATTTTCGGGTGTTTTGGGACTGAATTTGAGATATCGATTTTTTGGCACCTAAAATGTCGATTTTTAGCATGTTTTTAGCCTATATTTTGAAAATATTCTAGCACTGTGTAGGCATGTACAGATTGCTTCTGGGACCCCAAAATATTGAATTTTCGGGTGTTTTGAGCCTGAATTTGAGATATAAACGGGTACAGAAGATACATGCACATATTGACTTTGGGCATCTAAAATATCGATTTTCAGCATGTTTTGGGCCTGTATTTTGAAAATACTCTAACACTGAGTAGGCATGTACAGATTGCTTCTGGGACCCCAAAATATTGAATTTTCGGGTGTTTTGAGCCTGAATTTGAGATATAAACGGGTACTGAAGATGCATGCACATATCGACTTTTGTGCACCTAAAAGATCGATTTTCAGTATGTTTTGAGCATGTATTTTGAAAATACTCTAACACGGAGTAGGCATGTACAGATCGCTTCTGGGACCCCTAAATATCGAATTTTCGGGTGTTTTGGGACTGAATTTGAGATATCGACTTTTTGGCACCTAAAAGATCGATTTTTAGCATGTTTTTAGCCTATATTTTGAAAATATTCTAGCACTGAGTACAGATTGCTTCTGGGACCCCAAAATATTGAATTTTCGTTTGTTTTGAGCCTGAATTTGAGATATAAACGGGTACAGAAGATACATGCACATATTGACTTTGGGCACCAAAAATATCGATTTTCAGCATGTTTTGGGCCTGAATTTTGAAAATACTCTAACACGGAGTAGGCATGTACAGATCGCATCTGGGACCCCAAAATATCGAATTTTCGGGTGTTTAGGGCCAGAATTTGAGATATAAACGGGTACAGAAGATGCATGCACATATCGACTTTTGGGCACCTAAAAGATCGATTTTCAGTATGTTTTTGGCTTGTATTTTGAAAATACTCTAACACGGAGTAGTCATGTACAGATACCTTCTGGGACCTTTAAATATCGAATTTTCGGGTGTTTTGAGCCTGAATTTGAGATATAAACGGGTACTGAAGATGCATGCACATATCGACTTTTGTGCACCTAAAAGATCGATTTTCAGTATGTTTTGAGCATGTATTTTGAAAATACTCTAACACGGAGTAAGCATGTACAGATCGCTTCTGGGACCCCTAAATATCGAATTTTCGGGATTTTTGGGACTGAATTTGAGATATCGACTTTTTGGCACCTAAAAGATCGATTTTTAGCATGTTTTTAGCCTATATTTTGAAAATATTCTAGCACTGAGTACAGATTGCTTCTGGGACCCCAAAATATTGAATTTTCGTGTGTTTTGAGCCTGAATTTGAGATATAAACGGGTACAGAAGATACATGCACATATTGACTTTGGGCATCTAAAATATCGATTTTCAGCATGTTTTGGGCCTGAATTTTGAAAATACTCTAACACGGAGTAGGCATGTACAGATCGCTTCTGGGACCCCAAAATATTGAATTTTCGGGTGTTTAGGGCCAGAATTTGAGATATAAACGGGTACTGAAGATGCATGCACATATCGACTTTTGTGCACCTAAAAGATCGATTTTCAGTATGTTTTTGGCCTGTATTTTGAAAATACTCTAACACGGAGTAGGCATGTACAGATCGCTTCTGGGACCCCTAAATATCGAATTTTCGGGTGTTTTGGGACTGAATTTGAGATATCGACTTTTTGGCACCTAAAAGATCGATTTTTAGCATGTTTTTAGCCTATATTTTGAAAATATTCTAGCACTGAGTAGGCATGTACAGATTGCTTCTGGGACCCCAAAATATTGAATTTTCGGGTGTTTTGAGCCTGAATTTGAGATATAAACGGGTACAGATGATACATGCACATATTGACTTTGGGCACCAAAAATATCGATTTTCAGCATGTTTTGGGCCTGAATTTTGAAAATACTCTAACACGGAGTAGGCATGTACAGATCGCTTCTGGGACCCCAAAATATCGAATTTTCGGGTGTTTAGGGCCAGAATTTGAGATATAAACGGGTACAGAAGATGCATGCACATATCGACTTTTGGGCACCTAAAAGATCGATTTTCAGTAAGTTTTTGGCCTGTATTTTGAAAATACTCTAACACGGAGTAGGCATGTACAGATACCTTCTGGGACCTCTAAATATCGAATTTTCGGGTGTTTTGGGACTGAATTTGAGATATCGATTTTTTGGCACCTAAAATGTCGATTTTTAGCATGTTTTTAGCCTATATTTTGAAAATATTCTAGCACTGTGTAGGCATGTACAGATTGCTTCTGGGACCCCAAAATATTGAATTATCGGGTGTTTTGAGCCTGAATTTGAGATATAAACGGGTACAGAAGATACATGCACATATTGACTTTGGGCATCTAAAATATCGATTTTCAGCATGTTTTGGGCCTGTATTTTGAAAATACTCTAACACTGAGTAGGCATGTACAGATTGCTTCTGGGACCCCAAAATATTGAATTTTCGGGTGTTTTGAGCCTGAATTTGAGATATAAACGGGTACTGAAGATGCATGCACATATCGACTTTTGTGCACCTAAAAGATCGATTTTCAGTATGTTTTTGGCCTGTATTTTGAAAATACTCCTACACGGAGTAGGCATGTACAGATACCTTCTGGGACCTCTAAATATCGAATTTTCGGGTGTTTTGAGCCTGAATTTGAGTTATAAACGGGTACTGAAGATTCATGCACATATCGACTTTTGTGCACCTAAAAGATCGATTTTCAGTATGTTTTGAGCATGTATTTTGAAAATACTCTAACACGGAGTAAGCATGTACAGATCGCTTCTGGGACCTCTAAATATCGAATTTTCGGGATTTTTGGGACTAAATTTGAGATATCGACTTTTTGGCACCTAAAAGATCGATTTTTAGCATGTTTTTAGCCTATATTTTGAAAATATTCTAGCACTGAGTACAGATTGCTTCTGGGACCCCAAAATATTGAATTTTCGGGTGTTTTGAGCCTGAATTTGAGATATAAACGGGTACAGAAGATACATGCACATATTGACTTTGGGCACCAAAAATATCGATTTTCAGCATGTTTTGGGCCTGAATTTTGATAATACTCTAACACGGAGTAGGCATGTACAGATCGCTTCTGGGACCCCAAAATATCGAATTTTCGGGTGTTTAGGGCCAGAATTTGAGATATAAACGGGTACAGAAGATGCATGCACATATCGACTTTTGGGCACCTAAAAGATCGATTTTCAGTATGTTTTTGGCCTGTATTTTGAAAATACTCCTACACGGAGTAGGCATGTACAGATACCTTCTGGGACCTCTAAATATCGAATTTTCGGGTGTTTTGGGACTGAATTTGAGATATCGATTTTTTGGCACCTAAAATGTCGATTTTTAGCATGTTTTTAGCCTATATTTTGAAAATATTCTAGCACTGTGTAGGCATGTACAGATTGCTTCTGGGACCCCAAAATATTGAATTTTCGGGTGTTTTGAGCCTGAATTTGAGATATAAACGGGTACAGAAGATACATGCACATATTGACTTTGGGCATCTAAAATATCGATTTTCAGCATGTTTTGGGCCTGTATTTTGAAAATACTCTAACACTGAGTAGGCATGTACAGATTGCTTCTGGGACCCCAAAATATTGAATTTTCGGGTGTTTTGAGCCTGAATTTGAGATATAAACGGGTACTGAAGATGCATGCACATATCGACTTTTGTGCACCTAAAAGATCGATTTTCAGTATGTTTTGAGCATGTATTTTGAAAATACTCTAACACGGAGTAGGCATGTACAGATCGCTTCTGGGACCCCTAAATATCGAATTTTCGGGTGTTTTGGGACTGAATTTGAGATATCGACTTTTTGGCACCTAAAAGATCGATTTTTAGCATGTTTTTAGCCTATATTTTGAAAATATTCTAGCACTGAGTACAGATTGCTTCTGGGACCCCAAAATATTGAATTTTCGGGTGTTTTGAGCCTGAATTTGAGATATAAACGGGTACAGAAGATACATGCACATATTGACTTTGGGCACCAAAAATATCGATTTTCAGCATGTTTTGGGCCTGAATTTTGAAAATACTCTAACACGGAGTAGGCATGTACAGATCGCATCTGGGACCCCAAAATATCGAATTTTCGGGTGTTTAGGGCCAGAATTTGAGATATAAACGGGTACAGAAGATGCATGCACATATCGACTTTTGGGCACCTAAAAGATCGATTTTCAGTATGTTTTTGGCTTGTATTTTGAAAATACTCTAACACGGAGTAGTCATGTACAGATACCTTCTGGGACCTTTAAATATCGAATTTTCGGGTGTTTTGAGCCTGAATTTGAGATATAAACGGGTACTGAAGATGCATGCACATATCGACTTTTGTGCACCTAAAAGATCGATTTTCAGTATGTTTTGAGCATGTATTTTGAAAATACTCTAACACGGAGTAAGCATGTACAGATCGCTTCTGGGACCCCTAAATATCGAATTTTCGGGATTTTTGGGACTGAATTTGAGATATCGACTTTTTGGCACCTAAAAGATCGATTTTTAGCATGTTTTTAGCCTATATTTTGAAAATATTCTAGCACTGAGTACAGATTGCTTCTGGGACCCCAAAATATTGAATTTTCGGGTGTTTTGAGCCTTAATTTGAGATATAAACGGGTACAGAAGATACATGCACATATTGACTTTGGGCATCTAAAATATCGATTTTCAGCATGTTTTGGGCCTGAATTTTGAAAATACTCTAACACGGAGTAGGCATGTACAGATCGCTTCTGGGACCCCAAAATATTGAATTTTCGGGTGTTTAGGGCCAGAATTTGAGATATAAACGGGTACTGAAGATGCATGCACATATCGACTTTTGTGCACCTAAAAGATCGATTTTCAGTATGTTTTTGGCCTGTATTTTGAAAATACTCTAACACGGAGTAGGCATGTACAGATCGCTTCTGGGACCCCTAAATATCGAATTTTCGGGTGTTTTGGGACTGAATTTGAGATATCGACTTTTTGGCACCTAAAAGATCGATTTTCAGCATGTTTTTAGCCTATATTTTGAAAATATTCTAGCACTGAGTAGGCATGTACAGATTGCTTCTGGGACCCCAAAATATTGAATTTTCGGGTGTTTTGAGCCTGAATTTGAGATATAAACGGGTACAGATGATACATGCACTTATTGGTATAGTGAAACCAGTACAGCTGGTTGCTATAGAATATGCCCCTTCACAAGCCCAGGCCCCGTGTAGGCATAATCTGGGTTGGAAGGGTCAATTCCGTGACGTTCATCAGAAGTAAATAAAAATTCAAATCTGGCGCTGTACTGATAGTGGAGCCACCTGGAGGTGGTGAGGTGAGGTATTAAGCCCCTCCTCCGCTGAATACCGCTCGTCCACTCTGTCGCGGAACACACGCCTGTCAACATCTACGCTCCTCGCTGCTACGCTATGGTATTGTGTCGCGTGTTCCTGCTAATTTTTCTTTTGTGTTCTAGTGGCTGGCCTGCTTTGCAGATGTATATTGTGTGTTTTCTAGGAGGGTTTTTATGTGTTTATGGGGTTTTTTTCTTCGTTAGGACTTAGTTCTTTCCTTAAGCGAAGGGGGCTTTTCAGCCCCTGTTTTCGGAGTTTTTCTCCGTCTGTCCCCTATTTCACTGTCCCTCCTGCCACTAGTACATTCTTCATGTGTATTTTATCGGGGTTTTCTGGGGTTTTTAGCGAGATTAGTGGGTTCCACGTGGGACTTCCCCACTCCACGTGGTGACCACATGGGGTCTTTGCAGACCTTCCTCTTACCTCCCCCGATTATTATGTGTCCCCTCTCGGTAAGGGGGAGGGAGAATTGTGCCCTGGTTCTCCCTTCCTCTCCCGAGCGGGGGTTTTTTATTTTATTTTGGGGTTTTTTCCAATTTCAGCCTGGAGTGTTTCTTCTCAGGCTATCGGGTCCCCTCCTACCCCTCCTTCTGGTTCTTCGGTCCGGGGGGGCCTCCTTTTTTACCCGCTCCATGTGGCGGACGATTTTGGTTTTACGGGGTTTTTTTCCCTGGGCGGCTGCGCGAGTGTGGGGGATTGTGTTCTGGTCCCCAGGTTCAGCGGGCGTGTCCCGCGCTTCTTTCCTTCGGGGAGGATGGGTTTGTGTTCCAGTGTTTGCACGTGTTAACCCATGTTTGTGTATTCTTTTCTCCCCCAGCCTACTCGTGCCCTTTGTGCTGCCTCAGGATGTACCGTGCGGGTCTCGCCTGACGGACACCTGCACTGTTCTCCTCACGCACCCTGCTTCACTCCCTTGGGTTACGACCCTTTGGCGTGTGGTGTGTGCCGCCCCTGGGCTGAGTTGTGTCGGGTTACCTCCCCTTCTGCCCGCTCCAAACTCCCTGCCCTTGCTTCTCTTCGTATGGCGTGGACGAGGGCTAGGAGAATGGCCCACAAACGAGACGGTTCTTCTTGGCGTGGGTGGACCCGATTTTGGGAGCGGACCTGGGTTTATTCAGGACCCGTTACCCTTCTTCCTGTCTCTCGGAGTCTCAGGGGCTAGAACCTCCTGAGGCCCGAGAGATTGAGCCTGCTTCCCTAGACGGTACTACGACTCCTTCTCGGGGCTTATCCCCCCGGGAAGCGAGCGAGTCTGTCGCGCTGGTTCCCCCGACTGCCTCACCGGTACAAGGGCCCAGCAGGGAACCCCCAGCTTCGCCTCCTGCTAGAGCTGGCTCCTCAGGCCTCTCTAGAGGACGCAAGCGTTCGGCTAAAAGGTCCCGCCACTCCAGGAAGTCCCGTGCTCGTCGCCGTTCTCCTTCCTCCTCGTCTTCGTCGTCCTCTTCCTCTTCTTCGTCGTCGGGGAGCTCTCCTTCGCCCGCCCGCAATTCCCGCAGGGGTAAGCGGGGGGGGGACAGCCCCTCGTCGAGGAAGATAGTTAAAATCTTCCACACCCTTATTCCTCACGCTTTTCCTGGGGCTTCCGTCGCGCAACCTCAGGCTGTCGCTACGGAACCCGCTCCTGTTCCCCCGCCTCCCGCTGCTGCTCCCGTCGAGGGCTCGAGTCCTCCCGGGGATGTGGGAGTCCTTTTCGTGCCTCCCGTTTCCCCAGGGCTCGAGTCTCCGTCGGGGGACGTAGCTGAGGAGTTGGTTACCTCCGCACCCCCGTCCCCGTCACCCCCTCCTTCAGGAGACGGATACCTTCCCTACTCTTGGTCTCTCCTTCCTCCTGCTTGGACCCACTCTTCGGAGGAGGGCAGACTGGTGGCCTGGTCTCCGGACACAGCTCAACCAGACGTGTGGATACGGAGGGATGACGTCGTGGTGAAGTGGGGGGCGGATGAGAAGGGCGAGGCTATTCCCTTCTACAAGGTCCGTCCTATCTCAGCGCCCTTACCCACTTCAGCTAGGGTGTCCTCTGCGGCTACCCTGGACGCGATGGGTTTCCTGGTGGAGTACAGCCAGCTACACTTGTCCGGGGCTTGGAGGATTGACCGCTCACACGGTAACACGGCTCTCCTCCTTTCCCCGGACGCGTACTTCCCGGGGGATAAGGGTGAAGGGGACCTGGATATTCCAGCCCTTCTCCTTAAGTCCCTGGACCACCAGAGGAACAACGCGCCCAGGAAGCCCCCTCCTCCGTCTTTCCCCGTCATCCTCCCTCATTCCCGGGCTCCCCCGGGCTTGAGGGAGTGCCTGTGGAAGACGGAGAAGGAGCCCCCGGTCCCCTATCAGCTGAAGGAGCCCGATGGTAAATTGAGGCAGGCGGAGTCTGCTACCCGTCTGGAGCTGGCCCACACCATCTCCACGGGAGCAGCCGCCTCTTTGATTAGGGACTGCCTCAACGCCCTAACAAACTCCTACCACGAGATGTCGGGTGTACAGCTAGCGTGAGTACCTTTCTCGTGTATCATGTTTGTAGGGATGCTGGGTGAAGGGTCTCCCTGTTACTCCCGGGTACTTATCCCCGGGTTCGCTCGGTTCTTTCTTTGTTTACCCCTTACAGTGACACCCTCTCTTCCATGGCCACCGTGATGGAGGGCGTGGCGGCAATGGCTACCCACTTCATGCGGGAGGAGGCGAAGGCGTTCGCCGAGGCGAGACTGGCAGCCCGCCAAGCGGCAGCTAAATCTGCGCCAGAAATGGCACAGAGGGGAGTGGTACGAGCTGTCCCCTTGTCCCCCGCCCTCTTTGACCAACCGGCGACAGACACGATCTTCGCCTCCCTCCCAACGGTAATTAATTTACCAAAACCTTCCACCTCCAAGTAAGTACCTCTCGTGTTCGTCTTACCCGAGTTGTCACGGGGTGAATTGAAAGGATTTTTCGGGTCTATTTTGGGTCCTAATCGTTCTGTTTGTCCGTAGGCCACGTGCCCCACAGCCAGCCAGACCAGCCTACCAGCCCCGGAGGCCCTCCCAGCCCTCCAGGCTACCGAGGCCCTCCTATCCCACTCCCCCGAGAGCACACAACAGGCCCTCCCAGAGGGGCCAGCAGCCTTTTCGAGGAAGGGGACAGGTCGCCAAGCCCTTCGCGAAGCCCAAGTCCTTCAACCACCCCTCCCAGAAGGACCGCGCCACTTGAGGGTCCCACTCTGGGCTGCCTCACAGGGTGGTCAGCAGCCTGGCCCACCCACGGCTGGGCAGCAAGGATAATTCGCCAGGGCCTGTCATGGCCCTGGATTACTGTTCCGGTGAGTAACTGTCATCCTTACTGTCTGACATATGAATTATGCCTAATCCCGTCCTTGGGCTACCGTTAGGTCAAAATCAGATTTTCCCTTGCGGTCAAAATCTCTGCCTCTCCTGTCATTCTCCCCCCAACCACCCCGGGTCCCTCGGGCCCCGGGGGATTAGGATTAACGGTACTCTCACTGACACCTGTCTTCTCCCGTTACAGCCACTACGTCTACCTCCTGCCTCAACCAAAGTGTCACTTTCGGTCGTCCCGCATGTGCGGGAAATGCGGGAAAAAGGGGTAGTGGAGCGGGCGACGGGAAGGGTCTTTCTTTCTCGTTTATTCACGGTCCCCAAAAAGGATCAGGGAAAAACGAGATTGGTGATGGACCTGAGCAAGCTAAACAAATTCGTGAAAACTTTACATTTCAGGATGGTTTCGGTTGCTCAGGTCCGCACAGTTCTGAGGAAGGGAGACTGGTTAGCATCCCTGGATCTCAAGGATGCTTACTGGCACGTCCCGATCCACCCCAGGTTTCGCCGCTTTCTGGCCTTCCAGGTGGGGACCGAGACGTTCCAGTTTACCAGGCTCCCTTTCGGTCTTTCTCTAGCTCCGCGAGTCTTCACAAAACTCGTGAGGGTGGTGGCATCCCGTCTGGCAGAGGCGGGTGTCCCCACCCTCATGTACCTGGACGATTGGTTGCTTCACGCCCCTTCCAAGGAGCAGGTAGCAAACAACGTCCGGGTAGCGAGGGGAGTGCTAGAGGAAATGGGGTTTCTGTTGAACATCCCCAAGTCCTCTCTCACCCCCACTCGCAAGCTGTGTTGGCTAGGAATAGAGTGGGACTCTCTTTCGGCCACCCTCTCTCTCGCTCCAGACAACGCCCGCCGGACCCTCCGCCACGTCCGCCGGGCGCATTTTTCCCGTACTTTCTCTCGCCGCCAGTGGGAATCATTGCTCGGGTCCCTAAATTTCGCGGCCCCTGCAATGCCCCTGGGACGACTGAAACACAGGAGGCTGACGCGGGAGGTAATCCTCCACCTGTCCCCCACACACAGGGACCTTCCCAGGCAAGTGTCCCCCTCTCTCCACCGCCTCCTTCGCCCCTGGCTACGTCCCGGTGCCCTGCGTCAGCGGGTCCCCTGGGTGTTCCCTCCCCCGGGGATTACGGTGGCGACAGACGCATCGGACGTAGGCTGGGGATACCAGTCTTGCCTGGGACATCAACGGTGCGGGGGATGGAAGGAAGGGGAAAGGCTACTGCACATCAACGCCCGGGAGTTGATGGTAGCGAAGGAATGGCTCAACAGACACCCTCAGTTTGCCAGGATAGGCGTCCGCTTCGATATGGACAACGTTGCGGCCGTGCAGTGCCTACAGAAACAGGGCACCGTACGGTCGGAAATTCTCCTGTCCCTGTCAGAACAGATTTTCGCAATAGCGGCCAAGAGGGACATTCACCTCTCGGCCCGCTACGTGCCAGGGCGGGAGAACGATTGGGCGGACGCCCTATCCAGGTTCAGGGGGACGTCAGTCGAGTGGCAACTGCGTCCCCTTGTGTTCGAGTCTCTCTGCCTTCGCTACGGGACACCGGAGGTGGACCTATTCGCCTCCCCATCCACGGCCCTACTCCCTCTGTTCCTGACTTTCTCATCCAGAACAGAGGCGGGAGGCCCGGACGCCTTCACGGAGGACTGGAACAGGTGGGGTCATCTCTACCTCTTCCCACCCCCAGCCACTTCAGTCCTCCTGAAGGCGATCCTCAAGCTGCGCACTTTCAGGGGGAGGGTTCTCCTCATAGCCCCCCGCTGGCCAGCACAGCCGTGGTTCGGAGAGTTGTCCCGGTGGTGCCCGCACCCCCTTCAGTTGGGATCGGCGTGCCTCTCCAGCACCCTGTCTGCACCACTCCAAGCGTCACTGAAACTACACGCTTGGAGTTTCTACGGGGAGTCCTCAGCAAAAGGTTCACTAAGGAGACAGTGGACAAGATGTTGAGGGCTCATCGTCAGTCTTCGGTGCGACAATACGAATCGTGCTGGAAAAGATTCCAGGACTTCTTGCGAAGACACCCCTCCAGGGTCATCTCGGAGGACACAGTCCTGGAATTCCTCACGTGGCTCGCCGATTCCACCAACAGGGCCCCGGCGACGGTGCTTGCGCATCACGCAGCCCTGTCTGATCCCCTCCTCCTGGGTTTTAACATTAAGGTTTCGGAGAGGCCTCTCTCTCTCCTGAGGATGGGGATTCGGGCGGGGACCGCACCTCACCGGGCCCAGGCACCCTCCTGGTCCCTTCATCGTGTCCTTTCCTACCTGACCTTCGAGGGGGTCCCTCTGGAGGTTTGTCACCTCCTCCAGAAAGCTCTCTTCCTGCTCGCCTTAGCTACAGGTTACAGGGCTTCTCAGTTGGCAGCCCTGACCCGTCACACAGCCTTTTCTTCAGTAACCCCTAACCTTACTTTCTTAACCATTTCCCCCTCCCCTGCTTTTCTAGCTAAGAACGAGCAGGCTGACGACAGAATTGGCCCTCTCGCAGTACCCTCGTTCCTGAGGGATGGAAATTTCCACCCCCTCTGCCCAGTCCACGCCTTTGTTGCATACGTGGAGGCGACGAGAGGGGCTTCTCCGGACCACCTCTTCTACAACTCTAGGTCCGGTAACCCTCTCTTCCCTAGGTCAATCGCTCGCCTTCTCTGCCGAGTGATAGAGAACGGGGATCCCGGACACGCCCCGAGGGCTCACAGCGTTAGGGGCGTGGCCGCCTCCCTCGCCTTCCTCAGGACTCACTCGGTGGAGAGGGTCAGGGATTTAGGGGGCTGGGCGTCCACTTCTTCCTTCAGGACGAGGTACCTGTTCCACTCGCTCTCCCCTACCCCCTGTGTGGCTATGGGTACTCCACCTCCTATTCCCCAGGGTCCCCGCGGGAGACACATGGGGGGGAGGGGCCGCCCGAAGAGAAAAGGTCGGGTGATTTAAGTCCCGTCACATCATCCCAGACCTCATCCACATCTTGTACAGCTTCATACTCATCCCCATTCTTCACGTGTACATATGGTGAAAGAGAATATATAATAAATTACATTGTTACGGAATTCTTGTGTATTCATTTTCCAAACAATTATTAACTAAGATGAGTGACAGGAGATATTATTACACAGGATATCTGGATCCTAGTGTCCTCCTTCATCCCCTCGGGATTACATTACCTGAGCGAGGGCCATAGCCCTAACTCAGAAGACTTGAATAAGGGGGGGGGGGGGGGGGATGGGGGGGGAAGGAAAGGGGGGGGGGGAGTATCCATGGGAACCTCCCCCCTCCTCTCCTAGACCCGAACCCTTGAGTCTACCTATAAAGACTTTATGTGTAACAATTCTGGTCTATAACAGAATGGTCTACGGTTTTATGGTATACGCTACTTCTCCCCCACCACGGCTTTTCACCTAGCCAGTGTCGGGAGGGGCGTTAGCTGCTGCCTCACCGGGCTCGGTTACCTTTCCTGCCCTCCGCTCTCAACCACTCTTAACTAGCACGTGATTGCCTCCACCTCACCTCCCACCTACCGCATCGCATGCTTAGCAACCAGCTGTACTGGTTTCACTATACCAATAATAGTGCATTTGTCGCGGCTTCTAGCCGCTTAAATTGTATTTATTGGTTTGTGAAACCAGTACAGCTTTTACTGTCCCACCCACCTCCCGATGCGGCAGACACTCACTTCTTTCTCATTTGAGTGGACGAGCGGTATTCAGCGGAGGAGGGGCTTAATACCTCACCTCACCACCTCCAGGTGGCTCCACTATCAGTACAGCGCCAGATTTGAATTTTTATTTACTTCTGATGAACGTCACGGAATTGACCCTTCCAACCCAGATTATGCCTACACGGGGCCTGGGCTTGTGAAGGGGCATATTCTATAGCAACCAGCTGTACTGGTTTCACAAACCAATAAATACAATTTAAGCGGCTAGAAGCCGCGACAAATGCACTAATATTGACTTTGGTCACCAAAAATATCGATTTTCAGCATGTTTTGGGCCTGAATTTTGAAAATACTCTAACACGGAGTAGGCATGTACAGATCGCTTCTGGGACCCCAAAATATCGAATTTTCGGGTGTTTAGGGCCAGAATTTGAGATATAAACGGGTACAGAAGATGCATGCACATATCGACTTTTGGGCACCTAAAAGATCGATTTTCAGTAAGTTTTTGGCCTGTATTTTGAAAATACTCTAACACGGAGTAGGCATGTACAGATACCTTCTGGGACCTCTAAATATCGAATTTTCGGGTGTTTTGGGACTGAATTTGAGATATCGATTTTTTGGCACCTAAAATGTCGATTTTTAGCATGTTTTTAGCCTATATTTTGAAAATATTCTAGCACTGTGTAGGCATGTACAGATTGCTTCTGGGACCCCAAAATATTGAATTATCGGGTGTTTTGAGCCTGAATTTGAGATATAAACGGGTACAGAAGATACATGCACATATTGACTTTGGGCATCTAAAATATCGATTTTCAGCATGTTTTGGGCCTGTATTTTGAAAATACTCTAACACTGAGTAGGCATGTACAGATTGCTTCTGGGACCCCAAAATATTGAATTTTCGGGTGTTTTGAGCCTGAATTTGAGATATAAACGGGTCCTGAAGATGCATGCACATATCGACTTTTGTGCACCTAAAAGATCGATTTTCAGTATGTTTTGAGCATGTATTTTGAAAATACTCTAACACGGAGTAGGCATGTACAGATCGCTTCTGGGACCCCTAAATATCGAATTTTCGGGTGTTTTGGGACTGAATTTGAGATATCGACTTTTTGGCATCTAAAAGATCGATTTTTAGCATGTTTTTAGCCTATATTTTGAAAATATTCTAGCACTGAGTAGGCATGTACAGATTGCTTCTGGGACCCCAAAATATTGAATTTTTGGGTGTTTTGAGCCTGAATTTGAGATATAAACGGGTACAGAAGATACATGCACATATTGACTTTGGGCACCAAAAATATCGATTTTAGCATGTTTTGGGCCTGAATTTTGAAAATACTCTAACACGGAGTAGGCATGTACAGATCGCTTCTGGGACCCCAAAATTTCGAATTTTCGGGTGTTTTGGGACTGAATTTGAGAAATCGACTTTTTGGCACTTAAAAGATCGATTTTTAGCATGTTTTTAGCCTATATTTTGAAAATATTCTAGCACTGTACAAATTGCTTCTGGGACCCCAAAATATTGAATTTTCGGGTGTTTTGAGCCTGAATTTGAGATATAAACGGGTACAGAAGATACATGCACATATTGACTTTGGGCATCTAAAATATCGATTTTCAGCATGTTTTGGGCCTGTATTTTGAAAATACTCTAACACTGAGTGGGCATGTACAGATTGCTTCTGGGACCCCAAAATATTGAATTTTCGGGTGTTTTGAGCCTGAATTTGAGATATAAACGGGTACTGTAGATGCATGCACATATCGACTTTTGTGCACCTAAAAGATCGATTTTCAGTATGTTTTGAGCATGTATTTTAAAAATACTCTAACACGGAGTAGGCATGTACAGATCGCTTCTGGGACCCCTAAATATCGAATTTTCGGGTGTTTTGGGACTGAATTTGAGATATCGACTTTTTGGCACCTAAAAGATCGATTTTCAGCATGTTTTTAGCCTATATTTTGAAAATATTCTAGCACTGAGTGGGCATGTACAGATTGCATCTGGGACCCCAAAATATTGAATTTTCGGGTGTTTTGAGCCTGAATTTGAGATATAAACGGGTACAGAAGATACATGCACATATTGACTTTGGGCACCAAAAATATCGATTTTCAGCATGTTTTGGGCCTGAATTTTGAAAATACTCTAACACTGAGTAGGCATGTACAGATTGCTTCTGGGACCCCAAAATATTGAATTTTCGGGTGTTTTGAGCCTGAATTTGAGATATAAACGGGTACAGAAGATACATGCACATATTTAGGGGTCCCAGAAGCGATCTGTACATGCCTACTCCGTGTTAGAGTATTTTCAAAATACAGGCCCAAAACATGCTGAAAATCGATATTTTAGATGCCCAAAGTCAATATGTGCATGTATCTTCTGTACCCGTTTATATCTCAAATTCAGGCTCAAAACACCCGAAAATTCAATATTTTGGGGTCCCAGAAGCAATCTGTACATGCCTACTCAGTGCTAGAATATTTTCAAAATATAGGCTAAAAACATGCTAAAAATCGACATTTTAGGTGCCAAAAAATCGATATCTCAAATTCAGTCCCAAAACACCCGAAAATTCGATATTTAGAGGTCCCAGAAGGTATCTGTACATGCTTACTCCGTGTTAGAGTATTTTCAAAATACAGGCCAAAAACATACTGAAAATCGATCTTTTAGGTGCACAAAAGTCGATATGTGTATGCATCTTCAGTACCCGTTTATATCTCAAATTCAGGCTCAAAACACCCGAAAATTCAATATTTTGGGTTCCCAGAAGCAATCTGTACATGCCTACTCAGTGTTAGAGTATTTTCAAAATACAGGCCCAAAACATGCTGAAAATCGATATTTTAGATGCCCAAAGTCAATATGTGCATGTATCTTCTGTACCCGTTTATATCTCAAATTCAGGCTCAAAACACCCGAAAATTCAATATTTTGGGGTCCCAGAAGCAATCTGTACATGCCTACTCAGTGCTAGAATATTTTCAAAATATAGGCTAAAAACATGCTAAAAATCGATCTTTTAGGTGCCAAAAAGTCGATATCTCAAATTCAGTCCCAAAACACCCGAAAATTCGATATTTAGAGGTCCCAGAAGCGATCTGTACATGCCTACTCCGTGATAGAGTATTTTCAAAATACAGGCCAAAAACATACTGAAAATCGATCTTTTAGGTGCCCAAAAGTCGATATGTGCATGCATCTTCAGTACCCGTTTATATCTCAAATTCTGGCCCTAAACACCCGAAAATTCGATATTTTTTGGTCCCAGAAGCGATCTGTACATGCCTACTCCGTGTTAGAGTATTTTCAAAATAAAGGCCCAAAACATGCTGAAAATCGATATTTTAGATGCCCAAAGTCAATATGTGCATGTATCTTCTGTACCCGTTTATATCTCAAATTCAGGCTCAAAACACCCGAAAATTCAATATTTTGGGGTCCCAAAAGCAATCTGTACATGCCTACACAGTGCTTGAATATTTTCAAAATATAGGCTAAAAACATGCTAAAAATCGATCTTTTAGGTGCCAAAAAGTCGATATCTCAAATTCAGTCCCAAAACACCCGAAAATTCGATATTTAGCGGTCCCAGAAGCGATCTGTACATGCCTACTCCGTGTTAGGGTATTTTCAAAATACATGCTCAAAACATACTGAAAATCGATATTTTAGATGCCCAAAGTCAATATGTGCATGTATTTTCTGTACCCGTTTATATCTCAAATTCAGGCTCAAAACACCCGAAAATTCAATATTTCGGGGTCCCAGAAGCAATCTGTACATGCCTACACAGTGCTAGAATTTTTTCAAAATATAGGCTAATTACATGCTAAAAATCGACATTTTAGGTGCCAAAAAATCGATATCTCAAATTCAGTCCCAAAACACCCGAAAATTCGATATTTAGAGGTCCCAGAAGCGATCTGTACATGCCTACTCCGTGATAGAGTATTTTCAAAATACAGGCCAAAAACATACTGAAAATCGATCTTTTAAGTGCCCAAAAGTCGATATGTGCATGCATCTTCTGTACCCGTTTATATCTCAAATTCTGGCCCAAAACACCCGAAAATTCGATATTTTGGGGTCCCAGAAGCGATCTGTACATGCATACTCCGTGTTAGAGTATTTTCAAAATACAGGCCCAAAACATGCTGAAAATCGATATTTTAGATGCCCAAAGTCAATATGTGCATGTATCTTCTGTACCCGTTTATATCTCAAATTCAGCCTCAAAACACCCGAAAATTCAATATTTTAGGGTCCCAGAAGCAATCTGTACATGCCTACACAGTGCTAGAATATTTTCAAAATATAGGCCAAAATTTAACATGCTAAAAATCGACATTTTAGGTGCCAAAAAATCGATATCTCAAATTCAGTCCCAAAACACCCGAAAATTCGATATTTAGAGGTCCCAGAAGGTATCTGTACATGCTTACTCCGTGTTAGAGTATTTTCAAAATACAGGCCAAAAACATACTGAAAATCGATCTTTTAGGTGCCCAAAAGTCGATATGTGCATGCATCTTCTGTACCCGTTTATATCTCAAATTCAGTCCCAAAACACCCGAAAATTCGATATTTAGGGGTCCCAGAAGCGATCTGTACATGCCTACTCCGTGTTAGAGTATTTTCAAAATACATGCTCAAAACATACTGAAAATCGATCTTTTAGGTGCACAAAAGTCGATATGTGTATGCATCTTCAGTACCCGTTTATATCTCAAATTCAGACTCAAAACACCCGAAAATTCAATATTTTGAGGTCCCAGAAGCAATCTGTACATGCCTACCCAATGTTAGAGTATTTTCAAAATACAGGCCCAAAACATGCTGAAAATCGATATTTTAGATGCCCAAAGTCAATATGTGCATGTATCTTCTGTACCCGTTTATATCTCAAATTCAGGCTCAAAACACCCGAAAATTCAATATTTTGGGGTCCCAAAAGCAATCTGTACATGCCTACACAGTGCTTGAATATTTTCAAAATATAGGCTAAAAACATGCTAAAAATCGACATTTTAGGTGCCAAAAAATCGATATCTCAAATTCAGTCCCAAAACACCCGAAAATTCGATATTTAGAGGTCCCAGAAGCGATCTGTACATGCCTACTCCGTGTTAGAGTATTTTCAAAATAAAGGCCCAAAACATGCTGAAAATCGATATTTTAGATGCCCAAAGTCAATATGTGCATGTATCTTCTGTACCCGATTATATCTCAAATTCAGGCTCAAAACACCCGAAAATTCAATATTTTGGGGTCCCATAAGCAATCTGTACATTCCTACTCAGTGCGAGAATATTTTCAAAATATAGGCTAAAAACATGCTAAAAATCGATCTTTTAGGTGCCAAAAAGTCGATATCTCAAATTCAGTCCCAAAACACCCGAAAATTCGATATTTAGCGGTCCCAGAAGCGATCTGTACATGCCTACTCCGTGTTAGAGTATTTTCAAAATACATGCTCAAAACATACTGAAAATCGATATTTTAGATGCCCAAAGTCAATATGTGCATGTATTTTCTGTACCCGTTTATATCTCAAATTCAGGCTCAAAACACCCGAAAATTCAATATTTTGGGGTCCCAGAAGCAATCTGTACATGCCTACACAGTGCTAGAATATTTTCAAAATATAGGCTAAAAACATGCTAAAAATCGACATTTTAGGTGCCAAAAAATCGATATCTCAAATTCAGTCCCAAAACCCCCGAAAATTCGATATTTAGAGGTCCCAGAAGGTATCTGTACATGCCTACTCCGTGTTAGAGTATTTTCAAAATACAGGCCAAAAACATACTGAAAATCGATCTTTTAGGTGCCCAAAAGTCGATATGTGCATGCATCTTCTGTACCCGTTTATATCTCAAATTCTGGCCCTAAACACCTTGAAAATTCGATATTTTGGGGTCCTAGAAGCGATCTGTACATGCCTACTCCGTGTTAGAATATTTTCAAAATTCAGGCCCAAAACATACTGAAAATCTATATTTTTGGTGCCCAAAGTCAATATGTGCATGTATCTTCTGTACCCGTTTATATCTCAAATTCAGGCTCAAAACACCCGAAAATTCAATATTTTGGGGTCCCAGAAGCAATCTGTACAGTGCTAGAATATTTTCAAAATATAGGCTAAAAACATGCTAAAAATCGATCTTTTAGGTGCCAAAAAGTCGATATCTCAAATTCAGTCCCAAAACACCCGAAAATTCGATATTTAGGGGTCCCAGAAGCGATCTGTACATGCCTACTCCGTGTTAGAGTATTTTCAAAATACATGCTCAAAACATACTGAAAATCGATCTTTTAGGTGCACAAAAGTCGATATGTGCATGCATCTTCAGTACCCGTTTATATCTCAAATTCAGGCTCAAAACACCCGAAAATTCAATATTTTGGGGTCCCAGAAGCAATCTGTACATGCCTACTCAGTGTTAGAGTATTTTCAAAATACAGGCCCAAAACATGCTGAAAATCGATATTTTAGATGCCCAAAGTCAATATGTGCATGTATCTTCTGTACCCGTTTATATCTCAAATTCAGGCTCAAAACACCCGAAAATTCAATATTTTGGGGTCCCAGAAGCAATCTGTACATGCCTACACAGTGCTAGAATATTTTCAAAATATAGGCTAAAAACATGCTAAAAATCGACATTTTAGGTGCCAAAAAATCGATATCTCAAATTCAGTCCCAAAACACCCGAAAATTCGATATTTAGAGGTCCCAGAAGGGCTCTGTACATGCCTACTCCGTGTTAGAGTATTTTCAAAATACAGGCCAAAAACATACTGAAAATCGATCTTTTAGGTGCCCAAAAGTCGATATGTGCATGCATCTTCTGTACCCGTTTATATCTCAAATTCTGGCCCTAAACACCTTGAAAATTCGATATTTTGGGGTCCCAGAAGCAATCTGTACATGCCTACTCCGTGTTAGAATATTTTCAAAATTCAGGCCCAAAACATACTGAAAATCGATATTTTTGGTGCCCAAAGTCAATATGTGCATGTATCTTCTGTACCCGTTTATATCTCAAATTCAGGCTCAAAACACCCGAAAATTCAATATTTTGGGGTCCCAGAAGCAATCTGTACAGTGCTAGAATATTTTCAAAATATAGGCTAAAATCATGCTAAAAATCGATCTTTTTGGTGCCAAAAAGTCGATATCTCAAATTCAGTCCCAAAACACCCGAAAATTCGATATTTAGGGGTCCCAGAAGCGATCTGTACATGCCTACTCCGTGTTAGAGTATTTTCAAAATACATGCTCAAAACATACTGAAAATCGATCTTTTAGGTGCACAAAAGTCGATATGTGCATGCATCTTCAGTACCCGTTTATATCTCAAATTCAGGCTCAAAACACCCGAAAATTCAATATTTTGGGGTCCCAGAAGCAATCTGTACATGCCTACTCAGTGTTAGAGTATTTTCAAAATACAGGCCCAAAACATGCTGAAAATCGATATTTTAGATGCCCAAAGTCAATATGTGCATGTATCTTCTGTACCCGTTTATATCTCAAATTCAGGCTCAAAACACCCGAAAATTCAATATTTTGGGGTCCCAGAAGCAATCTGTACATGCCTACACAGTGCTAGAATATTTTCAAAATATAGGCTAAAAACATGCTAAAAATCGACATTTTAGGTGCCAAAAAATCGATATCTCAAATTCAGTCCCAAAACACCCGAAAATTCGATATTTAGAGGTCCCAGAAGGGCTCTGTACATGCCTACTCCGTGTTAGAGTATTTTCAAAATACAGGCCAAAAACATACTGAAAATCGATCTTTTAGGTGCCCAAAAGTCGATATGTGCATGCATCTTCTGTACCCGTTTATATCTCAAATTCTGGCCCTAAACACCTTGAAAATTCGATATTTTGGGGTCCCAGAAGCGATCTGTACATGCCTACTGCGTGTTAGAATATTTTCAAAATTCAGGCCCAAAACATACTGAAAATCGATATTTTTGGTGCCCAAAGTCAATATGTGCATGTATCTTCTGTACCCGTTTATATCTCAAATTCAGGCTCAAAACACCCGAAAATTCAATATTTTGGGGTCCCAGAAGCAATCTGTACAGTGCTAGAATATTTTCAAAATATAGGCTAAAATCATGCTAAAAATCGATCTTTTAGGTGCCAAAAAGTCGATATCTCAAATTCAGTCCCAAAACACCCGAAAATTCGATATTTAGGGGTCCCAGAAGCGATCTGTACATGCCTACTCCGTGTTAGAGTATTTTCAAAATACATGCTCAAAACATACTGAAAATCGATCTTTTAGGTGCACAAAAGTCGATATGTGCATGCATCTTCAGTACCCGTTTATATCTCAAATTCAGGTTTAAAACACCCGAAAATTCAATATTTTGGGGTCCGAGAAGCAATCTGTACATGCCTACTCAGTGTTAGAGTATTTTCAAAATACAGGCCCAAAACATGCTGAAAATCGATATTTTAGATGCCCAAAGTCAATATGTGCATGTATCTTCTGTACCCGTTTATATCTCAAATTCAGGCTCAAAACACCCGAAAATTCAATATTTTGGGGTCCCAGAAGCAATCTGTACATGCCTACACAGTGCTAGAATATTTTCAAAATATAGGCTAAAAACATGCTAAAAATCGACATTTTAGGTGCCAAAAAATCGATATCTCAAATTCAGTCCCAAAACACCCGAAAATTCGATATTTAGATGTCCCAGAAGGGCTCTGGACATGCCTACTCCGTGTTAGAGTATTTTCAAAATACAGGCCAAAAACATACTGAAAATCGATCTTTTAGGTGCCCAAAAGTCGATATGTGCATGCATCTTCTGTACCCGTTTATATCTCAAATTCTGGCCCAAAACACCCGAAAATTCGATATTTTGGGGTCCCAGAAGCGATCTGTACATGCATACTCCGTGTTAGAGTATTTTCAAAATACAGGCCCAAAACATGCTGAAAATCGATATTTTAGATGCCCAAAGTCAATATGTGCATGTATCTTCTGTACCCGTTTATATCTCAAATTCATGCTCAAAACACCCGAAAATTCAATATTTTGGGGTCCCAGAAGCAATCTGTACATGCCTACACAGTGCTAGAATATTTTCAAAATATAGGCCAAAATTTAACATGCTAAAAATCGACATTTTAGGTGCCAAAAAATCGATATCTCAAATTCAGTCCCAAAACACCCGAAAATTCGATATTTAGAGGTCCCAGAAGGTATCTCTACATGCTTACTCCGTGTTAGAGTATTTTCAAAATACAGGCCAAAAACATACTGAAAATCGATCTTTTAGGTGCCCAAAAGTCGATATGTGCATGCATCTTCTGTACCCGTTTATATCTCAAATTCAGTCCCAAAACACCCGAAAATTCGATATTTAGGGGTCCCAGAAGCGATCTGTACATGCCTACTCCGTGTTAGAGTATTTTCAAAATACATGCTCAAAACATACTGAAAATCGATCTTTTAGGTGCACAAAAGTCGATATGTGTATGCATCTTCAGTACCCGTTTATATCTCAAATTCAGACTCAAAACACCCGAAAATTCAATATTTTGGGGTCCCAGAAGCAATCTGTACATGCCTACCCAATGTTAGAGTATTTTCAAAATACAGGCCCAAAACATGCTGAAAATCGATATTTTAGATGCCCAAAGTCAATATGTGCATGTATCTTCTGTACCCGTTTATATCTCAAATTCAGGCTCAAAACACCCGAAAATTCAATATTTTGGGGTCCCAAAAGCAATCTGTACATGCCTACACAGTGCTTGAATATTTTCAAAATATAGGCTAAAAACATGCTAAAAATCGACATTTTAGGTGCCAAAAAATCGATATCTCAAATTCAGTCCCAAAACACCCGAAAATTCGATATTTAGAGGTCCCAGAAGCGATCTGTACATGCCTACTCCGTGATAGAGTATTTTCAAAATACAGGCCAAAAACATACTGAAAATCGATCTTTTAGGTGCCCAAAAGTCGATATGTGCATGCATCTTCTGTACCCGTTTATATCTCAAATTCTGGCCCTAAACACCCGAAAATTCGATATTTTTTGGTCCCAGAAGCGATCTGTACATGCCTACTCCGTGTTAGAGTATTTTCAAAATAAAGGCCCAAAACATGCTGAAAATCGATATTTTAGATGCCCAAAGTCAATATGTGCATGTATCTTCTGTACCCGATTATATCTCAAATTCAGGCTCAAAACACCCGAAAATTCAATATTTTGGGGTCCCAGAAGCAATCTGTACATGCCTACACAGTGCTAGAATATTTTCAAAATATAGGCTAAAAACATGCTAAAAATCGACATTTTAGGTGCCAAAAAATCGATATCTCAAATTCAGTCCCAAAACACCCGAAAATTCGATATTTAGAGGTCCCAGAAGGGCTCTGTACATGCCTACTCCGTGTTAGAGTATTTTCAAAATACAGGCCAAAAACATACTGAAAATCGATCTTTTAGGTGCCCAAAAGTCGATATGTGCATGCATCTTCTGTACCCGTTTATATCTCAAATTCTGGCCCTAAACACCTTGAAAATTCGATATTTTGGGGTCCCAGAAGCAATCTGTACATGCCTACTCCGTGTTAGAATATTTTCAAAATTCAGGCCCAAAACATACTGAAAATCGATATTTTTGGTGCCCAAAGTCAATATGTGCATGTATCTTCTGTACCCGTTTATATCTCAAATTCAGGCTCAAAACACCCGAAAATTCAATATTTTGGGGTCCCAGAAGCAATCTGTAATGTGCTAGAATATTTTCAAAATATAGGCTAAAATCATGCTAAAAATCGATCTTTTTGGTGCCAAAAAGTCGATATCTCAAATTCAGTCCCAAAACACCCGAAAATTCGATATTTAGGGGTCCCAGAAGCGATCTGTACATGCCTACTCCGTGTTAGAGTATTTTCAAAATACATGCTCAAAACATACTGAAAATCGATCTTTTAGGTGCACAAAAGTCGATATGTGCATGCATCTTCAGTACCCGTTTATATCTCAAATTCAGTCTCAAAACACCCGAAAATTCAATATTTTGGGGTCCCAGAAGCAATCTGTACATGCCTACTCAGTGTTAGAGTATTTTCAAAATACAGGCCCAAAACATGCTGAAAATCGATATTTTAGATGCCCAAAGTCAATATGTGCATGTATCTTCTGTACCCGTTTATATCTCAAATTCAGGCTCAAAACACCCGAAAATTCAATATTTTGGGGTCCCAGAAGCAATCTGTACATGCCTACACAGTGCTAGAATATTTTCAAAATATAGGCTAAAAACATGCTAAAAATCGACATTTTAGGTGCCAAAAAATCGATATCTCAAATTCAGTCCCAAAACACCCGAAAATTCGATATTTAGAGGTCCCAGAAGGGCTCTGTACATGCCTACTCCGTGTTAGAGTATTTTCAAAATACAGGCCAAAAACATACTGAAAATCGATCTTTTAGGTGCCCAAAAGTCGATATGTGCATGCATCTTCTGTACCCGTTTATATCTCAAATTCTGGCCCTAAACACCTTGAAAATTCGATATTTTGGGGTCCCAGAAGCGATCTGTACATGCCTACTGCGTGTTAGAATATTTTCAAAATTCAGGCCCAAAACATACTGAAAATCGATATTTTTGGTGCCCAAAGTCAATATGTGCATGTATCTTCTGTACCCGTTTATATCTCAAATTCAGGCTCAAAACACCCGAAAATTCAATATTTTGGGGTCCCAGAAGCAATCTGTACAGTGCTAGAATATTTTCAAAATATAGGCTAAAAACATGCTAAAAATCGACATTTTAGGTGCCAAAAAATCGATATCTCAAATTCAGTCCCAAAACACCCGAAAATTCGATATTTAGAGGTCCCAGAAGGGCTCTGTACATGCCTACTCCGTGTTAGAGTATTTTCAAAATACAGGCCAAAAACATACTGAAAATCGATCTTTTAGGTGCCCAAAAGTCGATATGTGCATGCATCTTCAGTACCCGTTTATATCTCAAATTCTGGCCCTAAACACCCGAAAATTCGATATTTTGGGGTCCCAGAAGCGATCTGTACATGCCTACTCCGTTTTAGAGTATTTTCAAAATTCAGGCCCAAAACATGCTGAAAATCGATATTTTTGGTGCCCAAAGTCAATATGTGCATGTATCTTCTGTACCCGTTTATATCTCAAATTCAGGCTCAAAACACCCGAAAATTCAATATTTTGGGGTCCCAGAAGCAATCTGTACATGCCTACTCAGTGCTAGAATATTTTCAAAATATAGGCTAAAAACATGCTAAAAATCGACATTTTAGGTGCCAAAAAATCGATATCTCAAATTCAGTCCCAAAACACCCGAAAATTCGATATTTAGAGGTCCCAGATGGTATCTGTACATGCCTACTCCGTGTTAGAGTATTTTCAAAATACAGGCCAAAAACATACTGAAAATCGATCTTTTAGGTGCCCAAAAGTCGATATGTGCATGCATCTTCAGTACCCGTTTATATCTCAAATTCTGGCCCTAAACACCCGAAAATTCGATATTTTGGGGTCCCAGAAGCGATCTGTACATGCATACTCCGTGGTAGAGTATTTTCAAAATTCAGGCCCAAAACATGCTGAAAATCGATATTTTTGGTGCCCAAAGTTAATATGTGCATGTATCTTCTGTACCCGTTTATATCTCAAATTCAGGCTAAAAACACAAGAAAATACAATATTTTGGGGTCCCAGAAGCAATCTGTACAGTGCTAGAATATTTTGAAAATATAGGCTAAAAACATGCTAAAAATCGATCTTTTAGGTGCCAAAAAGTCGATATCTCAAATTCAGTCCCAAAACACCCGAAAATTCGATATTTATGGGTCCCAGAAGCGATCTGTACATGCCTACTCCGTGTTAGAGTATTTTCAAAATACATGCTCAAAACATACTGAAAATCGATCTTTTAAGTGCACAAAAGTCGATATGTGCATGCATCTTCAGTACCCGTTTATATCTCAAATTCAGGTTTAAAACACCCGAAAATTCAATATTTTGGGGTCCGAGAAGCAATCTGTACATGCCTACTCAGTGTTAGAGTATTTTCAAAATACAGGCCCAAAACATGCTGAAAATCGATATTTTAGATGCCCAAAGTCAATATGTGCATGTATCTTCTGTACCCGTTTATATCTCAAATTCAGGCTCAAAACACCCGAAAATTCAATATTTTGGGGTCCCAGAAGCAATCTGTACATGCCTACACAGTGCTAGAATATTTTCAAAATATAGGCTAAAAACATGCTAAAAATCGACATTTTAGGTGCCAAAAAATCGATATCTCAAATTCAGTCCCAAAACACCCGAAAATTCGATATTTAGAGGTCCCAGAAGGTATCTCTACATGCTTACTCCGTGTTAGAGTATTTTCAAAATACAGGCCAAAAACATACTGAAAATCGATCTTTTAGGTGCCCAAAAGTCGATATGTGCATGCATCTTCTGTACCCGTTTATATCTCAAATTCAGTCCCAAAACACCCGAAAATTCGATATTTAGGGGTCCCAGAAGCGATCTGTACATGCCTACTCCGTGTTAGAGTATTTTCAAAATACATGCTCAAAACATACTGAAAATCGATCTTTTAGGTGCACAAAAGTCGATATGTGTATGCATCTTCAGTACCCGTTTATATCTCAAATTCAGACTCAAAACACCCGAAAATTCAATATTTTGGGGTCCCAGAAGCAATCTGTACATGCCTACCCAATGTTAGAGTATTTTCAAAATACAGGCCCAAAACATGCTGAAAATCGATATTTTAGATGCCCAAAGTCAATATGTGCATGTATCTTCTGTACCCGTTTATATCTCAAATTCAGGCTCAAAACACCCGAAAATTCAATATTTTGGGGTCCCAAAAGCAATCTGTACATGCCTACACAGTGCTTGAATATTTTCAAAATATAGGCTAAAAACATGCTAAAAATCGACATTTTAGGTGCCAAAAAATCGATATCTCAAATTCAGTCCCAAAACACCCGAAAATTCGATATTTAGAGGTCCCAGAAGCGATCTGTACATGGCTACTCCGTGATAGAGTATTTTCAAAATACAGGCCAAAAACATACTGAAAATCGATCTTTTAGGTGCCCAAAAGTCGATATGTGCATGCATCTTCTGTACCCGTTTATATCTCAAATTCTGGCCCTAAACACCCGAAAATTCGATATTTTTTGGTCCCAGAAGCGATCTGTACATGCCTACTCCGTGTTAGAGTATTTTCAAAATAAAGGCCCAAAACATGCTGAAAATCGATATTTTAGATGCCCAAAGTCAATATGTGCATGTATCTTCTGTACCCGATTATATCTCAAATTCAGGCTCAAAACACCCGAAAATTCAATATTTTGGGGTCCCATAAGCAATCTGTACATTCCTACTCAGTGCGAGAATATTTTCAAAATATAGGCTAAAAACATGCTAAAAATCGATCTTTTAGGTGCCAAAAAGTCGATATCTCAAATTCAGTCCCAAAACACCCGAAAATTCGATATTTAGCGGTCCCAGAAGCGATCTGTACATGCCTACTCCGTGTTAGAGTATTTTCAAAATACATGCTCAAAACATACTGAAAATCGATATTTTAGATGCCCAAAGTCAATATGTGCATGTATTTTCTGTACCCGTTTATATCTCAAATTCAGGCTCAAAACACCCGAAAATTCAATATTTTGGGGTCCCAGAAGCAATCTGTACATGCCTACACAGTGCTAGAATATTTTCAAAATATAGGCTAAAAACATGCTAAAAATCGACATTTTAGGTGTCAAAAAATCAATATCTCAAATTCAGTCCCAAAACACCCGAAAATTCGATATTTAGAGGTCCCAGAAGGTATCTGTACATGCCTACTCCGTGTTAGAGTATTTTCAAAATACAGGCCAAAAACATACTGAAAATCGATCTTTTAGGTGCCCAAAAGTCGATATGTGCATGCATTTTCTGTACCCGTTTATATCTCAAATTCTGGCCCTAAACACCCGAAAATTCGATATTTTGTGGTCCCAGAAGCGATCTGTACATGCCTACTCCGTGTTAGAGTATTTTCAAAATTCAGGCCCAAAACATGCTGAAAATCGATATTTTTGGTGCCCAAAGTCAATATGTGCATGTATCTTCTGTACCCGTTTATATCTCAAATTCAGGCTCAAAACACCCGAAAATTCAATATTTTGGGGTCCCAGAAGCAATCTGTACATGCCTACTCAGTGCTAGAATATTTTCAAAATATAGGCTAAAAACATGCTAAAAATCGATCTTCTAGGTGCCAAAAAGTCGATATCTCAAATTCAGTCCCAAAACACCCGAAAATTCGATATTTAGGGGTCCCAGAAGCGATCTGTACATGCCTACTCCGTGTTAGAGTATTCTCAAAATACATGCTCAAAACATACTGAAAGTCGATCTTTTAGGTGCACAAAATTCGATATGTGTATGCATCTTCAGTACCCGTTTATATCTCAAATTCAGGCTCAAAACACCCGAAAATTCAATATTTTGGGGTCCCAGAAGCAATCTGTACATGCCTACTCAGTGTTAGAGTATTTTCAAAATACAGGCACAAAAAAATGCTGAAAATCAATATTTTAGATGCCCAAAGTCAATATGTGCATGTATCTTCTGTACCAGTTTATATCTCAAATTCAGGCTCAAAACACCCGAAAATTCAATATTTTGGGGTCCCAGAAGCAATCTGTACATGCCTACACAGTGCTAGAATATTTTCAAAATATAGGCTAAAAACATGCTAAAAAATCGACATTTTAGGTGCCAAAAAATCGATATCTCAAATTCAGTCCCAAAACACCCGAAAATTCGATATTTAGAGGTCCCAGAAGGTATCTGTACATGCCTACTCCGTGATAGAGTATTTTCAAAATACAGGCCAAAAACATACTGAAAATCGATCTTTTAGGTGCCCAAAAGTCGATATGTACATGCATCTTCTGTACCCGTTTATATCTCTAATTCAGTCCCAAAACACCCGAAAATTCGATATTTAGGGGTCCCAGAAGCGATCTGTACATGCCTACTCCGTGTTAGAGTATTTTCAAAAAACATGCTCAAAACATACTGAAAATCGATCTTTTAGGTGCACAAAAGTCGATATGTGCATGCATCTTCAGTACCCGTTTATATCTCAAATTCAGGCTCAAAACACCCGAAAATTCGATATTTAGAGGTCCCAGAAGGTATCTGTACATGCCTACTCCGTGTTAGAGTATTTTCAAAATACAGGCCAAAAACATACTGAAAATCGATCTTTTAGGTGCCCAAAGTCAATATGTGCATGCATCTTCTGTACCCGTTTATATCTCAAATTCAGGCTCAAAACACCCGAAAATTCAATATTTTGGGGTCCCAGAAGCAATCTGTACATGCCTACACAGTGCTAGAATAATTTCAAAATATAGGCTAAAAACATGCTAAAAATCGACATTTTAGGTGCCAAAAAATCGATATCTCAAATTCAGTCCCAAAACACCCGAAAATTCGATATGTAGAGGTCCCAGAAGGTATCTGTACATGCCTACTCCGTGTTAGAGTATTTTCAAAATACAGGCCAAAAACATACTGAAAATCGATCTTTTAGGTGCCCAAAAGTCGATATGTGCATGCATCTTCTGTACCCGTTTATATCTCAAATTCTGGCCCTAAACACCCGAAAATTCGATATTTTGGGGTCCCAGAAGCGATCTGTACATGCCTACTCCGTGTTAGAGTATTTTCAAAATTCAGGCCCAAAACATGCTGAAAATCGATATTTTTGGTGCCCAAAGTCAATATGTGCATGTATCTTCTGTACCCGTTTATATCTCAAATTCAGGCTCAAAACACCCGAAAATTCAATATTTTGGGGTCCCAGAAACAATCTGTACATGCCTACTCAGTGCTAGAATATTTTCAAAATATAGGCTAAAAACATGCTAAAAATCGATCTTTTAGGTGCCAAAAAGTCGATATCTCAAATTTAGTCCCAAAACACCCGAAAATTCGATATTTAGGGGTCCCAGAAGCGATCTGTACATGCCTACTCCGTGTTAGAGTATTTTCAAAATACATGCTCAAAACATACTGAAAATCGATCTTTTAGGTGCACAAAAGTCGATATGTGCATGCATCTTTAGTACCCGTTTATATCTCAAATTCAGGCTCAAAACACCCGAAAATTCGATATTTTGGGGTCCCAGAAGCAATCTGTACATGCCTACTCAGTGTTAGAGTATTTTCAAAATACAGGCCCAAAACATGCTGAAAATCGATATTTTAGATGCCCAAAGTCAATATGTGCATGTATCTTCTGTACCCGTTTATATCTCAAATTCAGGCTCAAAACACCCGAAAATTCAATATTTTGGGGTCCCAGAAGCAATCTGTACATGCCTACACAGTACTAGAATATTTTCAAAATATAGGCTAAAAACATGCTAAAAATCGACATTTTAGGTGCCAAAAAATCGATATCTCAAATTCAGTCCCAAAACACCCGAAAATTCGATATTTAGAGGTCCCAGAAGGTATCTGTACATGCCTACTCCGTGTTAGAGTATTTTCAAAATACAGGCCAAAAACATACTGAAAATCGATCTTTTAGGTGCCCAAAAGTCGATATGTGCATGCATCTTCTGTACCCGTTTATATCTCAAATTCAGGCTGAAAACACCCGAAAATTCGATATTTTGGGGTCCCAGAAGCGATCTGTACATGCCTACTCCGTGTTAGAGTATTTTCAAAATTCAGGCCCAAAACATGCTGAAAATCGATATTTTTGGTGCCCAAAGTCAATATGTGCATGTATCTTCTGTACCCGTTTATATCTCAAATTCAGGCTCAAAACACCCGAAAATTCAATATTTTGGGGTCCCAGAAGCAATCTGTACATGCCTACTCAGTGCTAGAATATTTTCAAAATATAGGCTAAAAACATGCTAAAAATCGATCTTTTAGGTGCCAAAAAGTCGATATCTCAAATTCAGTCCCAAAACACCCGAAAATTCGATATTTAGGAGTCCCTGAAGCGATCTGTACATGCCTACTCCGTGTTAGAGTATTTTCAAAATACATGCTCAAAACATACTGAAAATCGATCTTTTAGGTGCACAAAAGTCGATATGTGCATGCATCTTCAGTACCCGTTTATATCTCAAATTCAGGCTCAAAACACCCGAAAATTCAATATTTTGGGGTCCTAGAAGCAATCTGTACATGCCTACTCCGTTTAAGAGTATTTTCAAAATACAGGCCCAAAACATGCTGAAAATCGATATTTTAGATGCCTAAAGTCAATATGTGCATGTATCTTCTGTACCCGTTTATATCTCAAATTCAGGTTCAAAACACCCGAAAATTCAATATTTTGGGGTCCCAGAAGCAATCTGTACAGTGCTAGAATATTTTCAATATATAGGCTAAAAACATGCTAAAAATCGATCTTTTAAGTGCCAAAAAGTCGAAATCTCAAATTCAGTCCCAAAACACCCGAAAATTCGATATTTAGGGGTCCCAGAAGCGATCTGTACATGCCTACTCCGTGTTAGAGTATTTTCAAAATACAGGCCAAAAACATACTGAAAATCGATCTTTTAGGTGCCCAAAAGTCGATATGTGCATGCATCTTCTGTACCCGTTTATATCTCAAATTCTGGCCCTAAACACCCGAAAATTCAATATTTTGGGGTCCCAGAAGCGATCTGTACATGCCTACTCCGTTTTAGAGTATTTTCAAAATTCAGGCCCAAAACATGCTGAAAATCGATATTTTTGGTGCCCAAAGTCAATATGTGCATGTATCTTCTGTACCCGTTTATATCTCAAATTCAGGCTCAAAACACCCGAAAATTCAATATTTTGGGGTCCCAGAAGCAATCTGTACATGCCTACTCAGTGCTAGAATATTTTCAAAATATAGGCTAAAAACATGCTAAAAATCGATCTTTTAGGTGCCAAAAAGTCGATATCTCAAATTCAGTCCCAAAACACCCAAAAATTCGATATTTAGAGGTCCCAGAAGCGATCTGTACATGCCTACTCCGTGTTAGAGTATTTTCAAAATACATGCTCAAAACATACTAAAAATCGATCTTTTAGGTGCCCAAAAGTCGATATGTGCATGCATCTTTAGTACTCGTTTATATCTCAAATTCAGGCTCAAAACACCCGAAAATTCAATATTTTGGGGTCCCAGAAGCAATCTGTACATGCCTACTCAGTGTTAGAGTATTTTCAAAATACAGGCCCAAAACATGCTGAAAATCGATATTTTAGATGTCCAAAGTCAATATGTGCATGTATCTTCTGTACCCGTTTATATCTCAAATTCAGGCTCAAAACACCCGAAAATTCAATATTTTTGGTCCCAGAAGCAATCTGTACATGCCTACACAATGCTAGAATATTTTCAAAATATAGGCGAAAAACATGCTAAAAATCGACATTTAAGGGCCAAAAAATCGATATCTCAAATTCAGTCCCATAACACCCGAAAATTCGATATTTAAAGGTCCCAGAAGGTATCTGTACATGCTTACTCCGTGTTAGAGTATTTTCAAAATACAGGCCAAAAACATACTGAAAATCGATCTTTTAGGTGCCCAAAAGTCGATATGTGCATGCATCTTCTGTACCCGTTTATATCTCAATTTCTGTCCCTAAACACCCGAAAATTCGATATTTTGGGGTCCCAGAAGCGATCTGTACATGCCTACTCCGTGTTAGAGTATTTTCAAAATTCAGGCCCAAAACATGCTGAAAATCGATATTTTTGGTGCCCAAAGTCAATATGTGCATGTATCTTCTGTACCCGTTTATATCTCAAATTCAGGCTCAAAACACCCGAAAATTCAATATTTTGGGGTCCCAGAAGCAATCTGTACATGCCTACTCAGTGCTAGAATATTTTCAAAATATAGGCTAAAAACATGCTAAAAATCGATCTTTTAGGTGCCAAAAAGTCGATATCTCAAATTCAGTCCCAAAACACCCGAAAATTCGATATTTAGGGTTCCCAGAAGCGATCTGTACATGCCTACTCCGTGTTAGAGTATTTTCAAAATACATGCTCAAAACATACTGAAAATCGATCTTTTAGGTGCACAAAAGTCGATATGTGCATGCAACTTCAGTACCCGTTTATATCTCAAATTCTGGCCCTAAACACCCGAAAATTCGATATTTTGGGGTCCCAGAAGCGATCTGTACATGCCTACTCCGTGTTATAGTATTTTCAAAATTCAGGCCCTAAACATGCTGAAAATCGATATTTTTGGTGCCCAAAGTCAATATGTGCATGTATCTTCTGTACCCGTTTATATCTCAAATTCAGGCTCAAAACACCCGAAAATTCAATATTTTGAGGTCCCAGAAGCAATCTGTACATGCCTACTCAGTGCTAGAATATTTTCAAAATATAGGCTAAAGACATGCTAAAAATCGACATTTTAGGTGCCAAAAAATCGATATCTCAAATTCAGTCCCAAAACACCCGAAAATTCGATATTTAGAGGTCCCAGAAGGTATCTGTACATGCCTACTCCGTGTTAGAGTATTTTCAAAATACAGGCCAAAAACATACTGAAAATCGATCGTTTAGGTGCCCAAAAGTAGATATGTGCATGCATCTTCTGTACCCGTTTATATCTCAAATTCTGGCCCTAAACACCAGAAAATTCGATATTTTGGGGTCCCAGAAGCGATCTGTACATGCCTACTCCGTGTTAGAGTATTTTCAAAATTCAGGCCCAAAACATGCTGAAAATCGATATTTTTGGTGCCCAAAGTCAATATGTGCATGTATCTTCTGTACCCGTTTATATCTCAAATTCAGGCTCAAAACACCCGAAAATTCAATATTTTGGGGTCCCAGAAGCAATCTGTACAGTGCTAGAATATTTTCAAAATATAGGCTAAAAACATGCTAAAAATCGACATTTTAGGTGCCAAAAAATCGATATCTCAAATTCAGCCCCAAAACACCCGAAAATTCGATATTTAGAGGTCCCAGAAGGTATCTGTACATGCTTACTCCGTGTTAGAGTATTTTCAAAATACAGGCGAAAAATATACTGAAAATCGATCTTTTAGGTGCCCAAAAGTCGATATGTGCATGCATCTTCTGTACCCGTTTATATCTCAATTTCTGGCCCTAAACACCCGAAAATTCGATATTTTGGGGTACCAGAAGCGATCTGTACATGCCTACTCCGTGTTAGAGTATTTTCAAAATTCAGGCCCAAAACATGCTGAAAATCGATATTTTTGGTGCCCAAAGTCAATATGTGCATGTATCTTCTGTACCCGTTTATATCTCAAATTCAGGCTCAAAACACCCGAAAATTCAATATTTTGGGGTCCTAGAAGCAATCTGTACATGCCTACACAGTGCTAGAATATTTTCAAAATATAGGCTAAAAACATGCAAAAAATCGACATTTTAGGTGCCAAAAAATCGATATCTCAAATTCAGTCCCAAAACACCCGAAAATTCGATATTTAGAGGTCCCAGAAGGTATCTGTACATTCCTACTCCGTGTTAGAGTATTTTCAAAATACAGGCCAAAAACATACTGAAAATCGATCTTTTAGGTGCCCAAAAGTCGATATGTGCATGCATCTTCTGTACCTGTTTATATCTCAAATTCTGGCCCTAAACACCAGAAAATTCGATATTTTGGGGTCCCAGAAGCGATCTGTACATGCCTACTCCGTGTTAGAGTATTTTCAAAATTCAGGCTCAAAACATGCTAAAAATCGATATTTTTAGTGCCCAAAGTCAATATGTGCATGTATCTTCTGTACCCGTTTATATCTCAAATTCAGGCTCAAAACACCCGAAAATTCAATATTTTGGGGTCCCAGAGGCAATCTGTACATGCCTACTCAGTGCTAGAATATTTTCAAAATATAGGCTAAAAACATGCTAAAAATCGATCTTTTAGGTGCCAAAAAGTCGATATCTCAAATTCAGTCCCAAAACACCCGAAAATTCGATATTTAGGGGTCCCAGTAGCGATCTGTACATGCCTACTCCGTGTTAGAGTATTTTCAAAATACATGCTCAAAACATACTGAAAATCGATCTTTTAGGTGCACAAAAGTCGATATGTGCATGCATCTTCAGTACCCGTTTATATCTCAAATTCAGGCTCAAAACACCCGAAAATTCAATATTTTGGGGTCCCAGAAGCAATCTGTACATGCCTACTCAGTGTTAGAGTATTTTCAAAATACAGGCCCAAAACATGCTGAAAATCGATATTTTAGATGCCCAAAGTCAATATGTGCATGTATCTTCCGTACCCGTTTATATCTCAAATTCAGGCTTAAAACACCCGAAAATTCAATATTTTGGGGTCCCAGAAGCAATCTGTACAGTGCTAGAATATTTTCAAAATATAGGCTAAAAACATGTTAAAAATCGACATTTTAGGTGCCAAAAAATCGATATCTCAAATTCAGCCCCAAAACACCCGAAAATTCGATATTTAGAGGTCCCAGAAGGTATCTGTACATGCTTACTCCGTGTTAGAGTATTTTCAAAATACAGGCGAAAAACATACTGAAAATCGATCTTTTAGGTGCCCAAAAGTCGATATGTGCATGCATCTTCTGTAATCGTTTATATCTCAATTTCTGGCCCTAAACACCCGAAAATTCGATATTTTGGGGAACCAGAAGCGATCTGTACATGCCTACTCCGTGTTAGAGTATTTTCAAAATTCAGGCCCAAAACATGCTGAAAATCGATATTTTTGGTGCCCAAAGTCAATATGTGCATGTATCTTCTGTACCCGTTTATATCTCAAATTCAGGCTCAAAACACCCGAAAATTCAATATTTTGGGGTCCCAGAAGCAATCTGTACATGCCTACTCAGTGCTAGAATATTTTCAAAATATAGGCTAAAAACATGCTAAAAATCGATCTTTTAGGTGCCAAAAAGTCGATATCTCAAATTCAGTCCCAAAACACCCAAAAATTCGATATTTAGGGGTCCCAGAAGCGATCTGTACATGCCTACTCCGTGTTAGAGTATTTTCAAAATACATGCTGAAAACATACTGAAAATCGATCTTTTAGGTGCACAAAAGTCGATATGTGCATGCATCTTCAGTACCCGTTTATATCTCAAGTTCAGGCTCAAAACACCCGAAAATTCAATATTTTGGGGTCCCAGAAGCAATCTGTACATGCCTACTCAGTGTTAGAGTATTTTCAAAATACAGGCCCAAAACATGCTGAAAATCGATATTTTAGATGCCCAAAGTCAATATGTGCATGTATCTTCTGTACCCGTTTATATCTCAAATTCAGGCTCAAAACACCCGAAAATTCAATATTTTGGGGTCCCAGAAGCAATCTGTACATGCCTACACAGTGCTAGAATATTTTCAAAATATAGGCTAAAAACATGCTAAAAATCGACATTTTAGGTGCCAAAAAATCGATATCTCAAATTCAGTCCCAAAACACCCGAAAATTCGATATTAAGAGGTCCCAGAAGGTATCTGTACATTCCTACTCCGTGTTAGAGTATTTTCAAAATACAGGCCAAAAACATACTGAAAATCGATCTTTTAGGTGCCCAAAAGTCGATATGTGCATGCATCTTCTGTACCCGTTTATATCTCAAATTCTGGCCCTAAACACCAGAAAATTCGATATTTTGGGGTCCCAGAAGCGATCTGTACATGCCTACTCCGTGTTAGAGTATTTTCAAAATTCAGGCCCAAAACATGCTAAAAATCGATATTTTTGGTGCCCAAAGTCAATATGTGCATGTATCTTCTGTACCCGTTTATATCTCAAATTCAGGCTCAAAACACCCGAAAATTCAATATTTTGGGGTCCCAGAAGTAATCTGTACATGCCTACTCAGTGCTAGAATATTTTCAAAATATAGGCTAAAAACATGCTAAAAATCGATCTTTTAGGTGCCAAAAAGTCGATATCTCAAATTCAGTCCCAAAACACCCGAAAATTCGATATTTAGGGGTCCCAGTAGCGATCTGTACATGCCTACTCCGTGTTAGAGTATTTTCAAAATACATGCTCAAAACATACTGAAAATCGATCTTTTAGGTGCACAAAAGTCGATATGTGCATGCATCTTCAGTACCCGTTTATATCTCAAATTCAGGCTCAAAACACCCGAAAATTCAATATTTTGGGGTCCCAGAAGCAATCTGTACATGCCTACTCAGTGTTAGAGTATTTTCAAAATACAGGCCCAAAACATGCTGAAAATCGATATTTTAGATGCCCAAAGTCAATATGTGCATGTATCTTCTGTACCCGTTTATATCTCAAATTCAGGCTCAAAACACCCGAAAATTCAATATTTTGGGGTCCCAGAAGCAATCTGTACAGTGCTAGAATATTTTCAAAATATAGGCTAAAAACATGTTAAAAATCGACATTTTAGGTGCCAAAAAATCGATATCTCAAATTCAGCCCCAAAACACCCGAAAATTCGATATTTAGAGGTCCCAGAAGGTATCTGTACATGCTTACTCCGTGTTAGAGTATTTTCAAAATACAGGCGAAAAACATACTGAAAATCGATCTTTTAGGTGCCCAAAAGTCGATATGTGCATGCATCTTCTGTACCCGTTTATATCTCAATTTCTGGCCCTAAACACCCGAAAATTCGATATTTTGGGGTACCAGAAGCGATCTGTACATGCCTACTCCGTGTTAGAGTATTTTCAAAATTCAGGCCCAAAACATGCTGAAAATCGATATTTTTGGTGCCCAAAGTCAATATGTGCATGTATCTTCTGTACCCGTTTATATCTCAAATTCAGGCTCAAAACACCCGAAAATTCAATATTTTGGGGTCCCAGAAGCAATCTGTACATGCCTACTCAGTGCTAGAATATTTTCAAAATATAGGCTAAAAACATGCTAAAAATCGATCTTTTAGGTGCCAAAAAGTCGATATCTCAAATTCAGTCCCAAAACACCCAAAAATTCGATATTTAGGGGTCCCAGAAGCGATCTGTACATGCCTACTCCGTGTTAGAGTATTTTCAAAATACATGCTCAAAACATACTGAAAATCGATCTTTTAGGTGCACAAAAGTCGATATGTGCATGCATCTTCAGTACCCGTTTATATCTCAAGTTCAGGCTCAAAACACCCGAAAATTCAATATTTTGGGGTCCCAGAAGCAATCTGTACATGCCTACTCAGTGTTAGAGTATTTTCAAAATACAGGCCCAAAACATGCTGAAAATCGATATTTTAGATGCTTAAAGTCAATATGTGCATGTATCTTCTGTACCCGTTTATATCTCAAATTCAGGCTCAAAACACCCGAAAATTCAATATTTTGGGGTCCCAGAAGCAATCTGTACATGCCTACAGAGTGCTAGAATATTTTCAAAATATAGGCTAAAAACATGCTAAAAATCGACATTTTAGGTGCCAAAAAATCGATATCTCAAATTCAGTCCCAAAACACCCGAAAATTCGATATTTAGAGGTCCCAGAAGGTATCTGTACATTCCTACTCCGTGTTAGAGTATTTTCAAAATACAGGCCAAAAACATACTGAAAATCGATCTTTTAGGTGCCCAAAAGTCGATATGTGCATGCATCTTCTGTACCCGTTTATATCTCAAATTCTGGCCCTAAACACCAGAAAATTCGATATTTTGGGGTCCCAGAAGCGATCTGTACATGCCTACTCCGTGTTAGAGTATTTTCAAAATTAAGGCCCAAAACATGCTGAAAATCGATATTTTTAGTGCCCAAAGTCAATATGTGCATGTATCTTCTGTACCCGTTTATATCTCAAATTCAGGCTCAAAACACCCGAAAATTCAATATTTTGGGGTCCCAGAAGCAATCTGTACATGCCTACTCAGTGCTAGAATATTTTCAAAATATAGGCTAAAAACATGCTAAAAATCGATCTTTTAGGTGCCAAAAAGTCGATATCTCAAATTCAGTCCCAAAACACCCGAAAATTCGATATTTAGGGGTCCCAGTAGCGATCTGTACATGCCTACTCCGTGTTAGAGTATTTTCAAAATACATGCTCAAAACATACTGAAAATCGATCTTTTAGGTGCACAAAAGTCGATATGTGCATGCATCTTCAGTACCCGTTTATATCTCAAATTCAGGCTCAAAACACCCGAAAATTCAATATTTTGGGGTCCCAGAAGCAATCTGTACATGCCTACTCAGTGTTAGAGTATTTTCAAAATACAGGCCCAAAACATGCTGAAAATCGATATTTTAGATGCCCAAAGTCAATATGTGCATGTATCTTCTGTACCCGTTTATATCTCAAATTCAGGCTCAAAACACCCGAAAATTCAATATTTTGGGGTCCCAGAAGCAATCTGTACATGCCTACACAGTGCTAGAATATTTTCAAAATATAGGCTAAAAACATGCTAAAAATCGACATTTTAGGTGCCAATAAATCGATATCTCAAATTCAGTCCCAAAACACCCGAAAATTCGATATTTAGAGGTCCCAGAAGGTATCTGTACATGCCTACTCCGTGTTAGAGTATTTTCAAAATACAGGCCAAAAACATACTGAAAATCGATCTTTTAGGTGCCCAAAAGTCGATATGTGCATGCATCTTCTGTACCCGTTTATATCTCAAATTCAGGCCCTAAACACCCGAAAATTCGATATTTTGGGGTCCCAGAAGCGATCTGTACATGCCTACTCCGTGTTAGAGTATTTTCAAAATTCAGGCCCAAAACATGCTGAAAATCGATATTTTTGGTGAACAAAGTCAATATGTGCATGTATCTTCTGTACCCGTTTATATCTCAAATTCAGGCTCAAAACACCCGAAAATTCAATATTTTGGGGTCCCAGAAGCAATCTGTACATGCCTACTCAGTGCTAGAATATTTTCAAAAATATAGGCTAAAAACATGCTAAAAATCGATCTTTTAGGTGCCAAAAAGTCGATATCTCAAATTCAGTCCCAAAACACCCGAAAATTCGATATTTAGGGGTCCCAAAAGCGATCTGTACATGCCTACTCCGTGTTAGAATATTTTCAAAATACATGCTCGAAACATACTGAAAATCGATCTTTTAGGTGCACAAAAGTCGATATGTGCATGCATCTTCAGTACCCGTTTATATCTCAAATTCAGGCTCAAAACACCCGAAAATTCAATATTTTGGGGTCCCAGAAGCGATCTGTACATGCCTACTCCGTGTTAGAGTATTTTCAAAATTCAGGCCCAAAACATGCTGAAAATCGATATTTTTGGTGCCCAGAGTCAATATGTGCATGTATCTTCTGTACCCGTTTATATCTCAAATTCAGGCTCAAAACACCCGAAAATTCAATATTTTGGGGTCCCAGAAGCAATCTGTACATGCCTACTCAGTGCTAGAATATTTTCAAAATATAGGCTAAAAACATGCTAAAAATCGATCTTTTAGGTGCCAAAAAGTCGATATCTCAAATTCAGTCCCAAAACACCCGAAAATTCGATATTTAGGGGTCCCAAAAGCGATCTGTCCATGCCTACTCCGTGTTAGAGTATTTTCAAAATACATGCTCAAAACATACTGAAAATAGATCTTTTAGGTGCACAAAAGTCGATATGTGCATGCATCTTCAGTACCCGTTTATATCTGAAATTCAGGCTCAAAACACCCGAAAATTCAATATTTTGCGGTCCCAGAAGCAATCTGTACATGCCTACTCAGTGTTAGAGTTTTTTCAAAATAAAGGCCCAAAACATGCTGAAAATCGATATTTTAGATGCCCAAAGTCAATATGTGCATGTATCTTCTGTACCCGTTTATATCTCAAATTCAGGCTCAAAACACCCGAAAATTCAATATTTTGGGGTCACTGAAGCAATCTGTACATGCCTACACAGTGCTAGAATATTTTCAAAATATAGGCTAAAAACATGCTAAAAATCGACATTTTAGGTGCCAAAAAATCGATATCTCAAATTCAGCCCCAAAACACCCGAAAATTCGATATTTAGAGATCCTAGAAGGTATCTGTACATGCTTACTCCGTGTTAGAGTATTTTCAAAATACAGGCCAAAAACATACTGAAAATCGATCTTTTAGGTGCCCAAAAGTCGATATGTGCATGAATCTTCTGTACCCGTTTATATCTCAATTTCTGGCCCTAAACACCCGAAAATTCGATATTTTGGGGTACCAGAAGCGATCTGTACATGCCTACTCCGTGTTAGAGTATTTTCAAAATTCAGGCCCAAAACATGCTGAAAATCGATATTTTTGGTGCCCAAAGTCAATATGTGCATGTATCTTCTGTACCCGTTTATATCTCAAATTCAGGCTCAAAACACCCGAAAATTCAATATTTTGGGGTCCCAGAAGCAATCTGTACATGCCTACTCAGTACTAGAATATTTTCAAAATACAGGCTAAAAACATGCTAAAAATCGATCTTTTAGGTGCCAAAAAGTCGATATCTCAAATTCAGTCCCAAAACACCCAAAAATTCGATATTTAGGGGTCCCAGAAGCGATCTGTACATTCCTACTCCGTGTTAGAGTATTTTCAAAATACAGGCCAAAAACATACTGAAAATCGATCTTTTAGGTGCCCAAAAGTCGATATGTGCATGCATCTTCTGTACCCGTTTATATCTCAAATTCTGGCCCTAAACACCAGAAAATTCGATATTTTGGGGTCCCAGAAGCGATCTGTACATGCCTACTCCGTGTTAGAGTATTTTCAAAATTCAGGCCCAAAACATGCTGAAAATCGATATTTTTGGTGCCCAAAGTCAATATGTGCATGTATCTTCTGTACCCGTTTATATCTCAAATTCAGGCTCAAAACACCCGAAAATTCAATATTTTGGGGTTCCAGAAGCAATCTGTACATGCCTACTCAGTGCTAGAATATTTTCAAAATATAGGCTAAAAACATGCTAAAAATCGATCTTTTAGGTGCCAAAAAGTCGATATCTCAAATTCAGTCCCAAAACACCCGAAAATTCGATATTTAGGGGTCCCAGTAGCGATCTGTACATGCCTACTCCGTGTTAGAGTATTTTCAAAATACATGCTCAAAACATACTGAAAATCGATCTTTTAGGTGCACAAAAGACGATATGTGCATCCATCTTCAGTACCCGTTTATATCTCAAATTCAGGCTCAAAACACCCGAAAATTCAATATTTTGGGGTCCCAGAAGCAATCTGTACATGCCTACTCAGTGTTAGAGTATTTTCAAAATACAGGCCCAAAACATGCTGAAAATCGATATTTTAGATGCCCAAAGTCAATATGTGCATGTATCTTCTGTACCCGTTTATATCTCAAATTCAGGCTCAAAACACCCGAAAATTCAATATTTTGGGGTCCCAGAAGCAATCTGTACATGCCTACACAGTGCTAGAATATTTTCAAAATATAGGCTAAAAACATGCTAAAAATCGACATTTTAGGTGCCAAAAAAACGATATCTCAAATTCAGTCCCAAAACACCCGAAAATTCGATATTTAGAGGTCCCAGAAGGTATCTGTACATTCCTACTCCGTGTTAGAGTATTTTCAAAATACAGGCCAAAAACATACTGAAAATCGATCTTTTAGGTGCCCAAAAGTCGATATGGGCATGCATCTTCTGTACCCGTTTATATCTCAAATTCAGGCTCAAAACACCCGAAAATTCAATATTTTGGGGTCCCAGAAGCAATCTGTACATGCCTACTCAGTGTTAGAGTATTTTCAAAATACAGGCCCAAAACATGCTGAAAATCGATATTTTAGATGCCCAAAGTCAATATGTGCATGTATCTTCTGTACCCGTTTATATCTCAAATTCAGGCTCAAAACACCCGAAAATTCAATATTTTGGGGTCCCAGAAGCAATCTGTACATGCCTACACAGTGCTAGAATATTTTCAAAATATAGGCTAAAAACATGCTAAAAATCGACATTTTAGGTGCCAAAAAATCGATATCTCAAATTCAGTCCCAAAACACCCGAAAATTCGATATTTAGAGGTCCCAGAAGGTATCTGTACATGCCTACTCCGTGTTAGAGTATTTTCAAAATACAGGCCAAAAACATACTGAAAATCGATCTTTTAGGTGCACAAAAGTCGATATGTGCATGCATCTTCTGTACCCGTTTATATCTCAAATTCACGCCCTAAACACCCGAAAATTCGATATTTTGGGGTCCCAGAAGCGATCTGTACATGCCTACACCGTGTTAGAGTATTTTCAAAATTCAGGCCCAAAACATGCTGAAAATCGATATTTTTGGTGAACAAAGTCAATATGTGCATGTATCTTCTGTACCCGTTTATATCTCAAATTCAGGCTCAAAACACCCGAAAATTCAATATTTTGGGGTCCCAGAAGCAATCTGTACATGCCTACTCAGTGCTAGAATATTTTCAAAAATATAGGCTAAAAACATGCTAAAAATCGATCTTTTAGGTGCCAAAAAGTCGATATCTCAAATTCAGTCCCAAAACACCCTAAAATTCGATATTTAGGGGTCCCAAAAGCGATCTGTACATGCCTACTCCGTGTTAGAGTATTTTCAAAATACATGCTCAAAACATACTGAAAATCGATCTTTTAGGTGCACAAAAGTCGATATGTGCATGCATCTTCAGTACCCGTTTATATCTCAAATTCAGGCTCAAAACACCCGAAAATTCAATATTTTGGGGTCCCAGAAGCAATCTGTACATGCCTACTCCGTGTTAGAGTATTTTCAAAATTCAGGCCCAAAACATGCTGAAAATCGATATTTTTGGTGCCCAGAGTCAATATGTGCATGTATCTTCTGTACCCGTTTATATCTCAAATTCAGGCTCAAAACACCCGAAAATTCAATATTTTGGGGTCCCAGAAGCAATCTGTACATGCCTACTCAGTGCTAGAATATTTTCAAAATATAGGCTAAAAACATGCTAAAAATCGATCTTTTAGGTGCCAAAAAGTCGATATCTCAAATTCAGTCCCAAAACACCCGAAAATTCGATATTTAGGGGTCCCAAAAGCGATCTGTACATGCCTACTCCGTGTTAGAGTATTTTCAAAATACATGCTCAAAACATACTGAAAATCGATCTTTTAGGTGCACAAAAGTCGATATGTGCATGCATCTTCAGTACCCGTTTATATCTGAAATTCAGGCTCAAAACACCCGAAAATTCAATATTTTGGGGTCCCAGAAGCAATCTGTACATGCCTACTCAGTGTTAGAGTATTTTCAAAATAAAGGCCCAAAACATGCTGAAAATCGATATTTTAGATGCCCAAAGTCAATATGTGCATGTATCTTCTGTACCCGTTTATATCTCAAATTCAGGCTCAAAACACCCGAAAATTCAATATTTTGGGGTCACTGAAGCAATCTGTACATGCCTACACAGTGCTAGAATATTTTCAAAATATAGGCTAAAAACATGCTAAAAATCGACATTTTAGGTGCCAAAAAATCGATATCTCAAATTCAGCCCCAAAACACCCGAAAATTCGATATTTAGAGGTCCTAGAAGGTATCTGTACATGCTTACTCCGTGTTAGAGTATTTTCAAAATACAGGCCAAAAACATACTGAAAATCGATCTTTTAGGTGCCCAAAAGTCGATATGTGCATGCATCTTCTGTACCCGTTTATATCTCAATTTCTGGCCCTAAACACCCGAAAATTCGATATTTTGGGGTACCAGAAGCGATCTGTACATGCCTACTCCGTGTTAGAGTATTTTCAAAATTCAGGCCCAAAACATGCTGAAAATCGATATTTTTGGTGCCCAAAGTCAATATGTGCATGTATCTTCTGTACCCGTTTATATCTCAAATTCAGGCTCAAAACACTCGAAAATTCAATATTTTGGGGTCCCAGAAGCAATCTGTACATGCCTACTCAGTACTAGAATATTTTCAAAATATAGGCTAAAAACATGCTAAAAATCGATCTTTTAGGTGCCAAAAAGTCGATATCTCAAATTCAGTCCCAAAACACCCAAAAATTCGATATTTAGGGGTCCCAGAAGCGATCTGTACATGCCTACTCCGTGTTAGAGTATTTTCAAAATACATGCTCTAAACATACTGAAAATCGATATTTTAGGTGCGCAAAAGTCGATATGTGCATGCATCTTCAGTACCCGTTTATATCTCAAGTTCAGGCTCAAAACACCCGAAAATTCAATATTTTGCGGTCCCAGAAGCAATCTGTACATGCCTACTCAGTGTTAGAGTATTTTCAAAATACAGGCCCAAAACATGCTGAAAATCGATATTTTAGATGCTCAAAGTCAATATGTGCATGTATCTTCTGTACCCGTTTATATCTCAAATTCAGGCTCAAAACACCCGAAAATTCAATATTTTGGGGTCCCAGAAGCAATCTGTACATGCGTACACAGTGCTAGAATATTTTCAAAATATAGGCTAAAAACATGCTAAAAATCGACATTTTAGGTGCCAAAAAATCGATATCTCAAATTCAGTCCCAAAACACCCGAAAATTCGATATTTAGAGGTCCCAGAAGGTATCTGTACATTCCTACTCCGTGTTAGAGTATTTTCAAAATACAGGCCAAAAACATACTGAAAATCGATCTTTTAGGTGCCCGAAAGTCGATATGTGCATGCATCTTCTGTAACCGTTTATATCTCAAATTCTGGCCCTAAACACCAGAAAATTCGATATTTTGGGGTCCCAGAAGCGATCTGTACATGCCTCCTCTGTGTTAGAGTATTTTCAAAATTCAGGCCCAAAACATGCTGAAAATCGATATTTTTGGTGCCCAAAGTCAATATGTGCATGTATCTTCTGTACACGTTTATATCTCAAATTCAGGCTCAAAACACCAGAAAATTCAATATTTTGGGGTCCCAGAAGCAATCTGTACATGCCTACTCAGTGCTAGAATATTTTCAAAATATAGGCTAAAAACATGCTAAAAATCGATCTTTTAGGTGCCAAAAAGTCGATATCTCAAATTCAGTCCCAAAACACCCGAAAATTCGATATTTAGGGGTCCCAGTAGCGATCTGTACATGCCTACTCCGTGTTAGAGTATTTTCAAAATACATGCTAAAAACATACTGAAAATCGATCTTTTAGGTGCACAAAAGTCGATATGTGCATGCATCTTCAGTACCCGTTTATATCTCAAATTCAGGCTCAAAACACCCGAAAATTCAATATTTTGGGGTCCCAGAAGCAATCTGTACATGCCTACTCAGTGCTAGAATATTTTCAAAATATAGGCTAAAAACATGCTAAAAATCGATCTTTTAGGTGCCAAAAAGTCGATATCTCAAATTCAGTCCCAAAACACCCGAAAATTCGATATTTAGAGGTCCCAGAAGCGATCTGTACATGCCTACTCCGTGTTAGAGTATTTTCAAAATACATGCTCAAAACATACTGAAAATCGATCTTTTAGGTGCACAAAAGTCGATATGTGCATGCATCTTCAGTACCCGTTTATATCTCAAATTCAGGCTCAAAACACCCGAAAATTCAATATTTTGGGGTCCCAGAAGCGATCTGTACATGCCTACTCCGTGTTAGAGTATCTTCAAAATTCAGGCCCAAAACATGCTGAAAATCGATATTTTTGTTGCCCAAAGTCAATATGTGCATGTATCTTCTGTACCCGTTTATATCTCAAATTCAGGCTCAAAACACCCGAAAATTCAATATTTTGGGGTCCCAGAAGCAATCTGTACATGCCTACTCAGTGCTAGAATATTTTCAAAATATAGGCTAAAAACATGCTAAAAATCGATCTTTTAGGTGCCAAAAAGTCGATATCTCAAATTCAGTCCCAAAACACCCGAAAATTCGATATTTAGAGGTCCCAGAAGCGATCTGTACATGCCTACTCCGTGTTAGAGTATTTTCAAAATACATGCTCAAAACATACTGAAAATCGATCTTTTAGGTGCACAAAAGTCGATATGTGCATGCATCTTCAGTACCCGTTTATATCTCAAATTCAGGCTCAAAACACCCGAAAATTCAATATTTTGGGGTCCAAGAAGCAATCTGTACATGCCTACTCAGTGTTAGAGTATTTTTAAAATAAAGGCCCAAAACATGCTGAAAATCGATATTTTAGATGCCCAAAGTCAATATGTGCATGTATCTTCTGTACCCGTTTATATCTCAAATTCAGGCTCAAAACACCCGAAAATTCAATATTTTGGGGTCACTGAAGCAATCTGTACATGCCTACACAGTGCTAGAATATTTTCAAAATATAGGCTAAAAACATGCTAAAAATCGACATTTTAGGTGCCAAAAAATCGATATCTCAAATTCAGCCCCAAAACACCCGAAAATTCGATATTTAGAGGTCCTAGAAGGTATCTGTACATGCTTACTCCGTGTTAGAGTATTTTCAAAATACAGGCCAAAAACATACTGAAAATCGATCTTTTAGGTGCCCAAAAGTCGATATGTGCATGCATCTTCTGTACCCGTTTATATCTCAATTTCTGGCCCTAAACACCCGAAAATTCGATATTTTGGGGTACCAGAAGCGATCTGTACATGCCTACTCCGTGTTAGAGTATTTTCAAAATTCAGGCCCAAAACATGCTGAAAATCGATATTTTTGGTGCCCAAAGTCAATATGTGCATGTATCTTCTGTACCCGTTTATATCTCAAATTCAGGCTCAAAACACTCGAAAATTCAATATTTTGGGGTCCCAGAAGCAATCTGTACATGCCTACTCAGTACTAGAATATTTTCAAAATATAGGCTAAAAACATGCTAAAAATCGATCTTTTAGGTGCCAAAAAGTCGATATCTCAAATTCAGTCCCAAAACACCCGAAAATTCGATATTTAGGGGTCCCAGTAGCGATCTGTACATGCCTACTCCGTGTTAGAGTATTTTCAAAATACATGCTAAAAACATACTGAAAATCGATCTTTTAGGTGCACAAAAGTCGATATGTGCATGCATCTTCAGTACCCGTTTATATCTCAAATTCAGGCTCAAAACACCCGAAAATTCAATATTTTGGGGTCCCAGAAGCAATCTGTACATGCCTACTCAGTGTTAGAGTATTTTCAAAATATAGGCTAAAAACATGCTAAAAATCGATCTTTTAGGTGCCAAAAAGTCGATATCTCAAATTCAGTCCCAAAACACCCGAAAATTCGATATTTAGGGGTCCCAGTAGCGATCTGTACATGCCTACTCCGTGTTAGAGTATTTTCAAAATACAGGCCCAAAACATGCTGAAAATCGATATTTTAGATGCCCAAAGTCAATATGTGCATGTATCTTCTGTACCCGTTTATATCTCAAATTCAGGCTCAAAACACCCGAAAATTCAATATTTTGGGTTCCCAGAAGCAATCTGTACATGCCTACACAGTGCTAGAATATTTTCAAAATATAGGCTAAAAACATGCTAAAAATCGACATTTTAGGTGCCAATAAATCGATATCTCAAATTCAGTCCCAAAACACCCGAAAATTCGATATTTAGAGGTCCCAGAAGGTATCTGTACATGCCTACTCCGTGTTAGAGTATTTTCAAAATACAGGCCAAAAACATACTGAAAATCGATCTTTTAGGTGCCCAAAAGTCGATATGTGCATGCATCTTCTGTACCCGTTTATATCTCAAATTCTGGCCCTAAACACCCGAAAATTCGATATTTTGGGGTCCCAGAAGCGATCTGTACATGCCTACTCCGTGTTAGAGTATTTTCAAAATTCAGGCCCAAAACATGCTGAAAATCGATATTTTTGGTGCCCAAAGTCAATATGTGCATGTATCTTCTGTACCCGTTTATATCTCAAATTCAGGCTCAAAACACCCGAAAATTCAATATTTTGGGGTCCCAGAAGCAATCTGTACATGCCTACTCAGTGCTAGAATATTTTCAAAATATAGGCTAAAAACATGCTAAAAATCGATCTTTTAGGTGCCAAAAAGTCGATATCTCAAATTCAGTCCCAAAACACCCGAAAATTCGATATTTAGGGGTCCCAAAAGCGATCTGTACATGCCTACTCCGTGTTAGAGTATTTTCAAAATACATGCTCAAAACATACTGAAAATCGATCTTTTAGGTGCACAAAAGTCGATATGTGCATGCATCTTCAGTACCCGTTTATATCTCAAATTCAGGCTGAAAACACCCGAAAATTCAATATTTTGGGGTCCCAGAAGCGATCTGTACATGCCTACTCCGTGTTAGAGTATCTTCAAAATTCAGGCCCAAAACATGCTGAAAATCGATATTTTTGGTGCCCAAAGTCAATATGTGCATGTATCTTCTGTACCCGTTTATATCTCAAATTCAGGCTCAAAACACCCGAAAATTCAATATTTTGGGGTCCCAGAAGCAATCTGTACATGCCTACTCAGTGCTAGAATATTTTCAAAATATAGGCTAAAAACATGCTAAAAATCGATCTTTTAGTTGCCAAAAAGTCGATATCTCAAATTCAGTCCCAAAACACCCGAAAATTCGATATTTAGAGGTCCCAGAAGCGATCTGTACATGCCTACTCCGTGTTAGAGTATTTTCAAAATACATGCTCAAAACATACTGAAAATCGATCTTTTAGGTGCACAAAAGTCGATATGTGCATGCATCTTCAGTACCCGTTTATATCTCAAATTCAGGCTCAAAACACCCGAAAATTCAATATTTTGGGGTCCAAGAAGCAATCTGTACATGCCTACTCAGTGTTAGAGTATTTTCAAAATACAGGCCCAAAACATGCTGAAAATCGATATTTTAGATGCTCAAAGTCAATATGTGCATGTATCTTCTGTACCCGTTTATATCTCAAATTCAGGCTCAAAACACCCGAAAATTCAATATTTTGGGGTCCCAGAAGCAATCTGTACATGCCTACTCAGTGCTAGAATATTTTCAAAATATAGGCTAAAAACATGCTAAAAATCGATCTTTTAGGTGCCAAAAAGTCGATATCTCAAATTCAGTCCCAAAACACCCGAAAATTCGATATTTAGGGGTCCCAGTAGCGATCTGTACATGCCTACTCCGTGTTAGAGTATTTTCAAAATACATGCTAAAAACATACTGAAAATCGATCTTTTAGGTGCACAAAAGTCGATATGTGCATGCATCTTCAGTACCCGTTTATATCTCAAATTCAGGCTCAAAACACCCGAAAATTCAATATTTTGGGGTCCCAGAAGCAATCTGTACATGCCTACTCAGTGTTAGAGTATTTTCAAAATATAGGCTAAAAACATGCTAAAAATCGATCTTTTAGGTGCCAAAAAGTCGATATCTCAAATTCAGTCCCAAAACACCCGAAAATTCGATATTTAGGGGTCCCAGTAGCGATCTGTACATGCCTACTCCGTGTTAGAGTATTTTCAAAATACAGGCCCAAAACATGCTGAAAATCGATATTTTAGATGCCCAAAGTCAATATGTGCATGTATCTTCTGTACCCGTTTATATCTCAAATTCAGGCTCAAAACACCCGAAAATTCAATATTTTGGGTTCCCAGAAGCAATCTGTACATGCCTACACAGTGCTAGAATATTTTCAAAATATAGGCTAAAAACATGCTAAAAATCGACATTTTAGGTGCCAATAAATCGATATCTCAAATTCAGTCCCAAAACACCCGAAAATTCGATATTTAGAGGTCCCAGAAGGTATCTGTACATGCCTACTCCGTGTTAGAGTATTTTCAAAATACAGGCCAAAAACATACTGAAAATCGATCTTTTAGGTGCCCAAAAGTCGATATGTGCATGCATCTTCTGTACCCGTTTATATCTCAAATTCTGGCCCTAAACACCCGAAAATTCGATATTTTGGGGTCCCAGAAGCGATCTGTACATGCCTACTCCGTGTTAGAGTATTTTCAAAATTCAGGCCCAAAACATGCTGAAAATCGATATTTTTGGTGCCCAAAGTCAATATGTGCATGTATCTTCTGTACCCGTTTATATCTCAAATTCAGGCTCAAAACACCCGAAAATTCAATATTTTGGGGTCCCAGAAGCAATCTGTACATGCCTACTCAGTGCTAGAATATTTTCAAAATATAGGCTAAAAACATGCTAAAAATCGATCTTTTAGGTGCCAAAAAGTCGATATCTCAAATTCAGTCCCAAAACACCCGAAAATTCGATATTTAGGGGTCCCAAAAGCGATCTGTACATGCCTACTCCGTGTTAGAGTATTTTCAAAATACATGCTCAAAACATACTGAAAATCGATCTTTTAGGTGCACAAAAGTCGATATGTGCATGCATCTTCTGTACCCGTTTATATCTCAAATTCAGGCTGAAAACACCCGAAAATTCAATATTTTGGGGTCCCAGAAGCGATCTGTACATGCCTACTCCGTGTTAGAGTATCTTCAAAATTCAGGCCCAAAACATGCTGAAAATCGATATTTTTGGTGCCCAAAGTCAATATGTGCATGTATCTTCTGTACCCGTTTATATCTCAAATTCAGGCTCAAAACACCCGAAAATTCAATATTTTGGGGTCCCAGAAGCAATCTGTACATGCCTACTCAGTGCTAGAATATTTTCAAAATATAGGCTAAAAACATGCTAAAAATCGATCTTTTAGGTGCCAAAAAGTCGATATCTCAAATTCAGTCCCAAAACACCCGAAAATTCGATATTTAGAGGTCCCAGAAGCGATCTGTACATGCCTACTCCGTGTTAGAGTATTTTCAAAATACATGCTCAAAACATACTGAAAATCGATCTTTTAGGTGCACAAAAGTCGATATGTGCATGCATCTTCAGTACCCGTTTATATCTCAAATTCAGGCTCAAAACACCCGAAAATTCAATATTTTGGGGTCCAAGAAGCAATCTGTACATGCCTACTCAGTGTTAGAGTATTTTCAAAATACAGGCCCAAAACATGCTGAAAATCGATATTTTAGATGCTCAAAGTCAATATGTGCATGTATCTTCTGTACCCGTTTATATCTCAAATTCAGGCTCAAAACACCCGAAAATTCAATATTTTGGGGTCCCAGAAGCAATCTGTACATGCCTACACAGTGCTAGAATATTTTCAAAATATAGGCTAAAAACATGCTAAAAATCGACATTTTAGGTGCCAAAAAATCGATATCTCAAATTCAGTCCCAAAACACCCGAAAATTCGATATTTAGAGGTCCCAGAAGGTATCTGTACATTCCTACTCCGTGTTAGAGTATTTTCAAAATACAGGCCAAAAACATACTGAAAATCGATCTTTTAGGTGCCCAAAAGTCGATATGTGCATGCATCTTTTGTACCCGTTTATATCTCAAATTCTGGCCCTAAACACCAGAAAATTCGATATTTTGGGGTCCCAGAAGCGATCTGTACATGCCTACTCCGTGTTAGAGTTTTTTCAAAATTCAGGCCCAAAACATGCTGAAAATCGATATTTTTGGTGCCCAAAGTCAATATGTGCATGTTTCTTCTGTACCCGTTTATATCTCAAATTCAGGCTCAAAACACCCGAAAATTCAATATTTTGGGGTCCCAGAAGCAATCTGTACATGCCTACTCAGTGCTAGAATATTTTCAAAATATAGGCTAAAAACATGCTAAAAATCGATCTTTTAGGTGCCAAAAAGTCGATATCTCAAATTCAGTCCCAAAACACCCGAAAATTCGATATTTAGGGGTCCCAGTAGCGATCTGTACATGCCTACTCCGTGTTAGAGTATTTTCAAAATACATGCTCAAAACATACTGAAAATCGATCTTTTAGGTGCACAAAAGTCGATATGTGCATGCATCTTCAGTACCCGTTTATATCTCAAATTAAGGCTCAAAACACCCGAAAATTCAATATTTTGGGGTCCCAGAAGCGATCTGTACATGCCTACTCCGTGTTAGAGTATTTTCAAAATTCAGGCCCAAAACATGCTGAAAATCGACATTTTTGGTGCCCAAAGTCAATATGTGCATGTATCTTCTGTACCCGTTTATATCTCAAATTCAGGCTCAAAACACCCGAAAATTCAATATTTTGGGGTCCCAGAAGCAATCTGTACATGCCTACTCAGTGCTAGAATATTTTCAAAATATAGGCTAAAAACATGCTAAAAATCGATCTTTTAGGTGCCAAAAAGTCGATATCTCAAATTCAGTCCCAAAACACCCGAAAATTCGATATTTAGGGGTCCCAAAAGCGATCTGTACATGCCTACTCCGTGTTAGAGTATTTTCAAAATACATGCTCAAAACATACTGAAAATCGATCTTTTAGGTGCACAAAAGTCGATATGTGCATGCATCTTCAGTACCCGTTTATATCTCAAATTCAGGCTCAAAACACCCGAAAATTCAATATTTTGGGGTCCAAGAAGCAATCTGTACATGCCTACTCAGTGTTAGAGTATTTTCAAAATACAGGCCCAAAACATGCTGAAAATCGATATTTTAGATGCTCAAAGTCAATATGTGCATGTATCTTCTGTACCCGTTTATATCTCAAATTCAGGCTCAAAACACCCGAAAATTCAATATTTTGGGGTCCCAGAAGCAATCTGTACATGCCTACTCAGTGCTAGAATATTTTCAAAATATAGGCTAAAAACATGCTAAAAATCGATCTTTTAGGTGCCAAAAAGTCGATATCTCAAATTCAGTCCCAAAACACCCGAAAATTCGATATTTAGGGGTCCCAGAAGCGATCTGTACATGCCTACTCCGTGTTAGAGTATTTTCAAAATACATGCTCAAAACATACTGAAAATCGATCTTTTAGGTGCACAAAAGTCGATATGTGCATGCATCTTCAGTACCCGTTTATATCTCAAATTCAGGCTCAAAACACCCGAAAATTCAATATTTTGGGGTCCAAGAAGCAATCTGTACATGCCTACTCAGTGTTAGAGTATTTTCAAAATACAGGCCCAAAACATGCTGAAAATCGATATTTTTGGTGCCCAAAGTCAATATGTGCATGTATCTTCTGTACCCGTTTATATCTCAAATTCAGGCTCAAAACACCCGAAAATTCAATATTTTGGGGTCCCAGAAGCAATCTGTACATGCCTACTCAGTGCTAGAATATTTTCAAAATATAGGCTAAAAACATGCTAAAAATCGATCTTTTAGTTGCCAAAAAGTCGATATCTCAAATTCAGTCCCAAAACACCCGAAAATTCGATATTTAGGGGTCCCAGTAGCGATCTGTACATGCCTACTCCGTTTTAGAGTATTTTCAAAATACATGCTCAAAACATACTGAAAATCGATCTTTTAGGTGCACAAAAGTCGATATGTGCATGCATCTTCAGTACCCGTTTATATCTCAAATTAAGGCTCAAAACACCCGAAAATTCAATATTTTGGGGTCCCAGAAGCGATCTGTACATGCCTACTCCGTGTTAGAGTATTTTCAAAATTCAGGCCCAAAACATGCTGAAAATCGATATTTTTGGTGCCCAAAGTCAATATGTGCATGTATCTTCTGTACCCGTTTATATCTCAAATTCAGGCTCAAAACACCCGAAAATTCAATATTTTGGGGTCCCAGAAGCAATCTGTACATGCCTACTCAGTGCTAGAATATTTTCAAAATATAGGCTAAAAACATGCTAAAAATCGATCTTTTAGGTGCCAAAAAGTCGATATCTCAAATTCAGTCCCAAAACACCCGAAAATTCGATATTTAGGGGTCCCAAAAGCGATCTGTACATGCCTACTCCGTGTTAGAGTATTTTCAAAATACATGCTCAAAACATACTGAAAATCGATCTTTTAGGTGCACAAAAGTCGATATGTGCATGCATCTTCAGTACCCGTTTATATCTCAAATTCAGGCTCAAAACACCCGAAAATTCAATATTTTGGGGTCCAAGAAGCAATCTGGACATGCCTACTCAGTGTTAGAGTATTTTCAAAATACAGGCCCAAAACATGCTGAAAATCGATATTTTAGATGCTCAAAGTCAATATGTGCATGTATCTTCTGTACCCGTTTATATATCAAATAAAGGCTCAAAACACCCGAAAATTCAATATTTTGGGGTCCCAGAAGCAATCTGTACATGCCTACTCAGTGCTAGAATATTTTCAAAATATAGGCTAAAAACATGCTAAAAATCGATCTTTTAGGTGCCAAAAAGTCGATATCTCAAATTCAGTCCCAAAACACCCGAAAATTCGATATTTAGGGGTCCCAGAAGCGATCTGTACATGCCTACTCCGTGTTAGAGTATTTTCGAAATACATGCTCAAAACATACTGAAAATCGATCTTTTAGGTGCCCAAAAGTCGATATGTGCATGCATCTTCAGTACCCGTTTATATCTCAAATTCAGGCTCAAAACACCCGAAAATTCAATATTTTGGGGTCCAAGAAGCAATCTGTACATGCTTACTCAGTGTTAGAGTATTTTCAAAATACAGGCCCAAAACATGCTGAAAATCGATATTTTAGATGCTCAAAGTCAATATGTGCATGTATCTTCTGTACCCGTTTATATCTCAAATTCAGGCTCAAAACACCCGAAAATTCAATATTTTGGGGTCCCAGAAGCAATCTTTACATGCCTACACAGTGCTAGAATATTTTCAAAATATAGGCTAAAAACATGCTAAAAATCGACATTTTAGGTGCCAAAAAATCGATATCTCAAATTCAGTCCCAAAACACCCGAAAATTCGATATTTAGGGGTCCCAGTAGCGATCTGTACATGCCTACTCCGTGTTAGAGTATTTTCAAAATACATGCTCAAAACATACTGAAAATCGATCTTTTAGGTGCACAAAAGTCGATATGTGCATCCATCTTCAGTACCCGTTTATATCTCAAATTCAGGCTCAAAACACCCGAAAATTCAATATTTTGGGGTCCCAGAAGCAATCTGTACATGCCTACTCAGTGTTAGAGTATTTTCAAAATACAGGCCCAAAACATGCTGAAAATCGATATTTTAGATGCCCAAAGTCAATATGTGCATGTATCTTCTGTACCCGTTTATATCTCAAATTCAGGCTCAAAACACCCGAAAATTCAATATTTTGGGGTCCCAGAAGCAATCTGTACATGCCTACACAGTGCTAGAATATTTTCAAAATATAGGCTAAAAACATGCTAAAAATCGACATTTTAGGTGCCAAAAAATCGATATCTCAAATTCAGTCCCAAAATACCCGATTATTCGATATTTAGAGGTCCCAGAAGGTATCTGTACATGCCTACTCCGTGTTAGAGTATTTTCAAAATACAGGCCAAAAACATACTGAAAATCGATCTTTTAGGTGCCCAAAAGTCGATATGTGCATGCATCTTCTGTACCCGTTTATATCTCAAATTCTGGCCCTAAACACCCGAAAATTCGATATTTTGGGGTCCCAGAAGCGATCTGTACATGCATACTCCGTGTTAGAGTATTTTCAAAATTCAGGCCCAAAACATGCTGAAAATCGATATTTTTGGTGCCCAAAGTCAATATGTGCATGTATCTTCTGTACCCGTTTATATCTCAAATTCAGGCTCAAAACACCCGAAAATTCAATATTTTGGGGTCCCAGAAGCTATCTGTACATGCCTACTCAGTGCTAGAATATTTTCAAAATATAGGCTAAAAACATGCTAAAAATCGATCTTTTAGGTGCCAAAAAGTCGATATCTCAAATTCAGTCCCAAAACACCCAAAAATTCGATATTTAGAGGTCCCAGAAGCGATCTGTACATGCCTACTCCGTGTTAGAGTATTTTCAAAATACATGCTCAAAACATACTGAAAATCGATCGTTTAGGTGCACAAAAGTCGATATGTGCATGCATCTTCAGTACCCGTTTATATCTCAAATTCAGTCCCAAAACACCCGAAAATTCGATATTTAGAGGTCCCAGAAGGTATCTGTACATGCCTACTCCGTGTTAGAGTATTTTCAAAATACAGGCCAAAAACATACTGAAAATCGATCTTTTAGGTGCCCAAAAGTCGATATGTGCATGCATCTTCTGTAACCGTTTATATCTCAAATTCTGGCCCTAAACACCCGAAAATTCGATATTTTGGGGTCCCAGAAGCGATCTGTACATGCCTACTCCGTGTTAGAGTATTTTAAAAATTCAGGCCCTAAACATGCTGAAAATCGATATTTTTGGTGCCCAAAGTCAATATGTGCATGTATCTTCTGTACCCGTTTATATCTCAAATTCAGGATCAAAACACCCGAAAATTCAATATTTTCGGGTCCCAGAAGCAATCTGTACATGCCTACTCAGTGCTAGAATATTTTCAAAATATAGGCTAAAAACATGCTAAAAATCGATTATTTTAGGTGCCAAAAAGTCTATATCTCAAATTCAGTCCCAAAACACCCGAAAATTCGATATTTAGGGGTCCCAGAAGCGATCTGTACATGCCTACTCCGTGTTAGAGTATTTTCAAAATTCATGCTCAAAACATACTGGAAATCGATCTTTTAGGTGCACAAAAGTCGATATGTGCATGAATCTTCAGTACCCATTTATATCTCAAATTCAAGCTCAAAACACCCGAAAATTCAATATTTTGGGGTCCCAGAAGCAATCTGTACATGCCTACTCAGTGTTAGAGTATTTTCAAAATACAGGCCCAAAATATGCTGAAAATCGATATTTTAGATGCCCAAAGTCAATATGTGCATGTATCTTCTGTACCCGTTTATATCTCAAATTCAGGCTCAAAACACCCGAAAATTCAATATTTTGGGGTCCCAGAAGCAATCTGTACATGCCTACACAGTGCTAGAATATTTTCAAAATATAGGCTAAAAACATGCTAAAAATCGACATTTTAGGTGCCAAAAAATCGATATCTCAAATTCAGTCCCAAAACACCCGAAAATTCGATATTTAGAGGTCCCAGAAGGTATCTGTACATGCCTACTCCGTGTTAGAGTATTTTCAAAATACAGGCCAAAAACATACTGAAAATCGTTCTTTTAGGTGCCCAAAAGTCGATATGTGCATGCATTTTCTGTACCCGTTTATATCTCAAATTCTGGCCCTAAACACCCGAAAATTCGATATTTTGGGGTCCCAGAAGCGATCTGTACATGCCTACTCCGTGTTAGAGTATTTTCAAAATTCAGGCCCAAAACATGCTGAAAATCGATATTTTTGGTGCCCAAAGTCAATATGTGCATGTATCTTCTGTACCCGTTTATATCTCAAATTCAGGCTCAAAACACCCGAAAATTCAATATTTTGGGGTTCCAGAAGCAATCTGTACAGTGCTAGAATATTTTCAAAATATAGGCTAAAAACATGCTAAAAATCGATCTTTTATGTGCCAAAAAGTCGATATCTCAAATTCAGTCCCAAAACACCCGAAAATTCGATATTTAGGGGTCCCAGTAGCGATCTGTACATGCCTACTCCGTGTTAGAGTATTTTCAAAATACATGCTCAAAACATACTGAAAATCGATCTTTTAGGTGCACAAAAGTCGATATGTGCATGCATCTTCAGTACCCGTTTATATCTCAAATTCAGGCTCAAAACACCCGAAAATTCAATATTTTGGTTTCTCAGAAGCAATCTGTACATGCCTACTCAGTGTTAGAGTATTTTCAAAATACAGGCCCAAAACATGCTGAAAATCGATATTTTAGATGCCCAAAGTCAATATGTGCATGTATCTTCTGTACCTGTTTATATCTCAAATTCAGGCTCAAAACACCCGAAAATTCAATATTTTGGGGTCCCAGAAGCAATCTGTACATGCCTACACAGTGCTAGAATATTTTCAAAATATAGGCTAAAAACATGCTAAAAATCGATCTTTTAGGTGCCAAAAAGTCGATATCACAAATTCAGTCCCAAAACACCCCAAAATTCGATATTTAGAGGTCCCAGAAGGTATCTGTACATGCCTACTCCGTGTTAGAGTATTTTCATAATACAGGCCAAAAACATACTGAAAGTCGATCTTTTAGGTGCCCAAAAGTCGATATGTGCATGCATCTTCTGTACCCGTTTATATCTCAAATTCAGGCTCAAAACACCCGTAAATTCAATATTTTGGGGTCCCAGAAGCAATCTGTACATGCCTACTCAGTGCTAGAATATTTTCAAAATATAGGCTAAAAACATGCTAAAAATCGATCTTTTAGGTGCCAAAAAGTCGATATCTCAAATTCAGTCCCAAAACACCCGAAAATTCGATATTTAGGGGTCCCAGAAGCGATCTGTACATGCCTACTCCGTGTTAGAGTATTTTCGAAATACATGCTCAAAACATACTGAAAATCGATATTTTAGATGCTCAAAGTCAATATGTGCATGTATCTTCTGTACCCGTTTATATCTCAAATTCAGGCTCAAAACACCCGAAAATTCAATATTTTGGGGTCCCAGAAGCAATCTTTACATGCCTACACAGTGCTAGAATATTTTCAAAATATAGGCTAAAACCATGCTAAAAATCGACATTTTAGGTGCCAAAAAATCGATATCTCAAATCCAGTCCCAAAACACCCGAAAATTCGATATTTAGAGGTCCCAGAAGGTATCTGTACATTCCTACTCCGTGTTAGAGTATTTTCAAAATACAGGCCAAAAACATACTGAAAATCGATCTTTTAGGTGCCCAAAAGTCGATATGTGCATGCATCTTCTGTACCCGTTTATATCTCAAATTCTGGCCCTAAACACCCGAAAATTCGATATTTTAGGGTCCCAGAAGCGATCTGTACATGCCTACTCCGTGTTAGAGTATTTTCAAAATTCAGGCCCAAAACATGCTGAAAATCGATATTTTTGGTCCCCAAAGTCAATATGTGCATGTATCTTCTGTACCCGTTTATATCTCAAATTCAGGCTCAAAACACCCGAAAATTCAATATTTTGGGGTCCCAGAAGCAATCTGTACATGCCTACTCAGTGCTAGAATATTTTCAAAATATAGGCTAAAAACATGCTAAAAATCGATCTTTTAGGTGCCAAAAAGTCGATATCTCAAATTCAGTCCCAAAACACCCGAAAATTCGATATTTAGGGGTCCCAGTAGCGATCTGTACATGCCTACTCCGTGTTAGAGTATTTTCAAAATACATGCTCAAAACATACTGAAAATCGATCTTTTAGGTGCACAAAAGTCGATATGTGCATGTATCTTCTGTACCCGTTTATATCTCAAATTCAGGCTCAAAACACCCGAAAATTCAATATTTTGGGGTCCCAGAAGCAATCTGTACATGCCTACACAGTGCTAGAATATTTTCAAAATATAGGCTAAAAACATGCTAAAAATCGACATTTTAGGTGCCAAAAAATCGATATCTCAAATTCAGTCCCAAAACACCCGAAAATTCGATATTTAGAGGTCCCAGAAGGTATCTGTACATGCCTACTCCGTGTTAGAGTTTTTTCAAAATACAGGCCAAAAACATACTGAAAATCGATCTTTTAGGTGCCCAAAAGTCGATATGTGCATGCATCATCTGTACCCGTTTATATCTCAAATTCTGGCCCTAAACACCCGAAAATTCGATATTTTGGGGTCCCAGAAGCGATCTGTACATGCCTACTCCGTGTTAGAGTATTTTCAAAATTCAGGCCCAAAACATGCTGAAAATCGATATTTTTGGTGCCTAAAGTCAATATGTGCATGTATCTTCTGTACCCGTTTATATCTCAAATTCAGGCTCAAAACACCCGAAAATTCAATATTTTGGGGTCCCAGAAGCAATCTGTACATGCCTACTCAGTGCTAGAATATTTTCAAAATATAGGCTAAAAACATGCTAAAAATCGATCTTTTAGGTGCCAAAAAGTCGATATCTCAAATTCAGTCCCAAAACACCCGAAAATTCGATATTTAGGGGTCCCAGTAGCGATCTGTACATTCCTACTCCGTGTTAGAGTATTTTCAAAATACATGCACAAAACATACTGAAAATCGATCTTTTAGGTGCACAAAAGTCGATATGTGCATGCATCTTCAGTACCCGTTTATATCTCAAATTCAGGCTCAAAACTCCCGAAAATTCAATATTTTGGTTTCCCAGAAGCAATCTGTACATGCCTAGTCAGTGTTAGAGTATTTTCAAAATACAGGCCCAAAAAATGCTGAAAATCAATATTTTAGATGCCCAAAGTCAATATGTGCATGTATCTTCTGTACCTGTTTATATCTCAAATTCAGGCTCAAAACACCCGAAAATTCAATATTTTGGGGTCCCAGAAGCAATCTGTACATGCCTACACAGTACTAGAATATTTTCAAAATATAGGCTAAAAACATGCTAAAAATCGACATTTTAGGTGCCAAAAAATCGATTTCTCAAATTCAGTCCCAAAACACCCGAAAATTCGATATTTAGAGGTCCCAGAAGGTATCTGTACATGCCTACTCCGTGTTAGAGTATTTTCAAAATACAGGCCAAAAACATACTGAAAGTCGATCTTTTAGGTGCCCAAAAGTCGATATGTGCATGCATCTTCTGTACCCGTTTATATCTCAAATTCAGGCTCAAAACACCCGAAAATTCAATATTTTGGGGTCCCAGAAGCAATCTGTACATGCCTACTCAGTGCTAGAATATTTTCAAAATATAGGCTAAAAACATGCTAAAAATCGATCTTTTAGGTGCCAAAAAGTCGATATCTCAAATTCAGTCCCAAAACACCCGAAAATTCGATATTTAGGGGTCCCAGTAGCGATCTGTACATGCCTACTCCGTGTTAGAGTATTTTCAAAATACAGGCCAAAAACATACTGAAAATCGATCTTTTAGGTGCACAAAAGTCGATATGTGCATGCATCATCTGTACCCGTTTATATCTCAATTTCTGGCCCTAAACACCCGAAAATTCGATATTTTGGGGTCCCAGAAGCGATCTGTACATGCCTACTCCGTGTTAGAGTATTTTCAAAATTCAGGCCCAAAACATGCTGAAAATCGATATTTTTGGTGCCCAAAGTCAATATGTGCATGTATCTTCTGTACCCGTTTATATCTCAAATTCAGGCTCAAAACACCCGAAAATTCAATATTTTGGGGTCCCAGAAGCTATCTGTACATGCCTACTCAGTGCTAGAATATTTTCAAAATATAGGCTAAAAACATGCTAAAAATCGATCTTTTAGGTGCCAAAAAGTCGATATCTCAAATTCAGTCCCAAAACACCCGAAAATTCAATATTTTGGGGTCCCAGAAGCAATCTGTACATGCCTACTCAGTGTTAGAGTATTTTCAAAATACAGGCCCAAAATATGCTGAAAATCGATATTTTAGATGCCCAAAGTCAATATGTGCATGTATCTTCTGTACCCGTTTATATCTCAAATTCAGGCTCAAAACACCCGAAAATTCAATATTTTGGGGTCCCAGAAGCAATCTGTACATGCCTACACAGTGCTAGAATATTTTCAAAATATAGGCTAAAAACATGCTAAAAATTGACATTTTAGGTGCCAAAAAATCGATATCTCAAATTCCGTCCCAAAACACCCGAAAATTCGATATTTAGAGGTCCCAGAAGGTATCTGTACATGCCTACTCCGTGTTAGAGTATTTTCAAAATACAGGCCAAAAACATACTGAAAATCGATCTTTTAGGTGCCCAAAAGTCGATATGTGCATGCATCTTCTGTACCCGTTTATATCTCAAATTCTGGCCCTAAACACCCGAAAATTCGATATTTTGGGGTCCCAGAAGGGATCTGTACATGCCTACTCCGTGTTAGAGTATTTTCAAAATTCAGGCCCAAAACATGCTGAAAATCGATATTTTTGGTGCCCAAAGTCAATATGTGCATGTATCTTCTGTACCCGTTTATATCTCAAATTCAGGCTCAAAACACCCGAAAATTCAATATTTTGGGGTCCCAGAAGCAATCTGTACATGCCTACTCAGTGCTAGAATATTTTCAAAATATAGGCTAAAAACATGCTAAAAATCGATCTTTTAGGTGCCAAAAAGTCGATATCTCAAATTCAGTTCCAAAACACCCGAAAATTCGATATTTAATGGTCCCAGTAGCGATCTGTACATGCCTACTCCGTGTTAGAGTATTTTCAAAATACATGCTCAAAACATACTGAAAATCGATATTTTAGATGCCCAAAGTCAATATGTGCATGTATCTTCTGTACCCGTTTATATCTCAAATTCAGGCTCAAAACACCCGAAAATTCAATATTTTGGGGTCCCAGAAGCAATCTGTACATGCCTACACAGTGCTAGAATATTTTCAAAATATAGGCTAAAAACATGCTAAAAATCGACATTTTAGGTGCCAAAAAATCGATATCTCAAATTCAGTCCCAAAACACCCGAAAATTCGATATTTAGACGACTGGGACCTCTAAATATCGAATGTTCGGGTGTTTTGGGACTGAATTTGAGATATCGATTTTTTGGCACCTAAAATGTCGATTTTTAGCATGTTTTTAGCCTATATTTTGAAAATATTCTGCCTACTCCGTGTTAGAGTATTTTCAAAATACAGGCCAAAAACATACTGAAAATCGATCTTTTAGGTGCCCAAAAGTCGATATGTGCATGCATCTTCTGTACCCGTTTATATCTCAAATTCTGGCCCTAAACACCCGAAAATTCGATATTTTGGGGTCCCAGAAGAGATCTGTACATGCCTACTCCGTGTTAGAGTATTTTCAAAATTCAGGCCCTAAACATGCTGAAAATCGATATTTTTGGTGCCCAAAGTCAATATGTGCATGTATCTTCTGTACCCGTTTATATCTCAAATTCAGGATCAAAACACCCGAAAATTCATTATTTTCGGGTTCCAGAAGCAATCTGTACATGCCTACTCAGTGCTAGAATATTTTCAAAATATAGGCTAAAAACATGCTAAAAATCGATCTTTTAGGTGCCAAAAAGTCGATATCTCAAATTCAGTCCCAAAACACCCGAAAATTCGATATTTAGGGGTCCCAGAAGCGATCTGTACATGCCTACTCCGTGTTAGAGTATTTTCAAAATTCATGCTCAAAACATACTGAAAATCGATCTTTTAGGTGCACAAAAGTCGATATGTGCATGCATCTTCAGTACCCATTTATATCTCAAATTCAAGCTTAAAACACCCGAAAATTCAATATTTTGGGGTCCCAGAAGCAATCTGTACATGCCTACTCAGTGTTAGAGTATTTTCAAAATACAGGCCCAAAATATGCTGAAAATCGATATTTTAGATGCCCAAAGTCAATATGTGCATGTATCTTCTGTACCCGTTTATATCTCAAATTCAGGCTCAAAACACCCGAAAATTCAATATTTTGGGGTCCCAGAAGCAATCTGTACATGCCTACACAGTGCTAGAATATTTTCAAAATATAGGCTAAAAACATGCTAAAAATCGACATTTTAGGTGCCAAAAAATCGATATCTCAAATTCAGTCCCAAAACACCCGAAAATTCGATATTTCAAGGTCCCAGAAGGTATCTGTACATGCCTACTCCGTGTTAGAGTATTTTCAAAATACAGGCCAAAAACATACTGAAAATCGATCTTTTAGGTGCCCAAAAGTCGATATGTGCATGCATCTTCTGTACCTGTTTATATCTCAAATTCTGGCCGTAAACACCCGAAAATTCGATTTTTTGGGGTCCCAGAAGCGATCTGTACATGCCTACTCCGTGTTAGAGTATTTTCAAAATTCAGGCCCAAAACATGCTGAAAATCGATATTTTTGGTGCCCAAAGTCAATATGTGCATGTATCTTCTGTACCCGTTTATATCTCAAATTCAGGCTCAAAACACCCGAAAATTCAATATTTTGGGGTCCCAGAAGCAATCTGTACATGCCTACTCAGTGCTAGAATATTTTCAAAATATAGGCTAAAAACATGCTAAAAATCGATCTTTTAGGTGCCAAAAAGTCGATATCTCAAATTCAGTCCCAAAACACCCGAAAATTCGATATTTAGGGGTCCCAGTAGCGATCTGTACATGCCTACTCCGTGTTAGAGTATTTTCAAAATTCAGGCCCAAAACATGCTGAAAATCGATATTTTTGGTGCCCAAAGTCAATATGTGCATGTATCTTCTGTACCCGTTTATATCTCAAATTCAGGCTCAAAACACCCGAAAATTCAATATTTTGGGGTCCCAGAAGCAATCTGTACATGCCTACACAGTGCTAGAATATTTTCAAAATATAGGCTAAAAACATGCTAAAAATCGACATTTTAGGTGCCAAAAAATCGATATCTCAAATTCAGTCCCAAAACACCCGAAAATTCGATATTTAGACGACTGGGACCTCTAAATATCGAATGTTCGGGTGTTTTGGGACTGAATTTGAGATATCGATTCTTTGGCACCTAAAATGTCGATTTTTAGCATGTTTTTAGCCTATATTTTGAAAATATTCTGCCTACTCCGTGTTAGAGTATTTTCAAAATACAGGCCAAAAACATACTGAAAATCGATCTTTTAGGTGCCCAAAAGTCGATATGTGCATGCATCTTCTGTACCCGTTTATATCTCAAATTATGGCCCTAAACACCCGAAAATTCGATATTTTGGGGTCCCAGAAGCGATCTGTACATGCCTACTCCGTGTTAGAGTATTTTCAAAATTCAGGCCCTAAACATGCTGAAAATCGATATTTTTGGTGCCCAAAGTCAATATGTGCATGTATCTTCTGTACCCGTTTATATCTCAAATTCAGGATCAAAACACCCGAAAATTCAATATTTTCGGGTCCCAGAAGCAATCTGTACATGCCTACTCAGTGCTAGAATATTTTCAAAATATAGGCTAAAAACATGCTAAAAATCGATCTTTTAGGTGCCAAAAAGTCGATATCTCAAATTCAGTCCCAAAACACCCGAAAATTCGATATTTAGGGGTCCCAGAAGCGATCTGTACATGCCTACTCCGTGTTAGAGTATTTTCAAAATTCATGCTCAAAACATACTGAAAATCGATCTTTTAGGTGCACAAAAGTCGATATGTGCATGCATCTTCAGTACCCATTTATATCTCAAATTCAAGCTCAAAACACCCGAAAATTCAATATTTTGGGGTCCCAGAAGCAATCTGTACATGCCTACACAGTGCTAGAATATTTTCAAAATATAGGCTAAAAACATGCTAAAAATCGACATTTTAGGTGCCAAAAAATCGATATCTCAAATTCAGTCCCAAAACACCCGAAAATTCGATATTTAGAGGTCCCAGAAGGTATCTGTACATGCCTACTCCGTGTTAGAGTATTTTCAAAATACAGGCCAAAAACATACTGAAAATCGATCTTTTAGGTGCCCAAAAGTCGATATGTGCATGCATCTTCTGTACCTGTTTATATCTCAAATTATGGCCCTAAACACCCGAAAATTCGATATTTTGGGGTACCAGAAGCGATCTGTACATGCCTACTCCGTGTTAGAGTATTTTCAAAATTCAGGCCCAAAACATGCTGAAAATCGATATTTTTGGTGCCTAAAGTCAATATGTGCATGTATCTTCTGTACCCGTTTATATCTCAAATTCAGGCTCAAAACACCCGAAAATTCAATATTTTGGGGTCCCAGAAGCAATCTGTACAGTGCTAGAAAATTTTTAAAATATAGGCTAAAAAAACATGTTAAAAATCGATCTTTTAGGTGCCAAAAAGTCGATATCTCAAGTTCAGTCCCAAAACACCCGAAAATTCGATATTTAGAGGTCCCAAAAGCGATCTGTACATGCCTACTCCGTGTTAGAGTATTTTCAAAATACATGCTCAAAACATACTGAAAATCGATCTTTTAGGTGCACAAAAGTCGATATGTGCATGCATCTTCAGTACCCGTTTATATCTCAAATTCAGGCTCAAAACACCCGAAAATTCAATATTTTGGGGTCCCAGAAGCAATCTGTACATGCCTACTCAGTGTTAGAGTATTTTCAAAATACAAGCCAAAAACATGCTGAAAATCGATATTTTAGATGCCCAAAGTCAATATGTGCATGTATCTTCTGTACCCGTTTATATCTCAAATTCAGGCTCAAAACACCCGAAAATTCAATATTTTGGGGTCCCAGAAGCAATCTGTACATGCCTACACATGCCTAGAATATTTTCAAAATATAGGATAAAAACATGCTAAAAATCGACATTTTAGGTGCCAAAAAATCGATATCTCAAATTCAGTCCCAAAACACCCGAAAATTCGATATTTAGACGTGTGGGACCTCTAAATATCGAATGTTCGGGTGTTTTGGGACTGAATTTGAGATATCGATTTTTTGGCACCTAAAATGTCGATTTTTAGCATGTTTTTAGCCTATATTTTGAAAATATTCTGCCTACTCCGTGTTAGAGTATTTTCAAAATACAGGCCAAAAAACATACTGAAAATCGATCTTTTAGGTGCCCAAAAGTCGATATGTGCATGCATCTTCTGTACCCGTTTATATCTCAAATTCTGGCCCTAAACACCCGAAAATTCGATATTTTGGGGTCCCAGAAGCGATCTGTACATGCCTACTCCGTGTTAGAGTATTTTCAAAATGCAGGCCCTAAACATGCTGAAAATCGATATTTTTGGTGCCCAAAGTCAATATGTGCATGTATCTCCTGTACCCGTTTATATCTCAAATTCAAGATCAAAACCCCCGAAAATTCAATATTTTCGGGTCCCAGAAGCAATCTGTACATGCCTACACAGTGCTAGAATATTTTCAAAATATACGCTAAAAACATGCTAAAAATCGATCTTTTAGGTGCCAAAAAGTCGATATCTCAAATTCAGTCCCAAAACACCCGAAAATTCGATATTTAGGGGTCCCAGAAGCGATCTGTACATGCCTACTCCGTGTTAGAGTATTTTCAAAATTCATGCTCAAAACATACTGAAAATCGATCTTTTAGGTGCACAAAAGTCGATATGTGCATGCATCTTCAGTACCCATTTATATCTCAAATTCAAGCTCAAAACACCCGAAAATTCAATATTTTGGGGTCCCAGAAGCAATCTGTACATGCCTACTCAGTGTTAGAGTATTTTCAAAATACAGGCCCAAAACATGCTGAAAATCGATATTTTAGATGCCCAAAGTCAATATGTGCATGTATCTTCTGTACCCGTTTCTATCTCAAATTCAGGCTCAAAACACCCGAAAATTCAATATTTTGGGGTCCCAGAAGCAATCTGTACATGCCTACACAGTGCTAGAATATTTTCAAAATATAGGCTAAAAACATGCCAAAAAATCGATATCTCAAATTCAGTCCCAAAACACCCGAAAATTCGATATTTAGAGGTCCCAGAAGGTATCTGTACATGCCTACTCCGTGTTAGAGTATTTTCAAAATACAGGCCAAAAACATACTGAAAATCGATCTTTTAGGTGCCCAAAAGTCGATATGTGCATGCATCTTCTGTACCCGTTTATATCTCAAATTCTGGCCCTAAACACCCGAAAATTCGATATTTTGGGGTCCCAGAAGCGATCTGTACATGCCTACTCCGTGTTAGAGTATTTTCAAAATTCAGGCCCAAAACATGCTGAAAATCGATATTTTTGGTGCCCAAAGTCAATATGTGCATGTATCTTCTGTACCCGTTTATATCTCAAATTCAGGCTCAAAACACCCGAAAATTCAATATTTTGGGGTCCCAGAAGCAATCTGTACATGCCTACTCAGTGCTAGAATATTTTCAAAATATAGGCTAAAAACATGCTAAAAATCGATCTTTTAGGTGCCAAAAAGTCGATATCTCAAATTCAGTCCCAAAACACCCGAAAATTCGATATTTAGGGGTCCCAAAAGCGATCTGTACATGCCTACTCCGTGTTAGAGTATTTTCAAAATACATGCTCAAAACATACTGAAAATCGATCTTTTAGGTGCACAAAAGTCGATATGTGCATGCATCTTCAGTACCCGTTTATATCTCAAATTCAGGCTCAAAACACCCGAAAATTCAATATTTTGGGGTCCCAGAAGCAATCTGTACATGCCTACTCAGTGTTAGAGTATTTTCAAAATACAGGCCCAAAACATGCTGAAAATCGATATTTTAGATGCCCAAAGTCAATATGTGCATGTATCTTCTGTACCCGTTTATATCTCAAATTCAGGCTCAAAACACCCGAAAATTAAATATTTTGGGGTCCCAGAAGCAATCTGTACATGCCTACACAGTGCTAGAATATTTTCAAAATATAGGCTAAAAACATGCTAAAAATCGATATTTTAGGTGCCAAAAAATCGATATCTCAAATTCAGTCCCAAAACACCCGAAAACTCGATATTTAGAGGTCCCAGAAGGTATTTGTACATGCTTACTCCGTGTTAGAGTATTTTCAAAATACAGGCCAAAAACATACTGAAAATCGATCTTTTAGGTGCCCAAAAGTCGATATGTGCATGCATCTTCTGTACCCGTTTATATCTCAATTTCTGGCCCTAAACACCCGAAAATTCGATATTTTGGGGTCCCAAAAGCGATCTGTACATGCCTACTCCGTGTTAGAGTATTTTCAAAATTCAGGCCCAAAACATGCTGAAAATCGATATTTTTGGTGCCCAAAGTCAATATGTGCATGTATCTTCTGTACCCGTTTATATCTCAAATTCAGGCTCAAAACACCCGAAAATTCAATATTTTGGGGTCCCAGAAGCAATCTGTACATGCCTACTCAGTGCTAGAATATTTTCAAAATATAGGCTAAAAACATGCTAAAAATCGACATTTTAGGTGCCAAAAAATCGATATCTCAAATTCAGTCCCAAAACACCCGAAAATTCGATATTTAGACGTCTGGGACCTCTAAATATCGAATGTTCGGGTGTTTTGGGACTGAATTTGAGATATCGATTTTTTGGCACCTAAAATCTCGATTTTTAGCATGTTTTTAGCCTATATTTTGAAAATATTCTGCCTACTCCGTGTTAGAGTATTTTCAAAATACAGGCCAAAAACATACTGAAAATCGATCTTTTAGGTGCCCAAAAGTCGATATGTGCATGCATCTTCTGTACCCGTTTATATCTCAAATTCAGGCTCAAAAAACCCGAAAATTCAATATTTTGGGGTCCCAGAAGCAATCTGTACATGCCTACTCAGTGCTAGAATATTTTCAAAATATAGGCTAAAAACATGCTAAAAATCGATCTTTTAGGTGCCAAAACGTCGATATCTCAAATTCAGTCCCAAAACACCCGAAAATTCGATATTTAGGGGTCCCAGAAGCGATCTGTACATGCCTACTCCGTGTTAGAGTATTTTCAAAATACATGCTCAAAACATACTGAAAATCGATCATTTAGGTGCCCAAAAGTCGATATGTGCATGCATCTTCTGTACCCGTTTATATCTCAAATTCAGGCTCAAAACACCCAAAAATTCAATATTTTGGGGTCCCAGAAGCAATCTGTACATGCCTACTCCGTGTTAGAGTATTTTCAAAATACATGCTCAAAACATACTGAAAATCGATCTTTTAGGTGCCCAAAAGTCGATATGTGCATGCATCTTCTGTACCCGTTTATATCTCAAATTCTGGCCCTAAACACCCGAAAATTCGATATTTTGGGGTCCCAGAAGCGATCTGTACATGCCTACTCCGTGTTAGAGTATTTTCAAAATTCAGGCCCAAAACATGCTGAAAATCGATATTTTTGGTGCCCAAAGTCAATATGTGCATGTATCTTCTGTACCCGTTTATATCTCAAATTCAGGCTCAAAACACCCGAAAATTCAATATTTTGGGGTCCCAGAAGCAATCTGTACATGCCTAATCAGTGCTAGAATATTTTCAAAATATAGGCTAAAAACATGCTAAAAATCGATCTTTTAAGTGCCAAAAAGTCGATATCTCAAATTCAGTCCCAAAACACCCGAAAATTCGATATTTAGGGGTCCCAGTAGCGATCTGTACATGCCTACTCCGTGTTAGAGTATTTTCAAAATACATGCTCAAAACATACTGAAAATCGATCTTTTAGGTGCACAAAAGTCGATATGTGCATGCATCTTCAGTACCCGTTTATATCTCAAATTCAGGCTCAAAACTCCCGAAAATTCAATATTTTGGGGTCCCAGAAGCAATCTGTACATGCCTACTCAGTGTTAGAGTATTTTCAAAATACAGGCCCAAAACATGCTGAAAATCGATATTTTAGATGCCCAAAGTCAATATGTGCATGTATCTTCTGTACCCGTTTATATCTCAAATTCAGGCTCAGAACACCCGAAAATTCAATATTTTGGGGTCCCAGAAGCAATCTGTACAGTGCTAGAATATTTTCAAAATATAGGCTAAAAAAACATGTTAAAAATCGATCTTTTAGGTGCCAAAAAGTCGAAATCTCAAATTCAGTCCCAAAACACCCGAAAATTCGATATTTAGAGGTCCCAAAAGCGATCAGTACATGCCTACTCCGTGTTAGAGTATTTTCAAAATACATGCTCAAAACATACTGAAAATCGATCTTTTAGGTGCACAAAAGTCGATATGTGCATGCATCTTCAGTACCCGTTTATATCTCAAATTCAGGCTCAAAACACCCGAAAATTCAATATTTTGGGGTCCCAGAAGCAATCTGTACATGCCTACTCAGTGTTAGAGTATTTTCAAAATACAAGCCTAAAACATGCTGAAAATCGATATTTTAGATGCCCAATGTGCATGTATCTTCTGTACCCGTTTATATCTCAAATTCAGGCTCAAAACACCCGAAAATTCAATATTTTGGGGTCCCAGAAGCAATCTGTACATGCCTACACAGTGCTAGAATATTTTCAAAATATAGGCTAAAAACATACTGAAAATCGATCTTTTAGGTGCCAAAAAATCGATATCTCAAATTCAGTCCCAAAACACCCGAAAATTCGATATTTAGACGTGTGGGACCTCTAAATATCGAATGTTTGGGTGTTTTGGGACTGAATTTGAGATATCGATTTTTTGGCACCTAAAATGTCGATTTTTAGCATGTTTTTAGCCTATATTTTGAAAATATTCTGCCTACTCCGTGTTAGAGTATTTTCAAAATACAGGCCAAAAACATACTGAAAATCGATCTTTTAGGTGCCCAAAAGTCGATATGTGCATGCATCTTCTGTACCCGTTTATATCTCAAATTCTGGCCCTAAACACCCGAAAATTCGATATTTTGGGGTCCCAGAAGCAATATGTACATGCCTACTCCGTGTTAGAGTATTTTCAAAATTCAGGCCCAAAACATGCTGAAAATCGATATTTTTGGTGCCCAAAGTCAATATGTGCATGTATCTTCTGTACCCGTTTATATCTCAAATTCAGGCTCAAAACACCCGAAAATTCAATATTTTGGGGTCCCAGAAGCAATCTGTACAGTGCTAGAATATTTTCAAAATATAGGCTAAAAACATGCTAAAAATCGATCTTTTAGGTGCCAAAAAGTCGATATCTCAAATTCAGTCCCAAAACACCCGAAAATTCGATATTTAGGGGTCCCAAAAGCGATCTGTACATGCCTACTCCGTGTTAGAGTATTTTCAAAATACATGCTCAAAACATACTGAAAATCGATCTTTTAGGTGCACAAAAGTCGATATGTGCATGCATCTTCAGTACCCGTTTATATCTCAAATTCAGGCTCAAAACACCCGAAAATTCAATATTTTGGGGTCCCAGAAGCAATCTGTACATGCCTACTCAGTGTTAGAGTATTTTCAAAATACAGGCCCAAAACATGCTGAAAATCGATATTTTAGATGCCCAAAGTCAATATGTGCATGTATCTTCTGTACCCGTTTATATCTCAAATTCAGGCTCAAAACACCCGAAAATTCAATATTTTGGGGTCCCAGAAGCAATCTGTACATGCCTACACAGTGCTAGAATATTTTCAAAATATAGGCTAAAAACATGATAAAACTCGACATTTTAGGTGCCAAAAAATCGATATCTCAAATTCAGTCCCAAAACACCCGAAAATTCGATATTTAGAGGTCCCAGAAGGTATTTGTACATGCTTACTCCGTGTTAGAGTATTTTCAAAATACAGGCCAAAAACATACTGAAAATCGATCTTTTAGGTGCCCAAAAGTCGATATGTGCATGCATCTTCTGTACCCGTTTATATCTCAATTTCTGGCCCTAAACACCCGAAAATTCGATATTTTGGGGTCCCAAAAGCGATCTGTACATGCCTACTCCGTGTTAGAGTATTTTCAAAATTCAGGCCCAAAACATGCTGAAAATCGATATTTTTGGTGCCCAAAGTCAATATGTGCATGTATCTTCTGTACCCGTTTATATCTCAAATTCAGGCTCAAAACACCCGAAAATTCAATATTTTGGGGTCCCAGAAGCAATCTGTACATGCATACTCAGTGCTAGAATATTTTCAAAATATAGGCTAAAAACATGCTAAAAATCGATCTTTTAGGTGCCAAAAAGTCGATATCTCAAATTCAGTCCCAAAACACCCGAAAATTCGATATTTAGGGGTCCCAGAAGCGATCTGTACATTCCTACTCCGTGTTAGAGTATTTTCAAAATACAGGCCAAAAACATACTGAAAATCGATCTTTTAGGTGCCCAAAAGTCGATATGTGCATGCATCTTCTGTACCCGTTTATATCTCAAATTCTGGCTCTAAACACCCGAAAATTCGATATTTTGGGGTCCCAGAAGCGATCTGTACATGCCTACTTCGTGTTAGAGTATTTTCAAAATTCAGGCCCAAAACATGCTGAAAATCGATATTTTTGGTGCCCAAAGTCAATATGTGCATGTATCTTCTGTACCCGTTTATATCTCAAATTCAGGCTCAAAACACCCGAAAATTCAATATTTTGGGGTCCCAGAAGCAATCTGTACATGCCTACTCAGTGCTAGAATATTTTCAAAATATAGGCTAAAAACATGCTAAAAATCGATCTTTTAGGTGCCAAAAAGTCGATATCTCAAATTCAGTCCCAAAACACCCGAAAATTCAATATTTAGGGGTCCCAGTAGTGATCTGTACATGTCTACTCCGTGTTAGAGTATTTTCAAAATACATGCTCAAAACATACTGAAAATCGATCTTTTAGGTGCACAAAAGTCGATATGTGCATGCATCTTCAGTACCCGTTTATATCTCAAATTCAGGCTCAAAACACCCGAAAATTCAATATTTTGGGGTCCCAGAAGCAATCTGTACATGCCTACTCAGTGTTAGAGTATTTTCAAAATACAGGCCTAAAACATGCTGAAAATCGATATTTTAGATGCCCAAAGTCAATATGTGCATGTATCTTCTGTACCCGTTTATATCTCAAATTCAGGCTCAAAACACCCGAAAATTCAATATTTTGGGGTCCCAGAAGCAATCTGTACATGCCTACACAGTGCTAGAATATTTTCAAAATATAGGCTAAAAACATGCTAAAAATCGACATTTTAGGTTCCAAAAAATCGATATCTCAAATTCAGTCCCAAAACACCCGAAAATTCGATATTTAGAGGTCCCAGAAGGTATCTGTACATGCCTACTATGTGTTAGAGTATTTTCAAAATACAGGCCAAAAACATACTGAAAATCGATCTTTTAGGTGCCCAAAAGTCGATATGTGCATGCATCTTCTGTACCCGTTTATATCTCAAATTCTGGCCCTAAACACCCGAAAATTCGATATTTTGGGGTCCCAGAAGCGATCTGTACATGCCTACTCCGTGTTAGAGTATTTTCAAAATTCAGGCCCAAAACATGCTGAAAATCGATATTTTTGGTGCCCAAAGTCAATATGTGCATGTATCTTCTGTACCCGTTTATATCTCAAATTCAGGCTCAAAACACCCGAAAATTCAATATTTTGGGGTCCCAGAAGCAATCTGTACATGCCTACTCAGTGCTAGAATATTTTCAAAATATAGGCTAAAAACATGCTAAAAATCTATCTTTTAGGTGCCAAAAAGTCGATATCTCAAATTCAGTCCCAAAACACCCAAAAATTCGATATTTAGAGGCCCCAGAAGCGATCTGTACATGCCTACTCCGTGTTAGAGTATTTTCAAAATACATGCTCAAAACATACTGAAAATCGATCGTTTAGGTGCACAAAAGTCGATATGTGCATGCATCTTCAGTACCCGTTTATATCTCAAATTCAGGCTCAAAACACCCGAAAATTCAATATTTTGGGGTCCCAGAAGCAATCTGTACATGCCTACTCAGTGTTAGAGTATTTTCAAAATACAAGCCAAAAACATGCTGAAAATCGATATTTTAGATGCACAAAGTCAATATGTGCATGTATCTTCTGTACCCGTTTATATCTCAAATTCAGGCTCAATACACCCGAAAATTCAATATTTTGGGGTCCCAGAAGCAATCTGTACATGCCTACACAGTGCTAGAATATTTTCAAAATATAGGCTAAAAACATGCTAAAAATCGACATTTTAGGTGCCAAAAAATCGATATCTCAAATTCAGTCCCAAAACACCCGAAAATTCGATATTTAGACGTCTGGGACCTCTAAATATCGAATGTTCGGGTGTTTTGGGACTGAATTTGAGATATCGATTTTTTAGCACCTAAAATGTCGATTTTTAGCATGTTTTTAGCCTATATTTTGAAAATATTCTGCCTACTCCGTGTTAGAGTATTTTCAAAACACAGGCCAAAAACATACTGAAAATCGATCTTTTAGGTGCCCAAAAGTCGATATGTGCATGCATCTTCTGTACCCGTTTATATCTCAAATTCTGGCCCTAAACACCCGAAAATTCGATATTTTGGGGTCCCAGAAGCGATCTGTACATGCCTACTCCGTGTTAGAGTATTTTCAAAATTCAGGCCCTAAACATGCTGAAAATCGATATTTTTGGTGCCCAAAGTCAATATGTGCATGTATCTTCTGTACCCGTTTATATCTCAAATTCAGGATTAAAACACCCGAAAATTCAATATTTTCGGGTCCCAGAAGCAATCTGTACATGCCTACTCAGTGCTAGAATATTTTCAAAATATAGGCTAAAAACATGCTAAAAATCGATCTTTTAGGTGCCAAAAAGTCGATATCTCAAATTCAGTCCCAAAACACCCGAAAATTCGATATTTAGGGGTCCCAGTAGCGATCTGTACATGCCTACTCCGTGTTAGAGTATTTTCAAAATACATGCTCAAAACATACTGAAAATCGATCTTTTAGGTGCACAAAAGTCGATATGTGCATGCATCTTCAGTACCCGTTTATATCTCAAATTCAGGCTCAAAACACCCGAAAATTCAATATTTTGGGGTCCCAGAAGCAATCTGTACATGCCTACTCAGTGTTAGAGTATTTTCAAAATACAGGCCCAAAACATGCTGAAAATCGATATTTTAGATGCCCAAAGTCAATATGTGCATGTATCTTCTGTACCCGTTTATATCTCAAATTCAGGCTCAAAACTCCCGAAAATTCAATATTTTGGGGTCCCAGAAGCAATCTGTACATGCCTACACAGTGCTAGAATATTTTCAAAATATAGGCTAAAAACATGCTAAAAATCGACATTTTAGGTGCCAAAAAATCGATATCTCAAATTCAGTCCCAAAACACCCGAAAATTCGATATTTAGAGGTCCCAGAAGGTATCTGTACATGCCTACTCCGTGTTAGAGTATTTTCAAAATACAGGCCAAAAACATACTGAAAATCGATCTTTTAGGTGCCCAAAAGTCGATATGTGCATGTATCTTCTGTACCCGTTTATATCTCAAATTCTGGCCCTAAACACCCGAAAATTCGATATTTTGGGGTCCCAGAAGCGATCTGTACATGCCTACTCCGTGTTAGAGTATTTTCAAAATTCAGGCCCAAAACATGCTGAAAATCGATATTTTTGGTGCCCAAAGTCAATATGTGCATGTATCTTCTGTACCCGTTTATATCTCAAATTCAGGCTCAAAACACCCGAAAATTCAATATTTTGGGGTCCCAGAAGCAATCTGTACATGCCTACTCAGTGCTAGAATATTTTCAAAATATAGGCTAAAAACATGCTAAAAATCGATCTTTTAGGTGCCAAAAAGTCGATATCTCAAATTCAGTCCCAAAACACCCGAAAATTCGATATTTAGGGGTCCCAGTAGCGATCTGTACATGCCTACTCCGTGTTAGAGTATTTTCAAAATACATGCTCAAAACATACTGAAAATCGATCTTTTAGGTGCACAAAAGTCGATATGTGCATGCATCTTCAGTACCCGTTTATATCTCAAATTCAGGCTCAAAACACCCAAAAATTCAATATTTTGGGGTCCCAGAAGCAATCTGTACATGCCTACTCAGTGTTAGAGTATTTTCAAAATACAGGCCAAAAATATGCTGAAAATCGATATTTTAGATGCCCAAAGTCAATATGCGCATGTATCTTCTGTACCCGTTTATATCTCAAATTCAGGCTCAAAACACCCGAAAATTCAATATTTTGGGGTCCCAGAAGCAATCTGTACATGCCTACTCAGTGCTAGAATATTTTCAAAATATAGGCTAAAAACATGCTAAAAATCGATCTTTTAGGTGCCAAAAAGTCGATATCTCAAATTCAGTCCCAAAACACCCGAAAATTCGATATTTAGGGGTCCCAGAAGCGATCTGTACATGCCTACTCCGTGTTAGAGTATTTTCAAAATTCATGCTCAAAACATACTGAAAATCGATCTTTTAGGTGCCCAAAAGTCGATATGTGCATGCATCTTCTGTACCCGTTTATATCTCAAATTCAGGCTCAAAACACCCGAAAATTCAATATTGTGGGGTCCCAGAAGCAATCTGTACATGCCTACTCAGTGTTAGAGTATTTTCAAAATACAAGCCAAAATATGCTGAAAATCGATATTTTAGATGCCCAAAGTCAATATGTGCATGTATCTTCTGTACCCGTTTATATCTCAAATTCAGGCTCAAAACACCCGAAAATTCAATATTTTGGGGTCCCAGAAGCAATCTGTACATGCCTACACAGTGCTAGAATATTTTCAAAATATAGGCTAAAAACATGCTAAAAATCGACATTTTAGGTGCCAAAAAATCGATATCTCAAATTCAGTCCCAAAACACCTGAAAATTCGATATTTAGAGGTCCCAGAAGGTATCTGTACATGCCTACTCCGTGTTAGAGTATTTTCAAAATACAGGCCAAAAACATACTGAAAATCGATATTTTAGGTGCCCAAAAGTCGATATGTGCATGCATCTTCTGTACCCGTTTATATCTCAAATTCTGGCCCTAAACACCAGAAAATTCGATATTTTGGGGTCCCAGAAGCGATCTGTACATGCCTACTCCGTGTTAGAGTATTTTCAAAATTCAGGCCCAAAACATGCTGAAAATCGATATTTTTGGTGCCCAAAGTCAATATGTGCATGTATCTTCTGTACCCGTTTATATCTCAAATTCAGGCTCAAAACACCCGAAAATTCAATATTTTGGGGTCCCAGAAGCAATCTGTACATGCCTACTCAGTGCTAGAATATTTTCAAAATATAGGCTAAAAACATGCTAAAAATCGATCTTTTAGGTGCCAAAAAGTCGATATCTCAAATTCAGTCCCAAAACACCCGAAAATTCGATATTTAGGGGTCCCAGTAGCGATCTGTACATGCCTACTCCGTGTTAGAGTATTTTCAAAATACATGCTCAAAACATACTGAAAATCGATCTTTTAGGTGCACAAAAGTCGATATGTGCATGCATCTTCAGTACCCGTTTATATCTCAAATTCAGGCTCAAAACACCCAAAAATTCAATATTTTGGGGTCCCAGAAGCAATCTGTACATGCCTACTCAGTGTTAGAGTATTTTCAAAATACAGGCCAAAAATATGCTGAAAATCGATATTTTAGATGCCCAAAGTCAATATGTGCATGTATCTTCTGTACCCGTTTATATCTCAAATTCAGGCTCAAAACACCCGAAAATTCAATATTTTGGGGTCCCAGAAGCAATCTGTACATGCCTACTCAGTGCTAGAATATTTTCAAAATATAGGCTAAAAACATGCTAAAAATCGATCTTTTAGGTGCCAAAAAGTCGATATCTCAAATTCAGTCCCAAAACACCCGAAAATTCGATATTTAGGGGTCCCAGAAGCGATCTGTACATGCCTACTCCGTGTTAGAGTATTTTCAAAATTCATGCTCAAAACATACTGAAAATCGATCTTTTAGGTGCCCAAAAGTCGATATGTGCATGCATCTTCTGTACCCGTTTATATCTCAAATTCAGGCTCAAAACACCCGAAAATTCAATATTGTGGGGTCCCAGAAGCAATCTGTACATGCCTACTCAGTGTTAGAGTATTTTCAAAATACAAGCCAAAATATGCTGAAAATCGATATTTTAGATGCCCAAAGTCAATATGTGCATGTATCTTCTGTACCCGTTTATATCTCAAATTCAGGCTCAAAACACCCGAAAATTCAATATTTTGGGGTCCCAGAAGCAATCTGTACATGCCTACACAGTGCTAGAATATTTTCAAAATATAGGCTAAAAACATGCTAAAAATCGACATTTTAGGTGCCAAAAAATCGATATCTCAAATTCAGTCCCAAAACACCCGAAAATTCGATATTTAGAGGTCCCAGAAGGTATCTGTACATGCCTACTCCGTGTTAGAATATTTTCAAAATACAGGCCAAAAACATACTGAAAATCGATCTTTTAGGTGCCCAAAAGTCGATATGTGCATGCATCTTCTGTAACCGTTTATATCTCAAATTCTGGCCCTAAACACCAGAAAATTCGATATTTTGGGGTCCCAGAAGCGATCTGTACATGCCTACTCCGTGTTAGAGTATTTTCAAAATTCAGGCCCAAAACATGCTGAAAATCGATATTTTTGGTGCCCAAAGTCAATATGTGCATGGATCTTCTGTACCCGTTTATATCTCAAATTCAGGCTCAAAACACCCGAAAATTCAATATTTTGGGGTCCCAGAAGCAATCTGTACATGCCTACGCAGTGCTAGAATATTTTCAAAATATAGGCTAAAAACATGCTAAAAATCGACATTTTAGGTGCCAAAAAATCGATATCTCAAATTCAGTCCCAAAACACCCGAAAATTCGATATTTAGAGGTCCCAGAAGGTATCTGTACATGCCTACTCCGTGTTAGAGTATTTTCAAAATACAGGCCAAAAACATACTGAAAATCGATCTTTTAGGTGCCCAAAAGTCGATATGTGCATGCATCTTCTGTACCCGTTTATATCTCAAATTCTGGCCCTAAACACCCGAAAATTCGATATTTTGGGGTCCCAGAAGCGATCTGTACATGCCTACTCCGTGTTAGAGTATTTTCAAAATTCAGGCCCAAAACATGCTGAAAATCGATATTTTTGGTGCCCAAAGTCAATATGTGCATGTATCTTCTGTACACGTTTATATCTCAAATTCAGGCTCAAAACACCCGAAAATTCAATATTTTGGGGTCCCAGAAGCAATCTGTACATGCCTACTCAGTGCTAGAATATTTTCAAAATATAGGCTAAAAGCATGCTAAAAATCGATCTTTTAGGTGCCAAAAAGTCGATATCTCAAATTCAGTCCCAAAACACCCGAAAATTCGATATTTAGGGGTCCCAGAAGCGATTTGTACATTCCTACTCCGTGTTAGAGTATTTTCAAAATACAGGCCAAAAACATACTGAAAATCGATCTTTTAGGTGCCCAAAAGTCGATATGTGCATGCATCTTCTGTACCCGTTTATATCTCAAATTCTGGCTCTAAACACCCGAAAATTCGATATTTTGGGGTCCCAGAAGCGATCTGTACATGCCTACTTCGTGTTAGAGTATTTTCAAAATTCAGGCCCAAAACATGCTGAAAATCGATATTTTTGGTGCCCAAAGTCAATATGTGCATGTATCTTCTGTACCCGTTTATATCTCAAATTCAGGCTCAAAACACCCGAAAATTTAATATTTTGTGGTCCCAGAAGCAATCTGTACATGCCTACTCAGTGCTAGAATATTTTCAAAATATAGGCTAAAAACATGCTAAAAATCGATCTTTTAGGTGCCAAAAAGTCGATATCTCAAATTCAGTCCCAAAACACCCGAAAATTCGATATTTAGGGGTCCCAGTAGCGATCTGTACATGCCTACTCCGTGTTAGAGTATTTTCAAAATACATGCTCAAAACATACTGAAAATCGATCTTTTAGGTGCACAAAAGTCGATATGTGCATGCATCTTCAGTACCCGTTTATATCTCAAATTAAGGCTCAAAACACCCGAAAATTCAATATTTTGGGGTCCCAGAAGCAATCTGTACATGCCTACTCAGTGTTAGAGTATTTTCAAAATACAGGCCCAAAACATGCTGAAAATCGATATTTTAGATGCCCAAAGTCAATATGTGCATGTATCTTCTGTACCCGTTTATATCTCAAATTCAGGCTCAAAACACCCGAAAATTCAATATTTTGGGGTCCCAGAAGCAATCTGTACATGCCTACACAGAGCTAGAATATTTTCAAAATATAGGCTAAAAACATGCTAAAAATCGACATTTTAGGTTCCAAAAAATCGATATCTCAAATTCAGTCCCAAAACACCCGAAAATTCGATATTTAGAGGTCCCAGAAGGTATCTGTACATGCCTACTCCGTGTTAGAGTATTTTTAAAATACAGGCCAAAAACATACTGAAAATCGATCTTTTAGGTGCCCAAAAGTCGATATGTGCATGCATCTTCTGTACCCGTTTATATCTCAAATTCTGGCCCTAAACACCCGAAAATTCGATATTTTGGGGTCCCAGAAGCGATCTTTACATGCCTACTCCGTGTTAGAGTAGTTTCAAAATTCAGGCCCAAAACATGCTGAAAATCGATATTTTTGGTGCCCAAAGTCAATATGTGCATGTATCTTCTGTACCCGTTTATATCTCAAATTCAGGCTCAAAACACCCGAAAATTCAATATTTTGGGGTCCCAGAAGCAATCTGTACATGCCTACTCAGTGCTAGAATATTTTCAAAATATAGGCTAAAAACATGCTAAAAATCTATCTTTTAGGTGCCAAAAAGTCGATATCTCAAATTCAGTCCCAAAACACCCAAAAATTCGATATTTAGAGGCCCCAGAAGCGATCTGTACATGCCTACTCCGTGTTAGAGTATTTTCAAAATACATGCTCAAAACATACTGAAAATCGATCGTTTAGGTGCACAAAAGTCGATATGTGCATGCATCTTCAGTACCCGTTTATATCTCAAATTCAGGCTCAAAACACCCGAAAATTCAATATTTTGGGGTCCCAGAAGCAATCTGTACATGCCTACTCAGTGTTAGAGTATTTTCAAAATACAAGCTAAAAACATGCTGAAAATCGATATTTTAGATGCACAAAGTCAATATGTGCATGTATCTTCTGTACCCGTTTATATCTCAAATTCAGGCTCAATACACCCGAAAATTCAATATTTTGGGGTCCCAGAAGCAATCTGTACATGCCTACACAGTGCTAGAATATTTTCAAAATATAGGCTAAAAACATGCTAAAAATCGACATTTTAGGTGCCAAAAAATCGATATCTCAAATTCAGTCCCAAAACACCCGAAAATTCGATATTTAGACGTCTGGGACCTCTAAATATCGAATGTTCGGGTGTTTTGGGACTGAATTTGAGATATCGATTTTTTGGCACCTAAAATGTCGATTTTTAGCATGTTTTTAGCCTATATTTTGAAAATATTCTGCCTACTCCGTGTTAGAGTATTTTCAAAATACAGGCCAAAAACATACTGAAAATCGATCTTTTAGGTGCCCAAAAGTCGATATGTGCATGCATCTTCTGTACCCGTTTATATCTCAAATTCTGGCCCTAAACACCCGAAAATTCGATATTTTGGGGTCCCAGAAGCGATCTGTACATACCTACTCCGTGTTAGAGTATTTTCAAAATTCAGGCCCTAAACATGCTGAAAATCGATATTTTTGGTGCCCAAAGTCAATATGTGCATGTATCTTCTGTACCCGTTTATATCTCAAATTCAGGATTAAAACACCCGAAAATTCAATATTTTCGGGTCCCAGAAGCAATCTGTACATGCCTACTCAGTGCTAGAATATTTTCAAAATATAGGCTAAAAACATGCTAAAAATCGATCTTTTAGGTGCCAAAAAGTCGATATCTCAAATTCAGTCCCAAAACACCCGAAAATTCGATATTTAGGGGTCCCAGTAGCGATCTGTACATGCCTACTCCGTGTTAGAGTATTTTCAAAATACATGCTCAAAACATACTGAAAATCGATCTTTTAGGTGCACAAAAGTCGATATGTGCATGCATCTTCAGTACCCGTTTATATCTCAAATTCAGGCTCAAAACACCCGAAAATTCAATATTTTGGGGTCCCAGAAGCAATCTGTACATGCCTACTCAGTGTTAGAGTATTTTCAAAATACAGGCCCAAAACATGCTGAAAATCGATATTTTAGATGCCCAAAGTCAATATGTGCATGTATCTTGTGTACCCGTTTATATCTCAAATTCAGGCTCAAAACTCCCGAAAATTCAATATTTTGGGGTCCCAGAAGCAATCTGTACATGCCTACACAGTGCTAGAATATTTTCAAAATATAGGCTAAAAACATGCTAAAAATCGACATTTTAGGTGCCAAAAAATCGATATCTTAAATTCAGTCCCAAAACACCCGAAAATTCGATATTTAGAGGTCCCAGAAGGTATCTGTACATGCCTACTCCGTGTTAGAGTATTTTCAAAATACAGGCCAAAAACATACTGAAAATCGATCTTTTAGGTGCCCAAAAGTCGATATGTGCATGTATCTTCTGTACCCGTTTATATCTCAAATTCTGGCCCTAAACACCCGAAAATTCGATATTTTGGGGTCCCAGAAGCGATCTGTACATGCCTACTCCGTGTTAGAGTATTTTCAAAATTCAGGCCCAAAACATGCTGAAAATCGATATTTTTGGTGCCCAAAGTCAATATGTGCATGTATCTTCTGTACCCGTTTATATCTCAAATTCAGGCTCAAAACACCCGAAAATTCAATATTTTGGGGTCCCAGAAGCAATCTGTACATGCCTACTCAGTGCTAGAATATTTTCAAAATATAGGCTAAAAACATGCTAAAAATCGATCTTTTAGGTGCCAAAAAGTCGATATCTCAAATTCAGTCCCAAAACACCCGAAAATTCGATATTTAGGGGTCCCAGTAGCGATCTGTACATGCCTACTCCGTGTTAGAGTATTTTCAAAATACATGCTCAAAACATACTGAAAATCGATCTTTTAGGTGCACAAAAGTCGATATGTGCATGCATCTTCAGTACCCGTTTATATCTCAAATTCAGGCTCAAAACACCCAAAAATTCAATATTTTGGGGTCCCAGAAGCAATCTGTACATGCCTACTCAGTGTTAGAGTATTTTCAAAATACAGGCCAAAAATATGCTGAAAATCGATATTTTAGATGCCCAAAGTCAATATGCGCATGTATCTTCTGTACCCGTTTATATCTCAAATTCAGGCTCAAAACACCCGAAAATTCAATATTTTGGGGTCCCAGAAGCAATCTGTACATGCCTACTCAGTGCTAGAATATTTTCAAAATATAGGCTAAAAACATGCTAAAAATCGATCTTTTAGGTGCCAAAAAGTCGATATCTCAAAATCAGTCCCAAAACACCCGAAAATTCGATATTTAGAGGTCCCAGAAGGTATCTGTACATGCCTACTCCGTGTTAGAGTATTTTCAAAATACAGGCCAAAAACATACTGAAAATCGATCTTTTAGGTGCCCAAAAGTCGATATGTGCATGCATCTTCTGTACCCGTTTATATCTCAAATTCTGGCCCTAAACACCAGAAAATTCGATATTTTGGGGTCCCAGAAGCGATCTGTACATGCCTACTCTGTGTTAGAGTATTTTCAAAATTCAGGCCCAAAACATGCTGAAAATCGATATTTTTGGTGCCCAAAGTCAATATGTGCATGTATCTTCTGTACCCGTTTATATCTCAAATTCAGGCTCAAAACACCCGAAAATTCAATATTTTGGGGTCCCAGAAGCAATCTGTACATGCCTACTCAGTGCTAGAATATTTTCAAAATATAGGCTAAAAACATGCTAAAAATCGATCTTTTAGGTGCCAAAAAGTCGATATCTCAAATTCAGTCCCAAAACACCCAAAAATTCGATATTTAGGGGTCCCAGAAGCAATCTGTACATGCCTACTCCTTGTCAGAGTATTTTCAAAATACATGCTCAAAACATACTGAAAATCGATCGTTTAGGTGCACAAAAGTCGATATGTGCATGCATCTTCAGTACCCGTTTATATCTCAAATTCAGGCTCAAAACACCCGAAAATTCAATATTTTGGGGTCCCAGAAGCAATCTGTACATGCCTACTCAGTGTTAGAGTATTTTCAAAATACAGGCCCAAAATATGCTGAAAATCGATATTTTAGATGCCCAAAGTCAATATGTGCATGTATCTTCTGTACCCGTTTACATCTCAAATTCAGGCTCAAAACACCCGAAAATTCAATATTTTGGGGTCCCAGAAGCAATCTGTACATGCCTACACAGTGCTAGAATATTTTCAAAATATAGGCTAAAAACATGCTAAAAATCGACATTTTAGGTGCCAAAAAATCGATATCTCAAATTCAGTCCCAAAACACCCGAAAATTCGATATTTAGAGGTCCCAGAAGGTATCTGTACATGCCTACTCCGTGTTAGAGTATTTTCAAAATACAGGCCAAAAACATACTGAAAATCGATCTTTTAGGTGCCCAAAAGTCGATATGTGCATGCATCTTCTGTACCCGTTTATATCTCAAATTCTGGCCCTAAACACCCGAAAATTCGATATTTTGGGGTCCCAGAAGCGATCTGTACATGCCTACTCCGTGTTACAGTATTTTCAAAATTCAGGCCCAAAACATGCTGAAAATCGATATTTTTGGTGCCCAAAGTCAATATGTGCATGTATCTTCTGTACCCGTTTATATCTCAAATTCAGGCTCAAAACACCCGAAAATTCAATATTTTGGGGTCCCAGAAGCAATCTGTACATGCCTACTCAGTGCTAGAATATTTTCAAAATATAGGCTAAAAACATGCTAAAAATCGATCTTTTAGGTGCCAAAAAGTCGATATCTCAAATTCAGTCCCAAAACACCCGAAAATTCGATATTTAGGGGTCCCAGTAGCGATCTGTACATGCCTACTCCGTGTTAGAGTATTTTCAAAATACATGCTCAAAACATACTGAAAATCGATCTTTTAGGTGCACAAAAGTCGATATGTGCATGCATCTTCAGTACCCGTTTATATCTCAAATTCAGGCTCAAAACACCCGAAAATTCAATATTTTGGGGTCCCAGAAGCAATCTGTACATGCCTACTCAGTGTTAGAGTATTTTCAAAATACAGGCCCAAAACATGCTGAAAATCGATATTTTAGATGCCCAAAGTCAATATGTGCATGTATCTTGTGTACCCGTTTATATCTCAAATTCAGGCTCAAAACTCCCGAAAATTCAATATTTTGGGGTCCTAGAAGCAATCTGTACATGCCTACACAGTGCTAGAATATTTTCAAAATATAGGCTAAAAACATGCTAAAAATCGACATTTTAGGTGCCAAAAAATCGATATCTCAAATTCAGTCCCAAAACACCCGAAAATTCGATATTTAGAGGTCCCAGAAGGTATCTGTACATGCCTACTCCGTGTTAGAGTATTTTCAAAATACAGGCCAAAAACATACTGAAAATCGATCTTTTAGGTGCCCAAAAGTCGATATGTGTATGTATCTTCTGTACCCGTTTATATCTCAAATTCTGGCCCTAAACACCCGAAAATTCGATATTTTGGGGTCCCAGAAGCGATCTGTACATGCCTACTCCGTGTTAGAGTATTTTCAAAATTCAGGCCCAAAACATGCTGAAAATCGATATTTTTGGTGCCCAAAGTCAATATGTGCATGTATCTTCTGTACCCGTTTATATCTCAAATTCAGGCTCAAAACACCCGAAAATTCAATATTTTGGGGTCCCAGAAGCAATCTGTACATGCCTACTCAGTGCTAGAATATTTTCAAAATATAGGCTAAAAACATGCTAAAAATCGATCTTTTAGGTGCCAAAAAGTCGATATCTCAAATTCAGTCCCAAAACACCCGAAAATTCGATATTTAGGGGTCCCAGTAGCGATCTGTACATGCCTACACCGTGTTAGAGTATTTTCAAAATACATGCTCAAAACATACTGAAAATCGATCTTTTAGGTGCACAAAAGTCGATATGTGCATGCATCTTCAGTACCCGTTCATATCTCAAATTCAGGCTCAAAACACCCAAAAATTCAATATTTTGGGGTCCCAGAAGCAATCTGTACATGCCTACTCAGTGTTAGAGTATTTTCAAAATACAGGCCAAAAATATGCTGAAAATCGATATTTTAGATGCCCAAAGTCAATATGCGCATGTATCTTCTGTACCCGTTTATATCTCAAATTCAGGCTCAAAACACCCGAAAATTCAATATTTTGGGGTCCCAGAAGCAATCTGTACATGCCTACTCAGTGCTAGAATATTTTCAAAATATAGGCTAAAAACATGCTAAAAATCGATCTTTTAGGTGCCAAAAAGTCGATATCTCAAATTCAGTCCCAAAACACCCGAAAATTCGATATTTAGGGGTCTCAGAAGCGATCTGTACATGCCTACTCCGTGTTAGAGTATTTTCAAAATTCATGCTCAAAACATACTGAAAATCGATCTTTTAGGTGCCCAAAAGTCGATATGTGCATGCATCTTCTGTACCCGTTTATATCTCAAATTCAGGCTGAAAACACCCGAAAATTCAATATTTTGGGGTCCCAGAAGCAATCTGTACATGCCTACTCAGTGTTAGAGTATTTTCAAAATACAAGCCAAAATATGCTGAAAATCGATATTTTAGATGCCCAAAGTCAATATGTGCATGTATCTTCTGTACCCGTTTATATCTCAAATTCAGGCTCAAAACACCCGAAAATTCAATATTTTGGGGTCCCAGAAGCAATCTGTACATGCCTACACAGTGCTAGAATATTTTCAAAATATAGGCTAAAAACATGCTAAAAATCGACATTTTAGGTGCCAAAAAATCGATATCTCAAATTCAGTCCCAAAACACCCGAAAATTCGATATTTAGAGGTCCCAGAAGGTATCTGTACATGCCTACTCCGTGTTAGAGTATTTTCAAAATTCAGGCCCAAAACATGCTGAAAATCGATATTTTTGGTGCCCAAAGTCAATATGTGCATGTATCTTCTGTACCCGTTTATATCTCAAATTCAGGCTCAAAACACCCGAAAATTCAATATTTTGGGGTCCCAGAAGCAATCTGTACATGCCTACTCAGTGCTAGAATATTTTCAAAATATAGGCTAAAAACATGCTAAAAATCGATCTTTTAGGTGCCAAAAAGTCGATATCTCAAATTCAGTCCCAAAACACCCAAAAATTCGATATTTAGGGGTCCCAGAAGCAATCTGTACATGCCTACTCCTTGTCAGAGTATTTTCAAAATACATGCTCAAAACATACTGAAAATCGATCGTTTAGGTGCACAAAAGTCGATATGTGCATGCATCTTCAGTACCCGTTTATATCTCAAATTCAGGCTCAAAACACCCGAAAATTCAATATTTTGGGGTCCCAGAAGCAATCTGTACATGCCTACTCAGTGTTAGAGTATTTTCAAAATACAGGCCCAAAATATGCTGAAAATCGATATTTTAGATGCCCAAAGTCAATATGTGCATGTATCTTCTGTACCCGTTTACATCTCAAATTCAGGCTCAAAACACCCGAAAATTCAATATTTTGGGGTCCCAGAAGCAATCTGTACATGCCTACACAGTGCTAGAATATTTTCAAAATATAGGCTAAAAACATGCTAAAAATCGACATTTTAGGTGCCAAAAAATCGATATCTCAAATTCAGTCCCAAAACACCCGAAAATTCGATATTTAGAGGTCCCAGAAGGTATCTGTACATGCCTACTCCGTGTTAGAGTATTTTCAAAATACAGGCCAAAAACATACTGAAAATCGATCTTTTAGGTGCCCAAAAGTCGATATGTGCATGCATCTTCAGTACCCGTTTATATCTCAAATTCTGGCCCTAAACACCCAAAAATTCGATATTTTGGGGTCCCAGAAGCGATCTGTACATGCCTACTCCGTGTTACAGTATTTTCAAAATTCAGGCCCAAAACATGCTGAAAATTGATACTTTTGGTGCCCAAAGTCAATATGTGCATGTATCTTCTGTACCCGTTTATATCTCAAATTCAGGCTCAAAACACCCGAAAATTCAATATTTTGGGGTCCCAGAAGCAATCTGTACATGCCTACTCAGTGCTAGAATATTTTCAAAATATAGGCTAAAAACATGCTAAAAATCGATCTTTTAGGTGCCAAAAAGTCGATATCTCAAATTCAGTCCCAAAACACCCGAAAATTCGATATTTAGGGGTCCCAGAAGCGATCTGTACATTCCTACTCCGTGTTAGAGTATTTTCAAAATACAGGCCAAAAACATACTGAAAATCGATCTTTTAGGTGCCCAAAAGTCGATATGTGCATGCATCTTCTGTACCCGTTTATATCTCAAATTCTGGCTCTAAACACCCGAAAATTCGATATTTTGGGGTCCCAGAAGCGATCTGTACATGCCTACTTCGTGTTAGAGTATTTTCAAAATTCAGGCCCAAAACATGCTGAAAATCGATATTTTTGGTGCCCAAAGTCAATATGTGCATGTATCTTCTGTACCCGTTTATATCTCAAATTCAGGCTCAAAACACCCGAAAATTCAATATTTTGGGGTCCCAGAAGCAATCTGTACATGCCTACTCAGTGCTAGAATATTTTCAAAATATAGGCTAAAAACATGCTAAAAATCGATCTTTTAGGTGCCAAAAAGTCGATATCTCAAATTCAGTCCCAAAACACCCGAAAATTCGATATTTAGGGGTCCCAGTAGCGATCTGTACATGCCTACTCCGTGTTAGAGTATTTTCAAAATACATGCTCAAAACATACTGAAAATCGATCTTTTAGGTGCACAAAAGTCGATATGTGCATGCATCTTCAGTACCCGTTTATATCTCAAATTAAGGCTCAAAACACCCGAAAATTCAATATTTTGGGGTCCCAGAAGCAATCTGTACATGCCTACTCAGTGTTAGAGTATTTTCAAAATACAGGCCCAAAACATGCTGAAAATCGATATTTTAGATTCCCAAAGTCAATATGTGCATGTATCTTCTGTACCCGTTTATATCTCAAATTCAGGCTCAAAACACCCGAAAATTCAATATTTTGGGGTCCCAGAAGCAATCTGTACATGCCTACACAGTGCTAGAATATTTTCAAAATATAGGCTAAAAACATGCTAAAAATCGACATTTTAGGTTCCAAAAAATCGATATCTCAAATTCAGTCCCAAAACACCCGAAAATTCGATATTTAGAGGTCCCAGAAGGTATCTGTACATGCCTACTCCGTGTTAGAGTATTTTCAAAATACAGGCCAAAAACATACTGAAAATCGATCTTTTAGGTGCCCAAAAGTCGATATGTGCATGCATCTTCTGTACCCGTTTATATCTCAAATTCTGGCCCTAAACACCCGAAAATTCGATATTTTGGGGTCCCAGAAGCGATCTGTACATGCCTACTCCGTGTTAGAGTATTTTCAAAATTCAGGCCCAAAACATGCTGAAAATCGATATTTTTGGTGCCCAAAGTCAATATGTGCATGTATCTTCTGTACCCGTTTATATCTCAAATTCAGGCTCAAAACACCCGAAAATTCAATATTTTGGGGTCCCAGAAGCAATCTGTACATGCCTACTCAGTGCTAGAATATTTTCAAAATATAGGCTAAAAACATGCTAAAAATCGATCTTTTAGGTGCCAAAAAGTCGATATCTCAAATTCAGTCCCAAAACACCCAAAAATTCGATATTTAGGGTCCCAGAAGCAATCTGTACATGCCTACTCCTTGTCAGAGTATTTTCAAAATACATGCTCAAAACATACTGAAAATCGATCGTTTAGGTGCACAAAAGTCGATATGTGCATGCATCTTCAGTACCCGTTTATATCTCAAATTCAGGCTCAAAACACCCGAAAATTCAATATTTTGGGGTCCCAGAAGCAATCTGTACATGCCTACTCAGTGTTAGAGTATTTTCAAAATACAAGCCAAAAACATGCTGAAAATCGATATTTTAGATGCACAAAGTCAATATGTGCATGTATCTTCTGTACCCGTTTATATCTCAAATTCAGGCTCAAAACACCCGAAAATTCAATATTTTGGGGTCCCAGAAGCAATCTGTACATGCCTACACAGTGCTAGAATATTTTCAAAATATAGGCTAAAAACATGCTAAAAATCGACATTTTAGGTGCCAAAAAATCGATATCTCAAATTCAGTCCCAAAACACCCGAAAATTCGATATTTAGACGTCTGGGACCTCTAAATATCGAATGTTCGGGTGTTTTGGGACTGAATTTGAGATATCGGTTTTTTGGCACCTAAAATGTCGATTTTTAGCATGTTTTTAGCCTATATTTTGAAAATATTCTGCCTACTCCGTGTTAGAGTATTTTCAAAATACAGGCCAAAAACATACTGAAAATCGATCTTTTAGGTGCCCAAAAGTCGATATGTGCATGCATCTTCTGTACCCGTTTATATCTCAAATTCTGGCCCTAAACACCAGAAAATTCGATATTTTGGGGTCCCAGAAGCGATCTGTACATGCCTACTCCGTGTTAGAGTATTTTCAAAATTCAGGCCCAAAACATGCTGAAAATCGATATTTTTGGTGCCCAAAGTCAATATGTGCATGTATCTTCTGTACCCGTTTATATCTCAAATTCAGGCTCAAAACACCCGAAAATTCAATATTTTGGGGTCCCAGAAGCAATCTGTACATGCCTACTCAGTGCTAGAATATTTTCAAAATATAGGCTAAAAACATGCTAAAAATCGATCTTTTAGGTGCCAAAAAGTCGATATCTCAAATTCAGTCCCAAAACACCCAAAAATTCGATATTTAGGGGTCCCAGAAGCAATCTGTACATGCCTACTCCTTGTCAGAGTATTTTCAAAATACATGCTCAAAACATACTGAAAATCGATCGTTTAGGTGCACAAAAGTCGATATGTGCATGCATCTTCTGTACCCGTTTATATCTCAAATTCAGGCTCAAAACACCCGAAAATTCAATATTTTGGGGTCCCAGAAGCAATCTGTACATGCCTACTCAGTGTTAGAGTATTTTCAAAATACAAGCCAAAATATGCTGAAAATCGATATTTTAGATGCCCAAAGTCAATATGTGCATGTATCTTCTGTACCCGTTTATATCTCAAATTCAGGCTCAAAAACACCCGAAAATTCAATATTTTGGGGTCCCAGAAGCAATCTGTACATGCCTACACAGTGCTAGAATATTTTCAAAATATAGGCTAAAAACATGCTAAAAATCGACATTTTAGGTGCCAAAAAATCGATATCTCAAATTCAGTCCCAAAACACCCGAAAATTCGATATTTAGAGGTCCCAGAAGGTATCTGTACATGCCTACTCCGTGTTAGAGTATTTTCAAAATACAGGCCAAAAACATACTGAAAATCGATCTTTTAGGTGCCCAAAAGTCGATATGTGCATGCATCTTCTGTACCCGTTTATATCTCAAATTCTGGCCCTAAACACCAGAAAATTCGATATTTTGGGGTCCCAGAAGCGATCTGTACATGCCTACTCCGTGGTAGAGTATTTTCAAAATTCAGGCCCAAAACATGCTGAAAATCGATATTTTTGGTGCCCAAAGTCAATATGTGCATGTATCTTCTGTACCCGTTTATATCTCAAATTCAGGCTCAAAACACCCGAAAATTCAATATTTTGGGGTCCCAGAAGCAATCTGTACATGCCTACTCAGTGCTAGAATATTTTCAAAATATAGGCTAAAAACATGCTAAAAATCGATCTTTTAGGTGCCAAAAAGTCGATATCTCAAATTCAGTCCCAAAACACCCAAAAATTCGATATTTAGGGGTCCCAGAAGCAATCTGTACATGCCTACTCCTTGTTAGAGTATTTTCAAAATACATGCTCAAAACATACTGAAAATCGATCGTTTAGGTGCACAAAAGTCGATATGTGCATGCATCTTCAGTACCCGTTTATATCTCAAATTCAGGCACAAAACACCCGAAAATTCAATATTTTGGGGTCCCAGAAGCAATCTGTACATGCCTACTCAGTGTTAGAGTATTTTCAAAATACAGGCCCAAAATATGCTGAAAATCGATATTTTAGATGCCCAAAGTCAATATGTGCATGTATCTTCTGTACCCGTTTACATCTCAAATTCAGGCTCAAAACACCCGAAAATTCAATATTTTGGGGTCCCAGAAGCAATCTGTACATGCCTACACAGTGCTAGAATATTTTCAAAATATAGGCTAAAAACATGCTAAAAATCGACATTTTAGGTGCCAAAAAATCGATATCTCAAATTCAGTCCCAAAACACCCGAAAATTCGATATTTAGAGGTCCCAGAAGGTATCTGTACATGCCTACTCCGTGTTAGAGTATTTTCAAAATACAGGCCAAAAACATACTGAAAATCGATCTTTTAGGTGCCCAAAAGTCGATATGTGCATGCATCTTCTGTACCCGTTTATATCTCAAATTCTGGCCCTAAACACCCGAAAATTCGATATTTTGGGGTCTCAGAAGCGATCTGTACATGCCTACTCCGTGTTAGAGTATTTTCAAAATTCAGGCCCAAAACATGCTGAAAATCGATATTTTTGGTGCCCAAAGTCAATATGTGCATGTATCTTCTGTACCCGTTTATATCTCAAATTCAGGCTCAAAACACCCGAAAATTCAATATTTTGGGGTCCCAGAAGCAATCTGTACATGCCTACACAGTGCTAGAATATTTTCAAAATATAGGCTAAAAACATGCTAAAAATCGACATTTTAGGTGCCAAAAAATCGATATCTCAAATTCAGTCCCGAAACACCCGAAAATTCGATATTTAGAGGTCCCAGAAGGTATCTGTACATGCCTACTCCGTGTTAGAGTATTTTCAAAATACAGGCCAAAAACATACTGAAAATCGATCTTTTAGGTGCCCAAAAGTCAATATGTGCATGCATCTTCTGTACCCGTTTATATCTCAAATTCTGGCCCTAAACACCCGAAAATTCGATATTTTGGGGTCCCAGAAGCGATCTGTACATGCCTACTCCGTGTTAGAGTATTTTCAAAATTCAGGCCCTAAACATGCTGAAAATCGATATTTTTGGTGCCCAAAGTCAATATGTGCATGTATCTTCTGTACCCGTTTATATCTCAAATTCAGGATCAAAACACCCGAAAATTCAATATTTTCGGGTCCCAGAAGTAATCTGTACATGCCTACTCAGTGCTAGAATATTTTCATAATATAGGCTAAAAACATGCTAAAAATCGATCTTTTAGGTGCCAAAAAGTCGATATCTCAAATTCAGTCCCAAAACACCGGAAGCGATCTGTACATGCCTACTCCGTGTTAGAGTATTTTCAAAATTCATGCTCAAAACATACTGAAAATCGATCTTTTAGGTGCACAAAAGTCGATATGTGCATGCATCTTCAGTACCCATTTATATCTCAAATTCAAGCTCAAAACACCCGAAAATTCAATATTTTGGGGTCCCAGAAGCAATCTGTACATGCCTACTCAGTGTTAGAGTATTTTCAAAATACAAGCCAAAATATGCTGAAAATCGATATTTTAGATGCCCAAAGTCAATATGTGCATGTATCTTCTGTACCCGTTTATATCTCAAATTCAGGCTCAAAACACCCGAAAATTCAATATTTTGGGGTCCCAGAAGCAATCTGTACATGCCTACACAGTGCTAGAATATTTTCAAAATATAGGCTAAAAACATGCTAAAAATCGACATTTTAGGTGCCAAAAAATCGATATCTCAAATTCAGTCCCAAAACACCCGAAAATTCGATATTTAGAGGTCCCAGAAGGTATCTGTACATGCCTACTCCGTGTTAGAGTATTTTCAAAATACAGGCCAAAAACATACTGAAAATCGATCTTTTAGGTGCCCAAAAGTCGATATGTGCATGCATCTTCTGTACCCGTTTATATCTTAAATTCTGGCCCTAAACACCAGAAAATTCGATATTTTGGGGTCCCAGAAGCGATCTGTACATGCCTACTCCGTGTTAGAGTATTTTCAAAATTCAGGCCCAAAACATGCTGAAAATCGATATTTTTGGTGCCCAAAGTCAATATGTGCATGTATCTTCTGTACCCGTTTATATCTCAAATTCAGGCTCAAAACACCCGAAAATTCAATATTTTGGGGTCCCAGAAGCAATCTGTACATGCCTACTCAGTGCTAGAATATTTTCAAAATATAGGCTAAAAACATGCTAAAAATCGATCTTTTAGGTGCCAAAAAGTCGATATCTCAAATTCAGTCCCAAAACACCCAAAAATTCGATATTTAGGGGTCCCAGAAGCAATCTGTACATGCCTACTCCGTGTTAGAGTATTTTCAAAATACATGCTCAAAACATACTGAAAATCGATCGTTTAGGTGCACAAAAGTCGATATGTGCATGCATCTTCAGTACCCGTTTATATCTCAAATTCAGGCTCAAAACACCCGAAAATTCAATATTTTGGGGTCCCAGAAGCAATCTGTACATGCCTACTCAGTGTTAGAGTATTTTCAAAATACAGGCCCAAAATATGCTGAAAATCGATATTTTAGATGCCCAAAGTCAATATGTGCATGTATCTTCTGTACCCGTTTACATCTCAAATTCAGGCTCAAAACACCCGAAAATTCAATATTTTGGGGTCCCAGAAGCAATCTGTACATGCCTACACAGTGCTAGAATATTTTCAATATATAGGCTAAAAACATGCTAAAAATCGACATTTTAGGTGCCAAAAAATCGATATCTCAAATTCAGTCCCAAAACACCCGAAAATTCGATATTTAGAGGTCCCAGAAGGTATCTGTACATGCCTACTCCGTGTTAGAGTATTTTCAAAATACAGGCCAAAAACATACTGAAAATCGATCTTTTAGGTGCCCAAAAGTCGATATGTGCATGCATCTTCTGTACCCGTTTATATCTCAAATTCTGGCCCTAAACACCCGAAAATTCGATATTTTGGGGTCCCAGAAGCGATCTGTACATGCCTACTCCGTGTTAGAGTATTTTCAAAATTCAGGCCCAAAACATGCTGAAAATCGATATTTTTGGTGCCCAAAGTCAATATGTGTATGTATCTTCTGTACCCGTTTATATCTCAAATTCAGGCTCAAAACACCCGAAAATTCAATATTTTGGGGTCCCAGAAGCAATCTGTACATGCCTACACAGTGCTAGAATATTTTCAAAATATAGGCTAAAAACATGCTAAAAATCGATCTTTTAGGTGCCAAAAAGTCGATATCTCAAATTCAGTCCCAAAACACCCGAGGCGATCTGTACATGCCTACTCCGTGTTAGAGTATTTTCAAAATTCATGCTCAAAACATACTGAAAATCGATCTTTTAGGTGCACAAAAGTCGATATGTGCATGCATCTTCAGTACCCATTTATATCTCAAATTCAAGCTCAAAACACCCGAAAATTCAATATTTTGGGGTCCCAGAAGCAATCTGTACATGCCTACTCAGTGTTAGAGTATTTTCAAAATACAGGCCCAAAATATGCTGAAAATCGATATTTTAGATGCCCAAAGTCAATATGTGCATGTATCTTCTGTACCCGTTTATATCTCAAATTCAGGCTCAAAACACCCGAAAATTCAATATTTTGGGGTCCCAGAAGCAATCTGTACATGCCTACAGAGTGCTAGAATATTTTCAAAATATAGGCTAAAAACATGCTAAAAATCGACATTTTAGGTGCCAAAAAATCGATATCTCAAATTCAGTCCCAAAACACTCGAAAATTCGATATTTAGAGGTCCCAGAAGGTATCTGTACATGCCTACTCCGTGTTAGAGTATTTTCAAAATACAGGCCAAAAACATACTGAAAATCGATCGTTTAGGTGCCCAAAAGTCGATATGTGCATGCATCTTCTGTACCCGTTTATATCTCAAATTCTGGCCCTAAACACCCGAAAATTCGATATTTTGGGGTCCCAGAAGCGATCTGTACATGCCTACTCCGTGTTAGAGTATTTTCAGAATTCAGGCCCAAAACATGCTGAAAATCGATATTTTTGGTGCCCAAAGTCAATATGTGCATGTATCTTCTGTACCCGTTTATATCTCAAATTCAGGCTCAAAACACCCGAAAATTCAATATTTTGGGGTCCCAGAAGCAATCTGTACATGCCTACTCAGTGCTAGAATATTTTCAAAATATAGGCTAAAAACATGCTAAAAATCGATCTTTTAGGTGCCAAAACGTCGATATCTCAAATTCAGTCCCAAAACACCCGAAAATTCGATATTTAGGGGTCCCAGAAGCGATCTGTACATGCCTACACCGTGTTAGAGTATTTTCAAAATACATGCTCAAAACATACTGAAAATCGATCTTTTAGGTGCACAAAAGTCGATATGTGCATGCATCTTCAGTACCCGTTTATATCTCAAATTCAGGCTCAAAACACCCGAAAATTCAATATTTTGGGGTCCCAGAAGCAATCTGTACATGCCTACTCAGTGTTAGAGTATTTTCAAAATACAGGCCCAAAACATGCTGAAAATCGATATTTTAGATGCCCAAAGTCAATATGTGCATGTATCTTCTGTACCCGTTTATATCTCAAATTCAGGCTCAAAACACCCGAAAATTCAATATTTTGGGGTCCCAGAAGCAATCTGTACATGCCTACACAGTGCTAGAATATTTTCAAAATATAGGCTAAAAACATGCTAAAAATCGACATTTTAGGTGTCAAAAAATCGATATCTCAAATTCAGTCCCAAAACACCCGAAAATTCGATATTTAGAGGTCCCAGAAGGTATCTGTACATGCCTACTCCGTGTTAGAGTATTTTCAAAATACAGGCCAAAAACATACTGAAAATCGATCTTTTAGGTGCCCAAAAGTCGATATGTGCATGCATCTTCTGTACCCGTTTATATCTCAAAATCTAACCCTAAACACCCGAAAATTCGATATTTTGGGGTCCCAGAAGCGATCTGTACATGCCTACTCCGTGTTAGAGTATATTCAAAATTCAGGCCCAAAACATGCTGAAAATCGATATTTTTGGTGCCCAAAGTCAATATGTGCATGTATCTTCTGTACCCATTTATATCTCAAATTCAGGCTCAAAACACCCGAAAATTCAATATTTTGGGGCCCCAGAAGCAATCTGTACAGTGCTAGAATATTTTCAAAATATAGGCTAAAAACATGCTAAAAATCGATCTTTTAGGTGCCAAAACGTCGATATCTCAAATTCAGTCCCAAAACACCCGAAAATTCGATATTTAGGGGTACCAAAAGCGATCTGTACATGCCTACTCCGTGTTAGAGTATTTTCAAAATACATGCTCAAAACATACTGAAAATCGATCTTTTAGGTGCACAAAAGTCGATATGTGCATGCATCTTCAGTACCCGTTTATATCTCAAATTCAGGCTCAAAACACCCGAAAATTCAATATTTTGGGGTCCCAGAAGCAATCTGTACATGCCTATTCAGTGTTAGAGTATTTTCAAAATACAGGCCCAAAACATGCTGAAAATCGATATTTTAGATGCCCAAAGTCAATATGTGCATGTATCTTCTGTACCCGTTTATATCTCAAATTCTGGCCCTAAACACCCGAAAATTAGATATTTTGGGGTCCCAGAAGCGATCTGTACATGCCTAATCCGTGTTAGAGTATTTTCAAAATTCAGGCCCAAAACATGCTGAAAATCGATATTTTTGGTGCCCAAAGTCAATATGTGCATGTATCTTCTGTACCCGTTTATATCTCAAATTCAGGCTCAAAACACCCGAAAATTCAATATTTTGGGGTCCCAGAAGCAATCTGTACATGCCTACTCAGTGCTAGAATATTTTCAAAATATATGCTAAAAACATCCTAAAAATCGATCTTTTAGGTGCCAAAAAGTCGGTATCTCAAATTCAGTCCCAAAACACCCGAAAATTCGATATTTAGAGGTCCCAGAAGGTATCTGTACATGCCTACTCCGTGTTAGAGTATTTTCAAAATACAGGCCAAAAACATACTGAAAATCGATCTTTTAGGTGCCCAAAAGTCGATATGTGCATGCATCTTCTGTACCCGTTTATATCTCAAAATCTAACCCTAAACACCCGAAAATTCGATATTTTGGGGTCCCAGAAGTGATCTGTACATGCCTACTCCGTGTTAGAGTATATTCAAAATTCAGGCCCAAAACATGCTGAAAATCGATATTTTTGGTGCCCAAAGTCAATATGTGCATGTATCTTCTGTACCCATTTATATCTCAAATTCAGGCTCAAAACACCCGAAAATTCAATATTTTGGGGCCCCAGAAGCAATCTGTACAGTGCTAGAATATTTTCAAAATATAGGCTAAAAACATGCTAAAAATCGATCTTTTAGGTGCCAAAACGTCGATATCTCAAATTCAGTCCCAAAACACCCGAAAATTCGATATTTAGGGGTACCAAAAGCGATCTGTACATGCCTACTCCGTGTTAGAGTATTTTCAAAATACATGCTCAAAACATACTGAAAATCGATCTTTTAGGTGCACAAAAGTCGATATGTGCATGCATCTTCAGTACCCGTTTATATCTCAAATTCAGGCTCAAAACACCCGAAAATTCAATATTTTGGGGTCCCAGAAGCAATCTGTACATGCCTATTCAGTGTTAGAGTATTTTCAAAATACAGGCCCAAAACATGCTGAAAATCGATATTTTAGATGCCCAAAGTCAATATGTGCATGTATCTTCTGTACCCGTTTATATCTCAAATTCTGGCCCTAAACACCCGAAAATTAGATATTTTGGGGTCCCAGAAGCGATCTGTACATGCCTAATCCGTGTTAGAGTATTTTCAAAATTCAGGCCCAAAACATGCTGAAAATCGATATTTTTGGTGCCCAAAGTCAATATGTGCATGTATCTTCTGTACCCGTTTATATCTCAAATTCAGGCTCAAAACACCCGAAAATTCAATATTTTGGGGTCCCAGAAGCAATCTGTACATGCCTACTCAGTGCTAGAATATTTTCAAAATATATGCTAAAAACATCCTAAAAATCGATCTTTTAGGTGCCAAAAAGTCGGTATCTCAAATTCAGTCCCTAAACACCCGAAAATTCGATATTTAGGGGTCCCAGAAGCGATCTGTACATGCCTACTCCGTGTTAGAGTATTTTCAAAATACATGCTCAAAACATACTGAAAATCGATCTTTTAGGTGCACAAAAGTCGATATGTGCATGCATCTTCAGTACCCGTTTATATCTCAAATTCAGGCTCAAAACACCCGAAAATTCAATATTTTGGGGTCCCAGAAGCAATCTGTACATGCCTACTCAGTGTTAGAGTATTTTCAAAATACAGGCCCAAAATATGCTGAAAATCGATATTTTAGATGCTCAAAGTCAATATGTGCATGTATCTTCTGTACCCGTTTATATCTCAAATTCAGGCTCAAAACACCCGAAAATTCAATATTTTGGGGTCCCAGAAGCAATCTGTACATGCCTACACAGTGCTAGAATATTTTCAAAATATAGGCTAAAAACATGCTAAAAATCGACATTTTAGGTGCCAAAAAATCGATATCTCAAATTCAGTCCCAAAACACCCGAAAATTCGATATTTAGAGGTCCCAGAAGGTATCTGTACATTCCTACTCCGTGTTAGAGTATTTTCAAAATACAGGCCCAAAACATGCTGAAAATCGATCTTTTAGGTGCCCAAAAGTCGATATGTGCATGCATCTTCTGTACCCGTTTATATCTCAAATTCTGGCCCTAAACACCCGAAAATTCAATATTTTGGGGTCCCAGAAGCAATCTGTACATGCCTAATCAGTGCTAGAATATTTTCAAAATATAGGGTAAAAACATGCTGAAAATCGATCTTTTAGGTGCCAAAAAGTCGATATCTCAAATTCAGTCCCAAAACACCCGAAAATTCGATATTTAGTGGTCCCAGTAGCGATCTGTACATGCCTACTCCGTGTTAGAGTATTTTCAAAATACATGCTCAAAACATACTGAAAATCGATCTTTTAGGTGCACAAAAGTCGATATGTGCATGCATCTTCAGTACCCGTTTATATCTCAAATTCAGGCTCAAAACACCCGAAAATTCAATATTTTGGGGTCCCAGAAGCAATCTGTACATGCCTACTCAGTGTTAGAGTATTTTCAAAATACAGGCCCAAAACATGCTGAAAATCGATATTTTAGATGCCCAAAGTCAATATGTGCATGTATCTTCTGTACCCGTTTATATCTCAAATTCAGGCTCAAAACACCCGAAAATTCAATATTTTGGGGTCCCAGAAGCAATCTGTACATGCCTACACAGTGCTAGAATATTTTCAAAATATAGGCTAAAAACATGCTAAAAATCGACATTTTAGGGGCCAAAAAATCGATATCTCAAATTCAGTTCCAAAACACCCGAAAATTCGATATTTAGAGGTCCCAGAAGGTATCTGTACATGCCTACTCCGTGTTAGAGTATTTTCAAAATACAGGTCAAAAACATACTGAAAATCGATCTTTTAGGTGCCCAAAAGTCGATATGTGCATGCATCTTCTGTACCCGTTTATATCTCAAATTCTGGCCCTAAACACCCGAAAATTCGATATTTTGGGGTCCCAGAAGCGATCTGTTAGAGTATTTTCAAAATTCTGGCCCAAAACATGCTGAAAATCGATATTTTTGGTGCCCAAAGTCAATATGTGCATGTATCTTCTGTACCCGTTTATATCTCAAATTCAGGCTCAAAACACCCGAAAATTCAATATTTTGGGGTCCCAGAAGCAATCTGTACAGTGCTAGAATATTTTCAAAATATAGGCTAAAAAAACATGTTAAAAATCGATCTTTTAGGTGCCAAAAAGTCGATATCTCAAATTCAGTCCCAAAACACCCGAAAATTCGATATTTAGAGGTCCCAAAAGCAATCTGTACATGCCTACTCCGTGTTAGAGTATTTTCAAAATACATGCTCAAAACATACTGAAAATCGATCTTTTAGGTGCACAAAAGTCGATATGTGCATGCATCTTCAGTACCCGTTTATATCTCAAATTCAGGCTCAAAAACACCCGAAAATTCAATATTTTGGGGTCCCAGAAGCAATCTGTACATGCCTACTCAGTGTTAGAGTATTTTCAAAATACAAGCCTAAAACATGCTGAAAATCTATATTTTAGATGCCCAAAGTCAATATGTGCATGTATCTTCTGTACCCGTTTATATCTCAAATTCGATATTTAGAGGTCCCAAAAGCAATCTGTACATGCCTACTCCGTGTTAGAGTATTTTCAAAATACATGCTCAAAACATACTGAAAATCGATCTTTTAGGTGCACAAAAGTCGATATGTGCATGCATCTTCAGTACCCGTTTATATCTCAAATTCAGGCTCAAAACACCCGAAAATTCAATATTTTGGGGTCCCAGAAGCAATCTGTACATGCCTACTCAGTGTTAGAGTATTTTCAAAATACAAGCCTAAAACATGCTGAAAATCTATATTTTAGATGCCCAAAGTCAATATGTGCATGTATCTTCTGTACCCGTTTATATCTCAAATTCAGGCTCAAAAACACCCGAAAATTCAATATTTTGGGGTCCCAGAAGCAATCTGTACATGCCTACACAGTGCTAGAATATTTTCAAAATATAGGCTAAAAACATGCTAAAAATCGACATTTTAGGTGCCAAAAAATCGATATCTCAAATTCAGTCCCAAAACACCCGAAAATTCGATATTTAGAGGTCCCAGAAGGTATCTGTACATGCCTACTCCGTGTTAGAGTATTTTCAAAATACAGGCCAAAAACATACTGAAAATCGATCTTTTAGGTGCCCAAAAGTCGATATGTGCATGCATCTTCTGTACCCGTTTATATCTCAAATTCTGGCCCTAAACACCAGAAAATTCGATATTTTGGGGTCCCAGAAGCGATCTGTACATGCCTACTCCGTGGTAGAGTATTTTCAAAATTCAGGCCCAAAACATGCTGAAAATCGATATTTTTGGTGCCCAAAGTCAATATGTGCATGTATCTTCTGTACCCGTTTATATCTCAAATTCAGGGTCAAAACACCCGAAAATTCAATATTTTGGGGTCCCAGAAGCAATCTGTACATGCCTACTCAGTGCTAGAATATTTTCAAAATATAGGCTAAAATCATGCTAAAAATCGATCTTTTAGGTGCCAAAAAGTCGATATCTCAAATTCAGTCCCAAAACACCCAAAAATTCGATATTTAGGGGTCCCAGAAGCAATCTGTACATGCCTACTCCTTGTTAGAGTATTTTCAAAATACATGCTCAAAACATACTGAAAATCGATCGTTTAGGTGCACAAAAGTCGATATGTGCATACATCTTCAGTACCCGTTTATATCTCAAATTCAGGCTCAAAACACCCGAAAATTCAATATTTTGGGGTCCCAGAAGCAATCTGTACATGCCTACTCAGTGTTAGAGTATTTTCAAAATACAGGCCCAAAATATGCTGAAAATCGATATTTTAGATGCCCAAAGTCAATATGTGCATGTATCTTCTGTACCCGTTTACATCTCAAATTCAGGCTCAAAACACCCGAAAATTCAATATTTTGGGGTCCCAGAAGCAATCTGTACATGCCTACACAGTGCTAGAATATTTTCAAAATATAGGCTAAAAACATGCTAAAAATCGACATTTTAGGTGCCAAAAAATCGATATCTCAAATTCAGTCCCAAAACACCCGAAAATTCGATATTTAGAGGTCCCAGAAGGTATCTGTACATGCCTACTCCGTGTTAGAGTATTTTCAAAATACAGGCCAAAAACATACTGAAAATCGATCTTTTAGGTGCCCAAAAGTCGATATGTGCATGCATCTTCTGTACCCGTTTATATCTCAAATTCTGGCCCTAAACACCCGAAAATTCGATATTTTGGGGTCCCAGAAGCGATCTGTACATGCCTACTCCGTGTTAGAGTATTTTCAAAATTCAGGCCCAAAACATGCTGAAAATCGATATTTTTGGTGCCCAAAGTCAATATGTGCATGTATCTTCTGTACCCGTTTATATCTCAAATTCAGGCTCAAAACACCCGAAAATTCAATATTTTGGGGTCCCAGAAGCAATCTGTACATGCCTACACAGTGCTAGAATATTTTCAAAATATAGGCTAAAAACATGCTAAAAATCGACATTTTAGGTGCCAAAAAATCGATATCTCAAATTCAGTCCCGAAACACCCGAAAATTCGATATTTAGAGGTCCCAGAAGGTATCTGTACATGCCTACTCCGTGTTAGAGTATTTTCAAAATACAGGCCAAAAACATACTGAAAATCGATCTTTTAGGTGCCCAAAAGTCAATATGTGCATGCATCTTCTGTACCCGTTTATATCTCAAATTCTGGCCCTAAACACCCGAAAATTCGATATTTTGGGGTCCCAGAAGCGATCTGTACATGCCTACTCCGTGTTAGAGTATTTTCAAAATTCAGGCCCTAAACATGCTGAAAATCGATATTTTTGGTGCCCAAAGTCAATATGTGCATGTATCTTCTGTACCCGTTTATATCTCAAATTCAGGATCAAAACACCCGAAAATTCAATATTTTCGGGTCACAGAAGTAATCTGTACATGCCTACTCAGTGCTAGAATATTTTCATAATATAGGCTAAAAACATGCTAAAAATCGATCTTTTAGGTGCCAAAAAGTCGATATCTCAAATTCAGTCCCAAAACACCCGAAGCGATCTGTACATGCCTACTCCGTGTTAGAGTATTTTCAAAATTCATGCTCAAAACATACTGAAAATCGATCTTTTAGGTGCACAAAAGTCGATATGTGCATGCATCTTCAGTACCCATTTATATCTCAAATTCAAGCTCAAAACACCCGAAAATTCAATATTTTGGGGTCCCAGAAGCAATCTGTACATGCCTACTCAGTGTTAGAGTATTTTCAAAATACAAGCCAAAATATGCTGAAAATCGATATTTTAGATGCCCAAAGTCAATATGTGCATGTATCTTCTGTACCCGTTTATATCTCAAATTCAGGCTCAAAACACCCGAAAATTCAATATTTTGGGGTCCCAGAAGCAATCTGTACATGCCTACACAGTGCTAGAATATTTTCAAAATATAGGCTAAAAACATGCTAAAAATCGACATTTTAGGTGCCAAAAAATCGATATCTCAAATTCAGTCCCAAAACACCCGAAAATTCGATATTTAGAGGTCCCAGAAGGTATCTGTACATGCCTACTCCGTGTTAGAGTATTTTCAAAATACAGGCCAAAAACATACTGAAAATCGATCTTTTAGGTGCCCAAAAGTCGATATGTGCATGCATCTTCTGTACCCGTTTATATCTCAAATTCTGGCCCTAAACACCAGAAAATTCGATATTTTGGGGTCCCAGAAGCGATCTGTACATGCCTACTCCGTGTTAGAGTATTTTCAAAATTCAGGCCCAAAACATGCTGAAAATCGATATTTTTGGTGCCCAAAGTCAATATGTGCATGTATCTTCTGTACCCGTTTATATCTCAAATTCAGGCTCAAAACACCCGAAAATTCAATATTTTGGGGTCCCAGAAGCAATCTGTACATGCCTACTCAGTGCTAGAATATTTTCAAAATATAGGCTAAAAACATGCTAAAAATCGATCTTTTAGGTGCCAAAAAGTCGATATCTCAAATTCAGTCCCAAAACACCCAAAAATTCGATATTTAGGGGTCCCAGAAGCAATCTGTACATGCCTACTCCGTGTTAGAGTATTTTCAAAATACATGCTCAAAACATACTGAAAATCGATCGTTTAGGTGCACAAAAGTCGATATGTGCATGCATCTTCAGTACCCGTTTATATCTCAAATTCAGGCTCAAAACACCCGAAAATTCAATATTTTGGGGTCCCAGAAGCAATCTGTACATGCCTACTCAGTGTTAGAGTATTTTCAAAATACAGGCCCAAAATATGCTGAAAATCGATATTTTAGATGCCCAAAGTCAATATGTGCATGTATCTTCTGTACCCGTTTACATCTCAAATTCAGGCTCAAAACACCCGAAAATTCAATATTTTGGGGTCCCAGAAGCAATCTGTACATGCCTACACAGTGCTAGAATATTTTCAAAATATAGGCTAAAAACATGCTAAAAATCGACATTTTAGGTGCCAAAAAATCGATATCTCAAATTCAGTCCCAAAACACCCGAAAATTCGATATTTAGAGGTCCCAGAAGGTATCTGTACATGCCTACTCCGTGTTAGAGTATTTTCAAAATACAGGCCAAAAACATACTGAAAATCGATCTTTTAGGTGCCCAAAAGTCGATATGTGCATGCATCTTCTGTACCCGTTTATATCTCAAATTCTGGCCCTAAACACCCGAAAATTCGATATTTTGGGGTCCCAGAAGCGATCTGTACATGCCTACTCCGTGTTAGAGTATTTTCAAAATTCAGGCCCAAAACATGCTGAAAATCGATATTTTTGGTGCCCAAAGTCAATATGTGCATGTATCTTCTGTACCCGTTTATATCTCAAATTCAGGCTCAAAACACCCGAAAATTCAATATTTTGGGGTCCCAGAAGCAATCTGTACATGCCTACACAGTGCTAGAATATTTTCAAAATATAGGCTAAAAACATGCTAAAAATCGACATTTTAGGTGCCAAAAAATCGATATCTCAAATTCAGTCCCAAAACACCCGAAAATTCGATATTTAGAGGTCCCAGAAGGTATCTGTACATGCCTACTCCGTGTTAGAGTATTTTCAAAATACAGGCCAAAAACATACTGAAAATCGATCTTTTAGGTGCCCAAAAGTCAATATGTGCATGCATCTTCTGTACCCGTTTATATCTCAAATTCTGGCCCTAAACACCCGAAAATTCGATATTTTGGGGTCCCAGAAGCGATCTGTACATGCCTACTCCGTGTTAGAGTATTTTCAAAATTCAGGCCCTAAACATGCTGAAAATCGATATTTTTGGTGCACAAAGTCAATATGTGCATGTATCTTCTGTACCCGTTTATATCTCAAATTCAGGATCAAAACACCCGAAAATTCAATATTTTCGGGTCCCAGAAGCAATCTGTACATGCCTACTCAGTGCTAGAATATTTTCATAATATAGGCTAAAAACATGCTAAAAATCGATCTTTTAGGTGCCAAAAAGTCGATATCTCAAATTCAGTCCCAAAACACCCGAAGCGATCTGTACATGCCTACTCCGTGTTAGAGTATTTTCAAAATTCATGCTCAAAACATACTGATAATCGATCTTTTAGGTGCACAAAAGTCGATATGTGCATGCATCTTCAGTACCCATTTATATCTCAAATTCAAGCTGAAAACACCCGAAAATTCAATATTTTGGGGTCCCAGAAGCAATCTGTACATGCCTACTCAGTGTTAGAGTATTTTCAAAATTCAGGCCCAAAATATGCTGAAAATCGATATTTTAGATGCCCAAAGTCAATATGTGCATGTATCTTCTGTACCCGTTTATATCTCAAATTCAGGCTCAAAACCCCCGAAAATTCAATATTTTGGGGTCCCAGAAGCAATCTGTACATGCCTACAGAGTGCTAGAATATTTTCAAAATATAGGCTAAAAACATGCTAAAAATCGACATTTTAGGTGCCAAAAAATCGATATCTCAAATTCAGTCCCAAAACACCCGAAAATTCGATATTTAGAGGTCCCAGAAGGTATCTGTACATGCCTACTCCGTGTTAGAGTATTTTCAAAATACAGGCCAAAAACATACTGAAAATCGATCTTTTAGGTGCCCAAAAGTCGATATGTGCATGCATCTTCTGTACCCGTTTATATCTCAAATTCTTGCCCTAAACACCCGAAAATTCGATATTTTGGGGTCCCAGAAGCGATCTGTATATGCCTACTCCGTGTTAAAGTATTTTCAAAATTCAGGCCCAAAACATGCTGAAAATCGATATTTTTGGTGCCCAAAGTCAATATGTGCATGTATCTTCTGTACCCGTTTATATCTCAAATTCAGGCTCAAAACACCCGAAAATTCAATATTTTGGGGTCCCAGAAGCAATCTGTACATGCCTACTCAGTGCTAGAATATTTTCAAAATATAGGCTAAAAACATGCTAAAAATCGATCTTTTAGGTGCCAAAACGTCGATATCTCAAATTCAGTCCCAAAACACCCGAAAATTCGATATTTAGGGGTCCCAGAAGCGATCTGTACATGCCTACTCCGTGTTAGAGTATTTTCAAAATACATGCTCAAAACATACTGAAAATCGATCTTTTAGGTGCACAAAAGTCGATATGTGCATGCATCTTCAGTACCCGTTTATATCTCAAATTCAGGCTCAAAACACCCGAAAATTCAATATTTTGGGGTCCCAGAAGCAATCTGTACATGCCTACTCAGTGTTAGAGTATTTTCAAAATACAGGCCCAAAACATGCTGAAAATCGATATTTTAGATGCCCAAAGTCAATATGTGCATGTATCTTCTGTACCCGTTTATATCTCAAATTCAGGCTCAAAACACCCGAAAATTCAATATTTTGGGGTCCCAGAAGCAATCTGTACATGCCTACACAGTGCTAGAATATTTTCAAAATATAGGCTAAAAACATGCTAAAAATCGACATTTTAGGTGTCAAAAAATCGATATCTCAAATTCAGTCCCAAAACACCCGAAAATTCGATATTTAGAGGTCCCAGAAGGTATCTGTACATGCCTACTCCGTGTTAGAGTATTTTCAAAATACAGGCCAAAAACATACTGAAAATCGATCTTTTAGGTGCCCAAAAGTCGATATGTGCATGCATCTTCTGTACCCGTTTATATCTCAAAATCTAACCCTAAACACCCGAAAATTCGATATTTTGGGGTCCCAGAAGCGATCTGTATATGCCTACTCCGTGTTAGAGTATATTCAAAATTCAGGCCCAAAACATGCTGAAAATCGATATTTTTGGTGCCCAAAGTCAATATGTGCATGTATCTTCTGTACCCATTTATATCTCAAATTCAGGCTCAAAACACCCGAAAATTCAATATTTTGGGGCCCCAGAAGCAATCTGTACAGTGCTAGAATATTTTCAAAATATAGGCTAAAAACATGCTAAAAATCGATCTTTTAGGTGCCAAAACGTCGATATCTCAAATTCAGTCCCAAAACACCCGAAAATTCGATATTTAGGGGTACCAAAAGCGATCTGTACATGCCTACTCCGTGTTAGAGTATTTTCAAAATACATGCTCAAAACATACTGAAAATCGATCTTTTAGGTGCACAAAAGTCGATATGTGCATGCATCTTCAGTACCCGTTTATATCTCAAATTCAGGCTCAAAACACCCGAAAATTCAATATTTTGGGGTCCCAGAAGCAATCTGTACATGCCTATTCAGTGTTAGAGTATTTTCAAAATACAGGCCCAAAACATGCTGAAAATCGATATTTTAGATGCCCAAAGTCAATATGTGCATGTATCTTCTGTACCCGTTTATATCTCAAATTCTGGCCCTAAACACCCGAAAATTAGATATTTTGGGGTCCCAGAAGCGATCTGTACATGCCTAATCCGTGTTAGAGTATTTTCAAAATTCAGGCCCAAAACATGCTGAAAATCGATATTTTTGGTGCCCAAAGTCAATATGTGCATGTATCTTCTGTACCCGTTTATATCTCAAATTCAGGCTCAAAACACCCGAAAATTCAATATTTTGGGGTCCCAGAAGCAATCTGTACATGCCTACTCAGTGCTAGAATATTTTCAAAATATATGCTAAAAACATCCTAAAAATCGATCTTTTAGGTGCCAAAAAGTCGGTATCTCAAATTCAGTCCCAAAACACCCGAAAATTCGATATTTAGGGGTCCCAGAAGCGATCTGTACATGCCTACTCCGTGTTAGAGTATTTTCAAAATACATGCTCAAAATATACTGAAAATCGATCTTTTAGGTGCACAAAAGTCGATATGTGCATGCATCTTCAGTACCCGTTTATATCTCAAATTCAGGCTCAAAACACCCGAAAATTCAATATTTTGGGGTCCCAGAAGCAATCTGTACATGCCTACTCAGTGTTAGAGTATTTTCAAAATACAGGCCCAAAATATGCTGAAAATCGATATTTTAGATGCTCAAAGTCAATATGTGCATGTATCTTCTGTACCCGTTTATATCTCAAATTCAGGCTCAAAACACCCGAAAATTCAATATTTTGGGGTCCCAGAAGCAATCTGTACATGCCTACACAGTGCTAGAATATTTTCAAAATATAGGCTAAAAACATGCTAAAAATCGACATTTTAGGTGCCAAAAAATCGATATCTCAAATTCAGTCCCAAAACACCCGAAAATTCGATATTTAGAGGTCCCAGAAGGTATCTGTACATTCCTACTCCGTGTTAGAGTATTTTCAAAATACAGGCCAAAAACATACTGAAAATCGATCTTTTAGGTGCCCAAAAGTCGATATGTGCATGCATCTTCTGTACCCGTTTATATCTCAAATTCTGGCCCTAAACACCAGAAAATTCGATATTTTGGGGTCCAAGAAGCGATCTGTACATGCCTACTCCGTGTTAGAGTATTTTCAAAATTCAGGCCCAAAACATGCTGAAAATCGATATATTTGGTGCCCAAAGTCAATATGTGCATGTATCTTCTGTACCCGTTTATATCTCAAATTCAGGCTCAAAACACCCGAAAATTCAATATTTTGGGGTCCCAGAAGCAATCTGTACATGCCTACTCAGTGCTAGAATATTTTCAAAATATAGGCTAAAAACATGCTAAAAATCGATCTTTTAGGTGCCAAAAAGTCGATATCTCAAATTCAGTCCCAAAACACCCGAAAATTCGATATTTAGGGGTCCCAGTAGCGATCTGTACATGCCTACTCCGTGTTAGAGTATTTTCAAAATACATGCTCAAAACATACTGAAAATCGATCTTTTAGGTGCCCAAAAGTCGATATGTGCATGCATCTTCAGTACCCGTTTATATCTCAAATTCTGGCCCTAAACACCCGAAAATTCGATATTTTGGGGTCCCAAAAGCGATCTGTTAGAGTATTTTCAAAATTCAGGCCCAAAACATGCTGAAAATCGATCTTTTAGGTGCCCAAAAGTCGATATGTGCATGCATCTTCTGTACCCGTTTATATCTCAAATTCTGGCCCTAAACACCCGAAAATTCGATATTTTGGGGTCCCAGAAGCGATCTGTTAGAGTATTTTCAAAATTCTGGCCCAAAACATGCTGAAAATCGATATTTTTGGTGCCCAAAGTCAATATGTGCATGTATCTTCTGTACCCGTTTATATCTCAAATTCAGGCTCAAAACACCCGAAAATTCAATATTTTGGGGTCCCAGAAGCAATCTGTACAGTGCTAGAATATTTTCAAAATATAGGCTAAAAAAACATGTTAAAAATCGATCTTTTAGGTGCCAAAAAGTCGATATCTCAAATTCAGTCCCAAAACTCCCGAAAATTCGATATTTAGAGGTCCCAAAAGCAATCTGTACATGCCTACTCCGTGTTAGAGTATTTTCAAAATACATGCTCAAAACATACTGAAAATCGATCTTTTAGGTGCACAAAAGTCGATATGTGCATGCATCTTCAGTACCCGTTTATATCTCAAATTCAGGCTCAAAACACCCGAAAATTCAATATTTTGGGGTCCCAGAAGCAATCTGTACATGCCTACTCAGTGTTAGAGTATTTTCAAAATACAAGCCTAAAACATGCTGAAAATCTATATTTTAGATGCCCAAAGTCAATATGTGCATGTATCTTCTGTACCCGTTTATATCTCAAATTCGATATTTAGAGGTCCCAAAAGCAATCTGTACATGCCTACTCCGTGTTAGAGTATTTTCAAAATACATGCTCAAAACATACTGAAAATCGATCTTTTAGGTGCACAAAAGTCGATATGTGCATGCATCTTCAGTACCCGTTAATATCTCAAATTCAGGCTCAAAACACCCGAAAATTCAATATTTTGGGGTCCCAGAAGCAATCTGTACATGCCTACTCAGTGTTAGAGTATTTTCAAAATACAAGCCTAAAACATGCTGAAAATCTATATTTTAGATGCCCAAAGTCAATATGTGCATGTATCTTCTGTACCCGTTTATATCTCAAATTCAGGCTCAAAACACCCGAAAATTCAATATTTTGGGGTCCCAGAAGCAATCTGTACATGCCTACACAGTGCTAGAATATTTTCAAAATATAGGCTAAAAACATGCTAAAAATCGACATTTTAGGTGCCAAAAAATCGATATATCAAATTCAGTCCCAAAACACCCGAAAATTCGATATTTAGACGTCTGGGACCTCTAAATATCGAATGTTTGGGTGTTTTGGGACTGAATTTGAGATATCGATTTTTTGACACCTAAAATGTCGATTTTTAGCATGTTTTTAGCCTATATTTTGAAAATATTCTGCCTACTCCGTGTTAGAGTATTTTCAAAATACAGGCCAAAAACATACTGAAAATCGATCTTTTAGGTGCCCAAAAGTCGATATGTGCATTTATCTTCTGTACCCGTTTATATCTCAAATTCTGGCCCTAAACACCCGAAAATTCGATATTTTGGGGTCCCAGAAGCGATCTGTACATGCCTACTCCGTGTTAGAGTATTTTCAAAATTCAGGCCCTAAACATGCTGAAAATCGATATTTAAAAGGTGCCCAAAGTCAATATGTGCATGTATCTTCTGTACCCGTTTATATCTCAAATTCAGGATCAAAACACCCGAAAATTCAATATTTTGGGGTCCCAGAAGCAATCTGTACATGCCTACTCAGTGCTAGAATATTTTCAAAATATAGGCTAAAAACATGCTAAAAATCGATCTTTTAGGTGCCAAAAAGTCGATATCTCAAATTCAGTCCCAAAACACCCGAAAATTCGATATTTAGGGGTCCCAGAAGCGATCTGTACATGCCTACTCCGTGTTAGAGTATTTTCAAAATTCATGCTCAAAACATACTGAAAATCGATCTTTTAGGTGCACAAAAGTCGATATGTGCATGCATCTTCAGTACCCATTTATATCTCAAATTCAAGCTCAAAACACCCGAAAATTCAATATTTTGGGGTCCCAGAAGCAATCTGTACATGCCTACTCAGTGTTAGAGTATTTTCAAAATACAGGCCCAAAATATGCTGAAAATCGATATTTTAGATGCCCAAAGTCAATATGTGCATGTATCTTCTGTACCCGTTTATATCTCAAATTCAGGCTCAAAACACCCGAAAATTCAATATTTTGGGGTCCCAGAAGCAATCTGTACATGCCTACACAGTGCTAGAATATTTTCAAAATATAGGCTAAAAACATGCTAAAAATCGACATTTTAGGTGCCAAAAAATCGATATCTCAAATTCAGTCCCAAAACACCCGAAAATTCGATATTTAGAGGTCCCAGTAGGTATCTGTACATGCCTACTCCGTGTTAGAGTATTTTCAAAATACAGGCCAAAAACATACTGAAAATCGATCTTTTAGGTGCCCAAAAGTCGATATGTGCATGCATCTTCTGTACCCGTTTATATCTCAAATTCTGTCCCTAAACACCCGAAAATTCGATATTTTGGGGTCCCAGAAGCGATCTGTACATGCCTACTCCGTGTTAGAGTATTTTCAAAATTCAGGCCCAAAACATGCTGAAAATCGATATTTTTGGTGCCCAAAGTCAATATGTGCATGTATCTTCTGTACCCGTTTATATCTCAAATTCAGGCTCAAAACACCCGAAAATTCAATATTTTGGGGTCCCAGAAGCAATCTGTACAGTGCTAGAATATTTTCAAAATATAGGCTAAAAACATGCTAAAAATCGATCTTTTAGGTGCCAAAAAGTCGATATCTCAAATTCAGTCCCAAAACACCCGAAAATTCGATATTTAGGGGTCCCAAAAGCGATCTGTACATGCCTACTCCGTGTTAGAGTATTTTCAAAATACATGCTCAAAACATACTGAAAATCGATCTTTTAGGTGCACAAAAGTCGATATGTGCATGCATCTTCAGTACCCGTTTATATCTCAAATTCAGGCTCAAAACACCCGAAAATTCAATATTTTGGGGTCCCAGAAGCAATCTGTACATGCCTACACAGTCCTAGAATATTTTTAAAATATAGGCTAAAAACATGCTAAAAATCGACATTTTAGGTGCCAAAAAATCGATATCTCAAATTCAGTCCCAAAACACCCGAAAATTCGATATTTAGAGGTCCCAGAAGGTATCTGTACATTCCTACTCCGTGTTAGAGTATTTTCAAAATACAGGCCAAAAACATACTGAAAATCGATCTTTTAGGTGCCCAAAAGTCGATATGTGCATGCATCTTCTGTACCCGTTTATATCTCAAATTCTGGCCCTAAACACCAGAAAATTCGATATTTTGGGGTCCCAGAAGCGATCTGTACATGCCTACTCCGTGTTAGAGTATTTTCAAAATTCAGGCCCAGAACATGCTGAAAATCGATATTTTTGGTGCCCAAAGTCAATATGTGCATGTATCTTCTGTACCCGTTTATATCTCAAATTAAGGCTCAAAACACCCGAAAATTCAATATTTTGGGGTCCCAGAAGCAATCTGTACATGCCTACTCAGTGCTAGAATATTTTCAAAATATAGGCTAAAAACATGCTAAAAATCGATCTTTTAGGTGCCAAAAAGTCGATATCTCAAATTCAGTCCCAAAACACCCGAAAATTCGATATTTAGGGGTCCCAGTAGCGATCTGTACATGCCTACTCCGTGTTAGAGTATTTTCAAAATACATGCTCAAAACATACTGAAAATCGATCTTTTAGGTGCACAAAAGTCGATATGTGCATGCATCTTCAGTACCCGTTTATATCTCAAATTCAGGCTCAAAACACCCGAAAATTCAATATTTTGGGGTCCCAGAAGCAATCTGTACATGCCTACTCAGTGTTAGAGTATTTTCAAAATACAGGCCCAAAACATGCTGAAAATCGATATTTTAGATGCCCAAAGTCAATATGTGCATGTATCTTCTGTACCCGTTTATATCTCAAATTCAGGCTCAAAACACCCGAAAATTCAATATTTTGGGGTCCCAGAAGCAATCTGTACATGCCTACTCAGTGCTAGAATATTTTCAAAATATAGGCTAAAAACATGCTAAAAATCGATCTTTTAGGTGCCAAAAAGTCGATATCTCAAATTCAGTCCCAAAACACCCGAAAATTCGATATTTAGAGGTCCCAGTAGGTATCTGTACATGCCTACTCCGTGTTAGAGTATTTTCAAAATACAGGCCAAAAACATACTGAAAATCGATCTTTTAGGTGCCCAAAAGTCAATATGTGCATGCATCTTCTGTACCCGTTTATATCTCAAATTCTGGCCCTAAACACCCGAAAATTCGATATTTTGGGGTCCCAGAAGCGATCTGTACATGCCTACTCCGTGTTAGAGTATTTTCAAAATTCAGGCCCAAAACATGCTGAAAATCGATATTTTTGGTGCCCAAAGTCAATATGTGCATGTATCTTCTGTACCCGTTTATATCTCAAATTCAGGCTCAAAACACCCGAAAATTCAATATTTTGGGGTCCCAGAAGCAATCTGTACAGTGCTAGAATATTTTCAAAATATAGGCTAAAAACATGCTAAAAATCGATCTTTTAGGTGCCAAAAAGTCGATATCTCAAATTCAGTCCCAAAACACCCGAAAATTCGATATTTAGGGGTCCCAAAAGCGATCTGTACATGCCTACTCCGTGTTAGAGTATTTTCAAAATACATGCTCAAAACATACTGAAAATCGATCTTTTAGGTGTACAAAAGTCGATATGTGCATGCATCTTCAGTACCCGTTTATATCTCAAATTCAGGCTCAAAACACCCGAAAATTCAATATTTTGGGGTCCCAGAAGCAATCTGTACATGCCTACACAGTCCTAGAATATTTTTAAAATATAGGCTAAAAACATGCTAAAAATCGACATTTTAGGTGCCAAAAAATCGATATCTCAAATTCAGTCCCAAAACACCCGAAAATTCGATATTTAGAGGTCCCAGAAGGTATCTGTACATTCCTACTCCGTGTTAGAGTATTTTCAAAATACAGGCCAAAAACATACTGAAAATCGATCTTTTAGGTGCACAAAAGTTGATATGTGCATGCATCTTCTGTACCCGTTTATATCTCAAATTCTGGCCCTAAACACCAGAAAATTCGATATTTTGGGGTCCCAGAAGCGATCTGTACATGCCTAATCCGTGTTAGAGTATTTTCAAAATTCAGGCCCAAAACATGCTGAAAATCGATATTTTTGGTGCCCAAAGTCAATATGTGCATGTATCTTCTGTACCCGTTTATATCTCAAATTAAGGCTCAAAACACCCGAAAATTCAATATTTTGGGGTCCCAGAAGCAATCTGTACATGCCTACTCAGTGCTAGAATATTTTCAAAATATAGGCTAAAAACATGCTAAAAATCGATCTTTTAGGTGCCAAAAAGTCGATATCTCAAATTCAGTCCCAAAACACCCGAAAATTCGATATTTAGGGGTCCCAGTAGCGATCTGTACATGCCTACTCCGTGTTAGAGTATTTTGAAAATACATGCTCAAAACATACTGAAAATCGATCTTTTAGGTGCACAAAAGTCGATATGTGCATGCATCTTCAGTACCCGTTTATATCTCAAATTCAGGCTCAAAACACCCGAAAATTCAATATTTTGGGGTCCCAGAAGCAATCTGTACATGCCTACTCAGTGTTAGAGTATTTTCAAAATACAGGCCCAAAACATGCTGAAAATCGATATTTTAGATGCCCAAAGTCAATATGTGCATGTATCTTCTGTACCCGTTTATATCTCAAATTCAGGCTCAAAACACCCGAAAATTCAATATTTTGGGGTCCCAGAAGCAATCTGTACATGCCTACACAGTGCTAGAATATTTTCAAAATATAGGCTAAAAACATGCTAAAAATCGACATTTTAGGTGCCAAAAAATCGATATCTCAAATTCAGTCCCAAAACACCCGAAAATTCGATATTTAGAGGTCCCAGAAGGTATCTGTACATGCCTACTCCGTGTTAGAGTATTTTCAAAATACAGGCCAAAAACATACTGAAAATCGATCTTTTAGGTGCCCAAAAGTCGATATGTGCATGCATCTTCTGTACCCGTTTATATCTCAAATTCTGGCCCTAAACACCCGAAAATTCGATATTTTGGGTTCCCAGAAGCGATCTGTACATGCCTACTCCGTGTTAGAGTATTTTCAAAATTCAGGCCCAAAACATGCTGAAAATCGATATTTTTGGTGCCCAAAGTCAATATGTGCATGTATCTTCTGTACCCGTTTATATCTCAAATTCAGGCTCAAAACACCCGAAAATTCAATATTTTGGGGTCCCAGAAGCAATCTGTACATGCCTACTCAGTGCTAGAATATTTTCAAAATATAGGCTAAAAACATGCTAAAAATCGATCTTTTAGGTGCCAAAAAGTCGATATCTCAAATTCAGTCCCAAAACACCCAAAAATTCGATATTTAGAGGTCCCAGAAGCGATCTGTACATGCCTACTCCGTGTTAGAGTATTTTCAAAATACATGCTCAAAACATACTGAAAATCGATCGTTTAGGTGCACAAAAGTCGATATGTGCATGCATCTTCAGTACCCGTTTATATCTCAAATTCAGGCTCAAAACACCCGAAAATTCAATATTTTGGGGTCCCAGAAGCAATCTGTACATGCCTACTCAGTGTTAGAGTATTTTCAAAATACAGGCCCAAAATATGCTGAAAATCGATATTTTAGATGCCCAAAGTCAATATGTGCATGTATCTTCTGTACCCGTTTATATCTCAAATTCAGGCTCAAAACACCCGAAAATTCAGTATTTTGGGGTCCCAGAAGCAATCTGTACATGCCTACACAGTGCTAGAATATTTTCAAGATATAGGCTAAAAACATGCTAAAAATTGACATTTTAGGTGCCAAAAAATCGATATCTCAAATTCAGTCCCAAAACACCCGAAAATTCGATATTTAGAGGTCCCAGAAGGTATCTGTACATGCCTACTCCGTGTTAGAGTATTTTCAAAATTCAGGCCCAAAACATGCTGAAAATCGATATTTTTGGTGCCCAAAGTCAATATGTGCATGTATCTTCTGTACCCGTTTATATCTCAAATTCAGGCTCAAAACACCCGAAAATTCAATATTTTGGGGTCCCAGAAGCAATCTGTACAGTGCTAGAATATTTTCAAAATATAGGCTAAAAAAACATGTTAAAAATCGATCTTTTAGGTGCCAAAAAGTCGATATCTCAAATTCAGTCCCAAAACACCCGAAAATTCGATATTTAGAGGTCCCAAAAGCGATCTGTACATGCCTACTCCGTTTTAGAGTATTTTCAAAATACATGCTCAAAACATACTGAAAATCGATATTTTAGGTGCAAAAAAGTCGATATGTGCATGCATCTTCAGTACCCGTTTATATCTCAAATTCAGGCTCAAAACACCCGAAAATTCAATATTTTGGGGTCCCAGAAGCAATCTGTACATGCCTACTCAGTGTTAGAGTATTTTCAAAATACAAGCCAAAAACATGCTGAAAATCGATATTTTAGATGCCCAAAGTCAATATGTGCATGTATCTTCTGTACCCGTTTATATCTCAAATTCAGGCTCAAAACACCCGAAAATTCAATATTTTGGGGTCCCAGAAGCAATCTGTACAGTGCTAGAATATTTTCAAAATATAGGCTAAAAACATACTAAAAATCGATCTTTTAAGTGCCAAAAAGTCGATATCTCAAATTCAGTCCCAAAACACCCGAAAATTCGATATTTAGGGGTCCCAGAAGCGATCTGTACATGCCTACTCCGTGTTAGAGTATTTTCAAAATACAGGCCAAAAACATACTGAAAATCGATCTTTTAGGTGCCCAAAAGTCGATATGTGCATGCATCTTCTGTACCCGTTTATATCTCAAATTCTGGCCCAGAAGCGATCTGTACATGCTTACTCCGTGTTAGAGTATTTTCAAAATTCAGGCCCAAAACATGCTGAAAATCGATATTTTTGGTGCCCAAAGTCAATATGTGCATGTATCTTCTGTACCCGTTTATATCTCAAATTCAGGCTCAAAACACCCGAAAATTCAATATTTTGGGGTCCCAGAAGCAATCTGTACATGCCTACTCAGTGCTAGAATATTTTCAAAATATAGGCTAAAAACATGCTAAAAATCGATCTTTTAGGTGCCAAAAAGTCGATATCTCAAATTCAGTCCCAAAACACCCAAAAATTCGATATTTAGAGGTCCAAGAAGCGATCTGTACATGCCTACTCCGTGTTAGAGTATTTTCAAAATACATGCTCAAAACATACTGAAAATCGATCGTTTAGGTGCACAAAAGTCGATATGTGCATGCATCTTCAGTACCCGTTTATATCTCAAATTCAGGCTCAAAACACCCGAAAATTCAATATTTTGGGGTCCCAGAAGCAAACTGTACATGCCTACTCAGTGTTAGAGTATTTTCAAAATACAGGCCCAAAATATGCTGAAAATCGATATTTTAGATGCCCAAAGTCAATATGTGCATGTATCTTCTGTACCCGTTTATATCTCAAATTCAGGCTCAAAACACCCGAAAATTCAATATTTTGGGGTCCCAGAAGCAATCTGTACATGCCTACACAGTGCTAGAATATTTTCAAAATATAGGCTAAAAACATGCTAAAAATCGACATTTTAGGTGCCAAAAAATCGATATCTCAAATTCAGTCCCAAAACACCCGAAAATTCGATATTTAGAGGTCCCAGTAGGTATCTGTACATGCCTACTCCGTGTTAGAGTATTTTCAAAATACAGGCCAAAAACATACTGAAAATCGATCTTTTAGGTGCCCAAAAGTCGATATGTGCATGCATCTTCTGTACCCGTTTATATCTCAAATTCTGGCCCTAAACACCCGAAAATTCGATATTTTGGGGTCCCAGAAGCGATCTGTACATGCCTACTCCGTGTTAGAGTATTTTCAAAATTCAGGCCCAAAACATGCTGAAAATCGATATTTTTGGTGCCCAAAGTCAATATGTGCATGTATCTTCTGTACCCGTTTATATCTCAAATTCAGGCTCAAAACACCCGAAAATTCAATATTTTGGGGTCCCAGAAGCAATCTGTACAGTGCTAGAATATTTTCAAAATATAGGCTAAAAACATGCTAAAAATCGATCTTTTAGGTGCCAAAAAGTCGATATCTCAAATTCAGTCCCAAAACACCCGAAAATTCGATATTTATGGGTCCCAAAAGCGATCTGTACATGCCTACTCCGTGTTAGAGTATTTTCAAAATACATGCTCAAAACATACTGAAAATCGATCTTTTAGGTGCACAAAAGTCGATATGTGCATGCATCTTCAGTACCCGTTTATATCTCAAATTCAGGCTCAAAACACCCGAAAATTCAATATTTTGGGGTCCCAGAAGCAATCTGTACATGCCTACACAGTCCTAGAATATTTTTAAAATATAGGCTAAAAACATGCTAAAAATCGACATTTTAGGTGCCAAAAAATCGATATCTCAAATTCAGTCCCAAAACACCCGAAAATTCGATATTTAGAGGTCCCAGAAGGTATCTGTACATTCCTACTCCGTGTTAGAGTATTTTCAAAATACAGGCCAAAAACATACTGAAAATCGATCTTTTAGGTGCCCAAAAGTCGATATGTGCATGCATCTTCTGTACCCGTTTATATCTCAAATTCTGGCCCTAAACACCAGAAAATTCGATATTTTGGGGTCCCAGAAGCGATCTGTACATGCCTACTCCGTGTTAGAGTATTTTCAAAATTCAGGCCCAAAACATGCTGAAAATCGATATTTTTGGTGCCCAAAGTCAATATGTGCATGTATCTTCTGTACCCGTTTATATCTCAAATTAAGGCTCAAAACACCCGAAAATTCAATATTTTGGGGTCCCAGAAGCAATCTGTACATGCCTACTCAGTGCTAGAATATTTTCAAAATATAGGCTAAAAACATGCTAAAAATCGATCTTTTAGGTGCCAAAAAGTCGATATCTCAAATTCAGTCCCAAAACACCCGAAAATTCGATATTTAGGGGTCCCAGTAGCGATCTGTACATGCCTACTCCGTGTTAGAGTATTTTCAAAATACATGCTCAAAACATACTGAAAATCGATCTTTTAGGTGCACAAAAGTCGATATGTGCATGCATCTTCAGTACCCGTTTATATCTCAAATTCAGGCTCAAAACACCCGAAAATTCAATATTTTGGGGTCCCAGAAGCAATCTGTACATGCCTACTCAGTGTTAGAGTATTTTCAAAATACAGGCCCAAAACATGCTGAAAATCGATATTTTAGATGCCCAAAGTCAATATGTGCATGTATCTTCTGTACCCGTTTATATCTCAAATTCAGGCTCAAAACACCCGAAAATTCAATATTTTGGGGTCCCAGAAGCAATCTGTACATGCCTACACAGTGCTAGAATATTTTCAAAATATAGGCTAAAAACATGCTAAAAATCGACATTTTAGGTGCCAAAAAATCGATATCTCAAATTCAGTCCCAAAACACCCGAAAATTCGATATTTAGAGGTCCCAGAAGGTATCTGTACATGCCTACTCCGTGTTAGAGTATTTTCAAAATACAGGCCAAAAACATACTGAAAATCGATCTTTTATGTGCCCAAAAGTCGATATGTGCATGCATCTTCTGTACCCGTTTATATCTCAAATTCTGGCCCTAAACACCCGAAAATTCGATATTTTGGGTTCCCAGAAGCGATCTGTACATGCCTACTCCGTGTTAGAGTATTTTCAAAATTCAGGCCCAAAACATGCTGAAAATCGATATTTTTGGTGCCCAAAGTCAATATGTGCATGTATCTTCTGTACCCGTTTATATCTCAAATTCAGGCTCAAAACACCCGAAAATTCAATATTTTGGGGTCCCAGAAGCAATCTGTACATGCCTACTCAGTGCTAGAATATTTTCAAAATATAGGCTAAAAACATGCTAAAAATCGATCTTTTAGGTGCCAAAAAGTCGATATCTCAAATTCAGTCCCAAAACACCCAAAAATTCGATATTTAGAGGTCCCAGAAGCGATCTGTACATGCCTACTCCGTGTTAGAGTATTTTCAAAATACATGCTCAAAACATACTGAAAATCGATCGTTTAGGTGCACAAAAGTCGATATGTGCATGCATCTTCAGTACCCGTTTATATCTCAAATTCAGGCTCAAAACACCCGAAAATTCAATATTTTGGGGTCCCAGAAGCAATCTGTACATGCCTACTCAGTGTTAGAGTATTTTCAAAATACAGGCACAAAATATGCTGAAAATCGATATTTTAGATGCCCAAAGTCAATATGTGCATGTATCTTCTGTACCCGTTTATATCTCAAATTCAGGCTCAAAACACCCGAAAATTCAATATTTTGGGGTCCCAGAAGCAATCTGTACATGCCTACACAGTGCTAGAATATTTTCAAAATATAGGCTAAAAACATGCTAAAAATTGACATTTTAGGTGCCAAAAAATCGATATCTCAAATTCAGTCCCAAAACACCCGAAAATTCGATATTTAGAGGTCCCAGAAAGTATCTGTACATACCTACTCCGTGTTAGAGTATTTTCAAAATTCAGGCCCAAAACATGCTGAAAATCGATATTTTTGGTGCCCAAAGTCAATATGTGCATGTATCTTCTGTACCCGTTTATATCTCAAATTCAGGCTCAAAACACCCGAAAATTCAATATTTTGGGGTCCCAGAAGCAATCTGTACAGTGCTAGAATATTTTCAAAATATAGGCTAAAAAAACATGTTAAAAATCGATCTTTTAGGTGCCAAAAAGTCGATATCTCAAATTCAGTCCCAAAACACCCGAAAATTCGATATTTAGAGGTCCCAAAAGCGATCTGTACATGCCTACTCCGTTTTAGAGTATTTTCAAAATACATGCTCAAAACATACTGAAAATCGATCTTTTAGGTGCAAAAAAGTCGATATGTGCATGCATCTTCAGTACCCGTTTATATCTCAAATTCAGGCTCAAAACACCCGAAAATTCAATATTTTGGGGTCCCAGAAGCAATCTGTACATGCCTACCCAGTGTTAGAGTATTTTCAAAATACAAGCCAAAAACATGCTGAAAATCGATATTTTAGATGCCCAAAGTCAATATGTGCATGTATCTTCTGTACCCGTTTATATCTCAAATTCAGGCTCAAAACACCCGAAAATTCAATATTTTGGGGTCCCAGAAGCAATCTGTACAGTGCTAGAATATTTTCAAAATATAGGCTAAAAACATACTAAAAATCGATCTTTTAAGTGCCAAAAAGTCGATATCTCAAATTCAGTCCCAAAACACCCGAAAATTCGATATTTAGGGGTCCCAGAAGCGATCTGTACATGCCTACTCCGTGTTAGAGTATTTTCAAAATACAGGCCAAAAACATACTGAAAATCGATCTTTTAGGTGCCCAAAAGTCGATATGTGCATGCATCTTCTGTACCCGTTTATATCTCAAATTCTGGCCCAGAAGCGATCTGTACATGCTTACTCCGTGTTAGAGTATTTTCAAAATTCAGGCCCAAAACATGCTGAAAATCGATATTTTTGGTGCCCAAAGTCAATATGTGCATGTATCTTCTGTACCCGTTTATATCTCAAATTCAGGCTCAAAACACCCGAAAATTCAATATTTTGGGGTCCCAGAAGCAATCTGTACATGCCTACTCAGTGCTAGAATATTTTCAAAATATAGGCTAAAAACATGCTAAAAATCGATCTTTTAGGTGCCAAAAAGTCGATATCTCAAATTCAGTCCCAAAACACCCAAAAATTCGATATTTAGAGGTCCAAGAAGCGATCTGTACATGCCTACTCCGTGTTAGAGTATTTTCAAAATACATGCTCAAAACATACTGAAAATCGATCGTTTAGGTGCACAAAAGTCGATATGTGCATGCATCTTCAGTACCCGTTTATATCTCAAATTCAGGCTCAAAACACCCGAAAATTCAATATTTTGGGGTCCCAGAAGCAAACTGTACATGCCTACTCAGTGTTAGAGTATTTTCAAAATACAGGCCCAAAATATGCTGAAAATCGATATTTTAGGTGCCCAAAGTCAATATGTGCATGTATCTTCTGTACCCGTTTATATCTCAAATTCAGGCTCAAAACACCCGAAAATTCAATATTTTGGGGTCCCAGAAGCAATCTGTACATGCCTACACAGTGCTAGAATATTTTCAAAATATAGGCTAAAAACATGCTAAAAATCGACATTTTAGGTGCCAAAAAATCGATATCTCAAATTCAGTCCCAAAACACCCGAAAATTCGATATTTAGAGGTCCCAGACCTCTAAATTTCGAATTTTCGGGTGTTTTGGGACTGAATTTGAGATATCGATTTTTTGGCACCTAAAATGTCGATTTTTAGCATGATTTTAGCCTATATTTTGAAAATATTCTGCCTACTCCGTGTTAGAGTATTTTCAAAATACAGGCCAAAAACATACTGAAAATCGATCTTTTAGGTGCCCAAAAGTCAATATGTGCATGCATCTTCTGTACCCGTTTATATCTCAAATTCTGGCCCTAAACACCCGAAAATTCGATATTTTGGGGTCCCAGAAGCGATCTGTACATGCCTACTCCGTGTTAGAGTATTTTCAAAATTCAGGCCCTAAACATGCTGAAAATCGATATTTTTGGTGCCCAAAGTCAATATGTGCATGTATCTTCTGTACCCGTTTATATCTCAAATTCAGGATCAAAACACCCGAAAATTCAATATTTTGGGGTCCCAGAAGCAATCTGTACATGCCTACTCAGTGTTAGAGTATTTTCAAAATACAGGCCCAAAATATGCTGAAAATCGATATTTTAGATGCCCAAAGTCAATATGTGCATGTATCTTCTGTACCCGTTTATATCTCAAATTCAGGCTCAAAACACCCGAAAATTCAATATTTTGGGGTCCCAGAAGCAATCTGTACATGCCTACACAGTGCTAGAATATTTTCAAAATATAGGCTAAAAACATGCTAAAAATCGACATTTTAGGTGCCAAAAAATCGATATCTCAAATTCAGTCCCAAAACACCCGAAAATTCGATATTTAGAGGTCCCAGAAGGTATCTGTACATGCCTACTCCGTGTTAGAGTATTTTCAAAATACAGGCCAAAAACATACTGAAAATCGATCTTTTAGGTGCCCAAAAGTCGATATGTGCATGCATCTTCTGTACCCGTTTATATCTCAAATTATGGCCCTAAACATCCGAAAATTCGATATTTTGGGGTCCCAGAAGCGATCTGTACATGCATACTCCGTGTTAGAGTATTTTCAAAATTCAGGCCCAAAACATGCTGAAAATCGATATTTTTGATGCCCAAAGTCAATATGTGCATGTATCTTCTGTACCCGTTTATATCTCAAATTCAGGCTCAAAACACCCGAAAATTCAATATTTTGGGGTCCCAGAAGCAATCTGTACAGTGCTAGAATATTTTCAAAATATAGGCTAAAAACATGCTAAAAATCGATCCTTTAGGTGCCAAAAAGTCGATATCTCAAATTCAGTCCCAAAACACCCGAAAATTCGATATTTAGGGGTCCCAAAAGCGATCTGTACATGCCTACTCCGTGTTACAGCATTTTCAAAATACATGCTCAAAACATACTGAAAATCGATCTTTTAGGTGCACAAAAGTCGATATGTGCATGCATCTTCAGTACCCGTTTATATCTCAAATTCAGGCTCAAAACACCCGAAAATTCAATATTTTGGGGTCCCAGAAGCAATCTGTACATGCCTACTCAGTGTTAGAGTATTTTCAAAATACAGGCCCAAAACATGCTGAAAATCGATATTTTAGATGCCCAAAGTCAATATGTGCATATGTATCTTCTGTACCCGTTTATATCTCAAATTCATGCTCAAAACACCCGAAAATTCAATATTTTGGGGTCCCAGAAGCAATCTGTACATGCCTACACAGTGCTAGAATATTTTTAAAATATAGGCTAAAAACATGCTAAAAATCGATCTTTTAGGTGCCAAAAAGTCGATATCTCAAATTCAGTCCCAAAACACCCGAAAATTCGATATTTAGGGGTCACAGAAGTGATCTGTACATGCCTACTCCGTGTTAGAGTATTTTCAAAATTCATGCTCAAAACATACTGAAAATCGATCTTTTAGGTGCACAAAAGTCGATATGTGCATGCATCTTCAGAACCCATTTATATCTCAAATTCAAGCTCAAAACACCCGAAAATTCAATATTTTGGGGTCCCAGAAGCAATCTGTACATGCCTACTCAGTGTTAGAGTATTTTCAAAATACAGGCCCAAAACATGCTGAAAATCGATATTTTAGATGCCCAAAGTCAATATGTGCATGTATCTTCTGTACCCGTTTATATCTCAAATTCAGGCTCAAAACACCCGAAAATTCAATATTTTGGGGTCCCAGAAGCAATCTGTACATGCCTACACAGTGCTAGAATATTTTCAAAATATAGGCTAAAAACATGCTAAAAATCGACATTTTAGGTGCCAAAAAATCGATATCTCAAATTCAGTCCCAAAATACCCGAAAATTCGATATTTAGAGGTCCCAGAAGGTATCTGTATATGCCTACTCCATGTTAGAGTATTTTCAAAATACAGGCCAAAAACATACTGAAAATCGATCTTTTAGGTGCCCAAAAGTCGATATGTGCATGCATCTTCTGTACCCGTTTATATCTCAAATTCTGGCCCTAAACACCCGAAAATTCGATATTTTGGGGTCCCAGAAGCGATCTGTACATGCCTACTCCGTGTTAGAGTATTTTCAAAATTCAGGCCCAAAACATGCTGAAAATCGATATTTTTGGTGCCCAAAGTCAATATGTGCATGTATCTTCTGTACCCGTTTATATCTCAAATTCAGGCTCAAAACACTCGAAAATTCAATATTTTGGTGTCCCAGAAGCAATACATGCCTACTCCGTGTTAGAGTATTTTCAAAATACATGCTCAAAACATACTGAAAATCGATCTTTTAGGTGCACAAAAGTCGATATGTGCATGCATCTTCAGTACCCGTTTATATCTCAAATTCAGGCTCAAAACACCCGAAAATTCAATATTTTGGGGTCCCAGAAGCAATCTGTACATGCCTACTCAGTGTTAGAGTATTTTCAAAATACAGGCCCAAAACATGCTGAAAATCGATATTTTAGATGCCCAAAGTCAATATGTGCATGTATCTTCTGTACCCGTTTATATCTCAAATTCAGGCTCAAAACACCCGAAAATTCAATATTTTGGGGTCCCAGAAGCAATCTGTACATGCCTACACAGTGCTAGAATATTTTCAAAATATAGGCTAAAAACATGCTAAAAATCGACATTTTAGGTGCCAAAAAATCGATATCTCAAATTCAGTCCCAAAACACCCGAAAATTCGATATTTAGAGGTCCCAGAAGGTATCTGTACATGCCTACTCCGTGTTAGAGTATTTTCAAAATACAGGCCAAAAACATACTGAAAATCGATCTTTTAGGTGCCCAAAAGTCGATATGTGCATGCATCTTCTGTACCCGTTTATATCTCAAATTCTGGCCCTAAACATCCGAAAATTCGATATTTTGGGGTCCCAGAAGCGATCTGTACATGCATACTCCGTGTTAGAGTATTTTCAAAATTCAGGCCCAAAACATGCTGAAAATCGATATTTTTGATGCCCAAAGTCAATATGTGCATGTATCTTCTGTACCCGTTTATATCTCAAATTCAGGCTCAAAACACCCGAAAATTCAATATTTTGGGGTCCCAGAAGCAATCTGTACAGTGCTAGAATATTTTCAAAATATAGGCTAAAAACATGCTAAAAATCGATCCTTTAGGTGCCAAAAAGTCGATATCTCAAATTCAGTCCCAAAACACCCGAAAATTCGATATTTAGGGGTCCCAAAAGCGATCTGTACATGCCTACACCGTGTTACAGTATTTTCAAAATACATGCTCAAAACATACTGAAAATCGATCTTTTAGGTGCACAAAAGTCGATATGTGCATGCATCTTCAGTACCCGTTTATATATCAAATTCAGGCTCAAAACACCCGAAAATTCAATATTTTGGGGTCCCAGAAGCAATCTGTACATGCCTACTCAGTGTTAGAGTATTTTCAAAATACAGGCCCAAAACATGCTGAAAATCGATATTTTAGATGCCCAAAGTCAATATGTGCATGTATCTTCTGTACCCGTTTATATCTCAAATTCAGGCTCAAAACACCCGAAAATTCAATATTTTGGGGTCCCAGAAGCAATCTGTACATGCCTACACAGTGCTAGAATATTTTCAAAATATAGGCTAAAAACATGCTAAAAATCGACATTTTAGGTGCCAAAAAATCGATATCTCAAATTCAGTCCCAAAACACCCGAAAATTCGATATTTAGAGGTCCCAGAAGGTATCTGTACATGCCTACTCCGTGTTAGAGTATTTTCAAAATACAGGCCAAAAACATACTGAAAATCGATCTTTTAGGTGCCCAAAAGTCGATATGTGCATGCATCTTCTGTACCCGTTTATATCTCAAATTCTGGCCCTAAACATCCGAAAATTCGATATTTTGGGGTCCCAGAAGCGATCTGTACATGCATACTCCGTGTTAGAGTATTTTCAAAATTCAGGCCCAAAACATGCTGAAAATCGATATTTTTGATGCCCAAAGTCAATATGTGCATGTATCTTCTGTACCCGTTTATATCTCAAATTCAGGCTCAAAACACCCGAAAATTCAATATTTTGGGGTCCCAGAAGCAATCTGTACAGTGCTAGAATATTTTCAAAATATAGGCTAAAAACATGCTAAAAATCGATCCTTTAGGTGCCAAAAAGTCGATATCTCAAATTCAGTCCCAAAACACCCGAAAATTCGATATTTAGGGGTCCCAAAAGCGATCTGTACATGCCTACTCCGTGTTAGAGTATTTTCAAAATACATGCTCAAAACATACTGAAAATCGATCTTTTAGGTGCACAAAAGTCGATATGTGCATGCATCTTCAGTACCCGTTTATATCTCAAATTGAGGCTCAAAACACCCGAAAATTCAATATTTTGGGGTCCCAGAAGCAATCTGTACATGCCTACTCAGTGTTAGAGTATTTTCAAAATACAGGCCCAAAACATGCTGAAAATCGACATTTTAGATGCCCAAAGTCAATATGTGCATGTATCTTCTGTACCCGTTTATATCTCAAATTCAGGCTCAAAACACCCGAAAATTCAATATTTTGGGGTCCCAGAAGCAATCTGTACATGCCTACACAGTGCTAGAATATTTTCAAAATATAGGCTAAAAACATGCTAAAAATCGACATTTTAGGTGCCAAAAAATCGATATATCAAATTCAGTCCCAAAACACCCGAAAATTCGATATTTAGAGGTCCCAGAAGGTATCTGTACATGCCTACTCCGTGTTAGAGTATTTTCAAAATACAGGCCAAAAACATACTGAAAATCGATCTTTTAGGTGCCCAAAAGTCGATATGTGCATGCATCTTCTGTACCCGTTTATATCTCAAATTCTGGCCCTAAACATCCGAAAATTCGATATTTTGGGGTCCCAGAAGCGATCTGTACATGCATACTCCGTGTTAGAGTATTTTCAAAATTCAGGCCCAAAACATGCTGAAAATCGATATTTTTGATGCCCAAAGTCAATATGTGCATGTATCTTCTGTACCCGTTTATATCTCAAATTCAGGCTCAAAACACCCGAAAATTCAATATTTTGGGGTCCCAGAAGCAATCTGTACAGTGCTAGAATATTTTCAAAATATAGGCTAAAAACATGCTAAAAATCGATCCTTTAGGTGCCAAAAAGTCGATATCTCAAATTCAGTCCCAAAACACCCGAAAATTCGATATTTAGGGGTCCCAAAAGCGATCTGTACATGCCTACACCGTGTTACAGTATTTTCAAAATACATGCTCAAAACATACTGAAAATCGATCTTTTAGGTGCACAAAAGTCGATATGTGCATGCATCTTCAGTACCCGTTTATATATCAAATTCAGGCTCAAAACACCCGAAAATTCAATATTTTGGGGTCCCAGAAGCAATCTGTACATGCCTACTCAGTGTTAGAGTATTTTCAAAATACAGGCCCAAAACAAACTGAAAATCGATATTTTAGATGCCCAAAGTCAATATGTGCATGTATCTTCTGTACCCGTTTATATCTCAAATTCAGGCTCAAAACACCCGAAAATTCAATATTTTGGGGTCCCAGAAGCAATCTGTACATGCCTACACAGTGCTAGAATATTTTCAAAATATAGGCTAAAAACATGCTAAAAATCGACATTTTAGGTGCCAAAAAATCGATATCTCAAATTCAGTCCCAAAACACCCGAAAATTCGATATTTAGAGGTCCCAGAAGGTATCTGTATATGCCTACTCCATGTTAGAGTATTTTCAAAATACAGGCCAAAAACATACTGAAAATCGATCTTTTAGGTGCCCAAAAGTCGATATGTGCATGCATCTTCTGTACCCGTTTATATCTCAAATTCTGGCCCTAAACACCCGAAAATTCGATATTTTGGGGTCCCAGAAGCGATCTGTACATGCCTACTCCGTGTTAGAGTATTTTCAAAATTCAGGCCCAAAACATGCTGAAAATCGATATTTTTGGTGCCCAAAGTCAATATGTGCATGTATCTTCTGTACCCGTTTATATCTCAAATTCAGGCTCAAAACACTCGAAAATTCAATATTTTGGTGTCCCAGAAGCAATACATGCCTACTCCGTGTTAGAGTATTTTCAAAATACATGCTCAAAACATACTGAAAATCGATCTTTTAGGTGCACAAAAGTCGATATGTGCATGCATCTTCAGTACCCGTTTATATCTCAAATTCAGGCTCAAAACACCCGAAAATTCAATATTTTGGGGTCCCAGAAGCAATCTGTACATGCCTACTCAGTGTTAGAGTATTTTCAAAATACAGGCCCAAAACATGCTGAAAATCGATATTTTAGATGCCCAAAGTCAATATGTGCATGTATCTTCTGTACCCGTTTATATCTCAAATTCAGGCTCAAAACACCCGAAAATTCAATATTTTGGGGTCCCAGAAGCAATCTGTACATGCCTACACAGTGCTAGAATATTTTCAAAATATAGGCTAAAAACATGCTAAAAATCGACATTTTAGGTGCCAAAAAATCGATATCTCAAATTCAGTCCCAAAACACCCGAAAATTCGATATTTAGAGGTCCCAGAAGGTATCTGTACATGCCTACTCCGTGTTAGAGTATTTTCAAAATACAGGCCAAAAACATACTGAAAATCGATCTTTTAGGTGCCCAAAAGTCGATATGTGCATGCATCTTCTGTACCCGTTTATATCTCAAATTCTGGCCCTAAACATCCGAAAATTCGATATTTTGGGGTCCCAGAAGCGATCTGTACATGCATACTCCGTGTTAGAGTATTTTCAAAATTCAGGCCCAAAACATGCTGAAAATCGATATTTTTGATGCCCAAAGTCAATATGTGCATGTATCTTCTGTACCCGTTTATATCTCAAATTCAGGCTCAAAACACCCGAAAATTCAATATTTTGGGGTCCCAGAAGCAATCTGTACAGTGCTAGAATATTTTCAAAATATAGGCTAAAAACATGCTAAAAATCGATCCTTTAGGTGCCAAAAAGTCGATATCTCAAATTCAGTCCCAAAACACCCGAAAATTCGATATTTAGGGGTCCCAAAAGCGATCTGTACATGCCTACACCGTGTTACAGTATTTTCAAAATACATGCTCAAAACATACTGAAAATCGATCTTTTAGGTGCACAAAAGTCGATATGTGCATGCATCTTCAGTACCCGTTTATATATCAAATTCAGGCTCAAAACACCCGAAAATTCAATATTTTGGGGTCCCAGAAGCAATCTGTACATGCCTACTCAGTGTTAGAGTATTTTCAAAATACAGGCCCAAAACATGCTGAAAATCGATATTTTAGATGCCCAAAGTCAATATGTGCATGTATCTTCTGTACCCGTTTATATCTCAAATTCAGGCTCAAAACACCCGAAAATTCAATATTTTGGGGTCCCAGAAGCAATCTGTACATGCCTACACAGTGCTAGAATATTTTCAAAATATAGGCTAAAAACATGCTAAAAATCGACATTTTAGGTGCCAAAAAATCGATATCTCAAATTCAGTCCCAAAACACCCGAAAATTCGATATTTAGAGGTCCCAGAAGGTATCTGTACATGCCTACTCCGTGTTAGAGTATTTTCAAAATACAGGCCAAAAACATACTGAAAATCGATCTTTTAGGTGCCCAAAAGTCGATATGTGCATGCATCTTCTGTACCCGTTTATATCTCAAATTCTGGCCCTAAACATCCGAAAATTCGATATTTTGGGGTCCCAGAAGCGATCTGTACATGCATACTCCGTGTTAGAGTATTTTCAAAATTCAGGCCCAAAACATGCTGAAAATCGATATTTTTGATGCCCAAAGTCAATATGTGCATGTATCTTCTGTACCCGTTTATATCTCAAATTCAGGCTCAAAACACCCGAAAATTCAATATTTTGGGGTCCCAGAAGCAATCTGTACAGTGCTAGAATATTTTCAAAATATAGGCTAAAAACATGCTAAAAATCGATCCTTTAGGTGCCAAAAAGTCGATATCTCAAATTCAGTCCCAAAACACCCGAAAATTCGATATTTAGGGGTCCCAAAAGCGATCTGTACATGCCTACTCCGTGTTAGAGTATTTTCAAAATACATGCTCAAAACATACTGAAAATCGATCTTTTAGGTGCACAAAAGTCGATATGTGCATGCATCTTCAGTACCCGTTTATATCTCAAATTGAGGCTCAAAACACCCGAAAATTCAATATTTTGGGGTCCCAGAAGCAATCTGTACATGCCTACTCAGTGTTAGAGTATTTTCAAAATACAGGCCCAAAACATGCTGAAAATCGACATTTTAGATGCCCAAAGTCAATATGTGCATGTATCTTCTGTACCCGTTTATATCTCAAATTCAGGCTCAAAACACCCGAAAATTCAATATTTTGGGGTCCCAGAAGCAATCTGTACATGCCTACACAGTGCTAGAATATTTTCAAAATATAGGCTAAAAACATGCTAAAAATCGACATTTTAGGTGCCAAAAAATCGATATATCAAATTCAGTCCCAAAACACCCGAAAATTCGATATTTAGAGGTCCCAGAAGGTATCTGTACATGCCTACTCCGTGTTAGAGTATTTTCAAAATACAGGCCAAAAACATACTGAAAATCGATCTTTTAGGTGCCCAAAAGTCGATATGTGCATGCATCTTCTGTACCCGTTTATATCTCAAATTCTGGCCCTAAACATCCGAAAATTCGATATTTTGGGGTCCCAGAAGCGATCTGTACATGCATACTCCGTGTTAGAGTATTTTCAAAATTCAGGCCCAAAACATGCTGAAAATCGATATTTTTGATGCCCAAAGTCAATATGTGCATGTATCTTCTGTACCCGTTTATATCTCAAATTCAGGCTCAAAACACCCGAAAATTCAATATTTTGGGGTCCCAGAAGCAATCTGTACAGTGCTAGAATATTTTCAAAATATAGGCTAAAAACATGCTAAAAATCGATCCTTTAGGTGCCAAAAAGTCGATATCTCAAATTCAGTCCCAAAACACCCGAAAATTCGATATTTAGGGGTCCCAAAAGCGATCTGTACATGCCTACACCGTGTTACAGTATTTTCAAAATACATGCTCAAAACATACTGAAAATCGATCTTTTAGGTGCACAAAAGTCGATATGTGCATGCATCTTCAGTACCCGTTTATATATCAAATTCAGGCTCAAAACACCCGAAAATTCAATATTTTGGGGTCCCAGAAGCAATCTGTACATGCCTACTCAGTGTTAGAGTATTTTCAAAATACAGGCCCAAAACAAACTGAAAATCGATATTTTAGATGCCCAAAGTCAATATGTGCATGTATCTTCTGTACCCGTTTATATCTCAAATTCAGGCTCAAAACACCCGAAAATTCAATATTTTGGGGTCCCAGAAGCAATCTGTACATGCCTACACAGTGCTAGAATATTTTCAAAATATAGGCTAAAAACATGCTAAAAATCGACATTTTAGGTGCCAAAAAATCGATATCTCAAATTCAGTCCCAAAACACCCGAAAATTCGATATTTAGAGGTCCCAGAAGGTATCTGTACATGCCTACTCCGTGTTAGAGTATTTTCAAAATACAGGCCAAAAACATACTGAAAATCGATCTTTTAGGTGCCCAAAAGTCGATATGTGCATGCATCTTCTGTACCCGTTTATATCTCAAATTCTGGCCCTAAACATCCGAAAATTCGATATTTTGGGGTCCCAGAAGCGATCTGTACATGCATACTCCGTGTTAGAGTATTTTCAAAATTCAGGCCCAAAACATGCTGAAAATCGATATTTTTGATGCCCAAAGTCAATATGTGCATGTATCTTCTGTACCCGTTTATATCTCAAATTCAGGCTCAAAACACCCGAAAATTCAATATTTTGGGGTCCCAGAAGCAATCTGTACAGTGCTAGAATATTTTCAAAATATAGGCTAAAAACATGCTAAAAATCGATCCTTTAGGTGCCAAAAAGTCGATATCTCAAATTCAGTCCCAAAACACCCGAAAATTCGATATTTAGGGGTCCCAAAAGCGATCTGTACATGCCTACTCCGTGTTAGAGTATTTTCAAAATACATGCTCAAAACATACTGAAAATCGATCTTTTAGGTGCACAAAAGTCGATATGTGCATGCATCTTCAGTACCCGTTTATATCTCAAATTGAGGCTCAAAACACCCGAAAATTCAATATTTTGGGGTCCCAGAAGCAATCTGTACATGCCTACTCAGTGTTAGAGTATTTTCAAAATACAGGCCCAAAACATGCTGAAAATCGACATTTTAGATGCCCAAAGTCAATATGTGCATGTATCTTCTGTACCCGTTTATATCTCAAATTCAGGCTCAAAACACCCGAAAATTCAATATTTTGGGGTCCCAGAAGCAATCTGTACATGCCTACACAGTGCTAGAATATTTTCAAAATATAGGCTAAAAACATGCTAAAAATCGACATTTTAGGTGCCAAAAAATCGATATATCAAATTCAGTCCCAAAACACCCGAAAATTCGATATTTAGAGGTCCCAGAAGGTATCTGTACATGCCTACTCCGTGTTAGAGTATTTTCAAAATACAGGCCAAAAACATACTGAAAATCGATCTTTTAGGTGCCCAAAAGTCGATATGTGCATGCATCTTCTGTACCCGTTTATATCTCAAATTCTGGCCCTAAACATCCGAAAATTCGATATTTTGGGGTCCCAGAAGCGATCTGTACATGCATACTCCGTGTTAGAGTATTTTCAAAATTCAGGCCCAAAACATGCTGAAAATCGATATTTTTGATGCCCAAAGTCAATATGTGCATGTATCTTCTGTACCCGTTTATATCTCAAATTCAGGCTCAAAACACCCGAAAATTCAATATTTTAGGGTCCCAGAAGCAATCTGTACAGTGCTAGAATATTTTCAAAATATAGGCTAAAAACATGCTAAAAATCGATCCTTTAGGTGCCAAAAAGTCGATATCTCAAATTCAGTCCCAAAACACCCGAAAATTCGATATTTAGGGGTCCCAAAAGCGATCTGTACATGCCTACACCGTGTTACAGTATTTTCAAAATACATGCTCAAAACATACTGAAAATCGATCTTTTAGGTGCACAAAAGTCGATATGTGAATGCATCTTCAGTACCCGTTTATATCTCAAATTCAGGCTCAAAACACCCGAAAATTCAATATTTTGGGGTCCCAGAAGCAATCTGTACATGCCTACTCAGTGTTAGAGTATTTTCAAAATACAGGCCCAAAACATGCTGAAAATCGATATTTTAGATGCCCAAAGTCAATATGTGCATGTATCTTCTGTACCCGTTTATATCTCAAATTCATGCTCAAAACACCCGAAAATTCAATATTTTGGGGTCCCAGAAGCAATCTGTACATGCCTACACAGTGCTAGAATATTTTCAAAATATAGGCTAAAAACATGCTAAAAATCGATCTTTTAGGTGCCAAAAAGTCGATATCTCAAATTCAGTCCCAAAACACCCGAAAATTCGATATTTAGGGGTCCCAGAAGCGATCTGTACATGCCTACTCCGTGTTAGAGTATTTTCAAAATTCATGCTCAAAACAAACTGAAAATCGATCTTTTATGTGAACAAAAGTCGATATGTGCATGCATCTTCTGTACCCATTTATATCTCAAATTCAGGCTCAAAACACCCGAAAATTCAATATTTTGGGGTCCCAGAAGCAATCTGTACATGCCTACTCAGTGTTAGAGTATTTTCAAAATACAGGCCCAAAACATGCTGAAAATCGATATTTTAGATGCCCAAAGTCAATATGTGCATGTATCTTCTGTACCCGTTTATATCTCAAATTCAGGCTCAAAACACCCGAAAATTCAATATTTTGGGGTCCCAGAAGCAATCTGTACATGCCTACACAGTGCTAGAATATTTTCAAAATATAGGCTAAAAACATGCTAAAAATCGACATTTTAGGTGCCAAAAAATCGATATCTCAAATTCAGTCCCAAAATACCCGAAAATTCGATATTTAGAGGTCCCAGAAGGTATCTGTATATGCCTACTCCGTGTTAGAGTATTTTCAAAATACAGGCCAAAAACATACTGAAAATCGATCTTTTAGGTGCCCAAAAGTCGATATGTGCATGCATCTTCTGTACCCGTTTATATCTCAAATTCTGGCCCTAAACACCCGAAAATTCGATATTTTGGGGTCCCAGAAGCGATCTGTACATGCCTACTCCGTGTTAGAGTATTTTCAAAATTCAGGCCCAAAACATGCTGAAAATCGATATTTTTGGTGCCCAAAGTCAATATGTGCATGTATCTTCTGTACCCGTTTATATCTCAAATTCAGGCTCAAAACACCCGAAAATTCAATATTTTGGTGTCCCAGAAGCAATACATGCCTACTCCGTGTTAGAGTATTTTCAAAATACATGCTCAAAACATACTGAAAATCGATCTTTTAGGTGCACAAAAGTCGATATGTGCATGCATCTTCAGTACCCGTTTATATCTCAAATTCAGGCTCAAAACACCCGAAAATTCAATATTTTGGGGTCCCAGAAGCAATCTGTACATGCCTACTCAGTGTTAGAGTATTTTCAAAATACAGGCCCAAAACAAACTGAAAATCGATATTTTAGATGCCCAAAGTCAATATGTGCATGTATCTTCTGTACCCGTTTATATCTCAAATTCAGGCTCAAAACACCCGAAAATTCAATATTTTGGGGTCCCAGAAGCAATCTGTACATGCCTACACAGTGCTAGAATATTTTCAAAATATAGGCTAAAAACATGCTAAAAATCGACATTTTAGGTGCCAAAAAATCGATATCTCAAATTCAGTCCCAAAACACCCGAAAATTCGATATTTAGAGGTCCCAGAAGGTATCTGTACATGCCTACTCCGTGTTAGAGTATTTTCAAAATACAGGCCAAAAACATACTGAAAATCGATCTTTTAGGTGCCCAAAAGTCGATATGTGCATGCATCTTCTGTACCCGTTTATATCTCAAATTCTGGCCCTAAACATCCGAAAATTCGATATTTTGGGGTCCCAGAAGCGATCTGTACATGCATACTCCGTGTTAGAGTATTTTCAAAATTCAGGCCCAAAACATGCTGAAAATCGATATTTTTGATGCCCAAAGTCAATATGTGCATGTATCTTCTGTACCCGTTTATATCTCAAATTCAGGCTCAAAACACCCGAAAATTCAATATTTTGGGGTCCCAGAAGCAATCTGTACAGTGCTAGAATATTTTCAAAATATAGGCTAAAAACATGCTAAAAATCGATCCTTTAGGTGCCAAAAAGTCGATATCTCAAATTCAGTCCCAAAACACCCGAAAATTCGATATTTAGGGGTCCCAAAAGCGATCTGTACATGCCTACTCCGTGTTAGAGTATTTTCAAAATACATGCTCAAAACATACTGAAAATCGATCTTTTAGGTGCACAAAAGTCGATATGTGCATGCATCTTCAGTACCCGTTTATATCTCAAATTGAGGCTCAAAACACCCGAAAATTCAATATTTTGGGGTCCCAGAAGCAATCTGTACATGCCTACTCAGTGTTAGAGTATTTTCAAAATACAGGCCCAAAACATGCTGAAAATCGACATTTTAGATGCCCAAAGTCAATATGTGCATGTATCTTCTGTACCCGTTTATATCTCAAATTCAGGCTCAAAACACCCGAAAATTCAATATTTTGGGGTCCCAGAAGCAATCTGTACATGCCTACACAGTGCTAGAATATTTTCAAAATATAGGCTAAAAACATGCTAAAAATCGACATTTTAGGTGCCAAAAAATCGATATATCAAATTCAGTCCCAAAACACCCGAAAATTCGATATTTAGAGGTCCCAGAAGGTATCTGTACATGCCTACTCCGTGTTAGAGTATTTTCAAAATACAGGCCAAAAACATACTGAAAATCGATCTTTTAGGTGCCCAAAAGTCGATATGTGCATGCATCTTCTGTACCCGTTTATATCTCAAATTCTGGCCCTAAACAATCGAAAATTCGATATTTTGGGGTCCCAGAAGCGATCTGTACATGCATACTCCGTGTTAGAGTATTTTCAAAATTCAGGCCCAAAACATGCTGAAAATCGATATTTTTGATGCCCAAAGTCAATATGTGCATGTATCTTCTGTACCCGTTTATATCTCAAATTCAGGCTCAAAACACCCGAAAATTCAATATTTTGGGGTCCCAGAAGCAATCTGTACAGTGCTAGAATATTTTCAAAATATAGGCTAAAAACATGCTAAAAATCGATCCTTTAGGTGCCAAAAAGTCGATATCTCAAATTCAGTCCCAAAACACCCGAAAATTCGATATTTAGGGGTCCCAAAAGCGATCTGTACATGCCTACACCGTGTTACAGTATTTTCAAAATACATGCTCAAAACATACTGAAAATCGATCTTTTAGGTGCACAAAAGTCGATTTGTGAATGCATCTTCAGTACCCGTTTATATCTCAAATTCAGGCTCAAAACACCCGAAAATTCAATATTTTGGGGTCCCAGAAGCAATCTGTACATGCCTACTCAGTGTTAGAGTATTTTCAAAATACAGGCCCAAAACATGCTGAAAATCGATATTTTAGATGCCCAAAGTCAATATGTGCATGTATCTTCTGTACCCGTTTATATCTCAAATTCATGCTCAAAACACCCGAAAATTCAATATTTTGGGGTCCCAGAAGCAATCTGTACATGCCTACACAGTGCTAGAATATTTTCAAAATATAGGCTAAAAACATGCTAAAAATCGATCTTTTAGGTGCCAAAAAGTCGATATCTCAAATTCAGTCCCAAAACACCCGAAAATTCGATATTTAGGGGTCCCAGAAGCGATCTGTACATGCCTACTCCGTGTTAGAGTATTTTCAAAATTCATGCTCAAAACAAACTGAAAATCGATCTTTTATGTGAACAAAAGTCGATATGTGCATGCATCTTCTGTACCCATTTATATCTCAAATTCAGGCTCAAAACACCCGAAAATTCAATATTTTGGGGTCCCAGAAGCAATCTGTACATGCCTACTCAGTGTTAGAGTATTTTCAAAATACAGGCCCAAAACATGCTGAAAATCGATATTTTAGATGCCCAAAGTCAATATGTGCATGTATCTTCTGTACCCGTTTATATCTCAAATTCAGGCTCAAAACACCCGAAAATTCAATATTTTGGGGTCCCAGAAGCAATCTGTACATGCCTACACAGTGCTAGAATATTTTCAAAATATAGGCTAAAAACATGCTAAAAATCGACATTTTAGGTGCCAAAAAATCGATATCTCAAATTCAGTCCCAAAACACCCGAAAATTCGATATTTAGAGGTCCCAGAAGGTATCTGTACATGCCTACTCCGTGTTAGAGTATTTTCAAAATACAGGCCAAAAACATACTGAAAATCGATCTTTTAGGTGCCCAAAAGCCGATATGTGCATGCATCTTCTGTACCCGTTTATATCTCAAATTCTGGCCCTAAACACCCAAAAATTCGATATTTTGGGGTCCCAGGAACGATCTGTACATGCCTACTCTGTGTTAGAGTATTTTCAAAATTCAGGCCCAAAACATGCTGAAAATCGATATTTTTGGTGCCCAAAGTCAATATGTGCATGTATCTTCTGTACCCGTTTATATCTCAAATTCAGGCTCAAAACACCCAAAAATTCTATATTTTGGGGTCCCAGAAGAAATCTGTACAGTGCTAGAATATTTTCAAAATATAGGCTAAAAACATGCTAAAAATCAATCTTTTAGGTGCCAAAAAGTCGATATCTCAAATTCAGTCCCAAAACACCCGAAAATTCGATATTTAGGGGTCCCAGAAGCGATCTGTACATGCCTACTCCGTGTCAGAGTATTTTCAAAATACATGCTCAAAACATACTGAAAATCGATCTTTTAGGTGCACAAAAGTCGATATGTGCATGCATCTTCAGTACCCGTTTATATCTCAAATTCAGGCTCAAAACACCCGAAAATTCAATATTTTGGGGTCCCAGAAGCAATCTGTACATGCCTACTCAGTGTTAGAGTATTTTCAAAATACAGGCCCAAAACATGCTGAAAATCGATATTTTAGATGCCCAAAGTCAATATGTGCATGCATCTTCTGTACCCGTTTATATCTCAAATTCAGGCTCAAAACACCCGAAAATTCAATATTTTGGGGTCCCAGAAGCAATCTGTACATGCCTACACAGTGCTAGAATATTTTCAAAATATAGGCTAAAAACATGCTAAAAATCGACATTTTAGGTGCCAAAAAATCGATATCTCAAATTCAGTCCCAAAACACCCGAAAATTCGATATTTAGAGGTCCCAGAAGGTATCTGTACATGCCTACTCCGTGTTAGAGTATTTTCAAAATACAGGCCAAAAACATACTGAAAATCGATCTTTTAGGTGCCCAAAAGTCGATATGTGCATGCATCTTCTGTACCCGTTTATATCTCAAATTCTGGCCCTAAACACCCAAAAATTCGATGTTTTGTGGTCCCAGAAGCGATCTGTACATGCCTACTCCGTGTTAGAGTATTTTCAAAATTCAGGCCCCAAACATGCTGAAAATCGATATTTTTGGTGCCCAAAGTCAATATGTGCATGTATCTTCTGTACCCGTTTATATCTCAAATTCAGGCTCAAAACACCCGAAAATTCAATATTTTGGGGTCCCAGAAGCAACCTGTACATGCCTACTCAGTGCTAGAATATTTTCAAAATATAGGCTAAAAACATGCTAAAAATCGATCTTTTAGGTGCCAAAAAGTCGATATCTCAAATTCAGTCCCAAAACACCCGAAAATTCGATATTTAGGGGTCCCAGAAGCGATCTGTACATGCCTACTCCGTGTTAGAGTATTTTCAAAATACATGCTCAAAACATACTGAAAATCGATCTTTTAGGTGCACAAAAGTCGATATGTGCATGCATCTTCAGTACCCGTTTATATCTCAAATTCAGGCTCAAAACACCCGAAAATTCAATATTTTGGGGTCCCAGAACTAATCTGTACATGCCTACTCAGTGTTAGAGTATTTTCAAAATACAGGCCCAAAACATGCTGAAAATCGATATTTTAGATGCCCAAAGTCAATATGTGCATGTATCTTCTGTACCCGTTTATATCTCAAATTCATGCTCAAAACACCCGAAAATTCAATATTTTGGGGTCCCAGAAGCAATCTGTACATGCCTACACAGTGCTAGAATATTTTCAAAATATAGGCTAAAAACATGCTAAAAATCGATCTTTTAGGTGCCAAAAAGTCGATATCTCAAATTCAGTCCCAAAACACCCGAAAATTCGATATTTAGGGGTCCCAGAAGCGATCTGTACATGCCTACTCCGTGTTAGAGTATTTTCAAAATTCATGCTCAAAACAAACTGAAAATCGATCTTTTATGTGAACAAAAGTCGATATGTGCATGCATCTTCTGTACCCATTTATATCTCAAATTCAGGCTCAAAACACCCGAAAATTCAATATTTTGGGGTCCCAGAAGCAATCTGTACATGCCTACTCAGTGTTAGAGTATTTTCAAAATACAGGCCCAAAACATGCTGAAAATCGATATTTTAGATGCCCAAAGTCAATATGTGCATGTATCTTCTGTACCCGTTTATATCTCAAATTCAGGCTCAAAACACCCGAAAATTCAATATTTTGGGGTCCCAGAAGCAATCTGTACATGCCTACACAGTGCTAGAATATTTTCAAAATATAGGCTAAAAACATGCTAAAAATCGACATTTTAGGTGCCAAAAAATCGATATCTCAAATTCAGTCCCAAAACACCCGAAAATTCGATATTTAGAGGTCCCAGAAGGTATCTGTACATGCCTACTCCGTGTTAGAGTATTTTCAAAATACAGGCCAAAAACATACTGAAAATCGATCTTTTAGGTGCCCAAAAGCCGATATGTGCATGCATCTTCTGTACCCGTTTATATCTCAAATTCTGGCCCTAAACACCCAAAAATTCGATATTTTGGGGTCCCAGGAACGATCTGTACATGCCTACTCTGTGTTAGAGTATTTTCAAAATTCAGGCCCAAAACATGCTGAAAATCGATATTTTTGGTGCCCAAAGTCAATATGTGCATGTATCTTCTGTACCCGTTTATATCTCAAATTCAGGCTCAAAACACCCAAAAATTCTATATTTTGGGGTCCCAGAAGAAATCTGTACAGTGCTAGAATATTTTCAAAATATAGGCTAAAAACATGCTAAAAATCAATCTTTTAGGTGCCAAAAAGTCGATATCTCAAATTCAGTCCCAAAACACCCGAAAATTCGATATTTAGGGGTCCCAGAAGCGATCTGTACATGCCTACTCCGTGTCAGAGTATTTTCAAAATACATGCTCAAAACATACTGAAAATCGATCTTTTAGGTGCACAAAAGTCGATATGTGCATGCATCTTCAGTACCCGTTTATATCTCAAATTCAGGCTCAAAACACCCGAAAATTCAATATTTTGGGGTCCCAGAAGCAATCTGTACATGCCTACTCAGTGTTAGAGTATTTTCAAAATACAGGCCCAAAACATGCTGAAAATCGATATTTTAGATGCCCAAAGTCAATATGTGCATGCATCTTCTGTACCCGTTTATATCTCAAATTCAGGCTCAAAACACCCGAAAATTCAATATTTTGGGGTCCCAGAAGCAATCTGTACATGCCTACACAGTGCTAGAATATTTTCAAAATATAGGCTAAAAACATGCTAAAAATCGACATTTTAGGTGCCAAAAAATCGATATCTCAAATTCAGTCCCAAAACACCCGAAAATTCGATATTTAGAGGTCCCAGAAGGTATCTGTACATGCCTACTCCGTGTTAGAGTATTTTCAAAATACAGGCCAAAAACATACTGAAAATCGATCTTTTAGGTGCCCAAAAGTCGATATGTGCATGCATCTTCTGTACCCGTTTATATCTCAAATTCTGGCCCTAAACACCCAAAAATTCGATGTTTTGTGGTCCCAGAAGCGATCTGTACATGCCTACTCCGTGTTAGAGTATTTTCAAAATTCAGGCCCCAAACATGCTGAAAATCGATATTTTTGGTGCCCAAAGTCAATATGTGCATGTATCTTCTGTACCCGTTTATATCTCAAATTCAGGCTCAAAACACCCGAAAATTCAATATTTTGGGGTCCCAGAAGCAACCTGTACATGCCTACTCAGTGCTAGAATATTTTCAAAATATAGGCTAAAAACATGCTAAAAATCGATCTTTTAGGTGCCAAAAAGTCGATATCTCAAATTCAGTCCCAAAACACCCGAAAATTCGATATTTAGGGGTCCCAGAAGCGATCTGTACATGCCTACTCCGTGTTAGAGTATTTTCAAAATACATGCTCAAAACATACTGAAAATCGATCTTTTAGGTGCACAAAAGTCGATATGTGCATGCATCTTCAGTACCCGTTTATATCTCAAATTCAGGCTCAAAACACCCGAAAATTCAATATTTTGGGGTCCCAGAACTAATCTGTACATGCCTACTCAGTGTTAGAGTATTTTCAAAATACAGGCCCAAAACATGCTGAAAATCGATATTTTAGATGCCCAAAGTCAATATGTGCATGTATCTTCTGTACCCGTTTATATCTCAAATTCAGGCTCAAAACACCCGAAAATTCAATATTTTGGGGTCCCAGAAGCAATCTGTACATGCCTACACAGTGCTAGAATATTTTCAAAATATAGGCTAAAAACATGCTAAAAATCGACATTTTAGGTGCCTTAAAAATCGATATCTCAAATTCAGTCCCAAAACACCCGAAAATTCGATATTTAGAGGTCCCAGAAGGTATCTGTACATGCCTACTCCGTGTTAGAGTATTTTCAAAATACAGGCCAAAAACATACTGAAAATCGATCTTTTAGGTGCCCAAAAGTCGATATGTGCATGCATCTTCTGTACCCGTTTATATCTCAAATTCTGGCCCTAAACACCCAAAAATTCGATGTTTTGGGGTCCCAGAAGCGATCTGTACATGCCTACTCCGTGTTAGAGTATTTTCAAAATTCAGGCCCCAAACATGCTGAAAATCGATATTTTTGGTGCCCAAAGTCAATATGTGCATGTATCTTCTGTACCCGTTTATATCTCAAATTCAGGCTCAAAACACCCGAAAATTCAATATTTTGGGGTCCCAGAAGCAACCTGTACATGCCTACTCAGTGCTAGAATATTTTCAAAATATAGGCTAAAAACATGCTAAAAATCGATCTTTTAGGTGCCAAAAAGTCGATATATCAAATTCAGTCCCAAAACACCCGAAAATTCGATATTTAGGGGTCCCAGAAGCGATCTGTACATGCCTACTCCGTTTTAGAGTATTTTCAAAATACATGCTCAAAACATACTGAAAATCGATCTTTTAGGTGCACAAAAGTCGATATGTGCATGCATCTTCAGTACCCGTTTATATCTCAAATTCAGGCTCAAAACACCCGAAAATTCAATATTTTGGGGTCCCAGAAGCAATCTGTACATGCCTACTCAGTGTTAGAGTATTTTCAAAATACAGGCCCAAAACATGCTGAAAATCGATATTTTAGATGCCCAAAGTCAATATGTGCATGTATCTTCTGTACCCGTTTATATCTCAAATTCAGGCTCAAAACACCCGAAAATTCAATATTTTGGGGTCCCAGAAGCAATCTGTACATGCCTACACAGTGCTAGAATATTTTCAAAATATAGGCTAAAAACATGCTAAAAATCGAAACTTTAGGTGCCAAAAAATCGATATCTCAAATTCAGTCCCAAAACACCCGAAAATTCGATATTTAGAGGTCCCAGAAGGTATCTGTACATGCCTACTCCGTGTTAGAGTATTTTCAAAATACAGGCCAAAAACATACTGAAAATCGATCTTTTAGGTGCACAAAAGTCGATATGTGCATGCATCTTCTGTACCCGTTTATATATCAAATTCTGGCCCTAAACACCCGAAAATTCGATATTTTGGGGTCCCAGAAGCGATCTGTACATGCCTACTCCGTGTTAGAGTATTTTCAAAATTCAGGCCCCAAACATGCTGAAAATTGATATTTTTGGTGCCCAAAGTCAATATGTGTATGAATCTTCTGTACCCGTTTATATCTCAAATTCAGGCTCAAAACACCCGAAAATTCAATATTTTGGGGTCCCAGAAGCAATCTGTACATGCCTACTCAGTGCTAGAATGTTTTCAAAATATAGGCTAAAAACATGCTAAAAATCGATCTTTTAGGTGCCAAAAAGTCGATATCTCAAATTCAGTCCCAAAACATCCGAAAATTCGATATTTAGGGGTCCCAGAAGTGATCTGTACATGCCTACTCCGTGTTAGAGTATTTTCAAAATACAGGCCAAAAACATACTGAAAATCGATCTTTTATGTGCCCAAAAGTCGATATGTGCATGCATCTTCTGTACCCGTTTATATCTCAAATTCTGGCCCTAAACACCCGAAAATTCGATATTTTGGGGTCCCAGAAGCGATCTGTACATGCCTACTCCGTGTTAGAGAGTATTTTCAAAATTCAGGCCCAAAACATGCTGAAAATCGATATTTTTGGTGCCCAAAGTCAATATGTGCATGTATCTTCTGTACCCGTTTATATCTCAAAATCTGGCTCAAAACACCCGAAAATTCAATATTTTGGGGTCCCAGAAGCAATCTGTACAGTGCTAGAATATTTTCAAAATATAGGCTAAAAACATGCTAAAAATCGATCTTTTAGGTGCCAAAAAGTCGATATCTCAAATTCAGTCCCAAAACACCCGAAAATTCGATATTTAGGGGTCCCAGAAGCGATCTGTACATGCCTACTCCGTGTTAGAGTATTTTCAAAATACATGCTCAAAACATACTGAAAATCGATCTTTTAGGTGCACAAAAGTCGATATGTGCATGCATCTTCAGTACCCGTTTATATCTCAAATTCAGGCTCAAAACACCCGAAAATTCAATATTTTGGGGTCCCAGAAGCGATCTGTACATGCCTACTCCGTGTTAGAGTATTTTCAAAATTCATGCTCAAAACATACTGAAAATCGATCTTTTAGGTGCACAAAAGTCGATATGTGCATGCATCTTCAGTACCCGTTTATATCTCAAATTCAGGCTCAAAACACCCGAAAATTCAATATTTTGGGGTCCCAGAAGCAATCTGTACATGCCTACTCAGTGTTAGAGTATTTTCAAAATACAGTCCCAAAACATGCTGAAAATCGATATTTTAGATGCCCAAAGTCAATATCTGCATGTATCTTCTGTACCCGTTTATATCTCAAATTCAGGCTCAAAACACCCGAAAATTCAATATTTTGGGGTCCCAGAAGCAATCTGTACATGCCTACACAGTGCTAGAATATTTTCAAAATATAGGCTAAAAACATGCTAAAAATCGACATTTTAGGTGCCAAAAAATCGATATCTCAAATTCAGTCCCAAAACCCCCGAAAATTCGATATGTAGAGGTCCCAGAAGGTATCTGTACATGCCTACTCCGTGTTAGAGTATTTTCAAAATACAGGCGAAAAACATACTGAAAATCGATCTTTTAGGTGCCCAAAAGTCGATATGTGCATGCATCTTCTGTACCCGTTTATATCTCAAATTCTGGCCCTAAACACCCGAAAATTCGATATTTTGGGGTCACAGAAGCGATCTGTACATGCCTACTCCGTGTTAGAGTATTTTCAAAATTCAGGCCCAAAACATGCTGAAAATCGATATTTTTGGTGACCAAAGTCAATATGTGCATGTATCTTCTGTACCCGTTTATATCTCAAATTCAGGCTCAAAACACCCGAAAATTCAATATTTTGGGGTCCCAGAAGCAATCTGTACAGTGCTAGAATATTTTCAAAATATAGGCTAAAATCATGCTAAAAACCGATCTTTTAGGTGCCAAAAAGTCGATATCTCAAATTCAGCCCCAAAGCACCCGAAAATTCGATATTTAGGGGTCCCAGAAGCGATCTGTACATGCCTACTCCGTGTTAGAGTATTTTCAAAATACATGCTCAAAACATAATGAAAATCGATCTTTTAGGTGCCCAAAAGTCGATATGTGCATGCATCTTCAGTACCCGTTTATATCTCAAATTCAGGCTCAAAACACCCGAAAATTCAATATTTTGGGGTCCCAGAAGCAATCTGTACATGCCTACTCAGTGTTAGAGTATTTTCAAAATACAGGCCCAAAACATGCTGAAAATCGATATTTTACATGCCGAAAGTCAATATGTGCATGTATCTTCTGTACCCGTTTATATCTCAAATTCAGGCTCAAAACACCCGAAAATTCAATATTTTGGGGTCCCAGAAGCAATCTGTACATGCCTACACAGTGCTAGAATATTTTCAAAATATAGGCTAAAAACATGCTAAAAATCGACATTTTAGGTGCCAAAAAATCGATATCTCAAATTCAGTCCCAAAACACCTGAAAATTCAATATTTAGAGGTCCCAGAAGGTATCTGTACATGCCTACTCCGTGTTAGAGTATTTTCAAAATACATGCTCAAAACATACTGAAAGTCGATCTTTTAGGTGCACAAAAGTCGATATGTGCATGCATCTTCAGTACCCGTTTATATCTCAAATTCAAGCTCAAAACACCCGAAAATTCAATATTTTGGGGTCCCAGAAGCAATCTGTACATGCCTACTCAGTGTTAGAGTATTTTCAAAATACAGGCCCAAAACATGCTGAAAATCGATATTTTAGATGCCAAAAGTCAATATGTGCATGTATCTTCTGTACCCGTTTATATCTCAAATTCAGGCTCAAAACACCCGAAAATTCAATATTTTGGGGTCCCAGAAGCAATCTGTACATGCCTAGACAGTGCTAGAATATTTTCAAAATATAGGCTAAAAACATGCTAAAAATCGACATTTTAGGTGCCAAAAAATCGATATCTCAAATTCAGTCCCAAAACACCCGAAAATTCGATATTTAGAGGTCCCAGAAGGTATCTGTACATGCCTACTCCGTGTTAGAGTATTTTCAAAATACAGGCCAAAAACATACTGAAAATCGATCTTTTAGGTGCCCAAAAGTCGATATGTGCATGCATCTTCTGTACCCGTTTATATCTCAAATTCTGGCCCTAAACACCCGAAAATTCGATATTTTGGGGTCCCAGAAGCGATCTGTACATGCCTACTCCGTGTTAGAGTATTTTCAAAATTCAGGCCCAAAACATGCTGAAAATCGATATTTTTGGTGCCCAAAGTCAATATGTGCATGTATCTTCTGTACCCGTTTATATCTCAAATTCAGGCTCAAAACACCCGAAAATTCAATATTTTGGGGTCCCAGAAGCAATCTGTACAGAGCTAGAATATTTTCAAAATATAGGCAAAAAACATGCTAAAAATCGATCTTTTAGGTGCCAAAAAGTCGATATCTCAAATTCAGTCCCAAAACACCCGAAAATTCGATATTTAGGGGTCCCAGAAGCGATCTGTACATGCCTACTCCGTGTTAGAGTATTTTCAAAATACATGCTCAAAACATATTGAAAATCGATCCTTTAGGTGCACAAAAGTCGATATGTGCATGCATCTTCAGTACCCGTTTATATCTCAAATTCAGGCTCAAAACACCCGAAAATTCAATATTTTGGGGTCCCAGAAGCAATCTGTACATGCCTACTCAGTGCTAGAATATTTTCAAAATATAGGCTAAAAACATGCTCAAAATCGACATTTTAGGTGCCAAAAAATCGATATCTCAAATTCAGTCCCAAAACACCCGAAAATTCGATATTTAGAGGTCCCAGAAGGTATCTGTACATGCCTACTCCGTGTTAGAGTATTTTCAAAATACAGGCCAACAACATACTGAAAATCTATCTTTTAGGTGCCCAAAAGTCGATATGTGCATGCATCTTCTGTACCCGTTTATATCTCAAATTCTGGCCCTAAACACCCGAAAATTCGATATTTTGGGGTCCCAGAAGCTATCTGTACATGCCTACTCCGTGTTAGAGTATTTTAAAAATTCAGGCCCAAAACATGCTGTAAATCGATATTTTAGATGCCCAAAGTCAATATGTGCATGTATCTTCTGTACCCGTTTATATCTCTAATTCAGGCTCAAAACAACCGAAAATTCAATATTTTGGGGTCCCAGAAGCAATCTGTACAGTGCTAGAATATTTTCAAAATATAGGCTAAAAACATGCTAAAAATTGATCTTTTAGGTGCCAAAAAGTCGATATCTCAAATTCAGTCCCAAAACACCCGCAAATTCGATATTTAGGGGTCCCAGAAGCGATCTGTACATGCCTACTCCGTGTTAGAGTATTTTCAAAATACATGCTCAAAACATACTAAAAATCGATCTCTTAGGAGCACAAAAGTCGATATGTGCATGCATCTTCAGTACCCGTTTATATCTCAAATTCAGGCTCAAAACACCCGAAAATTCAATATTTTGGGGTCCCAGAAGCAATCTGTACATGCCTACTCAGTGTTAGAGTATTTTCAAAATACAGGCCCAAAACATGCTGAAAATCGATATTTTAGATGCCCAAAGTCAATATGTGCATGTATCTTCTGTACCCGTTTATATCTCAAATTCAGGCTCAAAACACCCGAAAATTCATTATTTTGGGGTCCCAGAAGCAATCTGTACAGTGCTAGAATATTTTCAAAATATAGGCTAAAAACATGCTAAAAATCGATCTTTTAGGTGCCAAAAAGTCGATATCTCAAATTCAGTCCCAAAACACCCGAAAATTCGATATTTAGGGGTCCCAGAAGTGATCTGTACATGCCTACTCAGTGCTAGAATATTTTCAAAATATAGGCTAAAAACATGCTAAAAATCGACATTTTAGGTGCCAAAAAATCGATATCTCAAATTCAGTCCCAAAACATCCGAAAATTCGATATTTAGAGGTCCCAGAAGGTATCTGTACATGCCTACTCCATGTTAGAGTATTTTCAAAATACAGGCCAACAACATACTGAAAATCTATCTTTTAGGTGCCCAAAAGTCGATATGTGCATGCATCTTCTGTACCCGTTTATATCTCAAATTCTGGCCCTAAACACCCGAAAATTCGATATTTTGGGGTCCCAGAAGCGATCTGTACATGCCTACTCCGTGTTAGAGTATTTTCAAAATTCAGGCCCAAAACATGCTGAAAATCGATATTTTAGATGCCCAAAGTCAATATGTGCATGTATCTTCTGTACCCGTTTATATCTCTAATTCAGGCTCAAAACACCCGAAAATTCATTATTTTTGGGTCCCAGAAGCAATCTGTACAGTGCTAGAATATTTTCAAAATATAGGCTAAAAACATGCTAAAAATTGATCTTTTAGGTGCCAAAAAGTCGATATCTCAAATTCAGTCCCAAAACACCCGAAAATTCGATATTTAGGGGTCCCAGAAGCGATCTGTACATGCCTACTCCGTGTTAGAGTATTTTCAAAATACATGCTCAAAACATACTAAAAATCGATCTCTTAGGAGCACAAAAGTCGATATGTGCATGCATCTTCAGTACCCGTTTATATCTCAAATTCAGGCTCAAAACACCCGAAAATTCAATATTTTGGGGTCCCAGAAGCAATCTGTACATGCCTACTCAGTGTTAGAGTATTTTCAAAATACAGGCCCAAAACATGCTGAAAATCGATATTTTAGATGCCCAAAGTCAATATGTGCATGTATCTTCTGTACCCGTTTATATCTCAAATTCAGGCTCAAAACACCCGAAAATTCATTATTTTGGGGTCCCAGAAGCAATCTGTACAGTGCTAGAATATTTTCAAAATATAGGCTAAAAACATGCTAAAAATCGATCTTTTAGGTGCCAAAAAGTCGATATCTCAAATTCAGTCCCAAAACACCCGAAAATTCGATATTTAGGGGTCCCAGAAGTGATCTGTACATGCCTAATCCGTGTTAGAGTATTTTCAAAATACATGCTCAAAACATACTGAAAATCGATCTTTTAGGTGCACAAAAGTCGATATGTGCATGCATCTTCAGTACCCGTTTATATCTCAAATTCAGGCTCTAAACACCCGAAAATTCAATATTTTGGGGTCCCAGAAGCAATATGTACATGCCTACTCAGTGTTAGAGTATTTTCAAAATACAGGCCCAAAACATGCTGAAAATCGATATTTTAGATGCCCAAAGTCAATATGTGCATGTATCTTCTGTACCCGTTTATATCTCAAATTCAGGCTCAAAACACCCGAAAATTCATTATTTTGGGGTCCCAGAAGCAATCTGTACAGTGCTAGAATATTTTCAAAATATAGGCTAAAAACATGCTAAAAATCGACATTTTAGGTGCCAAAAAATCGATATCTCAAATTCAGTCCCAAAACACCCGAAAATTCGATATTTAGAGGTCCCAGAAGGTATCTGTACATGCCTATTCCGTGTTAGAGTATTTTCAAAATACAGGCCAAAAACATACTAAAAATCGATCTTTTAGGTGCCCAAAAGTCGATATGTGCATGCATCTTCTGTACCCGTTTATATCTCAAATTCTGGCCCTAAACACCCGAAAATTCGATATTTTGGGGTCCCAGAAGCGATCTGTACATGCCTACTCCGTGTTAGAGTATTTTCAAAATTCAGGCCCAAAACATGCTGAAAATATATATTTTTGGTGCCCAAAGTCAATATGTGCATGTATCTTCTGTACCCGTTTATATCTCAAATTCTGGCTCAACACACCCGAAAATTCAATATTTTGGGGTCCCAGAAGCAATCTGTACATGCCTACTCCGTGTTAGAGTATTTTCAAAATACATGCTCAAAACATACTGAAAATCGATCTTTTATGAGCACAAAAGTCGATATGTGCATGCATCTTCAGTACCCGTTTATATCTCAAATTCAGGCTCAAAACACCCGAAAATTCAATATTTTGGGGTCCCAGAAGCAATCTGTACATGCCTACTCAGTGTTAGAGTATTTTCAAAATACAGGCCCAAAACATGCTGAAAATCGATATTTTAGATGCCCAAAGTCAATATGTGCATGTATCTTCTGTACCCGTTTATATCTCAAATTCAGGCTCAAAACACCCGAAAATTCAATATTTTGGGGTCCCAGAAGCAATCTGTACAGTGCTAGAATATTTTCAAAATATAGGCTAAAAACATGCTAAAAATCGATCTTTGAGGTGCCAAAAAGTCGATATCTCAAATTCAGCCCCAAAACACCCGAAAATTCGATATTTAGGAGTCCCAGAAGCGATCTGTACATGCCTACTCCGTGTTAGAGTATTTTCAAAATACATGCTCAAAACATACTGAAAATCGATCTTTTAGGTGCACAAAAGTCGATATGTGCATGCATCTTCAGTACCCGTTTATATCTCAAATTCAGGCTCAAAACACCCGAAAATTCAATATTTTGGGGTCCCAGAAGCAATCTGTACATGCCTACTCAGTGCTAGAATATTTTCAAAATATAGGCTAAAAACATGCTAAAAATCGACATTTTAGGTGCCAAAAAATCGATATCTCAAATTCAGTCCCAAAACATCCGAAAATTCGATATTTAGAGGTCCCAGAAGGTATCTGTACATGCCTACTCCATGTTAGAGTATTTTCAAAATACAGGCCAACAACATACTGAAAATCTATCTTTTAGGTGCCCAAAAGTCGATATGTGCATGCATCTTCTGTACCCGTTTATATCTCAAATTCTGGCCCTAAACACCCGAAAATTCGATATTTTGGGGTCCCAGAAGCGATCTGTACATGCCTACTCCGTGTTAGAGTATTTTCAAAATACATGCTCAAAACATACTAAAAATCGATCTCTTAGGAGCACAAAAGTCGATATGTGCATGCATCTTCAGTACCCGTTTATATCTCAAATTCAGGCTCAAAACACCCGAAAATTCAATATTTTGGGGTCCCAGAAGCAATCTGTACATGCCTACTCAGTGTTAGAGTATTTTCAAAATACAGGCCCAAAACATGCTGAAAATCGATATTTTAGATGCCCAAAGTCAATATGTGCATGTATCTTCTGTACCCGTTTATATCTCAAATTCAGGCTCAAAACACCCGAAAATTCATTATTTTGGGGTCCCAGAAGCAATCTGTACAGTGCTAGAATATTTTCAAAATATAGGCTAAAAACATGCTAAAAATCGACATTTTAGGTGCCAAAAAATCGATATCTCATATTCAGTCCCAAAACACCCGAAAATTCGATATTTAGAGGTCCCAGAAGGTATCTGTACATGCCTACTCCGTGTTAGAGTATTTTCAAAATACAGGCCAAAAACATACTAAAAATCGATCTTTTAGGTGCCCAAAAGTCGATATGTGCATGCATCTTCTGTACCCGTTTATATCTCAAATTCTGGCCCTAAACACCCGAAAATTCGATATTTTGGGGTCCCAGAAGCGATCTGTACATGCCTACTCCGTGTTAGAGTATTTTCAAAATTCAGGCCCAAAACATGCTGAAAATCGATATTTTTGGTGCCCAAAGTCAATATGTGCATGTATCTTCTGTACCCGTTTATATCTCAAATTCAGGCTCAAAACACCCGAAAATTCAATTTTTTGGGGTCCCAGAAGCAATCTGTACATGCCTACTCAGTGCTAGAATATTTTCAAAATATAGGCTAAAAACATGCTGAAAATCGATCTTTTAGGTGCCAAAAAGTCGATATCTCAAATTCAGTCCCAAAACACCCAAAAATTTGATATTTAGGGGTCCCAGAAGCGATCTGTACATGCCTACTCCGTGTTAGAGTATTTTCAAAATTCAGGCCCAAAACATGCTGAAAATATATATTTTTGGTGCCCAAAGTCAATATGTGCATGTATCTTCTGTACCCGTTTATATCTCAAATTCAGGCTCAACACACCCGAAAATTCAATATTTTGGGGTCCCAGAAGCAATCTGTACATGCCTACTCCGTGTTAGAGTATTTTCAAAATACATGCTCAAAACATACTGAAAATCGATCTTTTAGGTGCCCAAAAGTCGATATGTGCATGTATCTTCTGTACCCGTTTATATCTCAAATTCAGGCTCAAAACACCCGAAAATTCAATATTTTGGGGTCCCAGAAGCAATCTGTACAGTGCTAGAATATTTTCAAAATATAGGCTAAAAACATGCTAAAAATCGATCTTTTAGGTGCCAAAAAGTCGATATCTCAAATTCAGTCCCAAAACACCCGAAAATTCGATATTTAGGGGTCCCAGAAGGTATCTGTAAATGCCTACTCCGTGTTAGAGTATTTTCAAAATACATGCTCAAAACATACTGAAAATCGATCTTTTAGGTGCACAAAAGTCGATATGTGCATGCATCTTCAGTACCCGTTTATATCTCAAATTCAGTCTCAAAACACCCGAAAATTCAATATTTTGGGGTCCCAGAAGCAATCTGTACATGCCTACTCCGTGTTAGAGTATTTTCAAAATACAGACCCAAAACATGCTGAAAATCGATATTTTAGATGCCCAAAGTCAATATGTGCATGTATCTTCTGTACCCGTTTATATCTCAAATTCAGGCTCAAAACACCCGAAAATTCAATATTTTGGGGTCCCAGAAGCAATCTGTACATGCCTACACAGTGCTAGAATATTTTCAAAATATAGGCTAAAAACATGCTAAAAATCGACATTTTAGGTGCCAAAAAATCGATATCTCAAATTCAGTCCCAAAACACCCGAAAATTCGATATTTAGAGGTCCCAGAAGGTATCTGTACATGCCTACTCCGTGTTAGAGTATTTTCAAAATACATGCTGAAAACATACTGAAAATCGATCTTTTAGGTGCACAAAAGTCGATATGTGCATGCATCTTCTGTACCCGTTTATATCTCAAATTCTGGCCCTAAACACCCGAAAATTCGATATTTTTGGGTCCCAGAAGCGATCTGTAGATGCCTACTCAGTGCTAGAATGTTTTCAAAATATAGGCTCAAAACATGCTTAAAATCGATATTTTAGGTGCCCAAAAGTCGATATGTGCATGCATCTTCTGTACCCGTTTATATCTCGAATTCAGGCTCAAAACACTCGAAAATTCAATATTTTGGCGTCCCAGAAGCAATCTGTACATGCCTACTCAGTGCTAGAATATTTTCAAAATATAGGCTAAAAACATGCTAAAAATCGATCTTTTAGGTGCCAAAAAGTCGATATCTCAAATTCAGTCCCAAAACACCCGAAAATTCGATATTTAGGGGTCGCAGAAGCGATCTGTACATGCCTACTCCGTGTTAGAGTATTTTCAAAATACATGCTCAAAACATACTGAAAATCGATCTTTTAGGTGCACAAAATTCGATATGTGCATGCATCTTCAGTACCCGTTTATATCTCAAATTAAGGCTCAAAACACCCGAAAATTCAATATTTTGGGGTCCCAGAAGCAATCTGTACATGCCTACTCAGTGTTAGAGTATTTTCAAAATACAGACCCAAAACATGCTATCTGTACATGCCTACTCAGTGCTAGAATATTTTCAAAATATAGGCTAAAAACATGCTAAAAATCGATCTTTTAGGTGCCAAAAAGTCGATATCTCAAATTCAGTCCCAAAACACCCGAAAATTCGATATTTAGGGGCCCCAGAAGCGATCTGTACATGCCTACTCCGTGTTAAAGTATTTTCAAAATACATGCTCAAAACATACTGAAAATCGATCTTTTAGGTGCCCAAAAGTCGATATGTGCATGCATCTTCAGTACCCGTTTATATCTCAAATTCAGGCTCAAAACACCAGAAAATTCAATATTTTGGGGTCCCAGAAGCAATCTGTACATGCCTACTCAGTGTTAGAGTATTTTCAAAATACAGGCCCAAAACATGCTGAAAATCGATATTTTAGATGCCCAAAGTCAATATGTGCATGTATCTTCTGTACCCGTTTATATATCAAATTCAGGCTCAAAACACCCGAAAATTCAATATTTTGGGGTCCCAGAAGCAATCTGTACATGCCTACACAGTGCTAGAATATTTTCAAAATATAGGCTAAAAACATGCTAAAAATCGATATTATAGGTGCCAAAAAATCTATATCTCAAATTCATTCCCATAACACCCGAAAATTCGATATTTAGAGGTCCCAGAAGGTATCTGTACATGCCTACTCCGTGTTAGAGTATTTTCAAAATACAGGCCAAAAACATACTGAAAATCGATCTTTTAGGGGCCCAAAAGTCGATATGTGCATTCATCTTCTGTACCCGTTTATATCTCAAATTCTGGCCCTAAATACCCGAAAAATCGATATTTTGGGGTCCCAGAAGCGATCTGTACATGCCTACTCCGTGTTAGAGTATTTTCAAAATACAGGCCCAAAACATGCTGAAAATCGATATTTTTGGTGCCCAAAGTCAATATGTGCATGTATCTTCTGTACCCGTTTATATCTCAAATTCAGGCTCAAAACACCCGAAAATTCTATATTTTGGGGTCCCAGAAGCAATCTGTATATGCCTACACAATGCTAGAATATTTTCAAAATATAGGCTAAAAACATGCTAAAAATGGACATTTTAGGTGCCAAAAAAATCGATATCACAAATTCAGTCCCAAAACACCTGAAAATTCGATATTTAGAGGTCCCAGAAGGTATCTCTACATGCCTACTCCGTGTTAGAGTATTTTCTAAATACATGCTCAAAACATACTGAAAATCGATCTTTTAGGTGCACAAAAGTCGATATGTGCATGCATCTTCAGTACCTGTTTATATCTCAAATTCAGGCTCAAAACACCCGAAAATTCAATATTTTGGGGTCCCAGAAGCAATCTGTACATGCCTACTCCGTGTTAGAGTATTTTCAAAATACAGACCCAAAACATGCTGAAAATCGATATTTTAGATGCCCAAAGTCAATATGTGCATGTATCTTCTGTACCCGTTTATATCTCAAATTCAGGCTCAAAACACCCGAAAATTCAATATTTTGGGGTCCCAGAAGCAATCTGTACATGCCTACACAGTGCTAGAATATTTTCAAAATATAGGCTAAAAACATGCTAAAAATCGACATTTTAGGTGCCAAAAAATCGATATCTCAAATTCAGTCCCAAAACACCCGAAAATTCGATATTTAGGGGTCCCAGAAGGTATCTGTACATGCCTACTCCGTGTTAGAGTATTTTCAAAATACATGCTCAAAACATACTGAAAATCGATCTTTTAGGTGCACAAAAGTCGATATGTGCATGCATCTTCAGTACCCGTTTATATCTCAAATTCAGGCTCAAAACACCCGAAAATTCAATATTTTGGGGTCCCAGAAGCAATCTGTACATGCCTACTCAGTGTTAGAGTATTTTCAAAATACAGGCCCAAAACATGCTGAAAATCGATATTTTAGATGCCCAAAGTCAATATGTGCATGTATCTTCTGTACCCGTTTATATCTCAAATTCAGGCTCAAAACACCCGAAAATTCAATATTTTGGGGTCCCAGAAGCAATCTGTACATGCCTACACAGTGCTAGAATATTTTCAAAAGATAGGCTAAAAACATGCTAAAAATCGACATTTTAGGTGCCAAAAAATCTATATCTCAAATTCAGTCCCAAAACACCCGAAAATTCGATATTTAGAGGTCCCAGAAGGTATCTGTACATGCTTACTCCGTGTTAGAGTATTTTCAAAATACAGGCCAAAAACATACTGAAAATCGATCTTTTAGGTGCTCAAAAGTCGATATGTGCATGCATCTTCTGTACCCGTTTATATCTCAAATTCTGGCCCTAAACACCCGAAAATTCGATATTTTGGGGTCCCAGAAGCGATCTGTACATGCCTACTCCGTGTTAGAGTATTTTCAAAATTCAGGCCCAAAACATGCTGAAAATCTATATTTTTGGTGCCCAAAGTCAATATGTGCATGTATCTTCTGTACCCGTTTATATCTCAAATTCAGGCTCAAAACACCCGAAAATTCAATATTTTGGGGTCCCAGAAGCAATCTGTGCATGCCTACTCAGTGCTAGAATATTTTCAAAATATAGGCTAAAAACATGCTAAAAATCGACATTTTAGGTGCCAGAAAATCGATATCTCAAATTCAGTCCCAAAACACCCGAAAATTCGATATTTAGAGGTCCCAGAAGGTATCTGTACATGCCTACTCCGGGTTAGAGTATTTTCAAAATACATGCTCAAAACATACTGAAAATCGATCTTTTAGGTGCCCAAAAGTCGATATGTGCATGCATCTTCTGTACCCGTTTATATCTCAAATTCTGGCCCTAAACACCCGAAAACGCGATATTTTGGGGTCCCAGAAGCGATCTGTACATGCCTACTCCGTGTTAGAGTATTTTCAAATTTCAGGCCCAAAACATGCTGAAAATCGATATTTTTGGTGCCCAAAGTCAATATGTGCATGTATCTTCTGTACCCGTTTATATCTCAAATTCAGGCTCAAAACACCCGAAAATTCAATATTTTGGGGTCCCAGAAGCAATCTGTACAGTGCTAGAATATTTTCAAAATATAGGCTAAAAACATGCTAAAAATCGATCTTTTATGTGCCAAAAAGTCGATATCTCAAATTCAGTCCCAAAACACCCGAAAATTCGATATTTAGGGGTCCCAGAAGCGATCTGTACATGCCTACTCCGTGTTAGAGTATTTTCAAAATACATGCTCAAAACATACTGAAAATCGATCTTTTAGGTGCACAAAAGTCGATATGTGCATGCATCTTCAGTACCCGTTTATATCTCAAATTCAGGCTCAAAACACCCGAAAATTCAATATTTTGGGGTCCCAGAAGCAATCTGTACATGCCTACTCAGTGTTAGAGTATTTTCAAAATACAGGCCCAAAACATGCTGAAAATCGATATTTTAGATGCCCAAAGTCAATATGTGCATGTATCTTCTGTACCCGTTTATATCTCAAATTCAGGCTCAAAACACCCGAAAATTCAATATTTTGGGGTCCCAGAAGCAATCTGGACATGCCTAAACAGTGCTAGAATATTTTCAAAATATAGGCTAAAAACATGCTAAAAATCGACATTTTAGGTGCCAAAAAATCGATATCTCAAATTCAGTCCCAAAACACCCGAAAATTCGATATTTAGAGGTCTCAGAAGGTATCTGTACATGCTTACTCCGTGTTAGAGTATTTTCAAAATACAGGCCAAAAACATACTGAAAATCGATCTTTTAGGTGCCCAAAAGTCGATATGTGCATGCATCTTCTGTACCCGTTTATATCTCAAATTCTGGCCCTAAACACCCGAAAATTCGATATTTTGGGGTCCCAGAAGCGATCTGTACATGCCTACTCCGTGTTAGAGTATTTTCAAAATTCAGGCCCAAAACATGCTGAAAATCGATATTTTTGGTGCCCAAAGTCAATATGTGCATGTATCTTCTGTACCCGTTTATATCTCAAATTCAGGCTCAAAACACCCGAAAATTCAATATTTTGGGGTCCCAGAAGCAATCTGTACATGCCTACTCAGTGCTAGAATATTTTCAAAATATAGGTTAAAAACATGCTGAAAATCGATCTTTTAGGTGCCAAAAAGTCGATATCTCAAATTCAGTCCCAAAACACCCGAAAATTCGATATTTAGGGGTCCCAGAAGCGATCTGTACATGTCCCTAGTCCGTGTTAGAGTATTTTCAAAATTCAGGCCCAAAACATGCAGAAAATCTATATTTTTGGTGCCCAAAGTCAATATGTGCATGTATCTTCTGTACCCGTTTATATCTCAAATTCAGGCTCAACACACCCGAAAATTCAATATTTTGGGGTCCCAGAAGCAATCTGTACAGTGCTAGAATATTTTCAAAATATAGGCTAAAAACATGCTAAAAATCGATCTTTTAGGTGCCAAAAATTCGATATCTCAAATTCAGTCCCAAAACACCCGAAAATTCGATATTTAGGGGTCCCAGAAGCGATCTGTACATGCCTACTCCGTGTTAGAGTATTTTCAAAATACATGCTCAAAACATACTGAAAATCGATCTTTTAGGTGCACAAAAGTCGATATGTGCATGTATCTTCAGTACCCGTTTATATCTCAAATTCAGGCTCAAAACACCCGAAAATTCTATATTTTGGGGTCCCAGAAGCAATCTGTACATGCCTACTCAGTGTTAGAGTATTTTCAAAATACAGGCCCAAAACATGCTGAAAATCGATATTTTAGATGATCAAAGTCAATATGTGCATGTATCTTCTGTACCCGTTTATATCTCAAATTCAAGCTCAAAACACCCGAAAATTCAATATTTTGGGGTCCCAGAAGCAATCTGTACATGCCTATTCAGAGCGAGAATATTTTCAAAATATAGGTTAAAAACATGCTAAAAATCGATCTTTTAGGTGCCAAAAAGTCGATATCTCAAATTCAGTCCCAAAACACCCGAAAATTCGATATTTAGGGGCCCCAGAAGCGATCTGTACATGCCTACTCCGTGTTAGAGTATTTTCAAAATACATGCTCAAAACATACTGAAAATCGATCTTTTAGGTGCACAAAAGTCGATATGTGCATGCATCTTCAGTACCCGTTTATATCTCAAATTCAGGCTCAAAAAACCCGAAAATTCAATATTTTGGGGTCCCAGAAGCAATCTGTACATGCCTACTCAGTGTTAGAGTATTTTCAAAATACAGGCCCAAAACATGCTGAAAATCGATATTTTAGATGCCCAAAGTCAATATGTGCATGTATCTTCTGTACCCGTTTATATATCAAATTCAGGCTCAAAACACCCGAAAATTCAATATTTTGGGGTCCCAGAAGCAATCTGTACATGCCTACACAGTGCTAGAATATTTTCAAAATATAGGCTAAAAACATGCTTAAAATCGATATTATAGGTGCCAAAAAATCTATATCTCAAATTCAGTCACATAACACCCGAAAATTCGATATTTAGAGGTCCCAGAAGGTATCTGTACATGCCTACTCCGTGTTAGAGTATTTTCAAAATACAGGCCAAAAACATACTGAAAATCGATCTTTTAGGGGCCCAAAAGTCGATATGTGCATTCATCTTCTGTACCCGTTTATATCTCAAATTCTGGCCCTAAATACCCGAAAATTCGATATTTTGGGGTCCCAGAAGCGATCTGTACATGCCTACTCCGTGTTAGAGTATTTTCAAAATTCAGGCCCAAAACATGCTGAAAATCGATATTTTTGGTGCCCAAAGTCAATATGTGCATGTATCTTCTGTACCCGTTTATATCTCAAATTCAGGCTCAAAACACCCGAAAATTCAATATTTTGGGGTCCCAGAAGGAATCTGTACAGTGCTAGAATATTTTCAAAATATAGGCTAAAAACATGCTAAAAATCGATCTTTTAGGTGCCAAAAAGTCGATATCTCAAATTCAGTCCCAAAACACCCGAAAATTTGATATTTAGGGGTCCCAGAAGCGATATGTACATGCCTACTCCGTGTTAGAGTATTTTCAAAATACATGCTCAAAACATACTGAAAATCGATATTTTAGATGCCCAAAGTCAATATGTGCATGTATCTTCTGTACCCGTTTATATCTCAAATTCAGGCTCAAAACACCCGAAAATTCAATATTTTGGGGTCCCAGAAGCAATCTGTACATGCCTACACAGTGCTAGAATATTTTCAAAATATAGGCTAAAAACATGCTAAAAATGGACATTTTAGGTGCCAAAAAATGGATATCTCAAATTCAGTCCCAAAACACCCGAAAATTCGATATTTAGAGGTCCCAGAAGGTATCTGTACATGCCTACTCCGTGTTAGAGTATTTTCAAAATACAGGCCAAAAACATACTGAAAATCGATCTTTCAGGTGCCCAAAAGTCGATATGTGCATTCATCTTCTGTACCCGTTTATATCTCAAATTGTGGCCCTAAACACCCGAAAATTCGATATTTTGGGGTCCCAGAAGCGATCTGTACATGCCTACTCCGTGTTAGAGTATTTTCAAAATTCAGGCCCAAAACATGCTGAAAATCGATATTTTTGGTGCCCAAAATCAATATGTGCATGTATCTTCTGTACCCGTTTATATCTCAAATTCAGGCTCAAAACACCCGAAAATTCAATATTTTGGGGTCCCAGAAGCAATCTGTACATGCCTACACAGTGCTAGAATATTTTCAAAATATAGGCTAAAAACATGCTAAAAATCGATATTATAGGTGCCAAAAAATCTATATCTCAAATTCAGTCCCATAACACCCGAAAATTCGATATTTAGAGGTCCCAGAAGGTATCTGTACATGCCTACTCCGTGTTAGAGTATTTTCAAAATACAGGCCAAAAACATACTGAAAATCGATCTTTTAGAGGCCCAAAATTCGATATGTGCATTCATCTTCTGTACCCGTTTATATCTCAAATTCTGGCCCTAAATACCCGAAAATTCGATATTTTGGGGTCCCAGAAGCGATCTGTACATGCCTACTCCGTGTTAGAGTATTTTCAAAATTCAGGCCCAAAACATGCTGAAAATCGATATTTTTGGTGCCCAAAGTCAATATGTGCATGTATCTTCTGTACCCGTTTATATCTCAAATTCAGGCTCAAAACACCCGAAAATTCAATATTTTGGGGTCCCAGAAGCAATCTGTACATGCCTACTCAGTGCTAGAATATTTTCAAAATATAGGCTAAAAACATGCTAAAAATCGAACTTTTAGGTGCCAAAAAGTCGATATCTCAAATTCAGTCCCAAAACACCCGAAAATTCGATATTTTGGGATCCCATAAGCGATCTGTACATGCCTACTCCGTGTTAGAGTATTTTCAAAATACAGGCCCAAAACATCCTCAAAATCGATGTTTTAGGTGCCAAAAAGTCGATATGTGCATGCATCATCAGTACCCGTTTATATCTCAAATTCAGGCTCAAAACACCCGAAAATTCGATATTTAGGGGTCCCAGAAGCGATCTGTACATGCCTACTCCGTGTTAGAGTATTTTTAAAATACAGGCCAAAAACATACTGAAAATCGATCTTTTAGGTGCCCAAAAGTCGATATGTGCATGCATCTTCTGTACCCGTTTTTATCTCAAATTCTGGCCCTAAACACCTGAAAATTCAATATTTTGGGGTCCCAGAAGCAATCTGTACATGCCTACTCAGTGCTAGAATATTTTCAAAATATAGGCTAAAAACATGCTAAAAATCGATATTTTAGGTGCCAAAAAGTCGATATCTCAAATTAAGGCCCAAAACACCCGAAAATTCGATATTTACGGGTCCCAGAAGCGATCTGTACATGCCTACTCCGTGTTAGAGTATTTTCAAAATACAGGCCAAAAACATACTGAAAATCGATCTTTTAGGTGCCCAAAAGTCGATATGTGCATGCATCTTCTGTACCCGTTTATATCTCAAATTCTGGCCCTAAACACCCGAAAATTCGATATTTTGGGGCCCCAGAAGCGATCTGTACATGCCTACTCCGTGTTAGAGTATTTTCAAAATTCAGGCCCAAAACATGCTGAAAATCGATGTTTTAGGTGCTCAAAAGTCGATATGTGCATGCATCTTCTGTACCCGTTTATATCTCAAATTCTGGCCCTAAACACCCGAAAATTCGATATTTTGGGGTCCCAGAAGCGATCTGTACATGCCTACTCCGTGTTAGAGTATTTTAAAAATTCAGGCCCAAAAAATGCTGAAAATCGATATTTTTGTGCCCAAAGTCAATATATGTATGCATCTTCTATATCCGTTAATATCTAAAATTCAGGCTCAAAACACCCGAAAATTCAATATTTTGGGGTCCCAGAAGCAATCTGTACATGCCTACGCAGTGCTAGAATATTTTCAAAATACAGGCTAAAAACATGCTAAAAATCGATATTTTAGGTGCCAAAAAGTCGATATCTCAAATTAAGGCCCAAAACACCCAAAAATTCGATATTTAGGGGTCCCATAAGCGATCTGTACATGCCTACTCAGTGCTAGAATGTTTTCAAAATATAGGCCCAAAACATGCTCAAAATCGATATTTTAGGTGCCTAAAAGTCGATATGTGCATGCATCTTTTGTACTCGTTTATATCTCAAATTCAAGCTCAAAACACCCGAAAATTCGAGATTTTGGTGTCCCAGAAGCGATCTGTACATGCCTACTCAGTGTTAGAATATTTTCAAAAAATAGGCTCAAAACATGCTAAAAATCGATATTTTAGGTGCCAAAAAGTCGATATCTCAAATTCAGTCCCAAAACACCCGAAAATTTGATATTTAGGGGTCCCAGAAGCGATTTGTACATGCCTACTCCGTGTTAGAGTATTTTCAAAATACAGGCCCAAAACATGCTCAAAATCGATGTTTTAGGTGCCCAAAAGTCGATATGTGCATGCATCTTCAGTACCCGTTTATATCTCAAATTCAGGCTCAAAACACCAGAAAATTCGATATTTTGGGGTCCCTGAAGCGATCTGTACATGCCTACTCTGTGTTAGAGTACTTTCAAAATACATGCCCAAGACATGCTGAAAATCGATATTTTAGATGCCCAAAGTCAATATTCTTCTGTACCCGTTTATATCTCAAATTCAGGATCAAAACACCCTAAAATTCAATATTTTGTTGTCCCAGAAGCTATCTGTACATGCCTACTCAGTGCTAGAATATTTTCAAAATATAGGCTAAAAACATGCTAAAATCGACATTTTAGGTGCCAAAAAGTCGATATCTCAAATTCAGTCCCAAAACACCCGAAAATTCTATATTTAGGGGTCCCTGAAGGGATCTGTACATGTCTACTCCGTGTTAGAGTATTTTCAAAATACAGGCCAAAAACATACTGAAAATCGATCTTTTAGGTGCCCAAAAGTCGATATGTTCATGCATCTTCTGTACCCGTTTATATCTCAAATTCTGGCCCTAAACGCCCGAAAATTCGATATTTTGGGGTCCCAGAAGCGATCTGTACATGCCTACTCAGTGCTAGAGTATTTTCAAAATTCAGGCCTAAAACATGCTGAAAATCGATATTTTTGGTGCCCAAAGTCAATATGTGTATGCATTTTCTATACTTGTTTATATCTCAAATTCAAACTCAAAACACCCGAAAATTCGACATTTTGGGGTCCCAGAAGCGATCTGTACATGCCTACTCAGTGCAAGAATGTTTTCAAAATATAGGCTCAAAACATGCTCAAAATCGATATTTTAGGTGCCCAAAAGTCGATATGTGCATGCATCTTCTGTACTCGTTTATATCTCAAATTCAGGCTCAAAACACCCGAAAATTTGATATTTTGGGGTCCCAGAAGCGATCTGTACATGCCTACTCAGTGCTAGAATATTTTTAAAATATAGGCTCAAAACATGCTAAAAATCGATATTTTAGGTGCGTAAAGGCGATATCTTAAATTAAGGCCCAAAACACCCGAAAATTCGTTATTTAGGGGTCACAGAAGCGATCTGTACATGCCTACTCCGTGTTAGAGTATTTTCAAATTACAGGCCAAAAACACACTAAAAATCGATCTTTTAGGTGCTCAAAAGTCGATATGTGCATGCATCTTCTGTACCCGTTTATATCTCAAATTCTGGCCCTAAACACCCGAAAATTCGATATTTTGGGGTCCCAGAAGCGATCTGTACATGCCTACTCCGTGTTAGAGTATTTTCAAAATTCAGGCCCAAAACATGCTGAAAATCGATGTTTTAGGTGCTCAAAAGTCGATATGTGCATGCATCTTCTGTACCCGTTTATATCTCAAATTCTGGCCCTAAACACCCGAAAATTCGATATTTTGGGGTCCCAGAAGCGATCTGTACATGCCTACTCCGTGTTAGAGTATTTTAAAAATTCAGGTCCAAAACATGCTGAAAATCGATATTTTTGTGCCCAAAGTCAATATATGTATGCATCTTCTATATCCGTTAATATCTAAAATTCAGGCTCAAAACACCCGAAAATTCAATATTTTGGGGTCCCAGAAGCAATCTGTACATGCCTACGCAGTGCTAGAATATTTTCAAAATACAGGCTAAAAACATGCTAAAAATCGATATTTTAGGTGCCAAAAAGTCGATATCTCAAATTAAGGCCCAAAAAACCCAAAAATTCGATATTTAGGGGTCCCATAAGCGATCTGTACATGCCTAGTCAGTGCTAGAATGTTTTCAAAATATAGGCCCAAAACATGCTCAAAATCGATATTTTAGGTGCCTAAAAGTCGATATGTGCATGCATCTTTTGTACTCGTTTATATCTCAAATTCAAGCTCAAAACACCCGAAAATTCGAGATTTTGGTGTCCCAGAAGCGATCTGTACATGCCTACTCAGTGTTAGAATATTTTCAAAAAATAGGCTCAAAACATGCTAAAAATCGATATTTTAGGTGCCAAAAAGTCGATATCTCAAATTCAGTCCCAAAACACCCGAAAATTTGATATTTAGGGGTCTCAGAAGCGATTTGTACATGCCTACTCCGTGTTAGAGTATTTTCAAAATACAGGCCCAAAACATGCTCAAAATCGATGTTTTAGGTGCCCAAAAGTCGATATGTGCATGCATCTTCAGTACCCGTTTATATCTCAAATTCAGGCTCAAAACACCCGAAAATTCGATATTTTGGGGTCCCAGAAGCGATCTGTACATGCCTACTCTGTGTTAGAGTACTTTCAAAATACATGCCCAAGACATGCTGAAAATCGATATTTTAGATGCCCAAAGTCAATATTCTTCTGTACCCGTTTATATCTCAAATTCAGGATCAAAACACCCTAAAATTCAATATTTTGGGGTCCCAGAAGCTATCTGTACATGCCTACTCAGTGCTAGAATATTTTCAAAATATAGGCTAAAAACATGCTAAAATCGACATTTTAGGTGCCAAAAAGTCGATATCTCAAATTCAGTCCCAAAACACCCGAAAATTCTATATTTAGGGGTCCCTGAAGGGATCTGTACATGTCTACTCCGTGTTAGAGTATTTTCAAAATACAGGCCAAAAACATACTGAAAATCGATCTTTTAGGTGCCCAAAGTCAATATGTGTATGCATCTTCTATACTTGTTTATATCTCAAATTCAAACTCAAAACACCCGAAAATTCGATATTTTGGGGTCCCAGAAGCGATCTGTACATGCCTACTCAGTGCAAGAATGTTTTCAAAATATAGGCTCAAAACATGCTCAAAATCGATATTTTAGGTGCCCATAAGTCGATATGTGAATGCATCTTCAGTACCCGTTTATATCTCAAATTCAGGCTCAAAACACCCGAAAATTCGATATTTTAGGGTCCCAGAAGCGATCTGTACATGCCTACTCCGTGTTAGAGTATTTTCAAAATACATGCCCAAAACATGCTGAAAATCGATATTTTAGATGCCCAAAGTCAATATGTGCATGTATCTTCTGTATCCGTTTATATCTCAAATTCAGGCTGAAAACACCCGAAAATTCAATATTTTGGGGTCCCAGAAGCAATCTGTACATGCCTACTCAGTGCTAGAATATTTTCAAAATATAGGCTCAAAACATGCTCAAAATCGATATTTTAGGTGCCAAAAAGTCGATATCACAAATTCAGTCCCAAAACACCCGAAACTTCGATATTTAGGGGTCCCAGAAGCGATCTGTACATGCCTACTCCGTGTTAGAGTATTTTCAAAATACAGGTTCAAAACATGCCCAAAATCGATGTTTTAGGTGCCAAAAAGTCAATATGTGCATGCATCTTCTGTACCCGTTTATATCTCAAATTCTGGCCCTAAACACCCGAAAATTCGATATTTTGGGGTCTCAGAAGCGATCTGTACATGCCTACTCAGTGTTAGAGTATTTTCAAAATACAGGCCAAAAACATACTGAAAATCGATCTTTTAGGTGCTCAAAAGTCGATATGTGGATGCATCTTCTGTACCCGTTTATATCTCAAATTCTGGCCCTAAACACCCGAAAATTCGATATTTTGGGGTCCCAGAAGCGATCTGTACATGCATACTCCGTGTTAGAGTATTTATAGCCTATATTTTGAAAATATTCTAGCACTGAGTAGGCATGTACAGATTGCTTCTGGGACCCCAAAATATTGAATTTTCGGGTGTTTTGAGCCTGAATTTGAGATATAAACGGGTACAGAAGATACATGCACATATTGACTTTGGGCATCTAAAATATCGATTTTCAGCATGTTTTGGGCCTGTATTTCGAAAATACTCAAACACGGAGTAGGCATGTACAGATCGCTTCTGGGACCCCAAAATATCGAATTTTCGGCTGTTTTGGGCATGAATTTGAGATATCGCCTTTACGCACCTAAAATATCGATTTTTAGCATGTTTTTAGCCTATATTTTGAAAATATTCTAGCACTGAGTAGGCATGTACAGATCGCTTCTGGGACCCCTAAATATTGAATTTTCGGGTGTTTTGGGCCTTAATTTGAGATATCGACTTTTTGGCACCTAAAATATCGATTTGTAGCATGTTTTTAGCCTATATTTTGAAACTATTTTAGCACTGAGTAGGCATGTACAGATCGCTTCTGGGACCCCAAAATATCGAATTTTCGGGTGTTTTGAGCTTGAATTTGAGATATAAACGAGTACAGAAGATGCATGCACATATCGACTTTTGGGCACCTAAAATATCGATTTTGAGCATGTTTTGAGCCTATATTTTGAAAACATTCTAGCACTGAGTAGGCATGTACAGATCGCACCTGGGACCCAAAAATATCGAATTTTCGGGTGTTTAGGGCCAGAATTTGAGATATAAACGGGTACAGAAGATGCATGCACATATCGACTTTTGGGCACCTAAAAGATCGATTTTCAGTATGTTTTTGGCCTGTATTTTGAAAATACTCTAACACGGAGTAGGCATGTACAGATCGCTTCTGGGACCCATAAATATCGAATTTTCGGGTGTTTTGGGACTGAATTTGAGATATCGACTTTACGCACCTAAAATATCGATTTTTAGCATGTTTTGAGCCTATATTTTGAAAATATTCTATCACTGAGTAGGCATGTACAGATCGCTTCTAGGACCCCAAAATATCGAATTTTCGGGTGTTTTGAGCCTGAATTTGAGATATAAACGAGTACAGAAGATGCATGCACATATCGACTTTTGGGCACCTAAAATATCGATTTTGAGCATGTTTTGAGCCTATATTTTGAAAACATTCTAGCACTGAGTAGGCATGTACAGATCGCTTCTGGGACCCCAAAATATTGAATTTTCGGGTGTTTTGGGACTGAATTTGAGATATCGACTTTTTGGCACCTGAAATATCGATTTTTAGCATGTTTTTAGTCTATATTTTGAAAATATTCTAGCACTGAGTAGACATGTACAGATTGCTTCTGGGACCCCAAAATATTGAATTTTCGGGTGTTTTGAGCCTGAATTTGAGATATAAACGGTTACAGAAGATACATGCACATGTTGACTTTGGGCATCTAAAATATCGATTTTGATCATGTTTTGAGCCTATATTTTGAAAACATTCTAGCACTAAGTAGGCATGTACAGATCGCTTCTGGGACCCCTAAATATCGAATTTCGAGTGTTTTGGGCCTTAATTTGAGATATCGACTTTTTGGCACCTAAAATATCGATTTTTAGCATGTTTATAGCCTATATTTTGAAAATATTCTAGCACTGAGTAGGCATGTACAGATTGCTTCTGGAACCCCAAAATATCGAATTTTCGGGTGTTTTGAGCCTGAATTTGAGATATAAACGGGTACAGAAGATGCATTCACATATCGACTTTTGGGCACCTAAAATATCGATTTTGAGCATGTTTTGAGCCTATATTTTGAAAATACTCTGACACGGAGTAGGCATGTACAGATTGCTTCTGGGACTCCAAAATATCGAATTTTCGGATGTTTTGAGCCTGAATTTGAGATATAAACGGGTACTGAAGATGCATGCACATATCGACTTTTGGGCACACAAAACATCGTCTTTGAGCATGTTTTGGGCCTGTAATTTGAAAATACTCTAACACGGAGTAGGCATGTACAGATCGCTTCTGGGACCCCAAAATATCGAATTTTCGGGTGTGTTGGGCCTGAATTTGAGATATCGCCTTTACGCACCTAAAATAACGATTTTTATCATGTTTTGAGCCTATATTTTGAAGAAATTCTAGCACTGAGTAGGCATGTACAGATCGCTTCTGGGACCCCTAAATATCGAATTTTCGGGTGTGTTGGGCCTATATTTGAGATATCGACTTTTGGGCATCTAAAATATCGATTTTCAGCATGTTTAGGGCCTGTATTTTGAAAATATTCTAACACGGAGTAGGCATGTACAGATCGCTTCTGGGACCTCTAAATATCGAATTTTCGGGTGTTGTGAGCCTGAATTTGAGATATAAACGGGTACTGAAGATGCATTCACATATCGACTTTTGGGCACCTAAAACATCGATTTTGAGCATGTTTTGGGCCTGTATTTTGAAAATACTCTAACAGATCGCTTCTGGGACCCCAAAATATCGAATTTTCGGGTGTTTTGGGCCTGAATTTGAGATATCGCCTTTACGCACCTAAAATATCGATTTTTAGCATGTTTTGAGCCTATATTTTGAAAATATTCTAGCACTGAGTAGGCATGTACAGATCGCTTCTGGGACCCCTAAATATCAAATTTTCGGGTGTTTTGGGCCTTAATTTGAGATATCGACTTTTTGGCACCTAAAATATCGATTTTTAGCATGTTTATAGCCTATATTTTGAAAATATTCTAGCACTGAGTAGGCATGTACATATTGCTTCTGGGACCCCAAAATATTGAATTTTCGGGTGTTTTGAGCCTGAATTTGAGATATAAACGGGTACATCAGATACATGCACATATTGACTTTGGGCATCTAAAATATCGATTTTCAGCATGTTTTGGGCCTGAATTTCGAAAATACTCAAACAAGGAGTAGGCATGTACAGATCGCTTCTGGGACCCCAAAATATCGAATTTTCGGGTGTTTTGGGCCTGAATTTGATATATCGCCTTTACGCACCTAAAATATCGATTTTTAGCATGTTTTGAGCCTATATTTTGAAAATATTCTAGCAATGAGTAGGCATGTACAGATTGCTTCTGGGACCCCAAATTATTGAATTTTCGGGAGTTTTGAGCCTGAATTTGAGATATAAACGGGTACAGAAGATACATACACATATTGACTTTGGGCATCTAAAATATCGATTTTCAGCATGTTTTGGGCATGTATTTTGAAAATACTCTAACATGGAGTAGGCATGTACAGATCGCTTCTGGGACCCCAAAATATCGAATTTTCGGGTGTTTTGAGCCTGAATTTGAGATATAAACGGGTACAGAAGATGCATGCACATATCGACTTTTGGGCACCTAAAACATCGATTTTGAGCATGTTTAGGGCCTGTATTTTGTAAATACTCTAACACGGAGTAGGCATGTACAGATCGCTTCTGGGACCCCAAAATATCGAATTTTCGGGTGTTTTGGGCATGAATTTGAGATATCGCCTTTACGCACCTAAAATATCGATTTTTAGCATGCTTCTAGCCTATATTTTGAAAATATTCTAGCACTGAGTAGGCATGTACAGATCGCTTCTGGGACCCCTAAATATCAAATTTTCGGGTGTTTTGGGCCTTAATTTGAGATATCGACTTTTTGGCACCTAAAATATCGATTTTTAGCATGTTTAAAGCCTATATTTTGAAAATATTCTAGCACTGAGTAGGCATGTACATATTGCTTCTGGGACCCCAAAATATTGAATTTTCGGGTGTTTTGAGCCTGAATTTGAGATATAAACGGGTACATCAGATACATGCACATATTGACTTTGGGCATCTAAAATATCGATTTTCAGCATGTTTTGGGCCTGAATTTCGAAAATACTCAAACAAGGAGTAGGCATGTACAGATCGCTTCTGGGACCCCAAAATATCGAATTTTCGGGTGTTTTGGGCCTGAATTTGATATATCGCCTTTACGCACCTAAAATATCGATTTTTAGCATGTTTTGAGCCTATATTTTGAAAATATTCTAGCAATGAGTAGGCATGTACAGATTGCTTCTGGGACCCCAAATTATTGAATTTTCGGGAGTTTTGAGCCTGAATTTGAGATATAAACGGGTACAGAAGATACATACACATATTGACTTTGGGCATCTAAAATATCGATTTTCAGCATGTTTTGGGCATGTATTTTGAAAATACTCTAACATGGAGTAGGCATGTACAGATCGCTTCTGGGACCCCAAAATATCGAATTTTCGGGTGTTTTGAGCCTGAATTTGAGATATAAACGGGTACAGAAGATGCATGCACATATCGACTTTTTGGCACCTAAAACATCGATTTTGAGCATGTTTAGGGCCTGTATTTTGTAAATACTCTAACACGGAGTAGGCATGTACAGATCGCTTCTGGGACCCCAAAATATCGAATTTTCGGGTGTTTTGGGCATGAATTTGAGATATCGCCTTTACGCACCTAAAATATCGATTTTTAGCATGCTTCTAGCCTATATTTTGAAAATATTCTAGCACTGAGTAGGCATGTACAGATCGCTTCTGGGACCCCTAAATATTGAATTTTCGGGTGTTTTGGGCCTTAATTTAAGATATCGACTTTTTGGCACCTAAAATATCGATTTGTAGCATGTTTTTAGCCTATATTTTGAAAATATTCTAGCACTGAGTAGGCATGTACAGATTGCTTCTGGGACTCCAAAATATTGAATTTTCGGGTGTTTAGGGCCAGAATTTGAGATATAAACGGGTACAGAGGAAGCATGCACGTATCGACTTTTGGGCACCTAAAATATCGATTTTGAGCATGTTTTGAGCCTATATTTTGAAAACATTCTAGTACTGAGTAGGCATGTACAGATCGCTTCTGGGACCCAAAAATATCGAATTTTTGGGTGTTTAGGGCCTGAATTTGAGATATAAACGGGTACAGAAGATGCATGCACATATCGACTTTTGGGCACCTAAAAGATCGATTTTCAGTATGTTTTTGGCCTGTATTTTGAAAATACTCTAACACGGAGTAGGCATGTACAGATCGCTTCTGGGACCCCTAAATATCGTAGTTTCGGGTGTTTTGGGACTGAATTTGAGATATCGACTTTTTGGCACCTAAAATATCGGTTTTTAGAATGTTTTTAGCCTATGTTTTGAAAATATTCTAGCACTGAGTATGCATGTACAGATCGTTTCTGGGACCCCAAAATATCGAATTTTCGGGTGTTTTGAGCTTGAATTTGAGATATAAACGAGTACAGAAGATGCATGCACATATCGACTTTTGGGCACCTAAAATATCGATTTTGAGCATTTTTTGAGCCTATATTTTGAAAACATTCTAGCACTGAGTAGGCATGTACAGATTGCACCTGGGACCCAAAAATATCGAATTTTCGGGTGTTTAGGGCCAGAATTTGAGATATAAACGGGTACAGAAGATGCATGCACATATCGACTTTTGGGCACCTAAAAGATCGATTTTCAGTATGTTTTGGGCCTGAATTTTGAAAATACTCTAACACGGAGTAGGCATGTACAGATCGCTTCTGGGACCCCTAAATATCGAATTTTCCGGTGTTTTGGGACTGAATTTGAGATATCGACTTTACGCACCTAAAATATCGATTTTTAGCATGTTTTTAGCCTATATTTTGAAAATATTCTAGCACTGAGTAGGCATGTACAGATCGCTTCTAGGACCCCAAAATATCGAATTTTCGGGTGTTTTGAGCCTCAATTTGAGATATAAACGAGTACAGAAGATGCATGCACATATCGACTTTTGGGCACCTAAAATATCGATTTTGAGCAAGTTTTGAGCCTATATTTTGAAAACATTCTAGCACTGAGTAGACTTGTACAGATCGCTTCTGGGACCCCAAAATATTGAATTTTCGGGTGTTTTGGGACTGAATTTGAGATATCGACTTTTTGGCACCTGAAATATCGATTTTTAGCATGTTTTTAGCCTATATTTTGAAAATATTCTAGCACTGAGTAGACATGTACAGATTGCTTCTGGGACCCAAAAATATTGAATTTTCGGGTGTTTTGAGCCTGAATTTGAGATATAAACGGTTACAGAAGATACATGCACATATTGACTTTGGGCATCTAAAATATCGATTTTGATCATGTTTTGAGCCTATATTTTGAAAACATTCTAGCACTGAGTAGGCATGTACAGATCGCTTCTGGGGCCCCAAAATATCGAATTTTCTGGTGTTTAGGGCCAGAATTTGAGATATAAACGGGTACAAAAGATGCATGCAAATATCAACTTTTGGGCACCTAAAAGATCGATTTTCAGTATGTTTTTGGCCTGTATTTTGAAAATACTCTAACAAGGAGTAGGCATGTACAGATCGCTTCTGGGACCCCTAAATATCGAATTTTCGGGTGTTTTGGGACTGAATTTGAGATATCGACTTTTTGGCACCTAAAATATCGATATTTAGCATGTTTTAAGCCTATATTTTGAAAATATTCTAGCACTGAGTAGGCATGTACAGATTGCTTCTGGGACCCCAAAATATCGAATTTTCGGGTGTTTTGAGCCTGAATTTGAGATATAAACGGGTACAGAAGATGCATTCACATATCGACTTTTGGGCACCAAAAATATCGATTTTGAGCATGTTTTGAGCCTATATTTTGAAAATACTCTGACACGGAGTAGGCATGTACAGATCGCTTCTGGGACCCCTAAATATCGAATTTTCGGGTGTGTTGGGCCTATATTTGAGATATCGACTTTTTGGCATCTAAAATATCGATTTTCAGCATGTTTTGGGCCTGTATTTTGAAAATACTCTAACACGGAGTAGGCATGTACAGGTTGCTTCTGGGACCTCTAAATATCGAATTTTCGGGTGTTGTGAGCCTGAATTTGAGATATAAACGGGTACTGAAGATGCATGCACATATCGACTTTTGGGTACCTAAAACATCGATTTTGAGCATGTTTTGGGCCTGTATTTTGAAAATACTCTAACACGGAGTAGGCATATACACATCGCTTCTGGGACCCCAAAATATCGAATTTTCGGGTGTTTTGGGCCTGAATTTGAGATATCGCCTTTACGCACCTAAAATATCGATTTTCAGCATGTTTTGGGCCTGTATTTCGAAAATACTCAAACACGGAGTAGGCATGTACAGATCGCTTCTGGGACCCCAAAATATCGAATTTTCGGGTGTTTTGGGCCTGAATTTGATATATCGCCTTTACGCACCTAAAATATCGATTTTTAGCATGTTTTGAGCCTATATTTTGAAAATATTCTAGCACTGAGTTTGCATGTACAGATTGCTTCTGGGACCCCAAAATATTGAATTTTCGGGAGTTTTGAGCCTGAATTTGAGATATAAACGGGTACAGAAGATACATACACATATTGACTTTGGGCATCTAAAATATCGATTTTCAGCATGTTTTGGGCATGTATTTTAAAAATACTCTTACACGGAGTAGGCATGTACAGATCGCTTCTGGGACCCCAAAATATCGAATTTTCGGGTGTTTTGAGCCTGAATTTGAGATATAAACGGGTACTGAAGATGCATGCACATATCGACTTTATGGCACCTAAAACATCGATTTTGAGAATGTTTTGGGCCTGTATTTTGAAAATACTCTAACAAGGAGTAGGCATGTACAGATCGCTTCCGGGACTCCCAAATATCGAATTTTCGGGAGTTTTGGGCCTTAATTTGAGATATCGACTTTTTGGCACCTAAAATATCGATTTTTAACATGTTTTTAGCATATATATTGAAAATATTCTAGCACTGAGTAGGCATGTACAGATTGCTTCTGGGACCCCAAAATATTTAATTTTTGGGTGTTTAGGGCCAGAATTTGAGATATAAACGGGTACAGAAGATGCATGCACATATCGACTTTTGGGCACCTAAAAGATCGACTTTCAGTATGTTTTTGGCCTGTATTTTGAAAATACTCTAACACGGAGTAGGCATGTACATATCGCTTCTGGGACCCCTAAATATCGAATTTTCGGGTGTTTTGGGCCTTAATTTTAAATATCGACTTTTTGGCACCTAAAATATCGATTTTTAGCATGTTTTTAGCCTATATTTTGAAAATATTCTAGCACTGAGTAGGCATGTACAGATTGCATCTGGGACCCCAAAATATTGAATTTCGGGTGTTTAGGGCCAGAATTTGAGATATAAACGAGTACAGAAGATGCATGCACATATCGACTTTTGGGCACCTAAATGATCGATTTTCAGTATGTTTTTGGCCTGTATTTTGAAAATACTCTAACACGGATTAGGCTTGTACAGATCGCTTCTGGGACCCCTAAAAATCGAATTTTCGGGTGTTTAGGGCCTTAATTTGAGATATCGCCTTTACGCACCTAAAATATCGATTTTTAGCATGTTTTGAGCCTATATTTTGAAAATACTCTAGCACTGAGTACGCATGTACAGATCGCTTCTGGGACCTTAAAAATATCGAATTTTCGGGTGTTTTGAGACTGAATTTGAGATATAAACGAGTACAGAAGATGCATACACATATTGACTTTGGGCACCAAAAATATCGATTTTCAGCATGTTTTAAGCCTGAATTTTGAAAATACTATAACACGGAGTAGGCATGTACAGATCGCTTCTGGGACCCCAAAATATCGAATTTTCGGGTGTGTAGGGCCAGAATTTGAGATATAAATGGGTACAGAAGATCCATGCACATATCGACTTTTGGGCACCAAAAAGATCGATTTTCAGTATGTTTTTGTCCTGTATTTTGAAAATACTCTAACACGGAGTAGGCATGTACAGATCCCTGCTGGGGCCCCTAAATATCGAATTTTCGGGTGTTTTGGGACTGAATTTGAGATATCGACTTTTTGGCACCTAAAATATCAATTTTTAGCATGTTTTTAGCCAATATTTTGAAAATATTCTAGCACTGAGTAGGCATGTACAGATCGCTTATGGGACCCCAAAATATCGAATTTTCGGGTGTTTTGAGCTTGAATTTGAGATATAAACGAGTACAGAAGATGCATGCACATATCGACTTTTTGGCACCTAAAATATCGATTTTGAGCATGTTTTGAGCCTATATTTTGAAAACATTCTAGCACTGATTAGGCATGTACAGATCGCTTCTGGGACCCCAAAATATCGAATTTTCGTTTGTTTTGAGCCTGAATTTGAGATATAAACGAGTATAGAAGATGCATACACATATTGACTTTGGGCACCAAAAATATCGATTTTCAGCATGTTTTTAGCCTGAATTTTGAAAATACTCTAACACGGAGTAGGCATGTACAGATCGCTTCTGGGACCCCAAAATATCGAATTTTCGGGTGTTTAGGGCCAGAATTTGAGATATAAATGGGTACAGAAGATGCATGCACATATCGACTTTTGGGCACCTAAAAGATCGATTTTCAGTATGTTTTTTGAATGTATTTTGAAAATACTCTAACACGGAGTAGGCATGTACAGATCGCTTCTTGGACCCCAATATATCGAATTTTCGGGTGTTTTGGGCCAGAATTTGAGATATCGACTTTTTGGCACCTAAAATATCGATTTTTAGCATGTTTTGAGCCTATATTTTGAAAATATTTTAGCACTGAGTAGGCATGTACAGATTTCTTCTGGGACCCCAAAATATTGAATTTTCGGGTGTTTTGAGCCTGAATTTGAGATATAAACGGGTACAGAATATACATGCACATATTGACTTTGGGCATCTAATATATCGATTTTCAGCATGTTTTGGGCATGTATTTTGAAAATACTCTAACACGGAGTAGGCATGTACAGATAGCTTCTGGGACCCCAAAATATCGAAATTTCGGGTGTGTAGGGCCAGAATTTGAGATATAAACGGGTACAGAAGATGCATGCACATATCGACTTTTGGGCACCTAAAACATCGATTTTGAGCATGTTTAGGGCCTGTATATTGTAAATACTCTAACACGGAGTAGGCATGTAAAGATCGTTTCTGGGACCCCAAAATATCGAATTTTCGGGTGTTTTGGGCCTGAATTTGAGATATCGCCTTTACGCACCTAAAATATCGATTTTTAGCATGTTTTGAGCCTATATTTTAAAAATATTCTATCACTGAGTAGACATGTACAGATCGCTTCTGGGACCCCAAAATATCGAATTTTCGGGTGTTTTGAGCCTGAATTTGAGATATAAACGAGTTCAGAAGATGCATGCACATATCGACTTTTGGGCACCTAAAATATCGATTTTCAGCATGTTTAGGGCCTGAATTTTGAAAATACTATAACACGGAGTAGGCATGTACAGATCGCTTCTGGGACCCCTAAATATCGTAGTTTCGGGTGTTTTGGGACTGAATTCGAGATATCGACTTTTTGGCACCTAAAATATCGATTTTGAGCATGTTTTTAGCCTATATTTTGAAAATATTCTAGCACTGAGTAGGCATGTACAGATCGCTTCTGGGACCTCTAAATATCGAATTTTCGGGTGTTGTGAGCCTGAATTTGAGATATAAACGGGTACTGAAGATGCATGCACATATCGACTTTTGGGCACCTAAAACATCGATTTTGAGCATGTTTTGGGCCTGTATTTTGAAAATACTCTAACACATCGCTTCTGGGACCCCAAAATATCGAATTTTCGGGTGTTTTGGGCCTGAATTTGAGATATCGCCTTTACGCACCTAAAATATCGATTTTTAGCATGTTTTGAGCGTTTATTTTGAAAATATTCTAGCACTGAGTAGGCATGTACAGATCGCTTCTGGGACCCCTAAATATCGAATTTCGAGTGTTTTGGGCCTTAATTTGAGATATCGACTTTTTGGCACTTAAAATATCGATTTTTAGCATGTTTATAGCCTATATTTTGAAAATATTCTAGCACTGAGTAGGCATGTACAGATTGCTTCTGGGACCCCAAAATATTGAATTTTCGGGTGTTTTGAGCCTGAATTTGCGATATAAACGGGTACAGAAGATACATGCACATATTGACTTTGGGCATCTAAAATATCGATTTTCAGCATGTTTTGGGCCTGAATTTCGAAAATACTCAAACACGGAGTAGGCATGTACAGATCGCTTCTGGGACCCCAAAATATCGAATTTTCGGGTGTTTTGGGCCTGAATTTGATATATCGCCTTTACGCACCTAATATATCGATTTTTAGCATGTTTTGAGCCTATATTTTGAAAATATTCTAGCACTGAGTAGGCATGTACAGATTGCTTCTGGGACCCCAAAATATTGAATTTTCGGGAGTTTTGAGCCTGAATTTGAGATATAAACGGGTACAGAAGATAGATACACATATTGACTTTGGGCATCTAAAATATCGATTTTCAGCATGTTTTGGGCATGTATTTTGTAAATACTCTAACACGGAGTAGGCATGTACAGATCGCTTCTGGGACTCCCAAATATCGTAGTTTCGGGTGTTTTGGGACTGAATTTGAGATATCGACTTTTTGGCACCTAAAATATCGGTTTTTAGAATGTTTTTAGCCTATATTTTGAAAATATTCTAGCACTGAGTAGGCATGTACAGATCGCACCTGGGACCCAAAAATATCGAATTTTCGGGTGTTTAGGGCCAGAATTTGATATATAAACGGGTACAGAAGATGCATGCACATATCGACTTTTGGGCACCTAAAAGATCGATTTTCAGTATGTTTTTGGCCTGTATTTTGAAAATACTCTAACACGGAGTAGGCATGTACAGATCGCTTCTGGGACCCCTAAATATAGAATTTTCCGGTGTTTTGGGACTGAATTTGAGATATCGACTTTACGCACCTAAAATATAGATTTTTAGCATGTTTTGAGCCTATATTTTGAAAATATTCTAGCACTGAGTAGGCATGTACAGATCGCTTCTAGGACCCAAAAATATCGAATTTTCGGGTGTTTTGAGCCTGAATTTGAGATATAAACGAGTACAGAAGATGCATACACATATCGACTTTTGGGCACCTAAAATATCGATTTTGAGCATGTTTTGAGCCTATATTTTGAAAACATTCTAGCACTGAGTAGGCTTGTACAGATCGCTTCTGGGACCCCAAAATATTGAATTTTCGGGTGTTTTGGGACTGAATTTGAGATATCGACTTTTTGGCACCTGAAATATCGATTTTTAGCATGTTTTTAGCCTATATTTTGAAAATATTCTAGCACTGAGTAGACATGTACAGATTGCTTCTGGGACCCAAAAATATTGAATTTTCGGGTGTTTTGAGCCTGAATTTGAGATATAAACGGTTACAGAAGATACATGCACATATTGACTTTGGGCATCTAAAATATCGATTTTGATCATGTTTTGAGCCTATATTTTGAAAACATTCTAGCACTGAGTAGGCATGTACAGATCGTTTCTGGGGCCCCAAAATATCTAATTTTCGGGTGTTTAGGGCCAGAATTTGAGATATAAACAGGTACAAAAGATGCATGCAAATATCAACTTTTGGGCACCTAAAAGATCGATTTTCAGTATGTTTTTGGCCTGTATTTTGAAAATACTCTAACAAGGAGTAGGCATGTACAGATCGCTTCTGGGACCCCTAAATATCGAATTTCCGGGTGTGTTGGGCCTATATTTGAGATATCGACTTTTTGGCATCTAAAATATCGATTTTCAGCATGTTTTGGGCCTGTATTTTGAAAATACTCTAACACGGAGTAGGCATGTACAGATTGCTTCTGGGACCTCTAAATATCGAATTTTCGGGAGTTGTGAGCCTGAATTTGAGATATAAACGGGTACTGAAGATGCATGCACATATCGACTTTTGGGTACCTAAAACATCGATTTTGGGCATGTTTTGGGCCTGTATTTTGAAAATACTCTAACACGGAGTAGGCATATACACATCGCTTCTGGGACCCCAAAATATCGAATTTTCGGGTGTTTTGGGCCTGAATTTGAGATATCGCCTTTACGCACCTAAAATATAGATTTTTAGCATGTTTTGAGCCTATATTTTGAAAATATTCTAGCACTGAGTAGGCATGTACAGATCGCTTCTGGGACCCCTAAATATCGAATTTTCGAGTGTTTTGGGCCTTAATTTGAGATATCGACTTTTTGGCACCTAAAATATCGATTTTTAGCATGTTTATAGCCTATATTTTGAAAATATTCTAGCACTGAGTAGGCATGTACAGATTGCTTCTGGGACCACAAAATATTGAATTTTCGGGTGTTTTGAGCCTGAATTTGAGATATAAACGGGTACAGAAGATACATGCACATATTGACTTTGGGCATCTAAAATATCGATTTTCAGCATGTTTTGGGCATGTATTTTGAAAATACTCTAACACGGAGTAGGCATGTACAGATCGCTTCTGGGACCCCAAAATATCGAAATTTCGGGTGTTTTGAGAATGAATTTGAGATATAAACGTTTACAGAAGATGCATGCACATATCGACTTTTGGGCACCTAAAACATCGATTTTGAGCATGTTTAGGGCCTGTATTTTGTAAATACTCTAACACGGAGTAGGCATGTAAAGATAGTTTCTGGGACCCCAAAATATCGAATTTTCGGGTGTTTTGGGCCTGAATTTGAGATATCGCCTTTACGCACCTAAAATATCGATTTTTAGCATGTTTTGAGCCTATATTTTGAAAATATTCTATCACTGAGTAGGCATGTACAGATCGCTTCTGGGACCCCAAAATATCGAATTTTCGGGTGTTTTGAGCCTGAATTTGAGATATAAACGAGTTCAGAAGATGCATGCACATATCGACTTTTGGGCACCTAAAATATCGATTTTCAGCATGTTTTGAGCCTATATTTCTTAAAACATTCTAGCGCTAAGTAGGCTTGTACAGATCGCTTCTGGGACCCCAAAATATCGAATTTTCGGGTGTTTTGAGCCTGAATTTGAGATATAAACGACTATAGAAGATGCTTACACATATTGACTTTGGACACCAAAAATATCGATTTTCAGCATGTTTAGGGCCTGAATTTTGAAAATACTATAACACGGAGTAGGCATGTACAGATCGCTTCTGGGACCCCTAAATATCGTAGTTTCGGGTGTTTTGGGACTGAATTTGAGATATAAACGGGTACAGAAGATGCATGCACATATCGACTTTTGGGCACCTAAAATATCGATTTTCAGTATGTTTTTGGCCTGTATCTTGAAAATACTCTAACACGGAGTAGGCATGTACAGATCCCTTATGGGACCCCTAAATATCGAATTTTCGGGTGTTTTGAGCCTGAATTTGAGATATAAACAGCTACTGAAGATGCATGCACATATCAACTTTTGGGCACCTAAAACATCGATTTTGAGCATGTTTTGGGCCTGTATTTTGAAAATACTCTAACACGGAGTAGGCATGTAAAGATCGTTTCTGGGACCCCAAAATATCGAATTTTCGGGTGTTTTCGGCCTGAATTTGAGATATTGCCTTTACGCACCTAAAATATCGATTTTTAGCATGTTTTGAGCCTATACTTTGAAAATATTCTAGCCCTGAGTAGGCATGTACAGATCGCTTCTGGGACCCCTAAATATCGAATTTTCGGGTGTTTTGGGACTGAATTTGAGATATCGACTTTTTGGCACCTAAAATATCGATTTTTAGCATGTTTTAAGCCTATATTTTGAAAATATTCTAGCACTGAGTAGGCATGTACAGATTGCTTCTGGGTCCCCAAAATATCGAATTTTCGGGTGTTTTGAGCCTGAATTTGAGATATAAACGGGTACAGAAGATGCATGCACATATCGACTTTTGGGCACCTAAAATATCGATTTTGAGCATGTTTTGGGCCTGTATTTTGAAAATACTCTAACACGGAGTAGGCATTTACAGATCGCTTCTGGGACCCCGAAATATCGAATTTTCGGGTGTTTTGGGACTGAATTTGAGATATCGACATTTTGGCACCTAAAAGATCGATTTTTAGCATGTTTTTAGCCTATATTTTGAAAATATTTTAGCACTGAGTAGGCATGTACAGATTGCTTCTGGGACCCCAAAATATTGAATTTTCGGGTGTTTTGAGCCTGAATTTGAGATATAAACGGGTACAGAAGATACATGCACATATTGACTTTGGGCATCTAATATATCGATTTTCAGCATGTTTTGGGCATGTATTTTGAAAATACTCTAACACGGAGTAGGCATGTACAGATCGCTTCTGGGACCCCAAAATATCGAATTTTCGGGTGTGTAGGGCCAGAATTTGAGATATAAATGGGTACAGAAGATGCATGCACATATCGACTTTTGGGCACCTAAAAGATCGATTTTCAGTATGTTTTTTGCCTGTATTTTAAAAATACTCTAATACGGAGTAGGCATGTACAGATCCCTTCTGGGACCCCTAAATATCGAATTTTCGGGTGTTTTGGGACTGAATTTGAGATATCGACTTTTTGGCACCTAAAATATCGATTTTTAGCATGTTTTGAGCCTATATTTTGAAAATATTCTAGCACTGAGTAGGCATGTACAGATCGCTTCTGGGACCCCAAAATATCGAATTTTCGGGTGTTTTGAGCTTGAATTTGAGATATAAACGAGTACAGAAGATGCATGCACTTATCGACTTTTGGGCACCTAAAATATCGATTTTGAGCATGTTTTGAGCATATATTTTGAAAACATTCTAGCACTGAGTAGGCATGTACAGATCGCACCTGGGACCCAAAAATATCGAATTCTAGGGTGTTTAGGGCCAGAATTTGAGATATAAACGGGTACAGAAGATGCATGCACATATCGACTTTTGGGCACCTAAAAGATCGATTTTCAGTATGTTTTTGGCCTGTATTTTGAAAATACTCTAATTCGGATTAGGCATGTACAGATCGCTTCTGGGACCCCTAAATATCGAATTTTCGGGTGTTTTGGGCCTGAATTTGAGATATCGACTTTACGCACCTAAAATATCGATTTTTAGCATGTTTTGAACCTATATTTTGAAAATATTCTAGGACTGAGTAGGCATGTACAGATCGCTTCTGGGACCCCAAAATATCGAATTTTCGGGTGTTTTGAGCCTTAATTTGAGATATAAACGAGTACAGAAGATGCATGCACATATCGACTTTTGGGCACCTAAAATATCGATTTTGAGCATGTTTTGAGCCTATATTTTGAAAACATTCAAGCACTGAGTAGGCATGTACAGATTGCTTCTGGGACCCCAAAATATTGAATTTTCGGGTGTTTAGGGCCAGAATTTGAGATATAAACGGGTACAGAAGATGCATGCACATATAGACTTTTGGGCACCTAAAAGATCGATTTTCAGTATGTTTTTGGCCTGTATTTTGAAAATACTCTAACACGGAGTAGGTATGTACAGATCGCTTCTGGGACCCCTAAATATCGAATTTTCGCGTGTTTTGGGACTGAATTTGAGATATCGACTTTTTGGCACCTAAAATATCGATTTTTAGCATGTTTTTAGCCTATATTTTGAAAATATTCTAGCACTGAGTAGACATGTACAAATTGCTTCTGGGACCCAAAAATATTGAATTTTCGGGTGTTTTGAGCCTGAATTTGAGATATAAACGGGTACAGAAGATACATGCACATACTGACTTTGGGCATCTAAAATATCGATTTTCAGCATGTTTTGAGCCTATATATTGAAAACATTCTAGCACTGAGTAGGCATGTACAGATCGCTTCTGGGACCCCAAAATATCGAATTTTCGGGTGTTTAGGGCCAGAATTTGAGATATACACGGGTACAAAAGATGCATGCAAATATCAACATTTGTGCACCTAAAAGATCGATTTTCAGCATGTTTTTGGCCTGTATTTTGAAAATACTCTACCACGGAGTAGGCATGTACAGATCGCTTCTGGGACCCCTAAATATCGAATTTTCGGGTGTGTTGGGCCTATATTTGAGATATCGACTTTTTGGCATCTAAAATATCGATTTTCAGCATGTTTTGGGCCTGTATTTTGAAAATACTCTAACACGGAGTAGGCATGTACAGATTGCTTCTGGGACCTCTAAATATCGAATTTTCGGGTGTTGTGAGCCTGAATTTGAGATATAAACGGGTACTGAAGATGCATGCACATATCGACTTTTGGGTACCTAAAACATCGATTTTGAGCATGTTTTGGGCCTGTATTTTGAAAATACTCTAACACGGAGTAGGCATATACACATCGCTTCTGGGAAACCAAAATATCGAATTTTCGGGTGTTTTGGGCCTGAATTTGAGATATCGCCTTTACGCACCTAAAATATAGATTTTTAGCATGTTTTGAGCCTATATTTTGAAAATATTCTAGCACTGAGTAGGCATGTACAGATCGCTTCTGGGACCCCTAAATATCGAATTTTCGAGTGTTTTGGGCCTTAATTTGAGATATCAACTTTTTGGCACCTAAAATATCGATTTTTAGCATGTTTATAGCCTATATTTTGAAAATATTCTAGCACTGAGTAGGCATGTACAGATTGCTTCTGGGTCCCCAAAATATTGAATTTTCGGGTGTTTTGAGCCTGAATTTGAGATATAAACGGGTACAGAAGATACATGCACATATTGACTTTGGGCATCTAAAATATCGATTTTCAGCATGTTTTGGGCCTGTATTTCGAAAATACTCAAACACGGAGTAGGCATGTACAGATCGCTTCTGGGACCCCAAAATATCGAATTTTCGGGTGTTTTGGGCCTGAATTTGATATATCGCCTTTACGCACCTAAAATATCGATTTTTAGCATGTTTTGAGCCTATATTTTGAAAATATTCTAGCACTGAGTAGGCATGTACAGATTGCTTCTGGGACCCCAAAATATTGAATTTTCGGGAGTTTTGAGCCTGAATTTGAGATATAAACGGGTACAGAAGATACATACACATATTGACTTTGGGCATCTAAAATATCGATTTTCAGCATGTTTTGGGCATGTATTTTAAAAATACTCTTACACGGAGTAGGCATGTACAGATCGCTTCTGGGACCCCAAAATATCGAATTTTCGGGTGTTTTGAGCCTGAATTTGAGATATAAACGGGTACTGAAGATGCATGCACATATAGACTTTTTGGCACCTAAAACATCGATTTTGAGAATGTTTTGGGCCTGTATTTTGAAAATACTCTAACACGGAGTAGGCATGTACAGATCGCTTCCGGGACTCCCAAATATCGAATTTTCGGGTGTTTTGGGCCTTAATTTAAGATATCGACTTTTTGGCACCTAAAATATCGATTTTTAGCATGTTTTTAGCATATATATTGAAAATATTCTAGCACTGAGTAGGCATGTACAGATTGCTTCTGGGACCCCAAAATATTTTATTTTTGGGTGTTTAGGGCCAGAATTTGAGATATAAACGGGTACAGAAGATGCATGCACATATCGACTTTTGGGCACCTAAAAGATCGACTTTCAGTATGTTTTTGGCCTGTATTTTGAAAATACTCTAACACGGAGTAGGCATGTACAGTTCGCTTCTGGGACCCCTAAATATCGAATTTTCGGGTGTTTTGGGCCTTAAGTTGAGATATCGCCTTTACGCACCTAAAATATCGATTTTTAGCATGTTTTGAGCCTATATTTTGATAATACTCTAGCACTGAGTACGCATGTACAGATCGCTTCTGGGACCTTAAAAATATCGAATTTTCAGGTGTTTTGAGCCTGAATTTGAGATATAAACGAGTACAGAAGATGCATACACATATTGACTTTGGGCACCAAAAATATCGATTTTCAGCATGTTTTAAGCCTGAATTTTGAAAATACTATAACACGGAGTAGGCATGTACAGATCGCTTCTGGGACCCCAAAATATCGAATTTTCGGGTGTGTAGGGCCAGAATTTGAGATGTAAATGGGTACAGAAGATCCATGCACATATCGACTTTTGGGCACCTAAAAGATCGAGTTTCAGTATGTTTCTGTCCTGTATTTTGAAAATACTCTAACACGGAGTAGGCATGTACAGATCCCTGCTGGGACCCCGAAATATCGAATTTTCGGGTGTTTTGAGACTGAATTTGAGATATCGACTTTTTGGCACCTAAAATATCAATTTTTAGCATGTTTTTAGCTTATATTTTGAAAATATTCTAGCACTGAGTAGGCATGTACAGATCGCTTATGGGACCCCAAAATATCGAATTTTCGGGTGTTTTGAGCTTGAATTTGAGATATAAACGAGTACAGAAGATGCATGCACATATCGACTTTTTGGCACCTAAAATATCGATTTTGAGCATGTTTTGAGCCTATATTTTGAAAACATTCTAGCACTGATTAGGCATGTACAGATCGCTTCTGGAACCCCAAAATATCGAATTTTCGTTTGTTTTGAGCCTGAATTTGAGATATAAACGAGTATAGAAGATGCATACACATATTGACTTTGGGCACCAAAAATATCGATTTTCAGCATGTTTTAAGCCTGAATTTTGAAAATACTCTAACACGGAGTAGGCATGTACAGATCGCTTCTGGGACCCCAAAATATCGAATTTTCGGGTGTGTAGGGCCAGAATTTGAGATATAAATGGGTACAGAAGATGCATGCACATATCGTCTTTTGGGCACCTAAAAGATCGATTTTCTGTATGTTTTTTGAATGTATTTTGAAAATACTCTAACACGGAGTAGGCATGTACAGATCGCTTCTGGGACCCCAATATATCGAATTTTCGGTTGTTTTGGGCCAGAATTTGAGATATCGACTTTTTGGCACCTAAAATATCGATTTTTAGCATGTTTTGAGCCTATATTTTGAAAATATTTTAGCACTGAGTAGGCATGTACAGATTTCTTCTGGGACCCCAAAATATTGAATTTTCGGGTGTTTTGAGCCTGAATTTGAGATATAAACGGGTACAGAATATACATGCACATATTGACTTTGGGCATCTAATATATCGATTTTCAGCATGTTTTGGGCATGTATTTTGAAAATACTCTAACACGGAGTAGGCATGTACAGATCGCTTCTGGGACCCCAAAATATCGAAATTTCGGGTGTTTTGAGAATGAATTTGAGATATAAACGTTTACAGAAGATGCATGCACATATCGACTTTTGGGCACCTAAAACATCGATTTTGAGCATGTTTAGGGCCTGTATTTTGTAAATACTCTAACACGGAGTAGGCATGTAAAGATAGTTTCTGGGACCCCAAAATATCGAATTTTCGGGTGTTTTGGGCCTGAATTTGAGATATCGCCTTTACGCACCTAAAATATCGATTTTTAGCATGTTTTGAGCCTATATTTTGAAAATATTCTATCACTGAGTAGGCATGTACAGATCGCTTCTGTAACCCCAAAATATCGAATTTTCGGGTGTTTTGAGCCTGAATTTGAGATATAAACGAGTTCAGAAGATGCATGCACATATCGACTTTTGGGCACCTAAAATATCGATTTTCAGCATGTTTTGAGCCTATATTTTTAAAACATTCTAGCGCTAAGTAGGCATGTACAGATCGCTTCTGGGACCCCAAAATATCGAATTTTCGGGTTTTTTGAGCCTGAATTTGAGATATAAACGACTATAGAAGATGCTTACACATATTGACTTTGGACACCAAAAATATTGATTTTCAGCATGTTTAGGGCCTGAATTTTGAAAATACTATAACACGGAGTAGGCATGTACAGATCGCTTCTGGGACCCCTAAATATCGTAGTTTCGGGTGTTTTGGGACTGAATTTGAGATATCGATTTTTTTGCAACTAAAATATCGATTTTGAGCATGTTTTTAGCCTATATTTTGAAAATATTCTAGCACTGAGTAGGCACGTACAGATCGCTTCTGGGACCCCAAAATATTGAATTTTCGTTTGTTTTGAGCCTGAATTTGAGATATAAAAGAGTTCAGAAGATGCATGCACATATCGACTTTTGGGCACCAATAATATCGATTTTAGCATGTTTTTAGCCTATATTTTGAAAACATTCTAGCACTGAGTAGGCATGTACAGATCGTTTCTGGGACCCAAAAATTTCGATTTTTCGGGTGTTTAGGGCCAGAATTTGAGATATAAACGGGTACAGAAGATGCATGCACATATCGACTTTTGGGCACCTAAAAGATCGATTTTCAGTATGTTTTCGGCCTGTATTTTGAAAATACTCTAACACGGAGTAGGCATGTACAGATCCCTTATGGGACCCCTAAATATCGAATTTTCGGGTGTTTTGAGCCTGAATTTGAGATATAAACAGCTACTGAAGATGCATGCACATATCAACTTTTGGGCACCTAAAACATCGATTTTGAGCATGTTTTGGGCCTGTATTTTGAAAATACTCTAACACGGAGTAGGCATGTAAAGATCGTTTCTGGGACCCCAAAATATCGAATTTTCGGGTGTTTTCGGCCTGAATTTGAGATATTGCCTTTACGCACCTAAAATATCGATTTTTAGCATGTTTTGAGCCTATACTTTGAAAATATTCTAGCACTGAGTAGGCATGTACAGATCGCTTCTGGGACCCCTAAATATTGAATTTTCGGGTGTTTTGGGACTGAATTTGAGATATCGACTTTTTGGCACCTAAAATATCGATTTTTAGCATGTTTTAAGCCTATATTTTGAAAATATTCTAGCACTGAGTAGGCATGTACAGATTGCTTCTGGGACCCCAAAATATCGAATTTTCGGGTGTTTTGAGCCTGAATTTGAGATATAAACGGGTACAGAAGATGCATACACATATTGACTTTGGGCACCAAAAATATCGATTTTCAGCATGTTTTAAGTCTGAATTTTGAAAATACTATAACACGGAGTAGGCATGTACAGATCGCTTCTGGGACCCCAAAATATCGAATTTTCGGGTGTGTAGGGCCAGAATTTGAGATATAAATGGGTACAGAAGATCCATGCACATATCGACTTTTGGGCACCTAAAAGATCGAGTTTCAGTGTGTTTTTGTCCTGTATTTTGAAAATACTCTAACACGGAGTAGGCATGTACAGATCCCTGCTGGGACCCCTAAATATCGAATTTTCGGGTGTTTTTAGACTGAATTTGAGATATCGACTTTTTGGCACCTAAAATATCAATTTTTAGCATGTTTTTAGCCTATATTTTGAAAATATTCTAGCACTGAGTAGGCATGTACAGATCGCTTATTGGACCCCAAAATATCGAATTTTCGGGTGTTTTGAGCTTGAATTTGAGATATAAACGAGTACAGAAGATGCATGCACATATCGTCTTTTGGGCACCTAAAAGATCGATTTTCTGTATGTTTTTTGAATGTATTTTGAAAATACTCTAACACGGAGTAGGCATGTACAGATCGCTTCTGGGACCCCAATATATCGAATTTTCGGTTGTTTTGGGCCAGAATTTGAGATATCGACTTTTTGGCACCTAAAATATCGATTTTTAGCATGTTTTGAGCCTATATTTTGAAAATATTTTAGCACTGAGTAGGCATGTACAGATTTCTTCTGGGACCCCAAAATATTGAATTTTCGGGTGTTTTGAGCCTGAATTTGAGATATAAACGGGTACAGAATATACATGCACATATTGACTTTGGGCATCTAATATATCGATTTTCAGCATGTTTTGGGCATGTATTTTGAAAATACTCTAACACGGAGTAGGCATGTACAGATCGCTTCTGGGACCCCAAAATATCGAAATTTCGGGTGTTTTGAGAATGAATTTGAGATATAAACGTTTACAGAAGATGCATGCATATATCGACTTTTGGGCACCTAAAACATCGATTTTGAGCATGTTTAGGGCCTGTATTTTGTAAATACTCTAACACGGAGTAGGCATGTAAAGATAGTTTCTGGGACCTCAAAATATCGAATTTTCGGGTGTTTTGGGCCTGAATTTGAGATATCGCCTTTACGCACCTAAAATATCGATTTTTAGCATGTTTTGAGCCTATATTTTGAAAATATTCTAGCACTGAGTAGGCATGTACAGATCGCTTCTGGGACCCCAAAATATCGAATTTTCGGGTGTTTTGAGCCTGAATTTGAGATATAAACGAGTTCAGAAGATGCATGCACATATCGACTTTTGGGCACCTAAAATATCGATTTTCAGCATGTTTTGAGCCTATATTTTTAAAACATTCTAGCGCTAAGTAGGCATGTACAGATCGCTTCTGGGACCTCAAAATATCGAATTTTCGGGTGTTTTGAGCCTGAATTTGAGATATAAACGACTATAGAAGATGCTTACACATATTGACTTTGGACACCAAAAATATCGATTTTCAGCATGTTTAGAGCCTGAATTTTGAAAATACTATAACACGGAGTAGGCATGTACAGATCGCTTCTGGGACCCCTAAATATCGTAGTTTCGGGTGTTTTGGGACTGAATTTGAGATATCGACTTTTTGGCACCTAAAATATCGATTTTGAGCATGTTTTTAGCCTATATTTTGAAAATATTCTAGCACTGAGTAGGCATGTACAGATTGCTTCTGGGACCCCAAAATATTGAATTTTCGTTTGTTTTGAGTAGGAATTTGAGATATAAACGAGTTCAGAAGATGCATGCACATATCGACTTTTGGGCACCAAAAATATCGATTTTAGCATGTTTTTAGCCTGTATTTTGAAAACATTCTAGCACTGAGTAGACATGTACAGATCGTTTCTGGGACCCAAAAATATCGATTTTTCGGGTGTTTAGGGCCAGAATTTGAGATATAAACGGGTACAGAAGATGCATGCACATATCGACTTTTGGGCACCTAAAAGATCGATTTTCAGTATGTTTTTGGCCTGTATTTTGAAAATACTCTAACACGGAGTAGGCATGTACAGATCCCTTATGGGACCCCTAAATATCGAATTTTCGGGTGTTTTGAGCCTGAATTTGATATATAAACAGCTACTGAAGATGCATGCACATATCAACTTTTGGGCACCTAAAACATCGATTTTGAGCATGTTTTGGGCCTGTATTTTGAAAATACTCTAACACGGAGTAGGCATGTAAAGATCGTTTCTGGGACTCCAAAATATCGAATTTTCGGGTGTTTTCGGCCTGAATTTGAGATATCGCCTTTACGCACCTAAAATATCGATTTTTAGCATGTTTTGAGCCTATACTTTGAAAATATTCTAGCACTGAGTAGGCATGTACAGATCGCTTCTGGGACCCCTAAATATCGAATTTTCGGGTGTTTTGGGCCTTAATTTGAGATATCGACTTTTGGGCACCTAAAAGATCGATTTTCAGTATGTTTTTGGACTGTATTTTGAAAATACTATAACACGGAGTAGGCATGTACAGATCGCTTCTGGGACCCCAAAATATCGATTTTTCGGGTGTTTAGGGCCAGAATTTGAGATATAAACGGGTACAAAAGATGCATGCAAATATCAACTTTTGGGCACCTAAAAGATCGATTTTCAGTATGTTTTTGGCCTGTATTTTGAAAATACTCTAACACGGAGTAGTCATGTACCGATCGCTTCTGGGACCCCTAAATATCGAATTTTCGGGTGTTTTGGGACTGAATTTGAGATATCGACTTTTTGGCACCTAAAATATCGATTTTTAGCATGTTTTAAGCCTATATTTTGAAAATATTCTAGCACTGAGTAGGCATGTACAGATTGCTTCTGGGACCCCAAAATATCGAATTTTCGGGTGTTTTGAGCCTGAATTTGAGATATAAACGGGTACAGAAGACACATGCACATATTGACTTTGGGCATCTAATATATCGATTTTCAGCATGTTTTGGGCATGTATTTTGAAAATACTCTAACACGGAGTAGGCATGTACAGATCGCTTCTGGGACCCCAAAATATCGAATTTTCGGGTGTGTAGGGCCAGAATTTGAGATATAAATGGGTACAGAAGATGCATGCACATATCGACTTTTGGGCACCTAAAAGATCGATTTTCAGTATGTTTTTTGCCTGTATTTTAAAAATACTCTAACACGGAGTAGGCATGTACAGATCCCTTCTGGGACACCTAAATATCGAATTTTCGGGTGTTTTGGGACTGAATTTGAGATATCGACTTTTTGGCACCTAAAATATCGATTTTTAGCATGTTTTGAGCCTATATTTTGAAAATATTCTAGCACTGAGTAGGCATGTACAGATCGCTTCTGGGACCCCAAAATATCGAATTTTCGGGTGTTTTGAGCTTGAATTTGAGATATAAACGAGTACAGAAGATGCATGCACTTATCGACTTTTGGGCACCTAAAATATCGATTTTGAGCATGTTTTGAGCCTATATTTTGAAAACATTCTAGCACTGAGTAGACATGTACAGATCGTTTCTGGGACCCAAAAATATCGATTTTTCGGGTGTTTAGGGCCAGAATTTGAGATATAAACGGGTACAGAAGATGCATGCACATATCGACTTTTGGGCACCTAAAAGATCGATTTTCAGTATGTTTTTGGCCTGTATTTTGAAAATACTCTAACACGGAGTAGGCATGTACAGATCCCTTATGGGACCCCTAAATATCGAATTTTCGGGTGTTTTGAGCCTGAATTTGATATATAAACAGCTACTGAAGATGCATGCACATATCAACTTTTGGGCACCTAAAACATCGATTTTGAGCATGTTTTGGGCCTGTATTTTGAAAATACTCTAACACGGAGTAGGCATGTAAAGATCGTTTCTGGGACCCCAAAATATCGAATTTTCGGGTGTTTTCGGCCTGAATTTGAGATATCGCCTTTACGCACCTAAAATATCGATTTTTAGCATGTTTTGAGCCTATACTTTGAAAATATTCTAGCACTGAGTAGGCATGTACAGATCGCTTCTGGGACCCCTAAATATCGAATTTTCGGGTGTTTTGGGCCTTAATTTGAGATATCGACTTTTGGGCACCTAAAAGATCGATTTTCAGTATGTTTTTGGCCTGTATTTTGAAAATACTATAACACGGAGTAGGCATGTACAGATCGCTTCTGGGACCCCAAAATATCGATTTTTCGGGTGTTTAGGGCCAGAATTTGAGATATAAACGGGTACAAAAGATGCATGCAAATATCAACTTTTGGGCACCTAAAAGATCGATTTTCAGTATGTTTTTGGCCTGTATTTTGAAAATACTCTAACACGGAGTAGGCATGTACCGATCGCTTCTGGGACCCCTAAATATTGAATTTTCGGGTGTTTTGGGACTGAATTTGAGATATCGACTTTTTGGCACCTAAAATATCGATTTTTAGCATGTTTTAAGCCTATACTTTGAAAATATTCTAGCACTGAGTAGGCATGTACAGATCGCTTCTGGGACCCCTAAATATCGAATTTTCGGGTGTTTTGGGCCTTAATTTGAGATATCGACTTTTTGGCACCTAAAATATCGATTTTTAGCATGTTTTAAGCCTATATTTTGAAAATATTCTAGCACTGAGTAGGCATGTACAGATTGCTTCTGGGACCCCAAAATATTGAATTTTCGGGTGTTTTGAGCCTTAATTTGAGATATAAACGGGTACAAAAGATACATGCACATATTGACTTTGGGCATCTAATATATCGATTTTCAGCATGTTTTGGGCATGTATTTTGAAAATACTCTAACACATAGTAGGCATGTACAGATCGCTTCTGGGACCTCAAAATATCGAATTTTCGGGTGTTTTGAGCCTGAATTTGAGATATAAACGGGTACAGAAGATGCATGCACATATCGACTTTTGGGCACCTAAAAGATCGATTTTCAGTATGTTTTTGGCCTGTATTTTGAAGATACTCTAACACGGAGTAGGCATGTACAGATTGCTCCTGGGCCCCCAAAATATCGTAGTTTCGTGTTTTTTGGGACTGAATTTGTGATATCGACTTTTTGGCACGTAAAATATCGATTTTTAGCATGTTTTTAGCCTATATTTTGAAAATATTCTAGCACTGAATAGGCATGTACAGATCGCTTCTGGGACCCCAAAATATCGAATTTTCGTTTGTTTTGAGCCTGAATTTGAGATATAAACGAGTATAGAAGATGTATACACATATTGACTTTGGGCACCAAAAATATCGATTTTCAGCATGTTTTAAGCCTGAATTTTGAAAATACTCTAACACGGAGTAGGCATGTACAGATCGCTTCTGGGACCCCAAAATATCGAATTTTCGGGTGTGTAGGGCCAGAATTTGAGATATAAATGGGTACAGAAGATGCATGCACATATCGACTTTTGGGCACCTAAAAGATCGATTTTCAGTATGTTTTTTGCCTGTATTTTAAAAATACTCTAACACGGAGTAGGCATGTACAGATCCCTTCTGGGACCCCTAAATATCGAATTTTCGGGTGTTTTGGGACTGAATTTGAGATATCGACTTTTTGGCACCTAAAATATCGATTTTTAGCATGTTTTTAGCCTATATTTTGAAAATATTCTAGTACTGAGTAGGCATGTACAGATCGCTTCTGGGACCCCAAAATATCGAATTTTCGGGTGTTTTGAGCTTGAATTTGAGATATAAATGAGTACAGAAGATGCATGCACTTATCGACTTTTGGGCACCTAAAATATCGATTTTGAGCATGTTTTGAGCCTATATTTTGAAAACATTCTAGCACTGAGTAGGCATGTACAGATCGCACATGGGACCCAAAAATATCGAATTTTCGGGTGTTTAGGGCCAGAATTTGAGATATAAACGGGTACAGAAGATGCATGCACATATCGACTTTTGGGCACCTAAAAGATCGATTTTCAGTATGTTTTTGGCCTGTATTTTGAAAATACTCTAACACGGAGTAGGCATATACAGATCGCTTCTGGGACCCCTAAATATCGAATTTTCGGGTGTTTTGGGCCTGAATTTGAGATATCGACTTTACGCACCTAAAATATCGATTTTTAGCATGTTTTGAGCCTATATTTTGAAAATATTCTAGCACTGAGTAGGCATGTACAGATCGCTTCTGGGACCCCAAAATATCGAATTTTCGGGTGTTTTGAGCCTCAATTTGAGATATAAACGAGTACAGAAGATGCATGCACATATTGACTTTTGGGCACCTAAAATATCGATTTTGAGCATGTTTTGAGCCTATATTTTGAAAACATTCTAGCACTGAGTAGGCATGTACAGATTGCTTCTGGGACCCCAAAATATTGAATTTTCGGGTGTTTAGGGCCAGAATTTGAGATATAAACGGGTACAGAAGATGCATGCACATATAGACTTTTGGGCACCTAAAAGATCGATTTTCAGTATGTTTTTGGCCTTTATTTTGAAAATACTCTAACACGGAGTAGGTAGGTACAGATCGCTTCTGGGACCCTAAATATCGAAATTTCGCGTGTTTTGGGACTGAATTTGAGATATCGACTTTTTGGCACCTAAAATATCGATTTTTAGCATGTTTTTAGCCTATATTTTGAAAATATTCTAGCACTGAGTAGACATGTACAGATTGCTTCTGGGACCCAAAAATATTGAATTTTCGGGTGTTTTGAGCCTGAATTTGAGATATAAACGGGTACAGAAGATACATGCACATACTGAATTTGGGCATCTAAAATATCGATTTTCAGCATGTTTTGAGCCTATATTTTGAAAACATTCTAGCACTGAGTAGGCATGTACAGATCGCTTCTGGGACCCCAAAATATCGAATTTTCGGGTGTTTAGGGCCTGAATTTGAGATATAAACGGGTACAGAAGATACATGCACATACTGAATTTGGGCATCTAAAATATCGATTTTCAGCATGTTTTGAGCCTATATTTTGAAAACATTCTAGCACTGAGTAGGCATGTACAGATCGCTTCTGAGACCCCAAAATATCGAATTTTCGGGTGTTTAGGGCCAGAATTTGAGATATAAACGGGTACAAAAGATGCATGCAAATATCAACTTTTGTGCACCTAAAAGATCGATTATCAGCATGTTTTTGGCCTGTATTTTGAAAATACTTTACCACGGAGTAGGCATGTACCGATCGCTTCTGGGACCCCTAAATATCGAATTTTCGGGTGTTTTGGGCCTTAATTTAAGATATCGACTTTTTGGCACCTAAAATATCGATTTTTAGCATGTTTTTAGCCTATATTTTGAAAATATTCTAGCACTGAGTAGGCATGTACAGATTGCTTCTGGGACCCCAAAATATTGAATTTTCGGGTGTTTTGAGCCTGAATTTGAGATATAAACGGGTACAGAAGATGCATGCACATATCGACTTTTGGGCACCTAAAATATCGATTTTGAGCATGTTTTGAGCCTATATTTTGAAAACATTCTAGCACTGATTAGGCATGTACAGATCGCTTCTGGGACCCTAAAATATCGAATTTTCGGGTGTTTTGAGCCTGAATTTGAGATATAAACGAGTATAAAAGATGCATACACATATTGACTTTGGGCACCAAAAATATCGATTTTCAGCATGTTTTGGGCCTGAATTTTGAAAATACTGTAACACTGAGTCGGCATGTACAGATCGCTTCTGGGACCCCAAAATATCGAATTTTCGGGTGTTTAGGGCCAGAATTTGAGATATAAACGGGTACAGAAGATAAATGCACATATCGACTTTTAAGCACCTAAAAGATTGATTTTCAGTATGTTTTTGGCCTGTATTTTGAAAATACTCTAACACGGAGTAGGCATGTACAGATCGCTTCTGGGACCCCTAAATATCGAATTTTCGGGTGTTTTGGGACTGAATTTGAGATATCGACTTTTTGGCACCTAAAATATCGATTTTTAGCATGTTTTAAGCCTATATTTTGAAAATATTCTAGCACTGAGTAGGCATGTACAGATTGCTTCTGGGACCCCAAAATATTGAATTTTCGGGTGTTTTGAGCCTGAATTTGAGATATAAACGGGTACAGAAGATATATGCACATATTGACTTTGGGCATCTAAAATATCGATTTTCAGCATGTTTTGGGCATGTATTTTGAAAATACTCTAACACGGAGTAGGCATGTACAGATCGCTTCTGGGACCCCAAAATATCGAATTTTCGGGTGTTTTGAGCCTGAATTTGAGATATAAACGGGTACTGAAGATGCATGCACATATCGACTTTTGGGCACCTAAAACATCGATTTTGAGCATGTTTTAGACCTGTATTTTGTAAATACTGTAACACGGAGTAGGCATGTACAGATCGCTTCTGGGACCCCAAAATATCGAACTTTCGGATGTTTTGGGCCTGAATTTGAGATATCGCCTTTAAGCACCTAAAATATCGATTTTTAGCATGTTTTGAGCCTATATTTTGAAAATATTCTAGCACTGAGTAGGCATGTACAGATTGCTTCTGGGACCCCAAAATATCGAATTTTCGGGTGTTTTGAGACTGAATTTGAGATATAAACGAGTACAGAAGATACATGCACATATCGACTTTTGGGCACCTAAAATATCGATTTTGAGCATGTTTTGAGCCTATTTTTTGAAAACATTCTAGCACTGAGTAGGCATGTACAGATCGCTTCTGGGACCACAAAATATCGAATTTTCGGGCGTTTTGAGCCTGAATTTGAGATATAAACGAGTATAGAAGATGCATACACATATTGACTTTGGGCACCAAAAATATCGATTTTCCGCATGTTTTGGGCCTGAATTTTGAAAATACTCTAACACGGAGTAGGCATGTACAGATCGCTTCTGGGACCCCAAAATATCGAATTTTCGGGTGTTTAGGGCCTGAATTTGAGATATAAACGGGTACAGAAGATACATGCACATACTGAATTTGGGCATCTAAAATATCGATTTTCAGCATGTTTTGAGCCTATATTTTGAAAACATTCTAGCACTGAGTAGGCATGTACAGATCGCTTCTGAGACCCCAAAATATCGAATTTTCGGGTGTTTAGGGCCAGAATTTGAGATATAAACGGGTACAAAAGATGCATGCAAATATCAACTTTTGTGCACCTAAAAGATCGATTTTCAGCATGTTTTTGGCCTGTATTTTGAAAATACTCTACCACGGAGTAGGCATGTACCGATCGCTTCTGGGACCCCTAAATATCGAATTTTCGGGTGTTTTGGGTCTTAATTTAAGATATCGACTTTTTGGCACCTAAAATATCGATTTTTAGCATGTTTTTAGCCTATATTTTGAAAATATTCTAGCATTGAGTAGGCATGTACAGATTGCTTCTGGGACCCCAAAATATTGAATTTTCGGGTGTTTTGAGCCTGAATTTGAGATATAAACGGGTACAGAAGATACATGCACATATTGACTTTGGGCATCTAATATATCGATTTTCAGCATGTTTTGGGCATGTATTTTGAAAATACTCTAACACGGAGTAGGCATGTACAGATCGCTTCTGGGACCCCAAAATATCGAATTTTCGGGTGTGTAGGGCCAGAATTTGAGATATAAATGGGTACAGAAGATGCATGCACATATCGACTTTTGGGCACCTAAAAGATCGATTTTCAGTATGTTTTTTGCCTGTATTTTAAAAATACTCTAACACGGAGTAGGCATGTACAGATCCCTTCTGGGACACCTAAATATCGAATTTTCGGGTGTTTTGGGACTGAATTTGAGATATCGACTTTTTGGCACCTAAAATATCGATTTTTAGCATGTTTTGAGCCTATATTTTGAAAATATTCTAGCACTGAGTAGGCATGTACAGATCGCTTCTGGGACCCCAAAATATCGAATTTTCGGGTGTTTTGAGCTTGAATTTGAGATATAAACGAGTACAGAAGATGCATGCACTTATCGACTTTTGGGCACCTAAAATATCGATTTTGAGCATGTTTTGAGCCTATATTTTGAAAACATTCGAGCACTGAGTAGGCATGTACAGATCGCACTTGGGACCCAAAAATATCGAATTTTCGGGTGTTTAGGGCCAGAATTTGAGATATAAACGGGTACAGAAGATGCATGCACATATCGACTTTTGGGCACCTAAAAGATCGATTTTCAGTATGTTTTTGGCCTGTATTTTGAAAATACTCTAACACGGAGTAGGCATGTACAGATCGCTTCTGGGACCCCTAAATATCGAATTTTCGGGTGTTTTGGGCCTGAATTTGAGATATCGACTTTACGCACCTAAAATATCGATTTTTAGCATGTTTTGAGCCTATATTTTGAAAATATTCTAGCACTGAGTAGGCATGTACAGATCGCTTCTGGGACCCCAAAATATCGAATTTTCGGGTGTTTTGAGCCTCAATTTGAGATATAAACGAGTACAGAAGATGCATGCACATATCGACTTTTGGGCACCTAAAATATCGATTTTGAGCATGTTTTGAGCCTTTTTTTTTGAAAACATTCAAGCACTGACTAGGCATGTACAGATTGCTTCTGGGACCCCAAAATATTGAATTTTCGGGTGTTTAGGGCCAGAATTTGAGATATAAACGGGTACAGAAGATGCATGCACATATAGACTTTTGGGCACCTATAAGATCGATTTTCAGTATGTTTTTGGCCTGTATTTTGAAAATACTCTAACACGGAGTAGGTATGTACAGATCGCTTCTGGGACCCCTAAATATCGAATTTTCGCGTGTTTTGGGACTGAATTTGAGATATCGACTTTTTGGCACCTAAAATATCGATTTTTAGCATGTTTTTAGCCTATATTTTGTAAATATTCTAGCACTGAGTAGACATGTACAAATTGCTTCTGGGACCCAAAAATATTGAATTTTCGGGTGTTTTGAGCCTGAATTTGAGATATAAACGGGTACAGAAGATATATGCACATATTGACTTTGGGCATCTAAAATATCGATTTTCAGCATGTTTTGGGCATGTATTTTGAAAATACTCTAACACGGAGTAGGCATGTACAGATCGCTTCTGGGACCCCAAAATATCGAATTTTCGGGTGTTTTGAGCCTGAATTTGAGATATAAACGGGTACTGAAGATGCATGCACATATCGACTTTTGGGCACCTAAAACATCGATTTTGAGCATGTTTTAGACCTGTATTTTGTAAATACTGTAACACGGAGTAGGCATGTACAGATCGCTTCTGGGACCCCAAAATATCGAACTTTCGGATGTTTTGGGCCTGAATTTGAGATATCGCCTTTAAGCACCTAAAATATCGATTTTTAGCATGTTTTGAGCCTATATTTTGAAAATATTCTAGCACTGAGTAGGCATGTACAGATTGCTTCTGGGACCCCAAAATATCGAATTTTCGGGTGTTTTGAGACTGAATTTGAGATATAAACGAGTACAGAAGATACATGCACATATCGACTTTTGGGCACCTAAAATATCGATTTTGAGCATGTTTTGAGCCTATTTTTTGAAAACATTCTAGCACTGAGTAGGCATGTACAGATCGCTTCTGGGACCACAAAATATCGAATTTTCGGGCGTTTTGAGCCTGAATTTGAGATATAAACGAGTATAGAAGATGCATACACATATTGACTTTGGGCACCAAAAATATCGATTTTCCGCATGTTTTGGGCCTGAATTTTGAAAATACTCTAACACGGAGTAGGCATGTACAGATCGCTTCTGGGACCCCAAAATATCGAATTTTCGGGTGTTTAGGGCCTGAATTTGAGATATAAACGGGTACAGAAGATACATGCACATACTGAATTTGGGCATCTAAAATATCGATTTTCAGCATGTTTTGAGCCTATATTTTGAAAACATTCTAGCACTGAGTAGGCATGTACAGATCGCTTCTGAGACCCCAAAATATCGAATTTTCGGGTGTTTAGGGCCAGAATTTGAGATATAAACGGGTACAAAAGATGCATGCAAATATCAACTTTTGTGCACCTAAAAGATCGATTTTCAGCATGTTTTTGGCCTGTATTTTGAAAATACTCTACCACGGAGTAGGCATGTACCGATCGCTTCTGGGACCCCTAAATATCGAATTTTCGGGTGTTTTGGGCCTTAATTTAAGATATCGACTTTTTGGCACCTAAAATATCGATTTTTAGCATGTTTTTAGCCTATATTTTGAAAATATTCTAGCACTGAGTAGGCATGTACAGATTGCTTCTGGGACCCCAAAATATTGAATTTTCGGGTGTTTTGAGCCTGAATTTGAGATATAAACGGGTACAGAAGATACATGCACATATTGACTTTGGGCATCTAATATATCGATTTTCAGCATGTTTTGGGCATGTATTTTGAAAATACTCTAACACGGAGTAGGCATGTACAGATCGCTTCTGGGACCCCAAAATATCGAATTTTCGGGTGTGTAGGGCCAGAATTTGAGATATAAATGGGTACAGAAGATGCATGCACATATCGACTTTTGGGCACCTAAAAGATCGATTTTCAGTATGTTTTTTGCCTGTATTTTAAAAATACTCTAACACGGAGTAGGCATGTACAGATCCCTTCTGGGACACCTAAATATCGAATTTTCGGGTGTTTTGGGACTGAATTTGAGATATCGACTTTTTGGCACCTAAAATATCGATTTTTAGCATGTTTTGAGCCTATATTTTGAAAATATTCTAGCACTGAGTAGGCATGTACAGATCGCTTCTGGGACCCCAAAATATCGAATTTTCGGGTGTTTTGAGCTTGAATTTGAGATATAAACGAGTACAGAAGATGCATGCACTTATCGACTTTTGGGCACCTAAAATATCGATTTTGAGCATGTTTTGAGCCTATATTTTGAAAACATTCGAGCACTGAGTAGGCATGTACAGATCGCACTTGGGACCCAAAAATATCGAATTTTCGGGTGTTTAGGGCCAGAATTTGAGATATAAACGGGTACAGAAGATGCATGCATATATCGACTTTTGGGCACCTAAAAGATCGATTTTCAGTATGTTTTTGGCCTGTATTTTGAAAATACTCTAACACGGAGTAGGCATGTACAGATCGCTTCTGGGACCCCTAAATATCGAATTTTCGGGTGTTTTGGGCCTGAATTTGAGATATCGACTTTACGCACCTAAAATCGATTTTTAGCATGTTTTGAGCCTATATTTTGAAAATATTCTAGCACTGAGTAGGCATGTACAGATCGCTTCTGGGACCCCAAAATATCGAATTTTCGGGTGTTTTGAGCCTCAATTTGAGATATAAACGAGTACAGAAGATGCATGCACATATCGACTTTTGGGCACCTAAAATATCGATTTTGAGCATGTTTTGAGCCTTTTTTTTTTAAAACATTCAAGCACTGACTAGGCATGTACAGATTGCTTCTGGGACCCCAAAATATTGAATTTTCGGGTGTTTAGGGCCAGAATTTGAGATATAAACGGGTACAGAAGATGCATGCACATATAGACTTTTGGGCACCTAAAAGATCGATTTTCAGTATGTTTTTGGCCTGTATTTTGAAAATACTCTAACACGGAGTAGGTATGTACAGATCGCTTCTGGGACCCCTAAATATCGAATTTTCGCGTGTTTTGGGACTGAATTTGAGATATCGACTTTTTGGCACCTAAAATATCGATTTTTAGCATGTTTTTAGCCTATATTTTGAAAATATTCTAGCACTGAGTAGACATGTACAAATTGCTTCTGGGACCCAAAAATATTGAATTTTCGGGTGTTTTGAGCCTGAATTTGAGATATAAACGGGTACAGAAGATACATGCACATACTGACTTTGGGCATCTAAAATATCGATTTTCATCATGTTTTGAGCCTATATTTTGAAAACATTCTAGCACTGAGTAGGCATGTACAGATCGCTTCTGGGACCCCAAAATATCGAATTTTCGGGTGTTTAGGGCCAGAATTTGAGATATACACGGGTACAAAAGATGCATGCAAATATCAACTTTTGTGCACCTAAAAGATCGATTTTCAGCATGTTTTTGGCCTGTATTTTGAAAATACTCTACCACGGAGTAGGCATGTACCGATCGCTTCTGGGACCCCTAAATATCGAATTTTCGGGTGTTTTGGGACTGAATTTGAGATATAAATGGGTACAAAAGATACATGCACATATTGACTTTGGGCATCTAATATATCGATTTTCAGCATGTTTTGGGCATGTATTTTGAAAATACTCTAACGCATAGTAGGCATGTACAGATCGCTTCTGGGACCTCAAAATATCGAATTTTCGGGTGTTTTGAGCCTGAATTTGAGATATAAACGGGTACAGAAGATGCATGCACATATCGACTTTTGGGCACCTAAAAGATCGATTTTCAGTATGTTTTTGGCCTGTATTTTGAAGATACTCTAACACGGAGTAGGCATGTACAGATTGCTCCTGGGCCCCCAAAATATCGTAGTTTCGTGTTTTTTGGGACTGAATTTGTGATATCGACTTTTTGGCACCTAAAATATCGATTTTTAGCATGTTTTTAGCCTATATTTTGAAAATATTCTAGCACTGAATAGGCATGTACAGATCGCTTCTGGGACCCCAAAATATCGAATTTTCGTTTGTTTTGAACCTGAATTTGAGATATAAACGAGTATAGAAGATGTATACACATATTGACTTTGGGCACCAAAAATATCGATTTTCAGCATGTTTTAAGCCTGAATTTTGAAAATACTCTAACACGGAGTAGGCATGTACAGATCGCTTCTGGGACCCCAAAATATCGAATTTTCGGGTGTGTAGGGCCAGAATTTGAGATATAAATGGGTACAGAAGATGCATGCACATATCGACTTTTGGGCACCTAAAAGATCGATTTTCAGTATGTTTTTTGCCTGTATTTTAAAAATACTCTAACACGGAGTAGGCATGTACAGATCCCTTCTGGGACCCCTAAATATCGAATTTTCGGGTGTTTTGGGACTGAATTTGAGATATCGACTTTTTGGCACCTAAAATATCGATTTTTAGCATGTTTTGAGCCTATATTTTGAAAATATTCTAGTACTGAGTAGGCATGTACAGATCGCTTCTGGGACCCCAAAATATCGAATTTTCGGGTGTTTTGAGCTTGAATTTGAGATATAAATGAGTACAGAAGATGCATGCACTTATCGACTTTTGGGCACCTAAAATATCGATTTTGAGCATGTTTTGAGCCTATATTTTGAAAACATTCTAGCACTGAGTATGCATGTACAGATCGCACCTGGGACCCAAAAATTTCGAATTTTCGGGTGTTTAGGGCCAGAATTTGAGATATAAACGGGTACAGAAGATGCATGCACATATCGACTTTTGGGCACCTAAAAGATCGATTTTCAGTATGTTTTTGGCCTGTATTTTGAAAATACTCTAACACGGAGTAGGCATGTACAGATCGCTTCTGGGACCCCTAAATATAGAATTTTCGGGTGTTTTGGGCCTGAATTTGAGATATCGACTTTACGCACCTAAAATATCGATTTTTAGCATGTTTTGAGCCTATATTTTGAAAATATTCTAGCACTGAGTAGGCATGTACAGATCGCTTCTGGGACCCCAAAATATCGAATTTTCGGGTGTTTTGAGCCTCAATTTGAGATATAAACGAGTACAGAAGATGCATGCACATATCGACTTTTGGGCACCTAAAATATCGATTTTGAGCATGTTTTGAGCCTATATTTTGAAAACATTCTAGCACTGAGTAGGCATGTACAGATTGCTTCTGGGACCCCAAAATATTGAATTTTCGGGTGTTTAGGGCCAGAATTTGAGATATAAACGGGTACAGAAGATGCATGCACATATAGACTTTTGGGCACCTAAAAGATCGATTTTCAGTATGTTTTTGGCCTGTATTTTGAAAATACTCTAACACGGAGTAGGTAGGTACAGATCGCTTCTGGGACCCCTAAATATCGAAATTTCGCGTGTTTTGGGACTGAATTTGAGATATCGACTTTTTGGCACCTAAAATATCGATTTTTAGCATGTTTTTAGCCTATATTTTGAAAATATTCTAGCACTGAGTAGACATGTACAGATTGCTTCTGGGACCCAAAAATATTGAATTTTCGGGTGTTTTGAGCCTGAATTTGAGATATAAACGGGTACAGAAGATACATGCACATACTGAATTTGGGCATCTAAAATATCGATTTTCAGCATGTTTTGAGCCTATATTTTGAAAACATTCTAGCACTGAGTAGGCATGTACAGATCGCTTCTGGGACCCCAAAATATCGAATTTTCGGGTGTTTAGGGCCTGAATTTGAGATATAAACGGGTACAGAAGATACATGCACATACTGAATTTGGGCATCTAAAATATCGATTTTCAGCATTTTTTGAGCCTATATTTTGAAAACATTCTAGCACTGAGTAGGCATGTACAGATCGCTTCTGAGACCCCAAAATATCGAATTTTCGGGTGTTTAGGGCCAGAATTTGAGATATAAACGGGTACAAAAGATGCATGCAAATATCAACTTTTGTGCACCTAAAAGATCGATTTTCAGCATGTTTTTGGCCTGTATTTTGAAAATACTCTACCACGGAGTAGGCATGTACCGATCGCTTCTGGGTCCCCTAAATATCGAATTTTCGGGTGTTTTGGGCCTTAATTTAAGATATCGACTTTTTGGCACCTAAAATATCGATTTTTAGCATGTTTTTAGCCTATATTTTGAAAATATTCTAGCACTGAGTAGGCATGTACAGATTGCTTCTGGGACCCCAAAATATTGAATTTTCGGGTGTTTTGAGCCTGAATTTGAGATATAAACGGGTACAGAAGATGCATGCACATATCGACTTTTGGGCACCTAAAATATCGATTTTGAGCATGTTTTGAGCCTATATTTTGAAAACATTCTAGCACTGATTAGGCATGTACAGATCGCTTCTGGGACCCTAAAATATCGAATTTTCGGGTGTTTTGAGCCTGAATTTGAGATATAAACGAGTATAAAAGATGCATACACATATTGACTTTGGGCACCAAAAATATCGATTTTCAGCATGTTTTGGGCCTGAATTTTGAAAATACTGTAACACGGAGTCGGCATGTACAGATCGCTTCTGGGACCCCAAAATATCGAATTTTCGGGTGTTTAGGGCCAGAATTTGAGATATAAACGGGTACAGAAGATAAATGCACATATCGACTTTTAAGCACCTAAAAGATTGATTTTCAGTATGTTTTTGGCCTGTATTTTGAAAATACTCTAACACGGAGTAGGCATGTACAGATCGCTTCTGGGACCCCTAAATATCGAATTTTCGGGTGTTTTGGGACTGAATTTGAGATATCGACTTTTTGGCACCTAAAATATCGATTTTTAGCATGTTTTGAGCCTATATTTTGAAAATATTCTAGCACTGAGTAGGCATGTACAAGATTGCTTCTGGGACCCCAAAATATTGAATTTTCGGGTGTTTTGAGCCTGAATTTGAGATATAAACGGGTACAGAAGATATATGCACATATTGACTTTGGGCATCTAAAATATCGATTTTCAGCATGTTTTGGGCATGTATTTTGAAAATACTCTAACACGGAGTAGGCATGTACAGATCGCTTCTGGGACCCCAAAATATCGAATTTTCGGGTGTTTTGAGCCTGAATTTGAGATATAAACGGGTACTGAAGATGCATGCACATATCGACTTTTGGGCACCTAAAACATCGATTTTGAGCATGTTTTAGACCTGTATTTTGTAAATACTGTAACACGGAGTAGGCATGTACAGATCGCTTCTGGGACCCCAAAATATCGAACTTTCGGGTGTTTTGGGCCTGAATTTGAGATATCGCCTTTACGCACCTAAAATATCGATTTTTAGCATGTTTTTAGCATATATTTTGAAAATATTCTAGCACTGAGTAGGCATGTACAGATCGCTTCTGGGACCCCAAAATATCGAATTTTCGGGTGTTTTGAGACTGAATTTGAGATATAAACGAGTACAGAAGATGCATGCACATATCGACTTTTGGGCACCTAAAATATCGATTTTGAGCATGTTTTGAGCCTATATTTTGAAAACATTCTAGCACTGAGTAGGCATGTACAGATCGCTTCTGGGACCCGAAAATATCGAATATTCGGGTGTTTTGGGCCTTAATTTAAGATATCGACTTTTTGGCACCTAAAATATCGATTTTTAGCATGTTTTTAGCCTATATTTTGAAAATATTCTAGCACTGAGTAGGCATGTACAGATTGCTTCTGGGACCCCAAAATATTGAATTTTCGGGTGTTTTGAGCCTAAATTTGAGATATAAACGGGTACAGAAGATGCATGCACATATCGACTTTTGGGCACCTTAAATATCGATTTTGAGCATGTTTTGAGCCTATATTTTGAAAACATTCTAGCACTGATTAGGCATGTACAGATCGCTTCTGGGACCCTAAAATATCGGATTTTCGGGTTTTTTGAGCCTGAATTTGAGATATAAACGAGTATAAAAGATGCATACACATATTGACTTTGGGCACCAAAAATATCGATTTTCAGCATGTTTTGGGCCTGAATTTTGAAAATACTGTAACACGGAGTCGGCATGTACAGATCGCTTCTGGGACCCCAAAATATCGAATTTTCGGGTGTTTAGGGCCAAAATTTGAGATATAAACGGGTACAGAAGATGAATGCACATTTCGACTTTTAAGCACCTAAAAGATTGATTTTCAGTATGTTTTTGGCCTGTATTTTGAAAATACTCTAACACGGAGTATGCATGTACAGATCGCTTCTGGGACCCCTAAATATCGAATTTTTACGTGTTTTGGGACTGAATTTGAGATATCGACTTTTTGGCACCTAAAATATCGATTTTTAGCATGTTTTGAGCCTATATTTTGAAAATATTCTAGCACTGAGTAGGCATGTACAGATTGCTTCTGGGACACCGAAATATTGAATTTTCGGGTGTTTTGAGCCTGAATTTGAGATATAAACGGGTACAGAAGATATATGCACATATTGACTTTGGGCATCTAAAATATCGATTTTCAGCATGTTTTGGGCATGTATTTTGAAAATACTCTAACACGGAGTAGGCATGTACAGATCGCTTCTGGGACCCCAAAATATCGAATTTTCGGGTGTTTTGAGCCTGAATTTGAGATATAAACGGGTACTGAAGATGCATGCACATATCGACTTTTGGGCACCTAAAACATCGATTTTGAGCATGTTTTAGACCTGTATTTTGTAAATACTGTAACACGGAGTAGGCATGTACAGATCGCTTCTGGGACCCCAAAATATAGAACTTTCGGGTGTTTTGGGCCTGAATTTGAGATATCGCCTTTACGCACCTAAAATATCGATTTTTAGCATGTTTTGAGCCTATATTTTGAAAATATTCTAGCACTGAGTAGGCATGTACAGATTGCTTCTGGGACCCCAAAATATCGAATTTTCGGGTGTTTTGAGACTGAATTTGAGATATAAACGAGTACAGAAGATGCATGCACATATCGACTTTTGGGCACCTAAAATATCGATTTTGAGCATGTTTTGAGCCTATATTTTGAAAACATTCTAGCACTGAGTAGGCATGTACAGATCGCTTCTGGGACCACAAAATATCGAATTTTCGGGTGTTTTGAGCCTGAATTTGAGATATAAACGAGTATAGAAGATGCATACACATATTGACTTTGGGCACCAAAAATATCGATTTTCCGCATGTTTTGGGCCTGAATTTTGAAAATACTCTAACACGGATTAGGCATGTACAGATCGCTTCTGGGACCCCAAAATATCGAATTTTCGGGTGTTTAGGGCCAGAATTTAAGATATAAACGGGTACAGAATATGCAAGAACATATCGAGTTTTGGGCACCTAAAAGATCGATTTTCAGTATGTTTTTGGCCTGTATTTTGAAAATATTCTAACTCGGAGTAGGCATGTACAGATCCCTTCTGGGACCCCTAAATATCGAATTTTCGGGTGTTTTGGGTCTTAATTTGAGATATCGCCTTTACGCACTAAAATATCGATTTTTAGCATGTTTTGAGCCTAAATTTTGAAAATATTCTAGCACTGAGTAGGCATGTACAGATCGCTTCTGGGACCCCAAAATATCGAATTTTCGGGTGTTTAGGGCCAGAATTTGAGATATAAACGGGTACAGAAGATACATGCACATACTGAATTTGGGCATCTAAAAGATCGATTTTCAGCATGTTTTTGGCCTGTATTTTGAAAATACTCTACCACGGAGTAGGCATGTACCGATCGCTTCTGGGACCCCTAAATATCGAATTTTCGGGTGTTTTGGGACTGAATTTGAGTTATCGACTTTTTGGCACCTAAAATATCGATTTTTAGCATGTTTTAAGCCTATATTTTGAAAATATTCTAGCACTGAGTAGGCATGTACAGATTGCTTCTGGGACCACAAAATATCGAATTTTCGGGTGTTTTGAGCCTGAATTTGAGATATAAACGGGTACAGAAGATGCATGCACATATTGACTTTGGGCATCAAAAATATCGATTTTGAGCATGTTTTGAGCCTATATTTTGAAAACATTCTAGCACTGAGTAGGCATGTACAGATCGCTTCTGGGACCCCAAAATATCGAATTTTCGGGTGTTTAGGGCCAGAATTTGAGATATCGACTTTTTGGCACCTAAAAGATCGATTTTTAGCATGTTTTTAGCCTATTTTTTGAAAATATTTTAGCACTGAGTAGGCATGTACAGATTGCTTCTGGGACCCCAAAATATTGAATTTTCGGGTGTTTTGAGCCTGAATTTGAGATATAAACGGATACAGAAAATACATGCACATATTGACTTTGGGCATCTAATATATCGATTTTCAGCATGTTTTGGGCATGTAATTTGAAAATACTCTAACACATAGTAGGCATGTACAGATCGCTTCTGGGACCACAAAATATCGAATTTTCGGGTGTTTTGAGCCTGAATTTGAGATATAAACGGGTACAGAAGATGCATGCACATATCGACTTTTGGGCACCTAAAACATCGATTTTGAGCATGTTTAGGGCCTGTATTTTGTAAATACTCTAACACGGAGTAGGCATGTAAAGATGGTTTCTGGGACCCCAAAATATCGAATTCTCGGGTGTTTTGGGCCTGAATTTGATATATCGATTTTACGCACCTAAAATATCGATTTTTAGCATGTTTTGAGCCTATATTTTGAAAATATTCTATCACTGAGTAGGCATGTACAGATCGCTTCTGGGACCCCAAAATATCGAATTTTCGGGTGTTTTGAGCCTGAATTTGAGATATAAACGAGTTCAGAAGATGCATGCACATATCGACTTTTGGGCACCTAAAATATCGATTTTCAGCATGTTTTGAGCCTATATCTTTAAAACATTCTAGCGCTGAGTAGGCATGTACAGATCGCTTCTGGGACCCCAAAATATCGAATTTTCCGGTGTTTTGAGCCTGAATTTGAGATATAAACGACTATAGAAGATGCTTACATATATTGACTTTGGACACCAAAAATATCGATTTTCAGCATGTTTAGGGCCTGAATTTTGAAAATACTATAACACGGATTAGGCATGTACAGATCGCTTCTGGGACCCCAAAATATCGATTTTTCGGGTGTTTAGGGCCAGAATTTGAGATATAAACGGGTACAGAAGATGCATGCACATATCGACTTTTGGGCACCTAAAAGATCGATTTTCAGTATGTTTTTGGCCTGTATTTTGAAAATACTCTAACACGGAGTAGGCATGTACAGATCGCTTCTGGGACCCCTAAATATCGAATTTTCGGGTGTTTAGGGCCAGAATTTGAGATATAAACGGGTACAGAAGATGCATGCACATATCGACTTTTGGGCACCTAAAAGATCGATTTTCAGTATGTTTTTGGCCTGTATTTTGAAGATACTCAAACACGGAGTAGGCATGTACAGATCGCTTCTGGGACCCCTAAATATCGTAGTTTCGGGTGTTTTGGGACTGAATTTGAGATATCGACTTTTTGGCACCTAAAATATCGATTTTTAGCATGTTTTTAGCCTATATTTTGAAAATATTCTAGCACTGAGTAGGCATGTACAGATCGCTTCTGGGACCCCAAAATATCTAATTTTCGGGTGTTTTGAGCCTGAGTTTGAGATATAAACGAGTTCAGAAGATGCATGCACATATCGACTTTTGGGCACCTAAAATATCGATTTTGAGCATGTTTTGAGCCTATATTTTGAAAACAATCTAGCACTGAGTAGGAATGTACAGATCGCACCTGGGACCCAAAAATATCGAATTTTCGGGTGTTTAGGGCCAGAATTTGAGATATAAACGGGTACAGAAGATGCATGCACATATCGACTTTTGGGCACCTAAAAGATCGATTTTCAGTATGTTTTTGGCCTTTATTTTGAAAATACTCTAACACGGAGTAGGCATGTACAGATCGCTTCTGGGACCCCTAAATATCGAATTTTCGGGTGTTTTGGGCCTGAATTTGAGATATCGACTTTACGCACCTAAAATATCGATTTTTAGCATGTTTTGAGCCTATATTTTGAAAATATTCTAGCACTGAGTAGGCATGTACAGATCTCTTCTGGGACCCCAAAATATCGAATTTTCGGGTGTTTTGAGCCTCAATTTGAGATATAAACGAGTACAGAAGATGCATGCACATATCGACTTTTGGGCACCTAAAATATCGATTTTGAGCATGTTTTGAGCCTATATTTTGAAAACATTCTAGCACTGAGTAGGCATGTACAGATTGCTTCTGGGACCCCAAAATATTGAATTTTCGGGTGTTTAGGGCCAGAATTTGAGATATAAACGGGTACAGAAGATGCATGCACATATAGACTTTTGTGCACCTAAAAGATCGATTTTCAGCATGTTTTTGGCCTGTATTTTGAAAATACTCTACCACGGAGTAGGCATGTACCGATCGCTTCTGGGACTCCTAAATATCGAATTTTCGGGTGTTTTGGGCCTTAATTTAAGATATCGACTTTTTGGCACCTAAAATATCGATTTTTAGCATGTTTTTAGCCTATATTTTGAAAATATTCTAGCACTGAGTAGGCATGTACAGATTGCTTCTGGGACCCCAAAATATTGAATTTTCGGGTGTTTTGAGCCTGAATTTGAGATATAAACGGGTACAGAAGATGCATGCACATATCGACTTTTGGGTACCTAAAATATCGATTTTGAGCATGTTTTGAGCCTATATTTTGAAAACATTCTAGCACTGAGTAGGCATGTACAGATCGCTTCTGGGACCCCAAAATATCGAATTTTCGGGTGTTTAGGGCCCGAATTTGAGATATAAACGGGTACAAAAGATGCATGCAAATATCAACTTTTGTGCACCTAAAAGATCGATTTTCAGCATGTTTTTGGCCTGTATTTTGAAAATACTCTACCACGGAGTAGGCATGTACCGATCGCTTCTGGGACCCCTAAATATCGAATTTTCGGGTGTTTTGAGCCTGAATTTGAGAAATAAACGAGTATAAAAGATGCATACACATATTGACTTTGGGCACCAAAAATATCGATTTTCAGCATGTTTTGGGCCTGAATTTTGAAAATACTGTAACACGGAGTCGTCATGTACATATCGCTTCTGGGACCCCAAAATATCGAATTTTCGGGTGTTTAGGGCTTTAATTTAAGATATCGACTTTTTGGCACCTAAAATATCGATTTTTAGCATGTTTTTAGCCTATATTTTGAAAATATTCTAGCACTTAGTAGGCATGTACAGATTGCTTCTGGGACCCCAAAATATTGAATTTTCGGGTGTTTTGAGCCTGAATTTGAGATATAAACGGGTACAGAAGATGCATGCACATATCGACTTTTGGGCACCTAAAATATCGATTTTGAGCATGTTTTGAGCCTATATTTTGAAAACATTCTAGCACTGATTAGGCATGTACAGATCGCTTCTGGGACCCTAAAATATCGAATTTTCGGGTGATTTGAGCCTGAATTTGAGATATAAACGAGTATAAAAGATGCATACACATATTGACTTTGGGCACCAAAAATATCGATTTTCAGCATGTTTTTGGCCTGAATTTTGAAAATACTGTAACACGGAGTCGTCATGTACATATCGCTTCTGGGACCCCAAAATATCGAATTTTCGGGTGTTTAGGGCCAGAATTTGAGATATAAACGGGTACAGAAGATGAATGCACATATCGACTTTTAAGCACCTAAAAGATTGATTTTCAGTATGTTTTTGGCCTGTAATTTGAAAATACTCTAACACGGAGTAGGCATGTACATATCGCTTCTGGGACCCCTAAATATCGAATTTTCGGGTGTTTTGGGACTGAATTTGAGATATCGACTTTTTGGCACCTAAAATATCGATATTTAGCATGTTTTGAGCCTATATTTTGAAAATATTCTAGCACTGAGTAGGCATGTACAGATTGCTTCTGGGACCCCAAAATATCGAATTTTCGGGTGTTTTGAGCCTGAGTTTGAGATATAAACGAGTTCAGAAGATGCATGCACATATCGACTTTTGGGCACCTAAAATATCGATTTTGAGCATGTTTTGAGCCTATATTTTGAAAACAATCTAGCACTGAGTAGGAATGTACAGATCGCACCTGGGACCCAAAAATATCGAATTTTCGGGTGTTTAGGGCCAGAATTTGAGATATAAACGGGTACAGAAGATGCATGCACATATCGACTTTTGGGCACCTAAAAGATCGATTTTCAGTATGTTTTTGGCCTTTATTTTGAAAATACTCTAACACGGAGTAGGCATGTACAGATCGCTTCTGGGACCCCTAAATATCGAATTTTCGGGTGTTTTGGGCCTGAATTTGAGATATCGACTTTACGCACCTAAAATATCGATTTTTAGCATGTTTTGAGCCTATATTTTGAAAATATTCTAGCACTGAGTAGGCATGTACAGATCGCTTCTGGGACCCCAAAATATCGAATTTTCGGGTGTTTTGAGCCTCAATTTGAGATATAAACGAGTACAGAAGATGCATGCACATATCGACTTTTGGGCACCTAAAATATCGATTTTGAGCATGTTTTGAGCCTATATTTTGAAAACATTCTAGCACTGAGTAGGCATGTACAGATTGCTTCTGGGACCCCAAAATATTGAATTTTCGGGTGTTTAGGGCCAGAATTTGAGATATAAACGGGTACAGAAGATGCATGCACATATAGACTTTTGTGCACCTAAAAGATCGATTTTCAGCATGTTTTTGGCCTGTATTTTGAAAATACTCTACCACGGAGTAGGCATGTACCGATCGCTTCTGGGACTCCTAAATATCGAATTTTCGGGTGTTTTGGGCCTTAATTTAAGATATCGACTTTTTGGCACCTAAAATATCGATTTTTAGCATGTTTTTAGCCTATATTTTGAAAATATTCTAGCACTGAGTAGGCATGTACAGATTGCTTCTGGGACCCCAAAATATTGAATTTTCGGGTGTTTTGAGCCTGAATTTGAGATATAAACGGGTACAGAAGATGCATGCACATATCGACTTTTGGGTACCTAAAATATCGATTTTGAGCATGTTTTGAGCCTATATTTTGAAAACATTCTAGCACTGAGTAGGCATGTACAGATCGCTTCTGGGACCCCAAAATATCGAATTTTCGGGTGTTTAGGGCCCGAATTTGAGATATAAACGGGTACAAAAGATGCATGCAAATATCAACTTTTGTGCACCTAAAAGATCGATTTTCAGCATGTTTTTGGCCTGTATTTTGAAAATACTCTACCACGGAGTAGGCATGTACCGATCGCTTCTGGGACCCCTAAATATCGAATTTTCGGGTGTTTTGAGCCTGAATTTGAGAAATAAACGAGTATAAAAGATGCATACACATATTGACTTTGGGCACCAAAAATATCGATTTTCAGCATGTTTTGGGCCTGAATTTTGAAAATACTGTAACACGGAGTCGTCATGTACATATCGCTTCTGGGACCCCAAAATATCGAATTTTCGGGTGTTTAGGGCTTTAATTTAAGATATCGACTTTTTGGCACCTAAAATATCGATTTTTAGCATGTTTTTAGCCTATATTTTGAAAATATTCTAGCACTTAGTAGGCATGTACAGATTGCTTCTGGGACCCCAAAATATTGAATTTTCGGGTGTTTTGAGCCTGAATTTGAGATATAAACGGGTACAGAAGATGCATGCACATATCGACTTTTGGGCACCTAAAATATCGATTTTGAGCATGTTTTGAGCCTATATTTTGAAAACATTCTAGCACTGATTAGGCATGTACAGATCGCTTCTGGGACCCTAAAATATCGAATTTTCGGGTGATTTGAGCCTGAATTTGAGATATAAACGAGTATAAAAGATGCATACACATATTGACTTTGGGCACCAAAAATATCGATTTTCAGCATGTTTTTGGCCTGAATTTTGAAAATACTGTAACACGGAGTCGTCATGTACATATCGCTTCTGGGACCCCAAAATATCGAATTTTCGGGTGTTTAGGGCCAGAATTTGAGATATAAACGGGTACAGAAGATGAATGCACATATCGACTTTTAAGCACCTAAAAGATTGATTTTCAGTATGTTTTTGGCCTGTAATTTGAAAATACTCTAACACGGAGTAGGCATGTACATATCGCTTCTGGGACCCCTAAATATCGAATTTTCGGGTGTTTTGGGACTGAATTTGAGATATCGACTTTTTGGCACCTAAAATATCGATATTTAGCATGTTTTGAGCCTATATTTTGAAAATATTCTAGCACTGAGTAGGCATGTACAGATTGCTTCTGGGACCCCAAAATATCGAATTTTCGGGTGTTTTGAGCCTGAATTTGAGATATAAACGGGTACAGAAGATGCATGCACATATTGACTTTGGGCATCAAAAATATCGATTTTGAGCATGTTTTGAGCCTATATTTTGAAAACATTCTAGCACTTAGTAGGCATGTACAGATCGCTTCTGGGACCCCAAAATATCGAATTTTCGGGTGTTTAGGGCCAGAATTTGAGATATCGACTTTTTGGCACCTAAAAGATCGATTTTTAGCATGTTTTTAGCCTATTTTTTGAAAATATTTTAGCACTGAGTAGGCATGTACAGATTGCTTCTGGGACCCCAAAATATTGAATTTTCGGGTGTTTTGAGCCTGAATTTGATATATAAACGGGTACAGAATATACATGCACATATTGACTTTGGGCATCTAATATAACGATTTTCAGCATGTTTTGGGCATGTATTTTGAAAATTCTCTAACACATAGTAGGCATGTACAGATCGCTTCTGGGACCACAAAATATCGAATTTTCGGGTGTTTTGAGCCTGAATTTGAGATATAAACGGGTACAGAAGATGCATGCACATATCGACTTTTGGGCACCTAAAACATCGATTTTGAGCATGTTTAGGGCCTGTATTTTGTAAATACTCTAACACGGAGTAGGCATGTAAAGATCGTTTCTGGGACCCCAAAATATCGAATTTTCGGGTGTTTTGGGCCTGAATTTGATATATCGATTTTACGCACCTAAAATATCGATTTTTAGCATGTTTTGAGCCTATATTTTGAAAATATTCTATCACTGAGTAGGCATGTACAGATCGCTTCTGGGACCCCAAAATATCGAATTTTCGGGTGTTTTGAGCCTGAATTTGAGATATAAACGGGTACAGAAGATGCATGCACATATCGACTTTTGGGCACCTAAAATATCGATTTTGAGCATGTTTTGAGCCTATATTTTGAAAACATTCTAGCACTGATTAGGCATGTACAGATCGCTTCTGGGACCCTAAAATATCGAATTTTCGGGTGGTTTGAGCCTGAATTTGAGATATAAACGAGTATAAAAGATGCATACACATATTGACTTTGGGCACCAAAAATATCGATTTTCAGCATGTTTTTGGCCTGAATTTTGAAAATACTGTAACACGGAGTCGTCATGTACATATCGCTTCTGGGACCCCAAAATATCGAATTTTCGGGTGTTTAGGGCCAGAATTTGAGATATAAACGGGTACAGAAGATGAATGCACATATCGACTTTTAAGCACCTAAAAGATTGATTTTCAGTATGTTTTTGGCCTGTAATTTGAAAATACTCTAACACGGAGTAGGCATGTACATATCGCTTCTGGGACCCCTAAATATCGAATTTTCGGGTGTTTTGGGACTGAATTTGAGATATCGACTTTTTGGCACCTAAAATATCGATTTTTAGCATGTTTTGAGCCTATATTTTGAAAATATTCTAGCACTGAGTAGGCATGTACAGATTGCTTCTGGGACCCCAAAATATCGAATTTTCGGGTGTTTTGAGCCTGAATTTGAGATATAAACGGGTACAGAAGATGCATGCACATATTGACTTTGGGCATCAAAAATATCGATTTTGAGCATGTTTTGAGCCTATATTTTGAAAACATTCTAGCACTTAGTAGGCATGTACAGATCGCTTCTGGGACCCCAAAATATCGAATTTTCGGGTGTTTAGGGCCAGAATTTGAGATATCGACTTTTTGGCACCTAAAAGATCGATTTTTATCATGTTTTTAGCCTATTTTTTGAAAATATTTTAGCACTGAGTAGGCATGTACAGATTGCTTCTGGGACCCCAAAATATTGAATTTTCGGGTGTTTTGAGCCTGAATTTGATATATAAACGGGTACAGAATATACATGCACATATTGACTTTGGGCATCTAATATAACGATTTTCAGCATGTTTTGGGCATGTATTTTGAAAATTCTCTAACACATAGTAGGCATGTACAGATCGCTTCTGGGACCACAAAATATCGAATTTTCGGGTGTTTTGAGCCTGAATTTGAGATATAAACGGGTACAGAAGATGCATGCACATATCGACTTTTGGGCACCTAAAACATCGATTTTGAGCATGTTTAGGGCCTGTATTTTGTAAATACTCTAACACGGAGTAGGCATGTAAAGATCGTTTCTGGGACCCCAAAATATCGAATTCTCGGGTGTTTTGGGCCTGAATTTGATATATCGATTTTACGCACCTAAAATATCGATTTTTAGCATGTTTTGAGCCTATATTTTGAAAATATTCTATCACTGAGTAGGCATGTACAGATCGCTTCTGGGACCCCAAAATATCGAATTTTCGGGTGTTTTGAGCCTGAATTTGAGATATAAACGGGTACAGAAGATGCATGCACATATCGACTTTTGGGCACCTAAAATATCGATTTTGAGCATGTTTTGAGCCTATATTTTGAAAACATTCTAGCACTGATTAGGCATGTACAGATCGCTTCTGGGACCCTAAAATATCGAATTTTCGGGTGATTTGAGCCTGAATTTGAGATATAAACGAGTATAAAAGATGCATACACATATTGACTTTGGGCACCAAAAATATCGATTTTCAGCATGTTTTTGGCCTGAATTTTGAAAATACTGTAACACGGAGTCGTCATGTACATATCGCTTCTGGGACCCCAAAATATCGAATTTTCGGGTGTTTAGGGCCAGAATTTGAGATATAAACGGGTACAGAAGATGAATGCACATATCGACTTTTAAGCACCTAAAAGATTGATTTTCAGTATGTTTTTGGCCTGTAATTTGAAAATACTCTAACACGGAGTAGGCATGTACATATCGCTTCTGGGACCCCTAAATATCGAATTTTCGGGTGTTTTGGGACTGAATTTGAGATATCGACTTTTTGGCACCTAAAATATCGATTTTTAGCATGTTTTGAGCCTATATTTTGAAAATATTCTAGCACTGAGTAGGCATGTACAGATTGCTTCTGGGACCCCAAAATATCGAATTTTCGGGTGTTTTGAGCCTGAATTTGAGATATAAACGGGTACAGAAGATGCATGCACATATCGACTTTTGGGCACCTAAAACATCGATTTTGAGCATGTTTAGGGCCTGTATTTTGTAAATACTCTAACACGGAGTAGGCATGTAAAGATCGTTTCTGGGACCCCAAAATATCGAATTCTCGGGTGTTTTGGGCCTGAATTTGATATATCGATTTTACGCACCTAAAATATCGATTTTTAGCATGTTTTGAGCCTATATTTTGAAAATATTCTATCACTGAGTAGGCATGTACATATCGCTTCTGGGACCCCAAAATATCGAATTTTCGGGTGTTTAGGGCCAGAATTTGAGATATAAACGGGTACAGAAGATGAATGCACATATCGACTTTTAAGCACCTAAAAGATTGATTTTCAGTATGTTTTTGGCCTGTAATTTGAAAATACTCTAACACGGAGTAGGCATGTACAGATCGCTTCTGGGACCCCTAAATATCGAATTTTCGGGTGTTTTGGGACTGAATTTGAGATATCGACTTTTTAGCACCTAAAATATCGATTTTTAGCATGTTTTGAGCCTATATTTTGAAAATATTCTAGCACTGAGTAGGCATGTACAGATTGCTTCTGGGACCCCAAAATATCGAATTTTCGGGTGTTTTGAGCCTGAATTTGAGATATAAACGGGTACAGAAGATGCATGCACATATTGACTTTGGGCATCAAAAATATCGATTTTGAGCATGTTTTGAGCCTATATTTTGAAAACATTCTAGCACTTAGTAGGCATGTACAGATCGCTTCTGGGACCCCAAAATATCGAATTTTCGGGTGTTTAGGGCCAGAATTTGAGATATCGACTTTTTGGCACCTAAAAGATCGATTTTTAGCATGTTTTTAGCCTATTTTTTGAAAATATTCTAGCACTGAGTAGGCATGTACAGATTGCTTCTGGGACCCCAAAATATTGAATTTTCGGGTGTTTTGAGCCTGAATTTGATATATAAACGGGTACAGAATATACATGCACATATTGACTTTTGGCATCTAATATAACGATTTTCAGCATGTTTTGGGCATGTATTTTGAAAATTCTCTAACACATAGTAGGCATGTACAGATCGCTTCTGGGACCACAAAATATCGAATTTTCGGGTGTTTTGAGCCTGAATTTGAGATATAAACGGGTACAGAAGATGCATGCACATATCGACTTTTGGGCACCTAAAACATCGATTTTGAGCATGTTTAGGGCCTGTATTTTGTAAATACTCTAACACGGAGTAGGCATGTAAAGATCGTTTCTGGGACCCCAAAATATCGAATTCTCGGGTGTTTTGGGCCTGAATTTGATATATCGATTTTACGCACCTAAAATATCGATTTTTAGCATGTTTTGAGCCTATATTTTGAAAATATTCTATCACTGAGTAGGCATGTACAGATCGCTTCTGGGACCCCAAAATATCGAATTTTCGGGTGTTTTGAGCCTGAATTTGAGATATAAACGAGTTCAGAAGATGCATGCACATATCGACTTTTGTGCACCTACAATATCGATTTTCAGCATGTTTTGAGCCTATATTTTTAAAACATTCTAGCGCTGAGTAGGCATGTACAGATCGCTTCTGGGACCCCAAAATATCGAATTTTCCGGTGTTTTGAGCCTGAATTTGAGATATAAACGACTATAGAAGATGCTTAGTAACATATATTGACTTTGGACACCAAAAATATCGATTTTCAGCATGTTTAGGGCCTGAATTTTGAAAATACTATAACACGGATTAGGCATGTACAGATCGCTTCTGGGACCCCAAAATATCGATTTTTCGGGTGTTTAGGGCCAGAATTTGAGATATAAACGGGTACAGAAGATGCATGCACATATCGACTTTTGGGCACCTAAAAGATCGATTTTCAGTATGTTTTTGGCCTGTATTTTGAAAATACTCTAACACGGAGTAGGCATGTACAGATCGCTTCTGGGACCCCTAAATATCGAATTTTCGGGTGTTTAGGGCCAGAATTTGAGATATAAACGGGTACAGAAGATGCATGCACATATCGACTTTTGTTCACCTAAATGATCGATTTTCAGTATGTTTTTGGCCTGTATTTTGTAAATACTCTAACACGGAGTAGGCATGTACAGATCGCTTCTGGGACCCCTAAATATCGAATTTTCGGGTGTTTAGGGCCAGAATTTGAGATATAAACGGGTACAGAAGATGCATGCACATATCGACTTTTGGGCACCTAAAAGATCGATTTTCAGTATGTTTTTGGCCTGTATTTTGAAGATACTCAAACACGGAGTAGGCATGTACAGATCGCTTCTGGGACCCCTAAATATCGTAGTTTCGGGTGTTTTGTGACTGAATTTGAGATATCGACTTTTTGGCACCTAAAATATCGATTTTTAGCATGTTTTTAGCCTATATTTTGAAAATATTCTAGCACTGAGTAGGCATGTACAGATCGCTTCTGGGACCCCAAAATATCTAATTTTCGGGTGTTTTGAGCCTGAGTTTGAGATATAAACGAGTTCAGAAGATGCATGCACATATCGACTTTTGGGCACCTAAAATATCGATTTTGAGCATGTTTTGAGCCTTTATTTTGAAAACAATCTTGCACTGAGTAGGCATGTACAGATCGCACCTGGGACCCAAAAATATCGAATTTTCGGGTGTTTAGGGCCAGAATTTGAGATATAAACGGGTACAGAAGATACATGCACATATCGACTTTTGGGCACCTAAAAGATCGATTTTCAGTATGTTTTTGGCCTTTATTTTGAAAATACTCTAACACGGAGTAGGCATGTACAGATCGCTTCTGGGACCCCTAAATATCGAATTTTCGGGTGTTTTGGGCCTGAATTTGAGATATCGACTTTACGCACCTAAAATATCGATTTTTAGCATGTTTTGAGCCTATATTTTGAAAATATTCTAGCACTGAGTAGGCATGTACAGATCGCTTCTGGGACCCCAAAATATCGAATTTTCGGGTGTTTTGAGCCTCAATTTGAGATATAAACGAGTACAGAAGATGCATGCACCTATCGACTTTTGGGCACCTAAAATATCGATTTTGAGCATGTTTTGAGCCTATATTTTGAAAACATTCTAGCACTGAGTAGGAATGTACAGATTGCTTCTGGGACCCCAAAATATTGAATTTTCGGGTGTTTAGGGCCAGAATTTGAGATATAAACGGGTACAGATGATGCATGCACATATAGACTTTTGGGCAACTAAAAGATCGATTTTCAGTATGTTTTTGGCCTGTATTTTGAAAATACTCTAACACGGAGTAGGTATGTACAGATCGCTTCTGGGACCCCTAAATATCGAAATTTCGCGTGTTTTGGGACTGAATTTGAGATATCGACTTTTTGGCACCTAAAATATCGATTTTTAGCATGTTTTTAGCCTATATTTTGAAAATATTCTAGCACTGAGTAGACATGTACAGATTGCTTCTGGGACCCAAAAATATTGAATTTTCGGGTGTTTTGAGCCTGAATTTGAGATATAAACGGGTACAGAAGATACATGCACATACTGAATTTGGGCATGTAAAATATCGATTTTCAGCATGTTTTGAGCCTATATTTTGAAAACATTCTAGGACTGAGTAGGCATGTACAGATCGCTTCTGGGACCCCAAAATATCGAATTTTCGGGTGTTTAGGGCCCGAATTTGAGATATAAACGGGTACAAAAGATGCATGCAAATATCAACTTTTGTGCACCTAAAAGATCGATTTTCAGCATGTTTTTGGCCTGTATTTTGAAAATACTCTACCACGGAGTAGGCATGTACCGATCGCTTCTGGGACCCCTAAATATCGAATTTTCGGGTGTTTTGGGCCTTAATTTAAGATATCGACTTTTTGGCACCTAAAATATCGATTTTTAGCATGTTTTTAGCCTATATTTTGAAAATATTCTAGCACTGAGTAGGCATGTACAGATTGCTTCTGGGACCCCAAAATATCGAATTTTCGGGTGTTTTGAGCCTGAATTTGAGATATAAACGGGTACAGAAGATACATGCACATACTGAATTTGGGCATGTAAAATATCAATTTTCAGCATGTTTTGAGCCTATATTTTGAAAACATTCTAGGACTGAGTAGGCATGTACAGATCGCTTCTGGGACCCCAAAATATCGAATTTTCGGGTGTTTAGGGCCCGAATTTGAGATATAAACGGGTACAAAAGATGCATGCAAATATCAACTTTTGTGCACCTAAAAGATCGATTTTCAGCATGTTTTTGGCCTGTATTTTGAAAATACTCTACCACGGAGTAGGCATGTACCGATCGCTTCTGGGACCCCAAAATATCGAATTTTCGGGTGTTTAGGGCTTTAATTTAAGATATCGACTTTTTGGCACCTAAAATATCGATTTTTAGCATGTTTTTAGCCTATATTTTGAAAATATTCTAGCACTTAGTAGGCATGTACAGATTGCTTCTGGGACCCCAAAATATTGAATTTTCGGGTGTTTTGAGCCTGAATTTGAGATATAAACGGGTACAGAAGATGCATGCACATATCGACTTTTGGGCACCTAAAATATCGATTTTGAGCATGTTTTGAGCCTATATTTTGAAAACATTCTAGCAATGATTAGGCATGTACAGATCGCTTCTGGGACCCTAAAATATCGAATTTTCGGGTGATTTGAGCCTGAATTTGAGATATAAACGAGTATAAAAGATGCATACACATATTGACTTTGGGCACCAAAAATATCGATTTTCAGCATGTTTTGGGCCTGAATTTTGAAAATACTGTAACACGGAGTCGTCATGTACATATCGCTTTTGGGACCCCAAAATATCGAATTTTCGGGTGTTTAGGGCCAGAATTTGAGATATAAACGGGTACAGAAGATGAATGCACATATCGACTTTTAAGCACCTAAAAGATTGATTTTCAGTATGTTTTTGGCCTGTAATTTGAAAATACTCTAACACGGAGTAGGCATGTACATATCGCTTCTGGGACCCCTAAATATCGAATTTTCGGGTGTTTTGGGACTGAATTTGAGATATCGACTTTTTGGCACCTAAAATATCGATTTTTAGCATGTTTTGAGCCTATATTTTGAAAATATTCTAGCACTGAGTAGGCATGTACAGATTGCTTCTGGGACCCCAAAATATCGAATTTTCGGGTGTTTTGAGCCTGAATTTGAGATATAAACGGGTACAGAAGATGCATGCACATATTGACTTTGGGCATCAAAAATATCGATTTTGAGCATGTTTTGAGCCTATATTTTGAAAACATTCTAGCACTTAGTAGGCATGTACAGATCGCTTCTGGGACCCCAAAATATCGAATTTTCGGGTGTTTAGGGCCAGAATTTGAGATATCGACTTTTTGGCACCTAAAAGATCGATTTTTAGCATGTTTTTAGCCTATTTTTTGAAAATATTTTAGCACTGAGTAGGCATGTACAGATTGCTTCTGGGACCCCAAAATATTGAATTTTCGGGTGTTTTGAGCCTGAATTTGATATATAAACGGGTACAGAATATACATGCACATATTGACTTTGGGCATCTAATATAACGATTTTCAGCATGTTTTGGGCATGTATTTTGAAAATTCTCTAACACATAGTAGGCATGTACAGATCGCTTCTGGGACCACAAAATATCGAATTTTCGGGTGTTTTGAGCCTGAATTTGAGATATAAACGGGTACAGAAGATGCATGCACATACCGACTTTTGGGCACCTAAAACATCGATTTTGAGCATGTTTAGGGCCTGTATTTTGTAAATACTCTAACACGGAGTAGGCATGTAAAGATCGTTTCTGGGACCCCAAAATATCGAATTCTCGGGTGTTTTGGGCCTGAATTTGATATATCGATTTTACGCACCTAAAATATCGATTTTTAGCATGTTTTGAGCCTATATTTTGAAAATATTCTATCACTGAGTAGGCATGTACAGATCGCTTCTGGGACCCCAAAATATCGAATTTTCGGGTGTTTTGAGCCTGAATTTGAGATATAAACGAGTTCAGAAGATGCATGCACATATCGACTTTTGGGCACCTAAAATATCGATTTTCAGCATGTTTTGAGCCTATATTTTTAAAACATTCTAGCGCTGAGTAGGCATGTACAGATCGCTTCTGGGACCCCAAAATATCGAATTTTCCGGTGTTTTGAGCCTGAATTTGAGATATAAACGACTATGGAAGATGCTTAGTAACATATATTGACTTTGGACACCAAAAATATCGATTTTCAGCATGTTTAGGGCCTGAATTTTGAAAATACTATAACACGGATTAGGCATGTACAGATCGCTTCTGGGACCCCAAAATATCGATTTTTCGGGTGTTTAGGGCCAGAATTTGAGATATAAACGGGTACAGAAGATGCATGCACATATCGACTTTTGGGCACCTAAAAGATCGATTTTCAGTATGTTTTTGGCCTGTATTTTGAAAATACTCTAACACGGAGTAGGCATGTACAGATCGCTTCTGGGACCCCTAAATATCGAATTTTCGGGTGTTTAGGGCCAGAATTTGAGATATAAACGGGTACAGAAGATGCATGCACATATCGACTTTTGTTCACCTAAATGATCGATTTTCAGTATGTTTTTGGCCTGTATTTTGTAAATACTCTAACACGGAGTAGGCATGTACAGATCGCTTCTGGGACCCCTAAATATCGAATTTTCGGGTGTTTAGGGCCAGAATTTGAGATATAAACGGGTACAGAAGATGCATGCACATATCGACTTTTGGGCACCTAAAAGATCGATTTTCAGTATGTTTTTGGCCTGTATTTTGAAGATACTCAAACACGGAGTAGGCATGTAAAGATCGTTTCTGGGACCCCAAAATATCGAATTCTCGGGTGTTTTGGGCCTGAATTTGATATATCGATTTTACGCACCTAAAATATCGATTTTTAGCATGTTTTGAGCCTATATTTTGAAAATATTCTATCACTGAGTAGGCATGTACAGATCGCTTCTGGGACCCCAAAATATCGAATTTTCGGGTGTTTTGAGCCTGAATTTGAGATATAAACGAGTTCAGAAGATGCATGCACATATCGACTTTTGTGCACCTAAAATATCGATTTTCAGCATGTTTTGAGCCTATATTTTTAAAACATTCTAGCGCTGAGTAGGCATGTACAGATCGCTTCTGGGACCCCAAAATATCGAATTTTCCGGTGTTTTGAGCCTGAATTTGAGATATAAACGACTATAGAAGATGCTTAGTAACATATATTGACTTTGGACACCAAAAATATCGATTTTCAGCATGTTTAGGGCCTGAATTTTGAAAATACTATAACACGGATTAGGCATGTACAGATCGCTTCTGGGACCCCAAAATATCGATTTTTCGGGTGTTTAGGGCCAGAATTTGAGATATAAACGGGTACAGAAGATGCATGCACATATCGACTTTTGGGCACCTAAAAGATCGATTTTCAGTATGTTTTTGGCCTGTATTTTGAAAATACTCTAACACGGAGTAGGCATGTACAGATCGCTTCTGGGACCCCTAAATATCGAATTTTCGGGTGTTTAGGGCCAGAATTTGAGATATAAACGGGTACAGAAGATGCATGCACATATCGACTTTTGTTCACCTAAATGATCGATTTTCAGTATGTTTTTGGCCTGTATTTTGTAAATACTCTAACACGGAGTAGGCATGTACAGATCGCTTCTGGGACCCCTAAATATCGAATTTTCGGGTGTTTAGGGCCAGAATTTGAGATATAAACGGGTACAGAAGATGCATGCACATATCGACTTTTGGGCACCTAAAAGATCGATTTTCAGTATGTTTTTGGCCTGTATTTTGAAGATACTCAAACACGGAGTAGGCATGTACAGATCGCTTCTGGGACCCCTAAATATCGTAGTTTCGGGTGTTTTGTGACTGAATTTGAGATATCGACTTTTTGGCACCTAAAATATCGATTTTTAGCATGTTTTTAGCCTATATTTTGAAAATATTCTAGCACTGAGTAGGCATGTACAGATCGCTTCTGGGACCCCAAAATATCTAATTTTCGGGTGTTTTGAGCCTGAGTTTGAGATATAAACGAGTTCAGAAGATGCATGCACATATCGACTTTTGGGCACCTAAAATATCGATTTTGAGCATGTTTTGAGCCTTTATTTTGAAAACAATCTTGCACTGAGTAGGCATGTACAGATCGCACCTGGGACCCAAAAATATCGAATTTTCGGGTGTTTAGGGCCAGAATTTGAGATATAAACGGGTACAGAAGATACATGCACATATCGACTTTTGGGCACCTAAAAGATCGATTTTCAGTATGTTTTTGGCCTTTATTTTGAAAATACTCTAACACGGAGTAGGCATGTACAGATCGCTTCTGGGACCCCTAAATATCGAATTTTCGGGTGTTTTGGGCCTGAATTTGAGATATCGACTTTACGCACCTAAAATATCGATTTTTAGCATGTTTTGAGCCTATATTTTGAAAATATTCTAGCACTGAGTAGGCATGTACAGATCGCTTCTGGGACCCCAAAATATCGAATTTTCGGGTGTTTTGAGCCTCAATTTGAGATATAAACGAGTACAGAAGATGCATGCACCTATCGACTTTTGGGCACCTAAAATATCGATTTTGAGCATGTTTTGAGCCTATATTTTGAAAACATTCTAGCACTGAGTAGGAATGTACAGATTGCTTCTGGGACCCCAAAATATTGAATTTTCGGGTGTTTAGGGCCAGAATTTGAGATATAAACGGGTACAGATGATGCATGCACATATAGACTTTTGGGCAACTAAAAGATCGATTTTCAGTATGTTTTTGGCCTGTATTTTGAAAATACTCTAACACGGAGTAGGTATGTACAGATCGCTTCTGGGACCCCTAAATATCGAAATTTCGCGTGTTTTGGGACTGAATTTGAGATATCGACTTTTTGGCACCTAAAATATCGATTTTTAGCATGTTTTTAGCCTATATTTTGAAAATATTCTAGCACTGAGTAGACATGTACAGATTGCTTCTGGGACCCAAAAATATTGAATTTTCGGGTGTTTTGAGCCTGAATTTGAGATATAAACGGGTACAGAAGATACATGCACATACTGAATTTGGGCATGTAAAATATCGATTTTCAGCATGTTTTGAGCCTATATTTTGAAAACATTCTAGGACTGAGTAGGCATGTACAGATCGCTTCTGGGACCCCAAAATATCGAATTTTCGGGTGTTTAGGGCCCGAATTTGAGATATAAACGGGTACAAAAGATGCATGCAAATATCAACTTTTGTGCACCTAAAAGATCGATTTTCAGCATGTTTTTGGCCTGTATTTTGAAAATACTCTACCACGGAGTAGGCATGTACCGATCGCTTCTGGGACCCCTAAATATCGAATTTTCGGGTGTTTTGGGCCTTAATTTAAGATATCGACTTTTTGGCACCTAAAATATCGATTTTTAGCATGTTTTTAGCCTATATTTTGAAAATATTCTAGCACTGAGTAGGCATGTACAGATTGCTTCTGGGACCCCAAAATATCGAATTTTCGGGTGTTTTGAGCCTGAATTTGATATATAAACGGGTACAGAATATACATGCACATATTGACTTTGGGCATCTAATATAACGATTTTCAGCATGTTTTGGGCATGTATTTTGAAAATTCTCTAACACATAGTAGGCATGTACAGATCGCTTCTGGGACCACAAAATATCGAATTTTCGGGTGTTTTGAGCCTGAATTTGAGATATAAACGGGTACAGAAGATGCATGCACATACCGACTTTTGGGCACCTAAAACATCGATTTTGAGCATGTTTAGGGCCTGTATTTTGTAAATACTCTAACACGGAGTAGGCATGTAAAGATCGTTTCTGGGACCCCAAAATATCGAATTCTCGGGTGTTTTGGGCCTGAATTTGATATATCGATTTTACGCACCTAAAATATCGATTTTTAGCATGTTTTGAGCCTATATTTTGAAAATATTCTATCACTGAGTAGGCATGTACAGATCGCTTCTGGGACCCCAAAATATCGAATTTTCGGGTGTTTTGAGCCTGAATTTGAGATATAAACGAGTTCAGAAGATGCATGCACATATCGACTTTTGTGCACCTAAAATATCGATTTTCAGCATGTTTTGAGCCTATATTTTTAAAACATTCTAGCGCTGAGTAGGCATGTACAGATCGCTTCTGGGACCCCAAAATATCGAATTTTCCGGTGTTTTGAGCCTGAATTTGAGATATAAACGACTATAGAAGATGCTTAGTAACATATATTGACTTTGGACACCAAAAATATCGATTTTCAGCATGTTTAGGGCCTGAATTTTGAAAATACTATAACACGGATTAGGCATGTACAGATCGCTTCTGGGACCCCAAAATATCGATTTTTCGGGTGTTTAGGGCCAGAATTTGAGATATAAACGGGTACAGAAGATGCATGCACATATCGACTTTTGGGCACCTAAAAGATCGATTTTCAGTATGTTTTTGGCCTGTATTTTGAAAATACTCTAACACGGAGTAGGCATGTACAGATCGCTTCTGGGACCCCTAAATATCGAATTTTCGGGTGTTTAGGGCCAGAATTTGAGATATAAACGGGTACAGAAGATGCATGCACATATCGACTTTTGTTCACCTAAATGATCGATTTTCAGTATGTTTTTGGCCTGTATTTTGTAAATACTCTAACACGGAGTAGGCATGTACAGATCGCTTCTGGGACCCCTAAATATCGAATTTTCGGGTGTTTAGGGCCAGAATTTGAGATATAAACGGGTACAGAAGATGCATGCACATATCGACTTTTGGGCACCTAAAAGATCGATTTTCAGTATGTTTTTGGCCTGTATTTTGAAGATACTCAAACACGGAGTAGGCATGTACAGATCGATTCTGGGACCCCTAAATATCGTAGTTTCGGGTGTTTTGTGACTGAATTTGAGATATCGACTTTTTGGCACCTAAAATATCGATTTTTAGCATGTTTTTAGCCTATATTTTGAAAATATTCTAGCACTGAGTAGGCATGTACAGATCGCTTCTGGGACCCCAAAATATCTAATTTTCGGGTGTTTTGAGCCTGAGTTTGAGATATAAACGAGTTCAGAAGATGCATGCACATATCGACTTTTGGGCACCTAAAATATCGATTTTGAGCATGTTTTGAGCCTTTATTTTGAAAACAATCTAGCACTGAGTAGGCATGTACAGATCGCACCTGGGACCCAAAAATATCGAATTTTTGGGTGTTTAGGGCCAGAATTTGAGATATAAACGGGTACAGAAGATGCGTGCACATATCGACTTTTGGGCACCTAAAAGATCGATTTTCAGTATGTTTTTGGCCTTTATTTTGAAAATACTCTAACACGGAGTAGGCATGTACAGATCGCTTCTGGGACCCCTAAATATCGAATTTTCGGGTGTTTTGGGCCTGAATTTGAGATATCGACTTTACGCACCTAAAATATCGATTTTTAGCATGTTTTGAGCCTATATTTTGAAAATATTCTAGCACTGAGTAGGCATGTACAGATCGCTTCTGGGACCCCAAAATATCGAATTTTCGGGTGTTTTGAGCCTCAATTTGAGATATAAACGAGTACAGAAGATGCATGCACCTATCGACTTTTGGGCACCTAAAATATCGATTTTGAGCATGTTTTGAGCCTATATTTTGAAAACATTCTAGCACTGAGTAGGAATGTACAGATTGCTTCTGGGACCCCAAAATATTGAATTTTCGGTTGTTTAGGGCCAGAATTTGAGATATAAACGGGTACAGATGATGCATGCACATATAGACTTTTGGGCAACTAAAAGATCGATTTTCAGTATGTTTTTGGCCTGTATTTTGAAAATACTCTAACACGGAGTAGGTATGTACAGATCGCTTCTGGGACCCCTAAATATCGAAATTTCGCGTGTTTTGGGACTGAATTTGAGATATCGACTTTTTGGCACCTAAAATATCGATTTTTAGCATGTTTTTAGCCTATATTTTGAAAATATTCTAGCACTGAGTAGACATGTACAGATTGCTTCTGGGACCCAAAAATATTGAATTTTCGGGTGTTTTGAGCCTGAATTTGAGATATAAACGGGTACAGAAGATACATGCACATACTGAATTTGGGCATGTAAAATATCGATTTTCAGCATGTTTTGAGCCTATATTTTGAAAACATTCTAGGACTGAGTAGGCATGTACAGATCGCTTCTGGGACCCCAAAATATCGAATTTTCGGGTGTTTAGGGCCCGAATTTGAGATATAAACGGGTACAAAAGATGCATGCAAATATCAACTTTTGTGCACCTAAAAGATCGATTTTCAGCATGTTTTTGGCCTGTATTTTGAAAATACTCTACCACGGAGTAGGCATGTACCGATCGCTTCTGGGACCCCTAAATATCGAATTTTCGGATGTTTTGGGCCTTAATTTAAGATATCGACTTTTTGTCACCTAAAATATCGATTTTTAGCATGTTTTTAGCCTATATTTTGAAAATATTCTAGCACTGAGTAGGCATGTACAGATTGCTTCTGGGACCCCAAAATATCGAATTTTCGGGTGTTTTGAGCCTGAATTTGAGATATAAACGGGTACAGAAGATGCATGCACATATTGACTTTGGGCATCAAAAATATCGATTTTGAGTATGTTTTGAGCCTATATTTTGAAAACATTCTAGCACTGAGTAGGCATGTACAGATCGCTTCTGGGACCCCAAAATATCGAATTTTCGGGTGTTTAGGGCCAGAATTTGAGATATCGATTTTTGGCACCTAAAAGATCGATTTTTAGCATGTTTTTAGCCTATTTTTTGAAAATATTTTAGCACTGAGTAGGCATGTACAGATTGCTTCTGGGACCCCAAAATATTGAATTTTCGGGTGTTTTGAGCCTGAATTTGATATATAAACGGGTACAGAATATACATGCACATATTGACTTTGGGCATCTAATATAACGATTTTCAGCATGTTTTGGTCATGTATTTTGAAAATTCTCTAACACATAGTAGGAATGTACAGATCGCTTCTGGGACCACAAAATATCGAATTTTCGGGTGTTTTGAGCCTGAATTTGAGATATAAACGGGTACAGAAGATGCATGCACATATCGACTTTTAGGCACCTAAAACATCGATTTTGAGCATGTTTAGGGCCTGCATTTTGTAAATACTCTAACACGGAGTAGGCATGTAAAGATCGTTTCTGGGACCCCAAAATATCGAATTCTCGGGTGTTTTGGGCCTGAATTTGATATATCGATTTTACGCACCTAAAATATCGATTTTTAGCATGTTTTGAGCCTATATTTTGAAAATATTCTATCACTGAGTAGGCATGTACAGATCGCTTCTGGGACCCCAAAATATCGAATTTTCGGGTGTTTTGAGCCTGAATTTGAGATATAAACGAGTTCAGAAGATGCATGCACATATCGACTTTTGGGCACCTAAAATATCGATTTTCAGCATGTTTTGAGCCTATATTTTTAAAACATTCTAGCGCTGAGTAGGCATGTACAGATCGCTTCTGGGACCCCAAAATATCGAATTTTCCGGTGTTTTGAGCCTGAATTTGAGATATAAACGACTATGGAAGATGCTTAGTAACATATATTGACTTTGGACACCAAAAATATCGATTTTCAGCATGTTTAGGGCCTGAATTTTGAAAATACTATAACACGGATTAGGCATGTACAGATCGCTTCTGGGACCCCAAAATATCGATTTTTCGGGTGTTTAGGGCCAGAATTTGAGATATAAACGGGTACAGAAGATGCATGCACATATCGACTTTTGGGCACCTAAAAGATCGATTTTTAGTATGTTTTTGGCCTGTATTTTGAAAATACTCTAACACGGAGTAGGCATGTACAGATCGCTTCTGGGACCCCTAAATATCGAATTTTCGGGTGTTTAGGGCCAGAATTTGAGATATAAACGGGTACAGAAGATGCATGCACATATCGACTTTTGTTCACCTAAATGATCGATTTTCAGTATGTTTTTGGCCTGTATTTTGTAAATACTCTAACACGGAGTAGGCATGTACAGATCGCTTCTGGGACCCCTAAATATCGAATTTTAAGGTGTTTAGGGCCAGAATTTGAGATGTAAACGGGTACAGAAGATGCATGCACATATCGACTTTTGGGCACCTAAAAGATCGATTTTCAGTATGTTTTTGGCCTGTATTTTGAAGATACTCAAACACGGAGTAGGCATGTACAGATCGCTTCTGGGACCCCTAAATATCGTAGTTTCGGGTGTTTTGGGACTGAATTTGAGATATCGACTTTTTGGCACCTAAAATATCGATTTTTAGCATGTTTTTAGCCTATATTTTGAAAATATTCTAGCACTGAGTAGGCATGTACAGATCGCTTCTGGGACCCCAAAATATTTAATTTTCGGGTGTTTTGAGCCTGAGTTTGACATATAAACGAGTTCAGAAGATGCATGCAGATATCGACTTTTGGGCACCTAAAATATCGATTTTGAGCATGTTTTGAGCCTTTATTTTGAAAACAATCTAGCACTGAGTAGGCATGTACAGATCGCACCTGGGACTCAAAAATATCGAATTTTCGGGTGTTTAGGGCCAGAATTTGAGATATAAACGGGTACAGAAGATGCATGCACATATCGACTTTTGGGCACCTAAAAGATCGATTTTCAGTATGTTTTTGGCCTTTATTTTGAAAATACTCTAACACGGAGTAGGCATGTACAGATCGCTTCTGGGACCCCTAAATATCGAATTTTCGGGTGTTTTGGGCCTGAATTTGAGATATCGACTTTACGCACCTAAAATATCGATTTTTAGCATGTTTTGAGCCTATATTTTGAAAATATTCTAGCACTGAGTAGGCATGTACAGATCGCTTCTGGGACCCCAAAATATCGAATTTTCGGGTGTTTTGAGCCTCAATTTGAGATATAAACGAGTACAGAAGATGCATGCAAATATCGACTTTTGGGCACCTAAAATATCGATTTTGAGCATGTTTTGAGCCTATATTTTGAAAACATTCTAGCACTGAGTAGGAATGTACAGATTGCTTCTGGGACCCCAAAATATTGAATTTTCGGGTGTTTAGGGCCAGAATTTGAGATATAAACGGGTACAGAAGATGCATGCACATATAGACTTTTGGGCAACTAAAAGATCGATTTTCAGTATGTTTTTGGCCTGTATTTTGAAAATACTCTAACACGGAGTAGGTATGTACAGATCGCTTCTGGGACCCCTAAATATCGAAATTTCGCGTGTTTTGGGACATAATTTGAGATATCGACTTTTTGGCACCTAAAATATCGATTTTTAGCATGTTTTTAGCCTATATTTTGAAAATATTCTAGCACTGAGTAGACATGTACAGATTGCTTCTGGGACCCAAAAATATTGAATTTTCGGGTGTTTTGAGCCTGAATTTGAGATATAAACGGGTACAGAAGATACATGCACATATCGACTTTTGGGCACCTAAAATATCGATTTTGAGCATGTTTTGAGCCTATATTTTGAAAACATTCTAGCACTGAGTAGGCATGTACAGATCGCTTCTGGGACCCCAAAATATTGAATATTCGGGTGTTTTGGGCTTTAATTTAAGATATCGACTTTTTGGCACCTAAAATATCGATTTTTAGCATGTTTTTAGCCTATATTTTGAAAATATTCTAGCACTTAGTAGGCATGTACAGATTGCTTCTGGGACCCCAAAATATTGAATTTTCGGGTGTTTTGAGCCTGAATTTGAGATATAAACGGGTACAGAAGATGCATGCACATATCGACTTTTGGGCACCTAAAATATCGATTTTGAGCATGTTTTGAGCCTATATTTTGAAAACATTCTAGCACTGATTAGGCATGTACAGATCGCTTCTGGGACCCTAAAATATCGAATTTTCGGGTGTTTTGAGCCTGAATTTGAGATATAAACGAGTATAAAAGATGCATACACATATTGACTTTGGGCACCAAAAATATCGATTTTCAGCATGTTTTGGGCCTGAATTTTGAAAATACTGTAACACGGAGTCGGCATGTACAGATCGCTTCTGGGACCCCAAAATATGGAATTTTCGGGTGTTTAGGGCCAGAATTTGAGATATAAACGGGTACAGAAGATGAATGCACATATCGACTTTTAAGCACCTAAAAGATTGATTTTCAGTATGTTTTTGGCCTGTAATTTGAAAATACTCTAACACGGAGTAGGCATGTACAGATCGCTTCTGGGACCCCTAAATATCGAATTTTCGGGTGTTTTGGGACTGAATTTGAGATATCGACTTTTTGGCACCTAAAATATCGATTTTTAGCATGTTTTGAGCCTATATTTTGAAAATATTCTAGCACTGAGTAGGCATGTACAGATTGCTTCTGGGACCCCAAAATATTGAATTTTCGGGTGTTTTGAGCCTGAATTTGAGATATAAACGGGTACAGAAGATATATGCACATATTGACTTCGGGCATCTAAAATATCGATTTTCAGCATGTTTTGGGCATGTATTTTGAAAATACTCTAACACGGAGTAGGCATGTACAGATCGCTTCTGGGACCCCAAAATATCGAATTTTCGGGTGTTTTGAGCCTGAATTTGAGATATAAACAGGTACTGAAGATGCATGCACATATCGACTTTTGGGCACCTAAAACATCGATTTTGAGCATGTTTTAGACCTATATTTTGTAAATACTGTAACACGGAGTAGGCATGTACAGATTGCTTCTGGGACCCCAAAATATCGAACTTTCGCGTGTTTTGGGCCTGAATTTGAGATATCGCCTTTACGCACCTAAAATATCGATTTTTAGCATGTTTTGAGCCTATATTTTGAAAATATTCTAGCACTGAGTAGGCATGTACAGATCGCTTCTGGGACCCCAAAATATCGAATTTTCGGGTGTTTTGAGACTGAATTTGAGATATAAACGAGTACAGAAGATGCATGCACATATCGACTTTTGGGCACCTAAAATATCGATTTTGAGCATGTTTTGAGCCTATATTTTGAAAACATTCTAGCACTGAGTAGGCATGTACAGATCGCTTCTGGGACCCCAAAATATCGAATATTCGGGTGTTTTGGGCCTTAATTTAAGATATCGACTTTTTGGCACCTAAAATATCGATTTTTAGCATGTTTTTAGCCTATATTTTGAAAATATTCTAGCACTGAGTAGGCATGTACAGATTGCTTCTGGGACCCCAAAATATTGAATTTTCGGGTGTTTTGAGCTTGAATTTGAGATATAAACGGGTACAGAAGATGCATGCACATATAGACTTTTGGGCACCTAAAATATCGATTTTGAGCATGTTTTGAGCCTATATTTTGAAAACATTCTAGAACTGATTAGGCATGTACAGATCGCTTCTGGGACCCTAAAATATCGAATTTTCGGGTGTTTTGAGCCTGAATTTGAGATATAAACGAGTATAAAAGATGCATACACATATTGACTTTGGGCACCAAAAATATCGATTTTCAGCATGTTTTGGGCCTGAATTTTGAAAATACTGTAACACGGAGTCGGCATGTACAGATCGCTTCTGGGACCCCAAAATATCGAATTTTCGGGTGTTTAGGGCCAGAATTTGAGATATAAACGGGTACAGAAGATGAATGCACATATCGACTTTTAAGCACCTAAAAGATTGATATTCAGTATGTTTTTGGCCTGTATTTTGAAAATACTCTAACACGGAGTAGGTATGTACAGATCGCTTCTGGGACCCCTAAATATCGAAATTTCGCGTGTTTTGGGACTGAATTTGAGATATCGACTTTTTGGCACCTAAAATATCGATTTTTAGCATGTTTTTAGCCTATATTTTGAAAATATTCTAGCACTGAGTAGACATGTACAGATTGCTACTGGGACCCAAAAATATTGAATTTTCGGGTGTTTTGAGCCTGAATTTGAGATATAAACGGGTACAGAAGATACATGCACATACTGAATTTGGGCATCTAAAATATCGATTTTCAGCATGTTTTGAGCCTATATTTTGAAAACATTCTAGGACTGAGTAGGCATGTACAGATCGCTTCTGGGACCCCAAAATATCGAATTTTCGGGTGTTTAGGGCCCGAATTTGAGATATAAACGGGTACAAAAGATGCATGCAAATATCAACTTTTGTGCACCTAAAAGATCGATTTTCAGCATGTTTTTGGCCTGTATTTTGAAAATACTCTACCACGGAGTAGGCATGTACCGATCGCTTCTGGGACCCCTAAATATCGAATTTTCGGGTGTTTTGGGCCTTAATTTAAGATATCGACTTTTTGGCACCTAAATTATCGATTTTTAGCATGTTTTGAGCCTATATTTTGAAAATATTCTAGCACTGAGTAGGCATGTACAGATTGCTTCTGGGACTCCAAAATATTGAATTTTCGGATGTTTTGAGCCTGAATTTGAGATATAAACGGGTACAGAAGATGCATGCACATATCGACTTTTGGGTACCTAAAATATCGATTTTGAGCATGTTTTGAGCCTATATTTTAAAAACATTCTAGCACTGAGTAGGCATGTACAGATCGCTTCTGGGACCCCAAAATATCGAATATTCGGGTGTTTTGGGCTTTAATTTAAGATATCGACTTTTTGGCACCTAAAATATCGATTTTTAGCATGTTTTTAGCCTATATTTTGAAAATATTCTAGCACTTAGTAGGCATGTACAGATTGCTTCTGGGACCCCAAAATATTGAATTTTCGGGTGTTTTGAGCCTGAATTTGAGATATAAACGGGTACAGAAGATGCATGCACATATCGACTTTTGGGCACCTAAAATATCGATTTTGAGCATGTTTTGAGCCTATATTTTGAAAACATTCTAGCACTGATTAGGCATGTACAGATCGCTTCTGGGACCCTAAAATATCGAATTTTCGGGTGATTTGAGCCTGAATTTGAGATATAAACGAGTATAAAAGATGCATACACATATTGACTTTGGGCACCAAAAATATCGATTTTCAGCATGTTTTGGGCCTGAATTTTGAAAATACTGTAACACGGAGTCGGCATGTACAGATCGCTTCTGGGACCCCAAAATATCGAATTTTCGGGTGTTTAGGGCCAGAATTTGAGATATAAACGGGTACAGAAGATGAATGCACATATCGACTTTTAAGCACCTAAAAGATTGATTTTCAGTATGTTTTTGGCCTGTAATTTGAAAATACTCTAACACGGAGTAGGCATGTACAGATCGCTTCTGGGACCCCTAAATATCGAATTTTCGGGTGTTTTGGGACTGAATTTGAGATATCGACTTTTTGGCACCTAAAATATCGATTTTTAGCATGTTTTGAGCCTATATTTTGAAAATATTCTAGCACTGAGTAGGCATGTACAGATTGCTTCTGGGACCCCAAAATATTGAATTTTCGGGTGTTTTGAGCCTGAATTTGAGATATAAACGGGTACAGAAGATATATGCACATATTGACTTTGGGCATCTAAAATATCGATTTTCAGCATGTTTTGGGCATGTATTTTGAAAATACTCTAACACGGAGTAGGCATGTAGAGATCGCTTCTGGGACCCCAAAATATCGAATTTTCGGGTGTTTTGAGCCTGAATTTGAGATGTAAACGGGTACTGAAGATGCATGCACATATCGACTTTTGGGCACCTAAAACATCGATTTTGAGAATGTTTTAGACCTATATTTTGTAAATACTGTAACACGGAGTAGGCATGTACAGATTGCTTCTGGGACCCCAAAATATCGAACTTTCGCGTGTTTTGGGCCTGAATTTGAGATATCGCCTTTACGCACCTAATATATCGATTTTTAGCATGTTTTGAGCCTATATTTTGAAAATATTCTAGCACTGAGTAGGCATGTACAGATCGCTTCTGGGACCCCAAAATATCGAATTTTAGGGTGTTTTGAGACTGAATTTGAGATATAAACGAGTACAGAAGATGCATGCACATATCGACTTTTGGGCACCTAAAATATCGATTTTGAGCATGTTTTGAGCCTATATTTTGAAAACATTCTAGCACTGAGTAGGCATGTACAGATCGCTTCTGGGACCCCAAAATATCGAATATTCGTGTGTTTTGGGCCTTAATTTCAGATATCGACTTTTTGGCACCTAAAATATCGATTTTTAGCATGTTTTTAGCCTATATTTTGAAAATATTCTAGCACTGAGTAGGCATGTACAGATTGCTTCTGGGACCCCAAAATATTGAATTTTCGGGTGTTTTGAGCTTGAATTTGAGATATAAACGGGTACAGAAGATGCATGCACATATAGACTTTTGGGCACCTAAAATATCGATTTTGAGCATGTTTTGAGCCTATATTTTGAAAACATTCTAGCACTGATTAGGCATGTACAGATCGCTTCTGGGACCCTAAAATATCGAATTTTCGGGTGTTTTGAGCCTGAATTTCAGATATAAACGAGTATAAAAGATGCATACACATATTGACTTTGGGCACCAAAAATATCGATTTTCAGCATGTTTTGGGCCTGAATTTTGAAAATACTGTAACACGGAGTCGGCATGTACAGATCGCTTCTGGGACCCCAAAATATCGAATTTTCGGGTGTTTAGGGCCAGAATTTGAGATATAAACGGGTACAGAAGATGAATGCACATATCGACTTTTAAGCACCTAAAAGATTGATATTCAGTATGTTTTTGGCCTGTATTTTGAAAATACTCTAACACGGAGTAGGCATGTACAGATCGCTTCTGGGACCCCTAAATATTGAATTTTCGGGTGTTTTGGGACTGAATTTGAGATATCGACTTTTTGGCACCTAAAATATCGATTTTTAGCATGTTTTGAGCCTATACTTTGAAAATATTCTAGCACTGAGTAGGCATGTACAGATTGCTTCTGGGACCCCAAAATATTGAATTTTCGGGTGTTTTGAGCCTGAATTTGAGATATAAACGGGTACAGAAGATATATGCACATATTGACTTTGGGCATCTAAAATATCGATTTTCAGCATGTTTTGGGCATGTATTTTGAAAATACTCTAACACGGAGTAGGCATGTACAGATCGCTTCTGGGACCCCAAAATATCGAATTTTCGGGTGTTTTGAGCCTGAATTTGAGATATAAACGGGTACTGAAGATGCATGCACATATCGACTTTTGGGCACCTAAAACATCGATTTTGAGCATGTTTTAGACCTGTATTTTGTAAATACTGTAACACGGAGTAGGCATGTACAGATTGCTTCTGGGACCCCAAAATATCGAATTTTCGGGTTTTTTGAGACTGAATTTGAGATATAAACGAGTACAGAAGATGCATGCACATATCGACTTTTGAGCACCTAAAATATCGATTTTGAGCATGTTTTGAGCCTATATTTTGAAAACATTCTAGCACTGAGTAGGCATGTACAGATCGCTTCTTGGACCCCAAAATATCGAATTTTCGGGTGTTTTGAGCCTGAATTTGAGATATAAACGAGTATAGAAGATGCATACACATATTGACTTTGGGCACCAAAAATATCGATTTTCAGCATGTTTTGGGCCTGAATTTTGAAAATACTCTAACACGGAGTAGGCATGTACAGATCGCTTCTGGGACCCCAAAATATCGAATTTTCGGGTGTTTAGGGCCACAATTTAAGATATAAACGGGTACAGAAGATGCAAGCACATATCGAGTTTTGGGCACCTAAAAGATCGATTTTCAGTATGTTTTTGGCCTGTATTTTGAAAATATTCTAACACGGAGTAGGCATGTACAGATCCCTTCTGGGACCCCTAAATATCGAATTTTCGGGTGTTTTTTCTGTCTTAATTTGAGATATCGCCTTTACGCACTAAAATATCGATTTTTAGCATGTTTTGAGCCTATATTTTGAAAATATTCTAGCACTGAGTAGGCATGTACTGATCGCTTCTGGGACCCCAAAATATTGAATTTTCGGGTGTTTTGAGCCTGAATTTGAGATATAAACGGGTACAGAAGATACATGCACATACTGAATTTGGGCATCTAAAATATCGATTTTCAGCATGTTTTGAGCCTATATTTTGAAAACATTCTAGCACTGAGTAGGCATGTACAGATCGCTTCTGGGACCCCAAAATATCGAATTTTCGGGTGTTTAGTGCCAGAATTTGAGATATAAACGGGTACAAAAGATGCATGCAAATATCAACTTTTGTGCACCTAAAAGATCGATTTTCAGCATGTTTTTGGCCTGTATTTTGAAAATACTCTACCACGGAGTAGGCATGTACCGATCGCTTCTGGGACCCCTAAATATCGAATTTTCAGGTGTTTTGGGACTGAATTTGAGATATCGACTTTTTGGCACATAAAATATCGATTTTTAGCATGTTTTAAGCCTATATTTAGAAAATATTCTAGCACTGAGTAGGCATGTACAGATTGCTTCTGGGACCCCAAAATATCGAATTTTCGGGTGTTTTGAGCCTGAATTTGAGATATAAACGGGTACAGAAGATGCATGCACATATTGACTTTGGGCATCAAAAATATCGATTTTGAGCATGTTTTGAGCCTATATTTTGAAAACATTCTAGCACTGAGTAGGCATGTATAGATCGCTTCTAGGACCCCAAAATATCGAATTTTCGGGTGTTTAGGGCCAGAATTTGAGATATCGACTTTTTGGCACCTAAAAGATCGATTTTTAGCATGTTTTTAGCCTATTTTTTGAAAATATTTTAGCACTGAGTAGGCATGTACAGATTGCTTCTGGGTCCCCAAAATATTGAATTTTCGGGTGTTTTGAGCCTGAATTTGAGATATAAACGGGTACAGAATATACATGCACATATTGACTTTGGGCATCTAATATATCGATTTTCAGCATGTTTTGGGCATGTATTTTGAAAATTCTCTAACACATAGTAGGCATGTACAGATCGCTTCTGGGACCCCAAAATATCGAATTTTCGGGTGTTTTGAGCCTGAATTTGGGATATAAACGGGTACAGAAGATGCATGCACATATCGACTTTTGGGCACCTAAAACATCGATTTTGAGCATGTTTAGGGCCTGTATTTTGTAAATACTCTAACACGGAGTAGGCATGTAAAGATCGTTTCTGGGACCCCAAAATATCGAATTTTCGGGTGTTTTGGGCCTGAATTTGATATATCGATTTTACGCACCTAAAATATCGATTTTTAGCATGTTTTGAGCCTATATTTTGAAAATATTCTATCACTGAGTAGGCATGTACAGATCGCTTCTGGGACCCCAAAATATCGAATTTTCGGGTGTTTTGAGCCTGAATTTGAGATATAAACGAGTTCAGAAAATGCATGCACATATCGACTTTTGGGCACCTAAAATATCGATTTTCAGCATGTTTTGAGCCTATATTTTTAAAACATTCTAGCGCTGAGTAGGCATGTACAGATCGCTTCTGGGACCCCAAAATATCGAATTTTCGGGTGTTTTGAGCCTGAATTTGAGATATAAACGACTATAGAAGATGCTTACATATATTGACTTTGGACACCAAAAATATCGATTTTCAGCATGTTTAGGGCCTGAATTTTGAAAATACTATAACACGGATTAGGCATGTACAGATCGCTTCTGGGACCCCAAAATATCGATTTTTCGGGTGTTTAGGGCCAGAATTTGAGATATAAACGGGTACAGAAGATGCATGCACATATCGACTTTTGGGCACCTAAAAGATCGATTTTTAGCATGTTTTTAGCCTATATTTTGAAAATATTCTAGCACTGAGTAGGCATGTACAGATCGCTTCTGGGACCCCAAAATATCTAATTTTCGGGTGTTTAGGGCCAGAATTTGAGATATAAACGGGTACAGAAGATGCATGCACATATCGACTTTTGGGCACCTAAAATATCGATTTTTAGCATGTTTTTAGCCTATATTTTGAAAACAATCTAGCACTGAGTAGGCATGTACAGATCCCTTATGGGACCCCTAAATATCGAATTTTTGGGTGTTTTGAGCCTGAATTTGAGATATAAAAGGGTACTGAAGATGCATGCACATATCGACTTTTGGGAACCTAAAACATCGATTTTGAGCATGTTTTGGGCCTGTATTTTGAAAATACTCTAACACGGAGTAGGCATGTACAGATCGTTTCTGGGACCCCAAAATATCGAATTTTCGGGTGTTTTGGGCCTGAATTTGAGATATCGCCTTTACGCACCTAAAATATCGATTTTTAGCATGTTTTGATCCTATACTTTGAAAATATTCTAGCACTGAGTAGGCATGTACAGATCGTTTCTGGGACCCCTAAATATCGAATTTTCGGGTGTTTTGGGTCTTAATTTGAGATATCGAGTTTTGGGCACCTAAAAGATCGATTTTCAGTATGTTTTTGGCCTGTATTTTGAAAATACTCTAACACGGAGTAGGCATGTACAGATCGCTTCTGGGACCCCTAAATATCGAATTTTCGGGTGTTTTGGGCCTTAATTTGAGATATCGCCTTTACGCACTAAAATATCGATTTTTAGCATGTTTTGAGCCTATATTTTGAAAATATTGTAGCACTGAGTAGGCATGTACTGATCGCTTCTGGCACCCCGAAATATCGAATTTTCGGGTGTTTTGAGCCTGAATTTGAGATATAAACGAGTACAGAAGATGCATGCACATATCGACTTTTGGGCACCTAAAATATCGATTTTGAGCATGTTTTAAGCCTATATTTTGAAAACATTCTACCACTGAGTAGGCATGTACAGATCGCTTCTGGGACCCCAAAATATCGAATTTTCGGGTGTTTTGAGCCTGAATTTGAGATATAAACGAGTATAGAAGATGCTTACACATATTGACTTTGGACACCAAAAATATTGATTTTCAGCATGTTTTGGGCCTGAATTTTGAAAATACTATAATACGGAGTAGGCATGTACAGATCGCTTCTGGGACACCAAAATATTGATTTTTCTAGTGTTTAGGGCCAGAATTTGAGATATAAACGGGTACAGAAGATGCATGCACATTTCGACTTTTGGGCACCTAAAAGATCGATTTTCAGTATGTTTTTGGCCTGTATTTTGAAAATACTCTAACACGGAGTAGGCATGTACAGATCGCTTCTGGGACCCCTAAATATCGAATTTTCGGGTGTTTAGGGCCAGAATTTGAGATATAAACGGGGACAGAAGATGCATGCACATATCGACTTTTGGGCACCTAAAAGATCGATTTTCATTTTGTTTTTGGCCTGTATTTTGAAAATACTCTAACACGGAGTAGGCATGTACAGATCGCTTCTGGGACCCCTAAATATCGTAGTTTCGGGTGTTTTGGGACTGAATTTGAGATATCGATTTTTTGGCACCTAAAATATCGATTTTTAGCATGTTTTGGGCCTGAATTTTGAAAATACTATAACACTGAGTAGGCATGTACAGATCGCTTCTGGGACCCCTAAATATCGAATTTTCGGGTATTTTGGGCCTTAATTTGAGATATCTACTTTTGGGCACCTAAAAGATTGATTTTCTGTATGTTTTTGGCCTGTATTTTGAAAATACTCTAACACGGAGTAGGCATGTACAGATCGCTTCTGGGACCCCTAAATATCGAATTTTCGGGTGTTTTGGGCCTTAATTTGAGATATCGCCTTTACGCACCTAAAATATCGATTTTTAGCATGTTTTGAGCGTATATTTTGAAAATATTCTAGCACTGATTAGGCATGTACAGATCGCTTCTGGGACCCCTAAATATCGAATTTTCGGGTGTTTAGGGCCAGAATTTGAGATATAAACGGGTACAGAAGATGTATGCACATATCGACTTTTGGGCACCTAAAAGATCGATTTTCAGTATGTTTTTGGCCTGTATTTTGAAGATACTCTAACACGGAGTAGGCATGTACAGATCGCTTCTGGGACCCCAAAATATCGTAGTTTCGGGTGTTTTGGGACTGAATTTGAGATATCGACTTTTTGGCACCTAAAATATCGATTTTTAGCATGTTTTGAGCCTATATTTTGAAAATATTCTAGCACTGAGTAGGCATGTACAGATCGCTTCTCGGACCCCAAAATATCGAATTTTCGGGTGTTTTGAGCCTGAATATGAGATATAAACGAGTTCAGAAGATGCATGCACATATCGACTTTTGGGCACCTAAAATATCGATTTTTAGCATGTTTTTAGCCTATATTTTGAAAACATTCTAGCACTGAGTAGGCATGTACAGATCGTTTCTGGGACCTAAAAATATCGATTTTTCGGGTGTTTAGGGCCAGAATTTGAGATATAAACGGGTACAGAAGATGCATGCACATATCGACTTTTGGGCACCTAAAACATCGATTTTGAGCATGTTTAGGGCCTGTATTTTGTAAATACTCTAACACGGAGTAGGCATGTAAAGATCGTTTCTGGGACCCCAAAATATCGAATTCTCGGGTGTTTTGGGCCTGAATTTGATATATCGATTTTACGCACCTAAAATATCGATTTTTAGCATGTTTTGAGCCTATATTTTGAAAATATTCTATCACTGAGTAGGCATGTACAGATCGCTTCAGGGACCCCAAAATATTGAATTTTCGGGTGTTTTGAGCCTGAATTTGAGATATAAACGAGTTCAGAAGATGCTTACATATATTGACTTTGGACACCAAAAATATCGATTTTCAGCATGTTTAGGGCCTGAATTTTGAAAATACTATAACACGGATTAGGCATGTACAGATCGCTTCTGGGACCCCAAAATATCGAATTTTCGGGTGTTTTGAGCCTGAATTTGAGATATAAACGAGTATAGAAGATGCTTACACATATTGACTTTGGACACCAAAAATATTGATTTTCATCATGTTTTGGGCCTGAATTTTGAAAATACTATAACACGGAGTAGGCATGTACAGATCGCTTCTGGGACCCCAAAATATTGATTTTTCTAGTGTTTAGGGCCAGAATTTGAGATATAAACGGGTACAGAAGATGCATGCACATATCGACTTTTGGGCACCTAAAAGATCGATTTTCAGTATGTTTTTGGCCTGTATTTTGAAAATACTCTAACACGGAGTAGGCATGTACAGATCGCTTCTGGGACCCCTAAATATCGAATTTTCGGGTGTTTTGGGCCTTAATTTGAGATATCGCCTTTACGCACCTAAAATATCGATTTTTAGCATGTTTTGAGCGTATATTTTGAAAATATTCTAGCACTGAGTAGGCATGTACAGATCGCTTCTTGGACCCCAAAATATCGAATTTTCGGGTGTTTTGAGCCTGAATATGAGATATAAACGAGTTCAGAAGATGCATGCACATATCGACTTTTGGGCACCTAAAATATCGATTTTGAGCATGTTTTTAGCCTATATTTTGAAAACATTCTAGCACTGAGTAGGCATGTACAGATCGTTTCTGGGACCTAAAAATATAGATTTTTCGGGTGTTTAGGGCCAGAATTTGAGATATAAACGGGTACAGAAGATGCATGTACATATCGACTTTTGGGCAAATAAAAGATCGATTTTCAGTATGTTTTTGGCCTGTATTTTGAAAATACTCTAACACGGAGTAGGCATGTACAGATCCCTTATGGGACCCCTAAATATCGAATTTTCGGGTGTTTTGAGCCTGAATTTGAGATATAAACGGGTACTGAAGATGCATGCACATATCGACTTTTGGGAACCTAAAACATCGATTTTGAGCATGTTTTGGGCCTGTATTTTGAAAATACTCTAACACGGAGTAGGCATGTACAGATCGTTTCTGGGACCCCAAAATATCGAATTTTCGGGTGTTTTGGGCCTGAATTTGAGATATCGCCTTTACGCACCTAAAATATCGATTTTTAGCATGTTTTGATCATATACTTTGAAAATATTATAGCACTGAGTAGGCATGTACAGATCGTTTCTGGGACCCCTAAATATCGAATTTTCGGGTGTTTTGGGCCTAATTTGAGATATCGACTTTTGGGCACCTAAAAGATCGATTTTCAGTATGTTTTTGGCCTGTAATTTGAAAATACTCTAACACGGAGTAGGCATGTACAGATCGCTTCTGCGACCCCTAAATATCGAATTTTCGGGTGTTTTGGGTCTTAATTTGAGATATCGCCTTTACGCACTAAAATATCGATTTTTAGCATGTTTTGAGCCTATATTTTGAAAACATTCTAGCACTGAGTAGGCATGTACAGATCGTTTCTGGGACCCAAAAATATCGATTTTTCGGGTGTTTAGGGCCAGAATTTGAGATATAAACGGGTACAGAAGATGCATGTACATATCGACTTTTGGGCACCTAAAAGATCGATTTTCAGTATGTTTTTGGCCTGTATATTGAAAATACTCTAACACGGAGTAGGCATGTACAGATCGTTTCTGGGACCCCAAAATATCGAATTTTCGGGTGTTTTGGGCCTGAATTTGAGATATCGCCTTTACGCACCTAAAATATCGATTTTTAGCATGTTTTGAGCCTATACTTTGAAAATATACTATAACTGAGTAGGCATGTACAGATCGCTTCTGGGACCTCTAAATATCGAATTTTCGGGTGTTTTGGGCCTTAATTTGAGATATCGAGTTTTGGGCACCTAAAAGATCGATTTTCAGTATGTTTTTGGCCTGTATTTTGAAAATACTCTAACACGGAGTAGGCATGTACAGATCGCTTCTGGGACCCCTAAATATCGAATTTTCGGGTGTTTTGGGCCTTAATTTGAGATATCGACTTTTGGGCACCTAAAATATCGATTTTGAGCATGTTTTAAGCCTATATTTTGAAAACATTCTACCACTGAGTAGGCATGTACAGATCGCTTCTGGGACCCAAAAATATCGAATTTTCGGGTGTTTTGAGCCTGAATTTGAGATATAAACGAGTACAGAAGATGCTTACACATATTGACTTTGGACACCAAAAATATTGATTTTCAGCATGTTTTGGGCCTGAATTTTGAAAATACTATAACACGGAGTAGGCATGTACAGATCGCTTCTGGGACCCCAAAATATTGATTTTTCTAGTGTTTAGGCCAGAATTTGAGATATAAACGGGTACAGAAGATGCATGCACATATCGACTTTTGTGCACCTAAAAGATCGATTTTCAGTATGTTTTTGGCCTGTATTTTGAAAATACTCTAACACGGAGTAGGCATGTACAGATCGCTTCTGGGACCCCTAAATATCGAATTTTCGGGTGTATAGGGCCAGAATTTGAGATATAAACGGGGACAGAAGATGCATGCACATATCGACTTTTGGGCACCTAAAAGATCGATTTTCATTTTGTTTTTGGCCTGTATTTTGAAAATACTCTAACACGGAGTAGGCATGTACAGATCGCTTCTGGGACCCCTAAATATCGTAGTTTCGGGTGTTTTGGGACTGAATTTGAGATATTGACTTTTTGGCACCTAAAATATCGATTTTTAGCATGTTTTGGGACTGAATTTTGAAAATACTATAACACTGAGTAGGCATGTACAGATCGCTTCTGGGACCCCTAAATATCGAATTTTCGGGTATTTTGGGCCTTCATTTGAGATATCTACTTTTGGGCACCTAAAAGATTGATTTTCAGTATGTTTTTGGCCTGTATTTTGAAAATACTCTAACACGGAGTAGGCATGTACAGATCGCTTCTGGGACCCCTAAATATCGAATTTTCGGGTGTTTTGGGCCTTAATTTGAGATATCGCCTTTACGCACCTAAAATATCGATTTTTAGCATGTTTTGAGCGTATATTTTGAAAATATTCTAGCACTGAGTAGGCATGTACAGATCGCTTCTTGGACCCCAAAATATCGAATTTTCGGGTGTTTTGAGCCTGAATATGAGATATAAACGAGTTCAGAAGATGCATGCACATATCGACTTTTGGGCACCTAAAATATCGATTTTTAGCATGTTTTTAGCCTATATTTTGAAAACATTCTAGCACTGAGTAGGCATGTACAGATCGTTTCTGGGACCTAAAAATATCGATTTTTCGGGTGTTTAGGGCCAGAATTTGAGATATAAACGGGTACAGAAGATGCATGTACATATCGACTTTTGGGCAAATAAAAGATCGATTTTCAGTATGTTTTTGGCCTGTATTTTGAAAATACTCTAACACAGAGTAGGCATGTACAGATCCCTTATGGGACCCCTAAATATCGAATTTTCGGGTGTTTTGAGCCTGAATTTGAGATATAAACGGGTACTGAAGATGCATGCACATATCGACTTTTGGGCACATAAAACATCGATTTTGAGCATGTTATGGGCCTGTATTTTGAAAATACTCTAACACGGAGTAGTCATGTACTGATCGTTTCTGGGACCCCAAAATATCGAATTTTCGGGTGTTTTGGGCCTGAATTTGAGATATCGCCTTTACGCACCTAAAATATCGATTTTTAGCATGTTTTGAGCCTATACTTTGAAAATATTCTAGCACTGAGTAGGCATGTACAGATCGCTTCTGGGACCCCTAAATATCGAATTTTCGGGTGTTTTGGGCCTTAATTTGTGATATCGACTTTTGGGCACCTAAAAGATCGATTTTCAGTATGTTTTTGGCCTGTATTTTGAAAATACTCTAACACGGAGTAGGCATGTACAGATCGCTTCAGGGACCCCTAAATATCGAATTTTCTGGTGTTTTGGGCCTTAATTTGAGATATCGCCTTTACGCACTAAAATATCGATTTTTAGCATGTTTTGAGCCTATATTTTGAAAATATTCTAGCACTGAGTAGGCATGTACTGATCGCTTCTGGGACCCCAAAATATCGAATTTTTGGGTGTTTTGAGCCTGAATTTGAGATATAAACGAGTACAGAAGATTCATGCACATATCGACTTTTGGGCACCTAAAATATCGATTTTGAGCATGTTTTGAGCCTATATTTTGAAAACATTCTAGCACTGATTAGGCATGTACAGATCGCTTCTGGGACCCTAAAATATCGAATTTTCGGGTGTTTTGAGCCTGAATTTGAGATATAAACGAGTATAAAAGATGCATACACATATTGACTTTGGGCACCAAAAATATCGATTTTCAGCATGTTTTGGGCCTGAATTTTGAAAATACTGTAACACGGAGTCGGCATGTACAGATCGCTTCTGGGACCCCTAAATATCGAATTTTCGGGTGTTTTGGGACTGAATTTGAGATATCGACTTTTTGGCACCTAAAATATCGATTTTTAGCATGTTTTGAGCCTATATTTTGAAAATATTCTAGCACTGAGTAGGCATGTACAGATTGCTTCTGGGACCCCAAAATATTGAATTTTCGGGTGTTTTGAGCCTTAATTTGAGATATAAACGGGTACAGAAGATATATGCACATATTGACTTTGGGCATCTAAAATATCGATTTTCAGCTTGTTTTGGGCATGTATTTTGAAAATACTCTAACACGGAGTAGGCATGTACAGATCGCTTCTGGGACCCCAAAATATCGAATTTTCGGGTGTTTTGAGCCTGAATTTGAGATATAAACGGGTACTGAAGATGCATGCACATATCGACTTTTGGGCTCCTAAAACATCGATTTTGAGCATGTTTTAGACCTGTATTTTGTAAATACTGTAACACGGAGTAGGCATGTACAGATCGCTTCTGGGACCCCTAAATATCGAATATTCGGGTGTTTTGGGCCTTAATTTAAGATATCGACTTTTTGGCACCTAAAATATCGATTTTTAGCATGTTTTTAGCCTATATTTCAAAAATATTCTAGCACTGAGTAGGCATGTACAGATTGCTTCTGGGACCCCAAAATATTGAATTTATGGGTGTTTTGAGCCTGAATTTGAGATATAAACGGGTACAGAAGATACATGCACATATTGACTTTGGGCATCTAAAATATCGATTTTCAGCATGTTTTGGGCCTGTATTTTGAAAATACTCTAACACGGAGTAGGCATCTACAGATCGCTTCTGGGACCCCAAAATATCGAATTTTCGGGTGTTTTGGGCCTGAATTTGAGATATCGCCTTTACGCACCTAAAATATCGATTTTTAGCATGTTTTTAGCCTATATTTCAAAAATATTCTAGCACTGAGTAGGCATGTACAGATTGCTTCTGGGACCCCAAAATATTGAATTTATGGGTGTTTTGAGCCTGAATTAGAGATATAAACGGGTACTGAAGATGCATGCACATATCGACTTTTTGGCACCTAAAACATCGATTTTGAGCATGTTTTGGGCCTGTATTTTGAAAATACGCTAATAGTTAGTAGCCATGTACAGATCGCTTCTGGGACCCCAAAATATCGAATTTTCGGGTGTTTTGGGCCTGAATTTGAGATATCGCCTTTACGCACCTAAAATATCGATTTTTAGCATGTTTTGAGCCTATATTTTGAAAATATTCTAGCACTGAGTAGGCATGTACAGATCGCTTCTGGGACCCAAAAATCTCGAATTTTCGGGTGTTTAGGGCCAGAATTTGAGATATAAACGGGTACAGAAGATTCATGCTCATATTGACTTTGGGCACCTAAAAGATCGATTTTCAGTATGTTTATGGCCTGTATTTTGAAAATACTCTAACACGGAGTAGGCATGTACAGATCGCTTCTGGGACCCCTAAATATCGAATTTTCGGGTGTTTTGGGCCTTAATTTGAGATATCGACTTTTTGGCACCAAAAATATTGATTTTTAGAATGTTTTTAGCCTAATTTTGAAAATATTCTAGCACTGAGTAGCCATGTACAGATTGCTTCTGGGACCCCAAAATATTGAATTTTCGGTTTTTTGAGCCTGAATTTGAGATATAAACGGGTACAGAAGATACATGCACATATTGACTTTGGGCTTCTAAAATATCGATTTTCAGCATGTTTTGGGCATGTATTTTGAAAATACTCTAACAAGGAGTAGGCATGTTCAGATCGCTTCTGGGAACCCAAAATATCGAATTTTCGGGTGTTTTGAGCCTGAATATGAGATATAAACGAGTTCAGAAGATGCATGCACATATCGACTTTTGGGCACCTAAAATATCGATTTTGAGCATGTTTTTAGCCTATATTTTGAAAACATTCTAGCACTGAGTAGGCATGTACAGATCGTTTCTGGGACCTAAAAATATCGATTTTTCGGGTGTTTAGGGCCAGAATTTGAGATATAAACGGGTACAGAAGATGCATGTACATATCGACTTTTGGGCAAATAAAAGATCGATTTTCAGTATGTTTTTGGCCTGTATTTTGAAAATACTCTAACACGGAGTAGGCATGTACAGATCCCTTATGGGACCCCTAAATATCGAATTTTCGGGTGTTTTGAGCCTGAATTTGAGATATAAACGGGTACTGAAGATGCATGCACATATCGACTTTTGGGCACATAAAACATCGATTTTGAGCATGTTATGGGCCTGTATTTTGAAAATACTCTAACACGGAGTAGGCATGTACTGATCGTTTCTGGGACCCCAAAATATCGAATTTTCGGGTGTTTTGGGCCTGAATTTGAGATATCGCCTTTACGCACCTAAAATATCGATTTTTAGCATGTTTTGAGCCTATACTTTGAAAATATTCTAGCACTGAGTAGGCATGTACAGATCGCTTCTGGGACCCCTAAATATCGAATTTTCGGGTGTTTTGGGCCTTAATTTGTGATATCGACTTTTGGGCACCTAAAAGATCGATTTTCAGTATGTTTTTGGCCTGTATTTTGAAAATACTCTAACACGGAGTAGGCATGTACAGATCGCTTCAGGGACCCCTAAATATCGAATTTTCTGGTGTTTTGGGCCTTAATTTGAGATATCGCCTTTACGCACTAAAATATCGATTTTTAGCATGTTTTGAGCCTATATTTTGAAAATATTCTAGCACTGAGTAGGCATGTACTGATCGCTTCTGGGACCCCAAAATATCGAATTTTTGGGTGTTTTGAGCCTGAATTTGAGATATAAACGAGTACAGAAGATTCATGCACATATCGACTTTTGGGCACCTAAAATATCGATTTTGAGCATGTTTTGAGCCTATATTTTGAAAACATTCTAGCACTGATTAGGCATGTACAGATCGCTTCTGGGACCCTAAAATATCGAATTTTCGGGTGTTTTGAGCCTGAATTTGAGATATAAACGAGTATAAAAGATGCATACACATATTGACTTTGGGCAACAAAAATATCGATTTTCAGCATGTTTTGGGCCTGAATTTTGAAAATACTGTAACACGGAGTCGGCATGTACAGATCGCTTCTGGGACCCCTAAATATCGAATTTTCGGGTGTTTTGGGACTGAATTTGAGATATCGACTTTTTGGCACCTAAAATATCGATTTTTAGCATGTTTTGAGCCTATATTTTGAAAATATTCTAGCACTGAGTAGGCATGTACAGATTGCTTCTGGGACCCCAAAATATTGAATTTTCGGGTGTTTTGAGCCTTAATTTGAGATATAAACGGGTACAGAAGATATATGCACATATTGACTTTGGGCATCTAAAATATCGATTTTCAGCTTGTTTTGGGCATGTATTTTGAAAATACTCTAACACGGAGTAGGCATGTACAGATCGCTTCTGGGACCCCAAAATATCGAATTTTCGGGTGTTTTGAGCCTGAATTTGAGATATAAACGGGTACTGAAGATGCATGCACATATCGACTTTTGGGCTCCTAAAACATCGATTTTGAGCATGTTTTAGACCTGTATTTTGTAAATACTGTAACACGGAGTAGGCATGTACAGATCGCTTCTGGGACCCCTAAATATCGAATATTCGGGTGTTTTGGGCCTTAATTTAAGATATCGACTTTTTGGCACCTAAAATATCGATTTTTAGCATGTTTTTAGCCTATATTTCAAAAATATTCTAGCACTGAGTAGGCATGTACAGATTGCTTCTGGGACCCCAAAATATTGAATTTATGGGTGTTTTGAGCCTGAATTTGAGATATAAACGGGTACAGAAGATACATGCACATATTGACTTTGGGCATCTAAAATATCGATTTTCAGCATGTTTTGGGCCTGTATTTTGAAAATACTCTAACACGGAGTAGGCATCTACAGATCGCTTCTGGGACCCCAAAATATCGAATTTTCGGGTGTTTTGGGCCTGAATTTGAGATATCGCCTTTACGCACCTAAAATATCGATTTTTAGCATGTTTTTAGCCTATATTTCAAAAATATTCTAGCACTGAGTAGGCATGTACAGATTGCTTCTGGGACCCCAAAATATTGAATTTATGGGTGTTTTGAGCCTGAATTAGAGATATAAACGGGTACTGAAGATGCATGCACATATCGACTTTTTGGCACCTAAAACATCGATTTTGAGCATGTTTTGGGCCTGTATTTTGAAAATACGCTAATAGTTAGTAGCCATGTACAGATCGCTTCTGGGACCCCAAAATATCAAATTTTCGGGTGTTTTGGGCCTGAATTTGAGATATCGCCTTTACGCACCTAAAATATCGATTTTTAGCATGTTTTGAGCCTATATTTTGAAAATATTCTAGCACTGAGTAGGCATGTACAGATCGCTTCTGGGACCCAAAAATCTCGAATTTTCGGGTGTTTAGGGCCAGAATTTGAGATATAAACGGGTACAGAAGATTCATGCTCATATTGACTTTGGGCACCTAAAAGATCGATTTTCAGTATGTTTATGGCCTGTATTTTGAAAATACTCTAACACGGAGTAGGCATGTACAGATCGCTTCTGGGACCCCTAAATATCGAATTTTCGGGTGTTTTGGGCCTTAATTTGAGATATCGACTTTTTGGCACCAAAAATATTGATTTTTAGAATGTTTTTAGCCTAATTTTGAAAATATTCTAGCACTGAGTAGCCATGTACAGATTGCTTCTGGGACCCCAAAATATTGAATTTTCGGTTTTTTGAGCCTGAATTTGAGATATAAACGGGTACAGAAGATACATGCACATATTGACTTTGGGCTTCTAAAATATCGATTTTCAGCATGTTTTGGGCATGTATTTTGAAAATACTCTAACAAGGAGTAGGCATGTTCAGATCGCTTCTGGGAACCCAAAATATCGAATTTTCGGGTGTTTTGAGCCTGAATATGAGATATAAACGAGTTCAGAAGATGCATGCACATATCGACTTTTGGGCACCTAAAATATCGATTTTGAGCATGTTTTTAGCCTATATTTTGAAAACATTCTAGCACTGAGTAGGCATGTACAGATCGTTTCTGGGACCTAAAAATATCGATTTTTCGGGTGTTTAGGGCCAGAATTTGAGATATAAACGGGTACAGAAGATGCATGTACATATCGACTTTTGGGCAAATAAAAGATCGATTTTCAGTATGTTTTTGGCCTGTATTTTGAAAATACTCTAACACGGAGTAGGCATGTACAGATCCCTTATGGGACCCCCTAAATATCGAATTTTCGGGTGTTTTGAGCCTGAATTTGAGATATAAACGGGTACTGAAGATGCATGCACATATCGACTTTTGGGCACATAAAACATCGATTTTGAGCATGTTATGGGCCTGTATTTTGAAAATACTCTAACACGGAGTAGGCATGTACTGATCGTTTCTGGGACCCCAAAATATCGAATTTTCGGGTGTTTTGGGCCTGAATTTGAGATATCGCCTTTACGCACCTAAAATATCGATTTTTAGCATGTTTTGAGCCTATACTTTGAAAATATTCTAGCACTGAGTAGGCATGTACAGATCGCTTCTGGGACCCCTAAATATCGAATTTTCGGGTGTTTTGGGCCTTAATTTGAGATATCGACTTTTGGGCACCTAAAAGATCGATTTTCAGTATGTTTTTGGACTGTATTTTGAAAATATTCTAACACGGAGTAGGCATGTACAGATCGCTTCAGGGACCCCTAAATATCGAATTTTCTGGTGTTTTGGGCCTTAATTTGAGATATCGCCTTTACGCACTAAAATATCGATTTTTAGCATGTTTTGAGCCTATATTTTGAAAATATTCTAGCACTGAGTAGGCATGTACTGATCGCTTGTGGGACCCCAAAATATCGAATTTTTGGGTGTTTTGAGCCTGAATTTGAGATATAAACGAGTACAGAAGATTCATGCACATATCGACTTTTGGGCACCTAAAATATCGATTTTGAGCATGTTTTGAGCCTATATTTTGAAAACATTCTAGCACTGACTAGGCATGTACAGATCGCTTCTGGGACCCTAAAATATCGAATTTTCGGGTGTTTTGAGCCTGAATTTGAGATATAAACGAGTATAAAAGATGCATACACATATTGACTTTGGGCACCAAAAATATCGATTTTCAGCATGTTTTGGGCCTGAATTTTGAAAATACTGTAACACGGAGTCGGCATGTACAGATCGCTTCTGGGACCCCAAAATATCGAATTTTCGGGTGTTTAGGGCCAGAATTTGAGATATAAACGGGTACAGAAGATGAATGCACATATCGACTTTTAAGCACCTAAAAGATTGATTTTCAGTATGTTTTTGGCCTGTATTTTGAAAATACTCTAACACGGAGTAGGCATGTACAGATCGCTTCTGGGACCCCAAAATATCGAACTTTCGGGTGTTTTGGGCCTGAATTTGAGATATCGCCTTTACGCACCTAAAATATCGATTTTTAGCATGTTTTGAGCCTATATTTTGAAAATATTCTAGCACTGAGTAGGCATGTACAGATTGCTTCTGGGACCCCAAAATATTGAATTTTCGGGTGTTTTGAGCCTGAATTTGAGATATAAACGGGTACAGAAGATATATGCACATATTGACTTTGGGCATTTAAAATATCGATTTTCAGCATGTTTTGGGCATGTATTTTGAAAATACTCTAACAAGGAGTAGGCATGTACAGATCGCTTCTGGGACCCCAAAATATCGAATTTTCGGGTGTTTTGAGCCTGAATTTGAGATATAAACGGGTACTGAAGATGCATGCACATATCGACTTTTGGGCACCTAAAACATCGATTTTGAGCATGTTTTAGACCTGTATTTTGTAAATACTGTAACACGGAGTAGGCATGTACAGATCGCTTCTGGGACCCCAAAATATCGAACTTTCGGGTGTTTTGGGCCTGAATTTGAGATATCGCCTTTACGCACCTAAAATATCGATTTTTAGCATGTTTTGAGCCTATATTTTGAAAATATTCTAGCACTGAGTAGGCATGTACAGATTGCTTCTGGGACCCCAAAATATCGAATTTTCGGGTGTTTTGAGACTGAATTTGAGATATAAACGAGTACAGAAGATGCATGCACATATCGACTTTTGGGCACCTAAAATATCGATTTTGAGCATGTTTTGAGACTATATTTTGAAAACATTCTAGCACTGAGTAGGCATGTACAGATTGCTTCTGGGACCCCAAAATATCGAATTTTCGGGTGTTTTGAGCCTGAATTTGAGATATAAACGAGTATAGAAGATGCATACTCATATTGACTTTGGGCACCAAAAATATCGATTTTCAGTATGTTTTTGGCCTGTATTTTGAAAATACTCTAACAAGGAGTAGGCATGTACAGATCGCTTCTGGGACCCCTAAACATTGAAGTTTCGGATGTTTTGGGACTGAATTTGAGATATCGACTTTTTGGCACCTAAAATATCGATTTTTAGCATGTTTTTAGCCTATATTTTGAAAATATTCTAGCACTGAGTAGGCATGTACAGATTGCTTCTGGGACCCCAAAATATTGAATTTATGGGTGTTTTGAGCCTGAATTTGAGATATAAACGGGTACAGAAGATGCATGCACATATCGACTTTTGGGCACCTAAAATATCGATTTTGAGCATGTTTTGAGCCTATATTTTGAAAACATTCTAGCAGTGATTAGGCATGTACAGATCGCTTCTGGGACCCTAAAATATCGAATTTTCGGGTGTTTTGAGCCTGAATTTGAGATATAAACGAGTATAAAAGATGCATACACATATTGACTTTGGGCACCAAAAATATCGATTTTCAGCATGTTTTGGGCCTGAATTTTGAAAATACTCTAACACGGAGTAGGCATGTACAGATCGCTTCTGGGACCCCAAAATATCGAAGTTTCGGGTGTTTAGGGCCAGAATTTGAGATATAAACGGGTACAGAAGATGAATGCACATATCGACTTTTAAGCACCTAAAAGATTGATTTTCAGTATGTTTTTGGCCTGTATTTTGAAAATACTCTAACACGGAGTAGGCATGTACAGATCGCTTCTGGGACCCCTAAATATCGAAGTTTCGGGTGTTTTGGGATTGAATTTGAGATATCGCCTTTTTGGCACCTAAAATATCGATTTTTAGCATGTTTTGAGCCTATATTTAGAAAATATTCTAGCACTGAGTAGGCATGTACAGATTGCTTCTGGGACCCCAAAATATTGAATTTTCGGGTGTTTTGAGCATGAATTTGAGATATAAACGGGTACAGAAGATATATGCACATATTGACTTTGGGCATCTAAAATATCGATTTTCAGCATGTTTTGGGCATGTATTTTGAAAATACTCTAACACGGAGTAGGCATGTACAGATCGCTTCTGGGACCCCAAAATATCGAATTTTCGGGTGTTTTGAGCCTGAATTTGAGATATAAACGGGTACTGAAGATGCATGCACATATCGACTTTTGGGCTCCTAAAACATCGATTTTGAGCATGTTTTAGACCTGTATTTTGTAAATACTGTAACACGGAGTAGGCATGTACAGATCGCTTCTGGGACCCCTAAATATCGAATATTCGGGTGTTTTGGGCCTTAATTTAAGATATCGACTTTTTGGCACCTAAAATATCGATTTTTAGCATGTTTTTAGCCTATATTTCAAAAATATTCTAGCACTGAGTAGGCATGTACAGATTGCTTCTGGGACCCCAAAATATTGAATTTATGGGTGTTTTGAGCCTGAATTTGAGATATAAACGGGTACAGAAGATACATGCACATATTGACTTTGGGCATCTAAAATATCGATTTTCAGCATGTTTTGGGCCTGTATTTTGAAAATGCTCTAACACGGAGTAGGCATCTACAGATCGCTTCTGGGACCCCAAAATATCGAATTTTCGGGTGTTTTGGGCCTGAATTTGAGATATCGCCTTTACGCACCTAAAATATCGATTTTTAGCATGTTTTTAGCCTATATTTCAAAAATATTCTAGCACTGAGTAGGCATGTACAGATTGCTTCTGGGACCCCAAAATATTGAATTTATGGGTGTTTTGAGCCTGAATTAGAGATATAAACGGGTACTGAAGATGCATGCACATATCGACTTTTTGGCACCTAAAACATCGATTTTGAGCATGTTTTGGGCCTGTATTTTGAAAATACGCTAATAGTTAGTAGCCATGTACAGATCGCTTCTGGGACCCCAAAATATCGAATTTTCGGGTGTTTTGGGCCTGAATTTGAGATATCGCCTTTACGCACCTAAAATATCGATTTTTAGCATGTTTTGAGCCTATATTTTGAAAATATTCTAGCACTGAGTAGGCATGTACAGATCGCTTCTGGGACCCAAAAATCTCGAATTTTCGGGTGTTTAGGGCCAGAATTTGAGATATAAACGGGTACAGAAGATTCATGCTCATATTGACTTTGGGCACCTAAAAGATCGATTTTCAGTATGTTTATGGCCTGTATTTTGAAAATACTCTAACACGGAGTAGGCATGTACAGATCGCTTCTGGGACCCCAAAATATCGAATTTTCGGGTGTTTTGGGCCTTAATTTGAGATATCGACTTTTGGGCACCTAAAAGATCGATTTTCAGTATGTTTTTGGCCTGTATTTTGAAAATATTCTAACACGGAGTAGGCATGTACAGATCGCTTCAGGGACCCCTAAATATCGAATTTTCTGGTGTTTTGGGCCTTAATTTGAGATATCGCCTTTACGCACTAAAATATCGATTTTTAGCATGTTTTGAGCCTATATTTTGAAAATATTCTAGCACTGAGTAGGCATGTACTGATCGCTTCTGGGACCCCAAAATATCGAATTTTTGGGTGTTTTGAGCCTGAATTTGAGATATAAACGAGTACAGAAGATTCATGCACATATCGACTTTTGGGCACCTAAAATATCGATTTTGAGCATGTTTTGAGCCTATATTTTGAAAACATTCTAGCACTGATTAGGCATGTACAGATCGCTTCTGGGACCCTAAAATATCGAATTTTCGGGTGTTTTGAGCCTGAATTTGAGATATAAACGAGTATAAAAGATGCATACACATATTGACTTTGGGCACCAAAAATATCGATTTTCAGCATGTTTTGGGCCTGAATTTTGAAAATACTGTAACACGGAGTCGGCATGTACAGATCGCTTCTGGGACCCCAAAATATAGAATTTTCGGGTGTTTAGGGCCAGAATTTGAGATATAAACGGGTACAGAAGATGAATGCACATATCGACTTTTAAGCACCTAAAAGATTGATTTTCAGTATGTTTTTGGCCTGTATTTTGAAAATACTCTAACACGGAGTAGGCATGTACAGATCGCTTCTGGGACCCCTAAATATCGAATTTTCGGGTGTTTTGGGACTGAATTTGAGATATCGACTTTTTGGCACCTAAAATATCGATTTTTAGCATGTTTTGAGCCTATATTTTGAAAATATTCTAGCACTGAGTAGGCATGTACAGATTGCTTCTGGGACCCCAAAATATTGAATTTTCGGGTGTTTTGAGCCTGAATTTGAGATATAAACGGGTACAGAAGATATATGCACATATTGACTTTGGGCATCTAAAATATCGATTTTCAGCATGTTTTGGGCATGTATTTTGAAAATACTCTAACACGGAGTAGGCATGTACAGATCGCTTCTGGGACCCCAAAATATCGAATTTTCGGGTGTTTTGAGCCTGAATTTGAGATATAAACGGGTACTGAAGATGCATGCACATATCGACTTTTGGGCACCTAAAACATCGATTTTGAGCATGTTTTAGACCTGTATTTTGTAAATACTGTAACACGGAGTAGGCATGTACAGATCGCTTCTGGGACCCCAAAATATCGAACTTTCGGGTGTTTTGGGCCTGAATTTGAGATATCGCCTTTACGCACCTAAAATATCGATTTTTAGCATGTTTTTAGCCTATATTTTGAAAATATTCTAGCACTGAGTAGGCATGTACAGATTGCTTCTGGGACCCCAAAATATTGAATTTATGGGTGTTTTGAGCCTGAATTTGAGATATAAACGGGTACAGAAGATGCATGCACATATCGACTTTTGGGCACCTAAAATATCGATTTTGAGCATGTTTTGAGCCTATATTTTGAAAACATTCTAGCAGTGATTAGGCATGTACAGATCGCTTCTGGGACCCTAAAATATCGAATTTTCGGGTGTTTTGAGCCTGAATTTGAGATATAAACGGGTACAGAAGATACATGCACATATTGACTTTGGGCTTCTAAAATATCGATTTTCAGCATGTTTTGGGCATGTATTTTGAAAATACTCTAACAAGGAGTAGGCATGTTCAGATCGCTTCTGGGACCCCAAAATATCGAATTTTCGGGTGTTTTGAGCCTGAATATGAGATATAAACGAGTTCAGAAGATGCATGCGCATATCGACTTTTGGGCACCTAAAATATCGATTTTTAGCATGTTTTTAGCCTATATTTTGAAAACATTCTAGGACTGAGTAGGCATGTACAGATCGTTTCTGGGACCCAAAAATATCGATTTTTCGGGTGTTTAGGGCCAGAATTTGAGATATAAACGGGTACAGAAGATGCATGCACATATCGACTTTTGGGCACCTAAAATATCGATTTTGAGCATGTTTTGAGCCTATATTTTGAAAACATTCTAGCACTGAGTAGGCATGTACAGATTGCTTCTGGGACCCCAAAATATCGAATTTTCGGGTGTTTTGAGCCTGAATTTGAGATATAAACGAGTATAGAAGATGCATACTCATATTGACTTTGGGCACCAAAAATATCGATTTTCAGTATGTTTTTGGCCTGTATTTTGAAAATACTCTAACAAGGAGTAGGCATGTACAGATCGCTTCTGGGACCCCTAAACATTGAAGTTTCGGATGTTTTGGGACTGAATTTGAGATATCGACTTTTTGGCACCTAAAATATCGATTTTTAGCATGTTTTTAGCCTATATTTTGAAAATATTCTAGCACTGAGTAGGCATGTACAGATTGCTTCTGGGACCCCAAAATATTGAATTTATGGGTGTTTTGAGCCTGAATTTGAGATATAAACGGGTACAGAAGATGCATGCACATATCGACTTTTGGGCACCTAAAATATCGATTTTGAGCATGTTTTGAGCCTATATTTTGAAAACATTCTAGCAGTGATTAGGCATGTACAGATCGCTTCTGGGACCCTAAAATATCGAATTTTCGGGTGTTTTGAGCCTGAATTTGAGATATAAACGGGTACAGAAGATACATGCACATATTGACTTTGGGCTTCTAAAATATCGATTTTCAGCATGTTTTGGGCATGTATTTTGAAAATACTCTAACAAGGAGTAGGCATGTTCAGATCGCTTCTGGGACCCCAAAATATCGAATTTTCGGGTGTTTTGAGCCTGAATATGAGATATAAACGAGTTCAGAAGATGCATGCGCATATCGACTTTTGGGCACCTAAAATATCGATTTTTAGCATGTTTTTAGCCTATATTTTGAAAACATTCTAGGACTGAGTAGGCATGTACAGATCGTTTCTGGGACCCAAAAATATCGATTTTTCGGGTGTTTAGGGCCAGAATTTGAGATATAAACGGGTACAGAAGATGCATGCACATATCGACTTTTGGGCACCTAAAAGATCGATTTTCAGTATGTTTTTGGCCTGTATTTTGAAAATACTCTAACACGGATTAGGCATGTACAGATCCCTTATGGGACCCCTAAATATCGAATTTTCGGGTGTTTTGAGCCTGAATTTGAGATATAAACGGGTACTGAAGATGCATGCACATATCGAGTTTTGGGCACATAAAACATCGATTTTGAGCATGTTTTGGGCCTGTATTTTGAAAATACTCTAACACGGAGTAGGCATGTACAGATCGTTTCTGGGACCCCAAAATATCGAATTTTCGGGTGTTTTGGGCCTGAATTTGAGATATCGCCTTTACGCACCTAAAATATCGATTTTTAGCATGTTTTGAGCCTATACTTTGAAAATATTCTAGCACTGAGTAGGCATGTACAGATCGCTTCTGGGACCCCTAAATATCGAATTTTCGGGTGTTTTGGGCCTTAATTTGAGATATCGACTTTTGGGCACCTAAAAGATCGATTTACAGTATGTTTTTGGCCTGTATTTTGAAAATATTCTAACACGGAGTAGGCATGTACAGATCGCTTCTGGGACCCCTAAATATCGAATTTTCGGGTGTTTTGGGCCTTAATTTGAGATATCGACTTTTGGCACCAAAAATATTGATTTTTAGAATGTTTTTAGCCTAATTTTGAAAATATTCTAGCACTGAGTAGGCATGTACAGATTGCTTCTGGGACCCCAAAATATTGAATTTTCGGTTTTTTGAGCCTGAATTTGAGATATAAACGGGTACAAAAGATACATGCACATATTGACTTTGGGCTTCTAAAATATCGATTTTCAGCATGTTTTGGGCATGTATTTTGAAAATACTCTAACACGGAGTAGGCATGTACAGATCGCTTCTCGGACCCCTAAATATCGAGTTTGCGGGTGTTTTGGGTCTTTATTTGAGATATCGCCTTTACGCACTAAAATATCGATTTTTAGCATGTTTTGAGCCTATATTTTGAAAATATTCTAGCACTGAGTAGGCATGTACTGATCGCTTCTGGGACCCCAAAATATCGAATTTTTGGGTGTTATGAGCCTGAATTTGAGATATAAACGAGTAAAGGAGATGCATGCACATATCGACTTTGGACACCAAAAATATCGATTTTTAGCATGTTTTGGGCCTGAATTTTGAAAATACTATAACACGGAGTAGGCATGTACAGATCGGTTCTGGGACCCCAAAATATTGATTTTTCGGGTGTTTAGCGCCAGAATTTGAGATATAAACGGATACAGAAGATGCATGCACATATCGACTTTTGGGCACCTAAAAGATCGATTTTCAGTATGTTTTTGGCCTGCATTTTGAAAATACTCTAACACGGAGTTGGCATGTACTGATCCCTTTTGGGACCCCTAAATATCGAATTTTCGGGTGTTTTGGGACTGAATTTGAGATATCGACTTTTTGGCACCTAAAATATCGATTTTTTGCATGTTTTTAGCCTATATTTTGAAAATATTCTAGCACTGAGCAGGCATGTACAGATTGCTTCTGGGACCCCAAAATATTGAATTTTCGGGTGTTTTGAGCCTGAATTTGAGATATAAACGGGTACAGAAGATACATGCACATATTGACTTTAGGCATCTAAAATATCGATTTTTAGCATGTTTTTGGCCTGTATTTTGAAAATACACTAACACGTAGTAGGCAAGTACAGATCGCTTCTGGGACCCCAAAATATCGAATTTTCGGGTGTTCTGAGCCTGAATTTGAGATATAAACGGGTACTGAAGATGCATGCACATATCGACTTTTGGGCACCTAAAACATCGATTTTGAGCATGTTTTGGGCCTGTATTTTGAAAATACTCTAACACGGAGTAGGCATGTACAGATCGCTTCTTGGACCCCTAAATATCGAATTTTCGGGTGTTTTGGGCCTGAATTTGAGATATCGCCTTTACGCACCTAAAATATCGATTTTTAGCATGTTATGAGCCTATACTTTGAAAATATTCTAGCACTGAGTAGGCATGTACAGATCGCTTCTGGGACCCCTAAATATCGAATTTTCGGGTGTTTTGGGCCTTAATTTGAGATATCGACTTTTGGGCACCTAAAAAATCGATATTCAGTATGTTTTTGGCCTGTATTTTGAAAATACTCTAACACGGAGTAGGCATGTACAGATCCCTTCAGGGACCCCTAAATATCGAATTTTCGGGTGTTTTGGGACTTAATTTGAGATATCGCCTTTACGCACTAAAATATCGATTTTTAGCATGTTTTGAGCCTATATTTTGAAAATATTCTAGCACTGAGTAGGCATGTACTGATCGCTTCTGGGACCCCAAAATATCGAATTTTCGGGTGTTTTGAGCCTGAATTTGAGATATAAACGAGTACAGAAGATGCATGCACATATCGACTTTTGGGCACCTAAAATATCGATTTTGAGCATGTTTTGAGCCTATATTTTGAAAACATTCTAGCACTGAGTAGGCATGTACAGATCGCTTCTGGGACCCCAAAATATCGAATTTTATGGTGTTTTGAGCCTGAATTTGAGATATAAACGAGTATAGAAGATGCTTACACATATTGACTTTGGACACCAAAAATATTGATTTTCAGCATGTTTTGGGCCTGAATTTTGAAAATACTATAACACGGAGTAGGCATGTACAGATCGCTTTTGGGACCCCAAAATATTGATTTTTCGGGTGTTTAGGGCCAGAATTTGAGATATAAACGGGTACAGAAGATGCATGCACATATCGACTTTTGGGCACCTAAAAGATCGATTTTCAGTATGTTTTGGGCCTGTATTTTGAAAATACTCTGACACTGAGTTGGCATGTACTGATCCCTTTTGGGACCCCTAAATATCGAATTTTCGGGTGTTTTGGGACTGAATTTGAGATATCGACTTTTTGGCACCTAAAATATAGATTATTAGCATGTTTTGAGCCTATATTTTGAAAATATTCTAGCACTGAGCAGGCATGTACAGATTGCTTCTGGGACCCCAAAATATTGAATTTTCGGGTGTTTTTAGCCTGAATTTGAGATATAAACGGGTACAGAAGATACATGCACATATTGACTTTGGGCATCTAAAATATCGATTTTCAGTATGTTTTTGGCCTGTATTTTGAAAATACACTAACACGTAGTAGGCAAGTACAGATCGCTTCTGGGACCCCAAAATATCGAATTTTCGGGTGTTCTGAGCCTGAATTTGAGATATAAACGGGTACTGAAGATGCATGCACATATCGACTTTTGGGCACCTAAAAGATCGATTTTGAGCATGTTTTGGGCCTGTATTTTGAAAATACTCTAACACGGAGTAGGCATTTACAGATGGCTTCTGGGACCCCTAAATATCGAATTTTTGGGTGTTTTGGGCCTGAATTTGAGATATCGCCTTTACGCACCTAAAATATCGATTTTTAGCATGTTTTGAGAATATATTTTGAAAATATTCTAGCACTGAGTAGGCATGTACAGATCGCTTCTGGGACCCCAAAATATCGAATTTTCGGGTGTTTTGAGCCTGAATTTGAGATATAAACGAGTACAAAAGATGCATGCACATATCGACTTTTGGGCACCTAAAATATCGATTTTGAGCATGTTTTGAGCCTATATTTTGAAAACATTCTAGCACTGAGTAGGCATGTACAGATTGCTTCTGGGACCCCAAAATATCGAATTTTCGGGTGTTTTGAGCCTGAATTTGAGATATAAACGAGTATAGAAGATGCATGCACATATCGACTTTTGGGCACCTAAAACATCGATTTTGAGCTTTTTTAGGGCCTGTATTTTGTAAATACTCTAACACGGAGTAGGCATGTACAGATCGCTTCTGGGACCCCTAAATATCAAATATTCGGGTGTTTTGGGCCTTAATTTGAGATATCGACTTTTTGGCACCTAAAATATCGATTTTGAGCATGTTTTGAGCCTATATTTTAAAAACATTCTAGCACTGAGTAGGCATGTACAGATCGCTTCTGGGACCCAAAAATCTCGAATTTTCGGGTGTTTTAGGGCCAGAATTTGAGATATAAACGGGTACAGAAGACTCATACTCATATTGACTTTTTGGCACCTAAAACATCGATTTTGAGCATATTTTGGGCCTGTATTTTGAAAATACTCTAACACGGAGTAGGCATGTACAGATAGCTTCTGGGACCCCTAAATGTCGAATTTTCGGGTGTTTTGGGCCTTAATTTGAGATATCGACTTTTTGGCACCTAAAATATCGATTTTTAGCATGTTTTTAGCCTATATTTTGAAAATATTCTAGCATTGAGTAGGCATGTACAGATTGCTTCTGGGACCCCAAAATATTGAATTTTCGGGTGTTTAGGGCCAGAATTTGAGATATAAACGGGTACAGAAGATGCATGCACATATCGACTTTTGGGCACGTAAAAGATCGATTTTCAGTATGTTTTTGGCCTGTATTTTGAAAATACTCTAACACGGAGTAGGCATGTACAGATCGCTTCTGGGACCCCAAAATATCGAATTTACGGGTGTTTTGGGACAGAATTTGAGATATCGACTTTTTGGCACCTAAAATATCGATTTTTAGCATGTTTTGAGCCTATATTTTGAAAATATTCTAGCACTTAGTAGGCATGTACAGATTGCTTCTGAAACCCCAAAATATTGAATTTTCGGGTGTTTTGAGCCTGAATTTGAGATATAAACGGGTACAGAAGATGCATGCACATATCGACTTTTGGCACCTAAAATATCGATTTTAAGCATGTTTTGAGCCTATATTTTGAAAACATTCTAGCACTGAGTAGGCATGTACAGATCGCTTCTGGGACCAAAAAATATCGAATTTTCGGGTGTTTAGGGCTAGAATTTGAGATATAAACGGGTACAGAAGATGCATGCGCATATCGACTTTTGGGCACCTAAAAGATCGATTTTCAGTATGTTTTTGGCCTGTATTTTGAAAATACTCTAACACGGAGTAGGCATGTACAGATCGCTTCTGGGACCCCTAAATATCGAATTTTCGGGTGTTTTGGGCCTTAATTTGAGATATCGCCTTTTCGCACATAAAATATCGATTTTTAGCATGTTTTGAGCCTATATTTTGAAAATATTTTAGCACTGAGTAGGCATGTACAGATCGCTTCTGGGACCTCAAAATATCGAATTTTAGGGTGTTTTGAGCCTGAATTTGAGATATAAACGAGTACAGAAGATGCATGCACATATCGAATTTTGGTCACCTCAAATATCGATTTTTGAGCATGTTTTGAGCCTATATTTTGAAAACATTCTAGCACTGAGTAGGCATGTACAGATCGCTTCTGGGACCCCAAAAAATCGAATTTTCGGGTGTTTTGAGCCTGAATTTGAGATATAAACGGGTACAGAAGATGCATGCACATATCGACTTTTGGGCACCTAAAAGATCGATTTTCAGAATGTTTTTGGCCTGTATTTTGAAAATACTCTTACACGGAATAGGCATGTACAGATCGCTTCTGGGACCCCAAAATATCGAATTTTCGAGTGTTTTGAGCCTGAATTTGAGATATCGCCTTTACGCACCTAAAATATCGATTTTTATCATGTTTTTAGCCTATATTTTGAAAATATTCTAGCACTGAGTAGGCATGTACAGATTGCTTCTGGGACCGCAAAATATCGAATTTTCGGGTGTTTTGAGCTTGAATTTGAGACATAAACTAGTACAGAAGATTCATGCACATATCGACTTTTGGGCACCTAAAATATCGATTTTGAGGATGTTTTGAGCCTATATTTTGAAAACATTCTAGCTCTGAGTAGGCATGTACAGATCGCTTCTGGGACCCAAAAATATCGAATTTTCGGGTGTTTAGCGCCAAAATTTGAGATCTCAACGGGTACAGAAGATGCATGCACATATCGACTTTTGGGCACCTAAAAGATCGAATTTCAGTATGTTTTTGGCCTGTATTTTGAAAATACTCTAACACGGAGTAGGCATGTACAGATCGCTTCTGGGACCCCAAAATATCAACTTTTCGGGTGTTTTGAGCCTGAATTAGAGATATAAACGGGTACAGAAGATACATGCACATATTGACTTTGGGCATCTAAAATATCGATTTTCAGCATGTTTTGGGCCTGTATTTTGAAAATACTCTAACACGGAGTAGGCATGTACAGATCGCTTCTGGGACCCCAAAATATCAACTTTTCGTGTGTTTTGAGCCTGAATTAGAGATGTAAACGGGTACTGAAGATGCATGCACATATTGACTTTTTGGCACCTAAAACATCGATTTTGAGCATGTTTTGGGCCTGTATTTTGAAAATACTCTAATACTTAGTAGCCATGTAAAGATCGCTTTTGGGACCCCAAAATATCGAATTTTCGGGTTTTTTGAGCCTGAATTTGAGATATCGCCTTTACGCACCTAAAATATCGATTTTTAGCATGTTTTGAGCCTATATTTTGAAAATATTCTAGCACTGAGTAGGCATGTACAGATCGCTTCTGGGACCCCTAAATATCGAATTTTCGGGTGTTTTGAGCTTGAATTTGAAATATAAACGAGTACAGAAGATGCATGCACATATCGACTTGTGGGCACATAAAATATCGATTTTGAGCATGTTTTGAGCCTATATTTTAAAAACATTCTAGCACTGAGTAGGCATGTACAGATAGCTTCTGGGACCCAAAAATCTCGAATTTTCGGGTGTTTAGGGCCAGAATTTGAGATATAAACGGGTACAGAAGATTCATGCTCATATTGACTTTGGGCACCTAAAAGATCGATTTTCAGTATGTTTTTGGCCTGTATTTTGAAAATATTCTAGCATTGAGTAGGCATGTACAGATTGCTTCTGGGACCTCAAAATATTGAATTTTCGGGTGTTTAGGGCCAGAATTTGAGATATAAACGGGTACAGAAGATGCATGCACATATCGACTTTTGGGCACGTAAAAGATCGATTTTCAGTATGTTTTTGGCCTGTATTTTGAAAATACTCTAACACGGAGTAGGCATGTACAGATCGCTTTTGGGACCCCAAAATATCGAATTTTCTGGTGTTTTGGGACTGAATTTGAGATATCGACTTTTTGGCACCTAAAAGATCGATTTTTAGCATGTTTTTTGCCTATATTTCGAAAATGTTCTAGCACTGAGTAGGCATGTACAGATTGCTTCTGGGACCCCAAAATATTGAATTTTCGGGTGTATTGAGCCTGAATTTGAGATATAAACGGGTACAGAAGATACATGCACATATTGACTTTGGGCATTTAAAATATCGATTTTCAGCATGTTTTGGTCCTGTATTTTGAAAATACTCTAACACGGAGTAGGCATGTACAGATCGCTTCTGGGACCCCAAAATATCGAATTTTCGGGTGTTTTGAGCCTGAATTTGAGATATAAACAGGTACTAAAGATGCATGCACATATCGACTTTTCGGCACCTAAAACATCGATTTTGAGCATGTTTTGGGCCTGTATTTTGTAAATACTCTAACACGGAGTAGGCATGTACAGATCGCCTCTGGGACCCCAAAATATTGAATTTTCGGGTGTATTGAGCCTGAATTTGAGATATAAACGGGTACAGAAGATACATGCACATATTGACTTTGGGCATCTAAAATATCGATTTTCATCATGTTTTGGTCCTGTATTTTGAAAATACTCTAACACGGAGTAGGCATGTACAGATCGCTTCTGGGACCCCAAAATATCGAATTTTCGGGTGTTTTGAGCCTGAATTTGAGATATAAACGGGTACTAAAGATGCATGCACATATCGACTTTTCGGCACCTAAAACATAGATTTTGAGCATGTTTTGGGCCTGTATTTTGTAAATACTCTAACACGGAGTAGGCATGTACAGATCGCCTCTGGGACCCCAAAATATCGAATTTTCGGTTGTTTTGTGCCTGAAATTGAGATATAAACGAGTATAGAAGATGCATACACATATTGACTTTGGGCACCAAAAATATCGATTTTTAGCATGCTTTGTGCCTGAATTTTGAAAATACTCTAACACGGAGTAGGCATGTACAGATCGCTTCTGGGACCCCAAAATATCGAATTTTCGGGTGTTTAGGGCCATAATTTAAGATATAAACGGGTACAGAAGATGCAAGCACATATCGACTTTTGGGTACCTAAAAGGTCGATTTTCAGTATGTTTTTGGCCTGTAATTTGAAAATACTCTAACACGGAGTAGGCATGTACAGATCCCTTCTGGGACCCCTAAATATCGAATTTTCGGGTGTTTTGGGCCTTAATTTGAGATATCGACTTTTTGGCACCTAAAATATCGATTTTTAGCATGTTTTGAGCCTATATTTTGATAACATTCTAGCACTGACTAGGCATGTACAGATCGCTTCTGGGACCCAAAAATCTCGAATTTTCTTGTGTTTAGGGCCAGAATTTGAGATATAAACGGTTACAGAAAATGCATGCACATATCGACTTTTGGACACCTAAAAGATCGATTTTCTGTATGTTTTTGGCCTGTATTTTGAAAATACTCTAACACGGAGTAGGCATGTACAGATCGCTTCTAGGACCCCTAAATATTGAATATTCGGGTGTTTTGGGCCTTAATTTGAGATATCGACTTTTTGGCACCTAAAATATCGATTTTTAGCATGTTTTTAGCCTATATTTTGAAAATTTTCTAGCACTGAATAGGCATGTACAGATTGCTTCTTGGACCCCAAAATATTGAATTTTCGGGTGTTTAGGGCCAGAATTTGAGATATAAACGGGTACAGAAGATGCATGCACATATCGACGTGTGGGCACCTAAAATATCGATTTTGAGCATGTTTTGAGCCTATATTTTGAAAATATTCTAGCACTGAGTAGGCATGTACAGATCGCTTCTGGGACCCAAAAATCTCGAATTTTCGGGTGTTTTGGGCCAGAATTTGAGATATAAACGGGTACAGAAGATTCATGCACATTTTGACTTTGGGCACCTAAAAGATTGATTTTCAGAATGTTTTTGGCCTGTATTTTGAAAATACTCTAACACGGAGTAGGCATGTACAGTTTGCTTCTGGGACCCCTAAATATAAAATTTTCGGGTGTTTTGGGCCTTAATTTGAGATATCGACTTTTTGGCACCAAAAATATCGATTTTTAGCATGTTTTTAGCCTAATTTTGAAAATATTCTAGCACTGAGTAGGCATGTACAGATTGCTTCTGGGACCCCAAAATATTGAATTTTCGGATGTTTTGAGCCTGAATTTGAGATATAAACGGGTACAGAAGATACATGCACATATTGACTTTGGGCTTCTAAAATATCGATTTTCAGCATGTTTTGGACATGTATTTTGAAAATACTCTAATACGGAGTAGGCATGTACAGATCGCTTCTGGGACCCCAAAATATCGATTTTTCGGGTGTTTTGAGACTGAATTTGAGATATAAACGTGTACAGAAGATGCATGCACATATCGACTTTTGGGCACCTAAAATATCGATTTTGAGCATTTTTTGAGCCTATATTTTGAAAACATTCTAGCACTGAGTAGGCATGTACAGATCGCATCTGGGCCAGACCCCAAAATATCGAATTTTCGGGTGTTTTGAGCCTGAATTTGAGATATAAACGAGTATAGAAGATGCATACACATATTGACTTTTGGGCACCAAAAATATCGATTTTCAGCATGTTTTGGGCCTGAATTTTGAAAATACTCTAACACGGAGTAGGCATGTACAGATCGCTTTTGGGACCCCAAAATATCGAATTTTCGGGTGTTTAGGGCCAGAATTTAAGATATAAACGGGTACAGAAGATGCAAGCACATACCGAGTTTTGGGCACCTAAAAGATCGATTTTCAGTATGTTTTTGGCCTGTATTTTAAAAATATTCTAACACGGAGTAGGCATGTACAGATCCCTTCTGGGACCCCTAAATATCGAATTTTCGGGTGTTTTGGGCCTTAATTTGAGATATCGACTTTTTGGCACCAAAAATATCGATTTTTAGAATGTTTTTAGCCTAATTTTGAAAATATTCTAGCACTGAGTAGGCATGTACAGATTGCTTCTGGGACCCCAAAATATTGAATTTTCGGGTGTTTTGAGCCTGAATTTGAGATATAAACAGGTACAGAAGATACATGCACATATTGACTTTGGGCTTCTAAAATATCGATTTTCAGCATGTTTTGGACATGTATTTTGAAAATACTCTAATACGGAGTAGGCATGTACAGATCGCTTCTGGGACCCCAAAATATCGATTTTTCGGGTGTTTTGAGACTGAATTTGAGATATAAACGTGTACAAAAGATGCATGCACATATCGACTTTTGGGCACCTAAAATATCGATTTTGAGCATGTTTTGAGCCTATATTTTGAAAACATTCTAGCACTGAGTAGGCATGTACAGATCGCTTCTGGGACCCCAAAATATCGAATTTTCGGGTGTTTTGAGCCTGAATTTGAGATATAAACGAGTATAGAAGATGCATACACATATTGACTTTGGGCACCAAAAATATCGATTTTCAGCATGTTTTGGGCCTGAATTTTGAAAATACTCTAACACGGAGTAGGCATGTACAGATCGCTTCTGGGACCCCAAAATATCGAATTTTCGGGTGTTTAGGGCCAGAATTTAAGATATAAACGGGTACAGAAGATGCAAGCACATATCGAGTTTTGGGAACCTAAAAGATCGATTTTCAGTATGTTTTTGGCCTGTATTTTGAAAATATTCTAACACGGAGTAGGCATGTACAGATCCCTTCTGGGACCCCTAAATATCGAATTTTCGGGTGTTTTGGGCCTTAATTTGAGATATCGAAGTTTTGGCACCTAAAATATCGATTTTTAGCATGTTTTTAGCCTATATTTTGAAAATATTCTAGCACTGAGTAGGCATGTACCAATTGCTTCTGGGACCCCAAAATATTGATATTTCGGGTGTTTTGAGCCTGAATTTGAGATATAAACGGGTACAGAAAATACATGCACATATTGACTTTGGGCATCTAAAATATCGATTTTCAGCATGTTTTGGGCATGTATTTTGAAAATACTCTAACACGGAGTAGGCATGTACAGATCGCTTCTGGGACCCCAAAATATCGAATTTTTGGGTGTTGTGAGCCTGAATTTGAGATATAAACGGGTTCTGAAGATGCATGCACATATCGACTTTTTGGCACCTAAACATCGATTTTGAGCATGTTTTTGGCCTGTATTTTGAAAATACTCTAACACGGAGTAGGCATGTACAGATCGCTTCTGGGACCCCTAAATATCGAATTTTCGGGTGTTTTGGGCCTTAATTTGAGATATCGACTTTTCTGGCACCTAAAATATCGATTTTGAGCATGTTTTGAGCCTATATTTTGAAAACATTCTAGCACTGAGTAGGCATGTACAGATCGCTTCTGGGACCCCAAAATGTCAAATTTTCGGGCGTTTTGAGTTTCAATTTGATTTATAAACGAGTATAGAAGATGTATACACATATTGATTTTGGGCACCAAAAATATCGATTTTCAGCATGTTTTGGGCCTTAATTTTGAAAATACTCTAACACGGAGTAGGCATGTACAGATCGCTTCTGGGACCCCAAAATATTGAATTTTCTGGTGTTTAGGGACTGAATTTGAGATATCGACTTTTTGGCACCTAAAATATCGATTTTGAGAATATTTATAGCCTATATTTTGAAAATATTCTAGCACTGAGTAGGCATGTACAGATTGCTTCTTACGACCCCAAAATATTGAATTTTCGGGTGTTTTGAGCCTGAATTTGAGATATAAACGGGTATTGAAGATGCATACACATATCGACTTTTTGGCACCTAAAACATCGATTTTGAGCATGTTTTTGGCCTGTATTTTGAAAATACTCTAACACGGAGTAGGCATGTACAGATCGCTTCTGGGACCCCTAAATATCGAATTTTCGGGTGTTTTGGGCCTGAATTTGAGATATCGCCTTTACGCACCTAAAATATCGATTTTAGCATGTTTTGAGCCTATATTTTGAAAATATTCTAGCAATGAGTAGGCATGTACAGATCGCTTCTGGGACCCCAAAATATCGAATTTTCGGGTGTTTTGAGCCTGAATTTGAGATATAAACGGGTACTGAAGATGCATGCACATATCGACTTTTTGGCACCTAAAACATCGATTTTCAGCATGTTTTTGGCCTGTATTTTGAAAATACTCTAACACGGTGTAGGCATGTACAGATCACTTCTGGGACCCCTAAATATCGAATTTTCGGGTGTTTTGGGCCTGAATTTGAGATATCGCCTTTCAACACCTAAAATATCGATTTTTAGCATGTTTTGAGCCTATATTTTGAAAATATTCTAGCACTGAGTAGGCATGTACAGATCGCTTCTAGGACCCCAAAATATCGATTTTTCGGGTGTTTTGAGACTGAATTTGAGATATAAACGTGTACAGAAGATGCATGCACATATCGACTTTTGGGCACCTAAAATATCGATTTTGAGCATGTTTTGAGCCTATATTTTGAAAACATTCTAGCACTGAGTAGGCATGTACAGATCGCTTCTGGGACCCCAAAATATCGAATTTTCGGGTGTTTTGAGCCTGAATTTGAGATATAAACGAGTATAGAAGATGCATACACATATTGACTTTGGGCACCAAAAATATCGATTTTCAGCATGTTTTGGGCCTTAATTTTGAAAATACTCTAACACGGAGTAGGCATGCACAGATCGCTTCTGGGACCCCAAAATATCGAATTTTCGGGTGTTTTGGGCCTGAATTTGAGATATCGCCTTTACGCACCTAAAATATCGATTTTTAGCATGTTTTGAGCCTATATTTTGAAAATATTCTAGCACTGAGTAGGCATGTACAGATCGCTTCTGGGACCCCAAAATATCGAATTTTCGGGTGTTTTAAGCCTGAATTTGAGATATAAACGGGTACTGAAGATGCATGCACATATCGACTTTTTGGCACCTAAAACATCGATTTTCAGCATGTTTTTGGCCTGTATTTTGAAAATACTCTAACACGGAGTAGGCATGTACAGATCGCTTCTGGGACCCCTAAATATCGAATTTTCGGGTGTTTTGGGCCTGAATTTGAGATATCGCCTTTCAACACCTAAAATATCGATTTTTAGCATGTTTTGAGCCTATATTTTGAAAATATTTTAGCACTGAGTAGGCATGTACAGATCGCTTCTGGGACCCCAAAATATCGATTTTTCGGGTGTTTTGAGACAGAATTTGAGATATAAACGTGTACAGAAGATGAATGCACATATCGACTTTTGGGCACCTAAAATATCGATTTTGAGCATGTTTTGAGCCTTTATTTTGAAAACATTCTAGCACTGAGTAGGCATGTACAGATCGCTTCTGGGACCCCAAAATATCGAATTTTCGGGTGTTTTGAGCCTGAATTTGAGATATAAACGGGTATTGAAGATGCATACACATATCGACTTTTGGGCACCTAAAACATCGATTTTGAGCATGTTTTGTGCCTGTATTTTAAAAATACTCTAACACGGAGTAGGCATGTACAGATCGCTTCTGGGACCCCATAATATCGAATTTTCGGGTGTTTTGGGCCTGAATTTGAGATATCGCCTTTACTCACCTAAAATATCGATTTTTAGCATGTTTTGAGCCTATATTTTTAAAATATTCTAGCACTGAGTAGGCATGTACAGATCGCTTCTGGGACCCCAAAATATCGAATTTTCGGGTGTTTTAAGCCTGAATTTGAGATATAAACGGGTACTGAAGATGCATGCACATATCGACTTTTTGGCACCTAAAACATCGATTTTCAGCATGTTTTTGGCCTGTATTTTGAAAATACTCTAACACGGAGTAGGCATGTACAGATCGCTTTTGCGACCCCTAAATATCGAATTTTCGGGTGTTTTGGGCCTAAATTTGAGATATCGCCTTTCAACACCTAAAATATCGATTTTTAGCATGTTTTGAGCCTATATTTTGAAAATATTCTAGCACTGAGTAGGCATGTACAGATCGCTTCTGGAACCCCAAAATATCGATTTTTCGGGTGTTTTGAGACAGAATTTGAGATATAAACGTGTACAGAAGATGCATGCACATATCGACTTTTGGGCACCTAAAATATCGATTTTGAGCATGTTTTGAGCCTTTATTTTGAAAACATTCTAGCACTGAGTAGGCATGTACAGATCGCTTCTGGGACCCCAAAATATCGAATTTTCGGGTGTTTTGAGCCTGAATTTGAGATATAAACGAGTATAGAAGATGCATACACATATTGACTTTGGGCACCAAAAATGTCGATTTTCAGTATGTTTTTGGCCTGTATTTTGAAAATACTCTAACACGGAGTAGGCATGTACAGATCCCTTCTGGGACCCCTAAATATCGAATTTTTCGGGTGTTTTGGGCATTAATTTGAGATATCGACTTTTTGGCACCTAAAATATCGATTTTTAGCATGTTTTTAGCCTATATTTTGAAAATATTCTAGCACTGAGTAGGCATGTACAGATTGCTTCTGGGACCCCAAAATATTGAATTTTCGGGTGTTTTGAGCCTGAATTTGAGATATAAACGGGTACAGAAGATATATGCACATATTGACTTTGGGCATCTAAAATATCGATTTTCAGCATGTTTTGGGCATGTATTTTGAAAATACTCTAACACGGTAGTAGGCATGTACAGATCGCTTCTGGGACCCCAAAATATCGAATTTTCGGGTGTTTTGAGCCTGAATTTGAGATATCGCCTTTACGCACCTAAAATATCGAGTTTTAGCATGTTTTTAGCATATATTTTGAAAATATTCTAGCACTGAGTAGGCATGTACAGATCGCTTCTGGGACCCCAAAATATCGAATTTTCGGGTGTTTTGAGCTTGAATTTGAGATATAAACTAGTACAGAAGATTCATGCACATATCGACTTTTGGGCACCTAAAATATCGATTTTGAGCATGTTTTGAGCCTATATTTTGAAAACATTCTAGCTTTGAGTAGGCATGTACAGATCGTTTCTGGGACCCAAAAATATCGAATTTTCGGGTGTTTAGGGACAGAATTTGAGATACAAACGGGTACAGAAGATTCATGCATATATCGACTTTTGGGCACCTAAAAGATCGATTTTCAGTATGTTTTTGGCCTGTATTTTGAAAATACTCTAACACGGAGTAGGCATGTACAGATCGCCTGTGGGACCCCTAAATATCGAATTTTCGGGTGTTTTGGGCCTTAATTTGAGATATCGACTTTTTGGCACCTAAAATATCGATTTTTATCATGTTTTTAGCCTATATTTTGAAAATATTCTAGCACTGAGTAGGCATGTACAGATTGCTTCTGGGACCCCAAAATATTGAATTTTCGAGTGTTTTGAGCCAGAATTTGAGATATAAACGGGTACAGAAGATGCATGCACATATCGACTTTTGGGCACCTAAAATATCGATTTTAAGCATGTTTTGTGCCTATATTTTGAAAATATTCTAGCACTGAGTAGGCATGTACAGATCGCTTCTGGGACCCAAAAATATCGAATTTTCGGGTGTTTAGGACTAGAATTTGAGATATAAACGGGTACAGAAGATGCATGCACATATCGACTTTTGGGCACCTAAAAGATCGATTTTCAGTATGTTTTTGGCCTGTATTTTGAAAATACTCTAACACGGAGTAGACATGTACAGCTCGCTTCTGCGACCCCTAAATATCGAATTTTCGGGTGTTTTGGGCCTGAATTTGAGATATCGCCTTTTCGCACCTAAAATATTGATTTTTAGCATGTTTTGAGCCTATATTTTGAAAATATTCTAGCACTGAGTAGGCATGTACAGATCGCTTCTGGGACCCCAAAATATCGAATTTTCGGGTGTTTTGAGCCTGAATTTGAGATATAAACGAGTACAGAAGATGCATGCACATATCGACTTTTGGGCTCCTAAAATATCGATTTTGAGCATGTTTTGAGCCTATATTTTGAAAAAATTCTAGCACTGAGTAGGCATGTACAGATCGTTTCTGGAAATCCAAAATATCGAATTTTCGGGTGTTTTGAGCCTGAATTTGAGATATAAACGAGTATAGAAGATGTATACAAATATTGACTTTGGGCACCAAAAATATCGATTTTCAGCATGTATTGGGCCTGAATTTTGAAAATACTCTAACACGGAGTAGGCATGTACAGATCGCTTCTGGGACCCCAAAATATCGAATTTTCGGGTGTTTAGGGCCAGAATTTAAGATATAAACGGGTACAGAAGATGCATGCACATATCGACTTTTGGGCACCTAAAAGATCGATTTTCAGTATGTTTTTGGCCTGTATTTTGAAAATACTCTAACACGGAGTAGGCATGTACAGATCGCTTCTGGGACCCCAAAATATCGAAGTTTCGGGTGTTTTGGGACTGAATTTGAGATATCGACTTTTTGGCACTTAAAATATCGATTTTTAGCATGTTTTTAGACTATATTTTTAAAATATTCTAGCACTGAGTAGGCATGTACAGATCGCTTCTTGGATCCCAAAATATCGAATTTTCGAGTGTTTTGAGCTTGAATTTGAGATATAAACGGGTATAGAAGACTCATTGACATATCGACTTTTGGGCACCTAAAATATCGATTTTAAGCATGTTTTGAGCCTATATTTTGATAACATTCTAGCACTGAGTAGGCATGTACAGATCGCTTCTGGGACCCAAAAATCTCGAATTTTCTTGTGTTTAGGGCCAGAATTTGAGATATAAACGGTTACAGAAAATGCATGCACATATCGACTTTTGGACACCTAAAAGATCGATTTTCTGTATGTTTTTGGCCTGTATTTTGAAAATACTCTAACACGGAGTAGGCATGTACAGATCGCTTCTAGGACCCCTAAATATTGAATATTCGGGTGTTTTGGGCCTTAATTTGAGATATCGACTTTTTGGCACCTAAAATATCGATTTTTAGCATGTTTTTAGCCTATATTTTGAAAATTTTCTAGCACTGAATAGGCATGTACAGATTGCTTCTTCGACCCCAAAATATTGAATTTTCGGGTGTTTAGGGCCAGAATTTGAGATATAAACGGGTACAGAAGATGCATGCACATATCGACGTGTGGGCACCTAAAATATCGATTTTGAGCATGTTTTGAGCCTATATTTTGAAAATATTCTAGCACTGAGTAGGCATGTACAGATCGCTTCTGGGACCCAAAAATCTCGAATTTTCGGGTGTTTTGGGCCAGAATTTGAGATATAAACGGGTACAGAAGATTCATGCACATTTTGACTTTGGGCACCTAAATGATCGATTTTCAGTATGTTTTTGGCCTGTATTTTGAAAATACTCTAACACGGAGTAGGCATGTACAGTTTGCTTCTGGGACCCCTAAATATAAAATTTTCGGGTGTTTTGGGCCTTAATTTGAGATATCGACTTTTTGGCAACAAAAATATCGATTTTTAGAATGTTTTTAGCCTAATTTTGAAAATATTCTAGCACTGAGTAGGCATGTACAGATTGCTTCTGGGACCCCAAAATATTGAATTTTCGGGTGTTTTGAGCCTGAATTTGAGATATAAACGGGTACAGAAGATACATGCACATATTGACTTTGGGCTTCTAAAATATCGATTTTCAGCATGTTTTGGACATGTATTTTGAAAATACTCTAATACGGAGTAGGCATGTACAGATCGCTTCTGGGACCCCAAAATATCGATTTTTCGGGTGTTTTGAGACTGAATTTGAGATATAAACGTGTACAGAAGATGCATGCACATATCGACTTTAGGGCACCTAAAATATCGATTTTGAGCATGTTTTGAGCCTATATTTTGAAAACATTCTAGCACTGAGTAGGCATGTACAGATCGCTTCTGGGACCCCAAAATATCGAATTTTCGGGTGTTTTGAGCCTGAATTTGAGATATAAACGAGTATAGAAGATGCATACACATATTGACTATGGGCACCAAAAATATCGATTTTCAGCATGTTTTGGGCCTGAATTTTGAAAATACTCTAACACGGAGTAGGCATGTACAGATCGCTTCTGGGACCCCAAAATATCGAATTTTCGGGTGTTTAGGGCCAGAATTTAAGATATAAACGGGTACAGAAGATGCAAGCACATATCGAGTTTTGGGCACCTAAAAGATCGATTTTCAGTATGTTTTTGGCCTGTATTTTGAAAATATTCTAACACGGAGTAGGCATGTACAGATCCCTTCTGGGACCCCTAAATATCGAATTTTCGGGTGTTTTGGGCCTTAATTTGAGATATCGACTTTTTGGCACCTAAAATATCGATTTTTAGCATGTTTTTAGCCTATATTTTGAAAATATTCTAGCACTGAGTAGGCATGTACCGATTGCTTCTGGGACCCCAAAATATTGAATTTTCGGGTGTTTTGAGCCTGAATTTGAGATATAAACGGGTACAGAAAATACATGCACATATTGACTTTGGGCATCTAAAATATCGATTTTCAGCATGTTTTGGGCATGTATTTTGAAAATACTCTAACACGGAGTAGGCATGTACAGATCGCTTCTGGGACCCCAAAATATCGAATTTTTGGGTGTTGTGAGCCTGAATTTGAGATATAAACGGGTTCTGAAGATGCATGCACATATCGACTTTTTGGCACCTAAAACATCGATTTTGAGCATGTTTTTGGCCTGTATTTTGAAAATACTCTAACACGGAGTAGGCATGTACAGATCGCTTCTGGGACCCCTAAATATCGAATTTTCGGGTGTTTTGGGACTGAATTTGAGATATCGCCTTTCAACACCAAAAATATCGATTTTCAGCATGTTTTGGGCCTTAATTTTGAAAATACTCTAACACGGAGTAGGCATGTACAAATCGCTTCTGGGACCCCAAAATATTGAATTTTCTGGTGTTTAGGGACTGAATTTGAGATATCGACTTTTTGGCACCTAAAATATCTATTTTGAGAATGTTTTTAGCCTATATTTTGAAAATATTCTAGCACTGAGTAGGCATGTACAGATTGCTTCTTACGACCCCAAAATATTGAATTTTCGGGTGTTTTGAGCCTGAATTTGAGATATAAACGGGTATTGAAGATGCATACACATATCGACTTTTGGGCACCTAAAACATCGATTTTGAGCATGTTTTGTGCCTGTATTTTAAAAATACTCTAACACGGAGTAGGCATGTACAGATCGCTTCTGGGACCCCATAATATCGAATTTTCGGGTGTTTTGGGCCTGAATTTGAGATATCGCCTTTACGCACCTAAAATATCGATTTTAGCATGTTTTGAGCCTATATTTTGAAAATATTCTAGCAATGAGTAGGCATGTACAGATCGCTTCTGGGACCCCAAAATATTGAATTTTCGGGTGTTTTGAGCCTGAATTTGAGATATAAACGGGTACTGAAGATGCATGCACATATCGACTTTTTGGCACCTAAAACATCGATTTTCAGCATGTTTTTGGCCTGTATTTTGAAAATACTCTAACACGGAGTAGGCATGTACAGATCACTTCTGGGACCCCTAAATATCGAATTTTCGGGTGTTTTGGGCCTGAATTTGAGATATCGCCTTTCAACACCTAAAATATCGATTTTAGCATGTTTTGAGCCTATAATTTGAAAATATTCTAGCACTGAGTAGGCATGTACAGATCGCTTCTGGGACCCCAAAATATCGATTTTTCGGGTGTTTTGAGACTGAATTTGAGATATAAACGTGTACAGAAGATGCATGCACATATCGACTTTTGGGCACCTAAAATATCGATTTTGAGCATGTTTTGTGCCTATATTTTGAAAACATTCTAGCACTGAGTAGGCATGTACAGATCGCTTCTGGGACCCCAAAATATCGAATTTTCGGGTGTTTTGAGCCTGAATTTGAGATATAAACGAGTATAGAAGATGCATACACATATTGACTTTGGGCACCAAAAATATCGATTTTCAGCATGTTTTGGGCCTTAATTTTGAAAATACTCTAACACGGAGTAGGCATGCACAGATCGCTTCTGGGACCCCAAAATATCGAATTTTCGGGTGTTTAGGGACTGAATTTGAGATATCGACTTTTTGGCACCTAAAATATCGATTTTGAGCATGTTTTGAGCCTATATTTTGAAAAACATTCTAGCACTGATTAGGCATGTACAGATCGCTTCTGGAACCCCAAAATATCGAATTTTCGGGTGTTTTGAGCCTGAATTTGAGATATAAACGGGTATTGAAGATGCATACACATATCGACTTTTGGGCACCTAAAACATCGATTTTGAGCATGTTTTGTGCCTGTATTTTAAAAATACTCTAACACGGAGTAGGCATGTACAGATCGCTTCTGGGACCCCATAATATCGAATTTTCGGGTGTTTTGGGCCTGAATTTGAGATATCGCCTTTACGCACCTAAAATATCGATTTTTAGCATGTTTTGAGCCTATATTTTGAAAATATTCTAGCACTGAGTAGGCATGTACAGATCGCTTCTGGGACCCCAAAATATCGAATTTTCGGGTGTTTTAAGCCTGAATTTGAGATATAAACGGGTACTGAAGATGCATGCACATATCGACTTTTTGGCACATAAAACATCGATTTTCAGCATGTTTTTGGCCTGTATTTTGAAAATACTCTAACACGGAGTAGGCATGTACAGATCGCTTCTGGGACCCCTAAATATCGAATTTTCGGGTGTTTTGGGCCTGAATTTGAGATATCGCCTTTCAACACCTAAAATATCGATTTTTAGCATGTTTTGAGCCTATATTTTGAAAATATTTTAGCACTGAGTAGGCATGTACAGATCGCTTCTGGGACCCCAAAATATCGATTTTTCGGGTGTTTTGAGACAGAATTTGAGATATAAACGTGTACAGAAGATGCATGCACATATCGACTTTTGGGCACCTAAAATCTCGATTTTGAGCATGTTTTGAGCCTTTATTTTGAAAACATTCTAGCACTGAGTAGGCATGTACAGATCGCTTCTGGGACCCCAAAATATCGAATTTTCGGGTGTTTTGAGCCTGAATTTGAGATATAAACGGGTATTGAAGATGCATACACATATCGACTTTTGGGCACCTAAAACATCGATTTTGAGCATGTTTTGTGCCTGTATTTTAAAAATACTCTAACACGGAGTAGGCATGTACAGATCGCTTCTGGGACCCCATAATATCGAATTTTCGGGTGTTTTGGGCCTGAATTTGAGATATCGCCTTTACTCACCTAAAATATCGATTTTTAGCATGTTTTGAGCCTATATTTTGAAAATATTCTAGCACTGAGTAGGCATGTACAGATCGCTTCTGGGACCCCAAAATATCGAATTTTAGGGTGTTTTAAGCCTGAATTTGAGATATAAACGGGTACTGAAGATGCATGCACATATCGACTTTTTGGCACCTAAAACATCGATTTTCAGCATGTTTTTGGCCTGTATTTTGAAAATACTCTAACACGTAGTAGGCATGTACAGATCGCTTTTGGGACCCCTAAATATCGAATTTTAGGGTGTTTTGGGCCTAAATTTGAGATATCGCCTTTCAACACCTAAAATATCGATTTTTAGCATGTTTTGAGCCTATATTTTGAAAATATTCTAGCACTGAGTAGGCATGTACAGATCGCTTCTGGAACCCCAAAATATCGATTTTTCGGGTGTTTTGATACAGAATTTGAGATATAAACGTGTACAGAAGATGCATGCACATATCGACTTTTGGGCACCTAAAATATCGATTTTGAGCATGTTTTGAGCCTTTATTTTGAAAACATTCTAGCACTGAGTAGGCATGTACAGATCGCTTCTGGGACCCCAAAATATCGAATTTTCGGGTGTTTTGAGCCTGAATTTGAGATATAAACGAGTATAGAAGATGCATACACATATTGACTTTGGGCACCAAAAATGTCGATTTTAAGCATGTTTTGGGCCTTAATTTTGAAAATACTCTAACACGGAGTAGGCATGTACAGATCGCTTCTGGGACCCCAAAATATCAAATTTTCGGGTGTTTAGGGACTGAATTTGAGATATCGACTTTTTGGCAACTAAAATATCGATTTTGAGCATGTTTTGAGCCTATATTTTGAAAACATTCTAGCACTGATTAGGCATGTACAGATCGCTTCTGGAACCCCAAAATATTGAATTTTCGGGTGTTTTGAGCCTGAATTTGAGATATAAACGAGTATAAGAGATGCATACACATATTGACTTTGGGCACCAAAAATATCGATTTTCAGCATGTTTTGGGACTGAATTTTGAAAATACTCTAACACGGAGTAAGCATGTACAGATCGCTTCTGGGACCCCAAAATATCGAATTTTCGGGTGTTTTGGGCCTTAATATGAGATATCGACTTTTTGGCACCTAAAATATAGATTTTTAGCATGTTTTTAGCCTATATTTTGAAAATATTCTAGCACTGAGTAGGCATGTACAGATTGCTTCTGGGACCCCTAAATATCGAATTTTCGGGTGTTTAGGGCCAGAATTTGAGATATAAACGGGTACAGAAGATGCATGCACATATCGACTTTGGGGCACCGAAAAGATTGATTTTCAGTATGTTTTTGGCCTGTATTTTGAAAATACTCTAACACGGAGTAGGCATGTACAGATCGCTTCTGGGACCCCTAAATATCGAATTTTCGGGTGTTTTGGGACTGAATTTGAGATATCGACTTTTTGGCACCTAAAAGATCGATTTTTAGCATGTTTTGAGCCTATATTTTGAAAATATTCTAGCACTGAGTAGGCATGTACAGATTGCTTCTGGGACCCCAAAATATTGAATTTTCGGGTGTTTTGAGCCTGAATTTGAGATATAAACGGGTACTGAAGATGCATGCACATATCGACTTTTGGGCACCTAAAACATCGATTTTGAGCATGTTTTGGAGCTGTATTTTAAAAATACTCTAACACGGAGTAGGCATGTACAGATCGCTTCTGGGACCCCATAATATCGAATTTTCGGGTGTTTTGGGCCTGAATTTGAGATATCGCCTTTACGCACCTAAAATATCGATTTTTAGCATGTTTTGAGCCTATATTTTGAAAATATTCTAGCACTGAGTAGGCATGTACAGATTGCTTCTGGGACCCCAAAATATCGAATTTTCGGGTTTTTTGAGCCTGAATTTGAGATATAAACGAGTACAGAAGATGCATGCACATATCGACCTATGGGCACCTAAAATATCGATTTTGAGCAAGTTTTGAGCCTGTATTTTGAAAACATTCTAGCACTGAGTAGGCATGTACAGATCGCTTCTGGGACCCCAAAATAACGAATTTTCGGGTGTTTAGGGCCAGAATTTGAGATATAAACGGGTACAGAAGATGCATGCACCTATCGAGTTTTGGGCACCTAAAACATCGATTTTGAGCATGTTTTGGAGCTGTATTTTAAAAATACTCTAACACGGAGTAGGCATGTACAGATCGCTTCTGGGACCCCAAAATATCAAATTTTCGGGTGTTTAGGGACTGAATTTGAGATATCGACTTTTTGGCAACTAAAATATCGATTTTGAGCATGTTTTGAGCCTATATTTTGAAAACATTCTAGCACTGATTAGGCATGTACAGATCGCTTCTGGAACCCCAAAATATTGAATTTTCGGGTGTTTTGAGCCTGAATTTGAGATATAAACGAGTATAAGAGATGAATACACATATTGACTTTGGGCACCAAAAATATCGATTTTCAGCATGTTTTGGGACTGAATTTTGAAAATACTCTAACACGGAGTAGGCATGTACAGATCGCTTCTGGGACCCCAAAATATCGAATTTTCGGGTGTTTTGGGCCTTAATATGAGATATCGACTTTTTGGCACGTAAAATATCGATTTTTAGCATGTTTTTAGCCTATATTTTGAAAATATTCTAGCACTGAGTAGGCATGTACAGATTGCTTCTGGGACCCCTAAATATCGAATTTTCGGGTGTTTAGGGCCAGAATTTGAGATATAAACGGGTACAGAAGATGCATGCACATATCGACTTTAGGGCACCTAAAAGATTGATTTTCAGTATGTTTTTGGCCTGTATTTTGAAAATACTCTAACACGGAGTAGGCATGTACAGATCGCTTCTGGGACCCCTAAATATCGAATTTTCGGGTGTTTTGGGACTGAATTTGAGATATCGACTTTTTGGCACCTAAAAGATCGATTTTTAGCATGTTTTGAGCCTATATTTTGAAAATATTCTAGCACTGAGTAGGCATGTACAGATTGCTTCTGGGACCCCAAAATATTGAATTTTCGGGTGTTTTGAGCCTGAATTTGAGATATAAACGGGTACTGAAGATGCATGCACATATCGACTTTTGGGCACCTAAAACATCGATTTTGAGCATGTTTTGGAGCTGTATTTTAAAAATACTCTAACACGGAGTAGGCATGTACAGATCGCTTCTAGGACCCCATAATATCGAATTTTCGGGTGTTTTGGGCCTGAATTTGAGATATCGCCTTTACGCACCTAAAATATCGATTTTTAGCATGTTTTGAGCCTATATTTTGAAAATATTCTAGCACTGAGTAGGCATGTACAGATTGCTTCTGGGACCCCAAAATATCGAATTTTCGGGTTTTTTGAGCCTGAATTTGAGATATAAACGAGTACAGAAGATGCATGCACATATCGACCTATGGGCACCTAAAATATCGATTTTGAGCAAGTTTTGAGCCTGTATTTTGAAAACATTCTAGCACTGAGTAGGCATGTACAGATCGCTTCTGGGACCCCAAAATATCGAATTTTCGGGTGTTTAGGGCCAGAATTTGAGATATAAACGGGTACAGAAGATGCATGCACCTATCGACTTTTGGGCACCTAAAAGATCGATTTTCAGTATGTTTTTGGCCTGTATTTTGAAAAAACTCTAACACGGAGTAGGCATGTACAGATCGCTTCTGGTACCCCAAAATATCGAATTTTCGGGTGTTTTGGGCCTGAATTTGAGATATCTCTTTTACGCACCTAAAATATCGATTTTTAGCATGTTTTGAGCCTATATTTTGAAAATATTCTAGCACTTAGTAGGCATGTACAGATCGCTTCTGGGACCCCTAAATATCGAATTTTCGGGTGTTTTGAGCTTGAATTTGAGATATAAACGAGTACAGAAGATGCATGCACATATCGACTTGTGGGCACCTAAAATATAGATTTTGAGCATGTTTTGAGCCTATATTTTGAAAACATTCTAGCACTGAGTAGGCATGTACAGATCGCTTCTGGGACCCAAAAATCTCGAATATTCGGGTGTTTTGGGCCTTAATTTGAGATATCGACTTTTTGGCACCTAAAATCTCGATTTTAGCATGTTTTTAGCCTATATTTTGAAAATATTTTAGCACTGAGTAGGCATGTACAGATTGCTTCTGGGACCCAAAAATATTGAATTTTCGGGTGTTTAGGACCAGAATTTGAGATATAAACGGGTACAGAAGATGCATGCACATATCGACTTTTGGGCACCTAAAAGATCGATTTTCAGTATGTTTTTGGCCTGTAATTTGAAAATACTCTAACACGGAGTAGGCATGTACAGATCGCTTCTGGGACCCCATAATATCGAATTTTCGGGTGTTTTGGGCCTGAAATTGAGATATCGCCTTTACGCACCTAAAATATCGATTTTTAGCATGTTTTGAGCCTATATTTTGAAAATATTCTAGCACTGAGTAGGCAGGTACAGATTGCTTCTGGGACCCCAAAATATCGAATTTTCGGGTGTTTTGAGCCTGAATTTGAGATATAAACGAGTACAGAAGATGCATGCACATATCGACTTTTGGGCACCTAAAATATCGATTTTGAGCATGTTTTGAGCCTATATTTTGAAAACATTCTAGCACTGAGTAGGCATGTACAGATCGCTTCTGGGACCCCAAAATATCGAATTTTCGGGTGTTTAGGGCCAGAATTTGAGATATAAACGGGTACAGAAGATTCATGCACATATTGACTTTGGGCACCTAAAACATCGATTTTGAGCATGTTTTAGGCCTGTATTTTGAAAATACTCTAACACGGAGTAGGCATGTACAGATCGCTTCTGAGACCCCAAAATATCGAATTTTCGGGTGTTTTGGGCCTGAATTTGAGATATCTCCTTTACGCACCTAAAATATCGATTTTTAGCATGTTTTGAGCCTATATTTTGAAAATATTCTAGCACTTAGTAGGCATTTACAGATCGCTTCTGGGACCCCTAAATATCGAATTTTCGGGTGTTTTGAGCTTGAATTTGAGATATAAACGAGTACAGAAGATGCATGCACATATCGACTTGTGGGCACCTAAAATATAGATTTTTGGCATGTTTTGAGCCTATATTTTGAAAACATTCTAGCACTGAGTAGGCATGTACAGATCGCTTCTGGGACCCAAAAATCTCGAATTTTCGGGTGTTTAGGGCCAGAATTTGAGATATAAACGGGTACAGAAGATTTATGCACATATTGACTTTGGGCTCCTAAAAGATCGATTTTCAATATGTTTTTGGCCTGTATTTTGAAAATACTCTAACACGGAGTAGGCATGTACAGATCGCTTCTGGGACCCCTAAATATCGAATTTTCGGGTGTTTTGGGCCTTAATTTGAGATATCGACTTTTTGGCACCAAAAATATCGATTTTTAGCATGTATTTAGCCTAATTTTGAAAATATTCTAGCACTGAGTAGGTATGTACAGATTGCTTCTGGGACCCCAAAATATTGAATTTTCGGGTGTTTTGAGCCTGAATTTGAGATATAAACGGGTACAGAAGATACATGCACATATTGACTTTGGGCTTCTAAAATATCGATTTTCAGCATGTTTTGGGCATGTATTTTGAAAGTACTCTAACACGGAGTAGGCATGTTGAGATCGCTTCTGGGACCCCTAAATATCGAATTTTCGGGTGTTTTGGGCCTGAATTTGAGATATCGCCTTTCCGCACCTAAAATATCTATTTTGAGCATGTTTTGAGCCTATATTTTGAAAATATTCTAGCACTGAGTATGCATGTACAGATCGCTTCTGGGACCCCTAAATATTGAATTTTCGGGTGTTTTGGGCCTTAATTTGGGATATCGACGTTTTGGCACCTAAAATATCGATTTTTAGCATATTTTTAGCCTATATTTTGAAAATATTCTAGCACTGAGTAGGCAAGTATAGATTGCTTCTACGACCCCAAAATATTGAATTTTCGGGTGTTTTGAGCCTGAATTTGAGATATAAACGGGTACAGAAGATGCATGCACATATCGACTATTGGGCACCTAAAATATCGATTTTGAGCATGTTTTGAGCCTATATTTTGAAAACATTCTAGCACTGATTAGGCATGTACAGATTGCTTCTGGGACCCCAAAATATTGAATTTTCGGGTGTTTTGAGCCTGAATTTGAGATATAAACGAGTATAAAAGATGCATACACATATTGACTTTGGGCACCAAAAATATCGATTTTCATCATGTTTTGGGACTGAATTTTGAAAATACTCTAACACGGAGTAGGCATGTACAGATCGCTTCTGGGACCCCAAAATATCGAATTTTCGGGTGTTAAGGGCCAGAATTTGAGATATAAACGGGTAAAGAAGATTCATGCACATATTGACTTTGGGCACCTAAAACATCGATTTTGAGCATGTTTTGGGCCTGTATTTTGAAAATACTCTAACACGGAGTAGGCATGTACAGATCGCTTCTGGGACCCCAAAATATCGAATTTTCGGGTGTTTTGGGCATGAATTTGAGATATCGCCTTTAAGCACCTAAAATATCGATTTTTTGCATGTTTTGAGCCTATATTTTGAAAAATATTCTAGCACTGAGTAGGCATGTACAAATCGCTTCTGGGACCCCTAAATATCGAATTTTCGGGTGTTTTGAGCTTGTTTTTGAGATATAAACGAGTACAGAAGATGCATGCACATATCGACTTTTGGGCACCTAAAATATCGATTTTGAGCATGTTTTGAGCCTATATTTTGAAAACATTCTAGCACTGAGTAGGCATGTACAGATCGCTTCTGGGGCCCCTAAATATCGAATTTTCGGGTGTTTTGGGCCTTAATTTGAGATATCGACTTTTTGGCACCAAAAATATCGATTTTTATCATGTATTTATCTTAATTTTGAAAATATTCTAGCACAGAGTAGGCATGTACAGATTGCTTCTGGGACCCCAAAATATTGAATTTTCGGGTGTTTTGAGCCTGAATTTGAGTTATAAACGGGTACAGAAGATGCATGCACATATCGACTTTTGGGCACCAAAAAGATCGATTTTCAGTATGTTTTTGGCCTGTATTTTGAAAATACTCTAACACGGAATAGGCATGTACACATCGCTTCTGGGACCCCTAAATATCGAATTTTCGGGTGTTTTGGGACTGAATTTGAGATACCGACTTTTTGGACCTAAAATATCGATTTTTAGCATGTTTTTAGCCTATATTTTGAAAACATTCTAGCACTGGGACCCAAAAATATTGAATTTTCGGGTGTTTTGAGCCAGAATTTGAGATATAAACGGGTACTGAAGATGCATGCACATATCCACTTTTGGGCACCTAAAACATCGATTTTGAGCATGTTTTTCGCCTGTATTTTGTAAATACTCTAACACGGAGTAGGCATGTACAGATCGCTTCTGGGACCCCATAATATCGAATTTTCGGGTGTTGTGGGCCTGAATTTGAGATATCGCCTTTACGCTCCTAAAATATCGATTTTTAGCATGTTTTGAGCCTATATTTTGAAAATATTCTAGCACTGAGTAGGCATGTACAGATTGCTTCTGGGACCCAAAAATATCGAATTTTCGGGTGTTTAGGGCTAGAATTTGAGATATAAACGGGTACAGAAGATTCATGCACATATTGACTTTGGGCACCTAAAAGATCGATTTTCAATATGTTTTTGGCCTGTATTTTGAAAATACTCTAACACGGAGTAGGCATGTACAGATCGCTTCTGGGACCCCTAAATATCGAATTTTCGGGTGTTTTGGGCCTTAATTTGAGATATCACCTTTCCGCACCTAAAATATCTATTTTTAGCATGTTTTGAGCCTATATTTTGAAAATATTCTAGCACTGAGTATGCATGTACAGATCGCTTCTGGGACCCCTAAATATCGAATTTTCGGGTGTTTTGGGCCTTAATTTGGGATATCGACGTTTTGGCACCTAAAATATCGATTTTTAGCATGTTTTTAGCCTATATTTTGAAAATATTCTAGCACTGAGTAGGCAAGTACAGATTGCTTCTGGGACCCCAAAATATTGAATTTTCGGGTGTTTTGAGCCTGAATATGAGATATAAATGGGTACAGAAGATGCATGCACATATCGACTTTTGGGCACCTAAAACATCGATTTTGAGCATGTTTTTCGCCTGTATTTTGTAAATACTCTAACACGGAGTAGGCATGTACAGATCGCTTCTGGGACCCCAAAATATCGAATTTTCGGGTGTTTTGAGCCTGAATTTGAGATATAAACGAGTATAAAAGATGCATACACATATTGACTTTGGGCACCAAAAATATCGATTTTCAGCATGTTTTGGGACTGAATTTTGAAAATACTCTAACACGGAGTAGGCATGTACAGATCGCTTCTGGGACCCCAAAATATCGAATTTTCGGGTGTTAAGGGCCAGAATTTGAGATATAAACGGGTAAAGAAGATTCATGCACATATTGACTTTGGGCACCTAAAACATCGATTTTGAGCATGTTTTGGGCCTGTATTTTGAAAATACTCTAACACGGAGTAGGCATGTACAGATCGCTTCTGGGACCCCAAAATATCGAATTTTCGGGTGTTTTGGGCATGAATTTGAGATATCGCCTTTAAGCACCTAAAATATCGATTTTTGGCATGTTTTGAGCCTATATTTTGAAAAATATTCTAGCACTGAGTAGGCATGTACAAATCGCTTCTGGGACCCCTAAATATCGAATTTTCGGGTGTTTTGAGCTTGTTTTTGAGATATAAACGAGTAAAGAAGATGCATGCACATATCGACTTTTGGGCACCTAAAATATCGATTTTGAGCATGTTTTGAGCCTATATTTTGAAAACATTCTAGCACTGAGTAGGCATGTACAGATCGCTTCTGGGGCCCCTAAATATCGAATTTTCGGGTGTTTTGGGCCTTAATTTGAGATATCGACTTTTTGGCACCAAAAATATCGATTTTTATCATGTATTTATCTTAATTTTGAAAATATTCTAGCACAGAGTAGGCATGTACAGATTGCTTCTGGGACCCCAAAATATTGAATTTTCGGGTGTTTTGAGCCTGAATTTGAGTTATAAACGGGTACAGAAGATGCATGCACATATCGACTTTTGGGCACCAAAAAGATCGATTTTCAGTATGTTTTTGGCCTGTATTTTGAAAATACTCTAACACGGAGTAGGCATGTACAGATCGCTTCTGGGACCCCTAAATATCGAATTTTCGGGTGTTTTGGGACTGAATTTGAGATACCGACTTTTTGGACCTAAAATATCGATTTTTAGCATGTTTTTAGCCTATATTTTGAAAACATTCTAGCACTGGGACCCAAAAATATTTAATTTTCGGGTGTTTTGAGCCTGAATTTGAGATATAAACGGGTACTGAAGATGCATGCACATATCCACTTTTGGGCACCTAAAACATCGATTTTGAGCATGTTTTTCGCCTGTATTTTGTAAATACTCTAACACGGAGTAGGCATGTACAGATCGCTTCTGGGACCCCATAATATCGAATTTTCGGGTGTTTTGGGCCTGAATTTGAGATATCGCCTTTACGCTCCTAAAATATCGATTTTTAGCATGTTTTGAGCCTATATTTTGAAAATATTCTAGCACTGAGTAGGCATGTACAGATTGCTTCTGGGACCCAAAAATATCGAATTTTCGGGTGTTTAGGGCCAGAATTTGAGATATAAACGGGTACAGAAGATTCATGCACATATTGACTTTGGGCACCTAAAAGATCGATTTTCAATATGTTTTTGGCCTGTATTTTGAAAATACTCTAACACGGAGTAGGCATGTACAGATCGCTTCTGGGACCCCTAAATATCGAATTTTCCGGTGTTTTGGGCCTTAATTTGAGATATCGACTTTTTGGCACCAAAAATATCGATTTTTAGCATGTATTTAGCCTAATTTTGAAAATATTCTAGCACTGAGTAGGCATGTACAGATTGCTTCTGGGACCCCAAAATATTGAATTTTCGGGTGTTTTGAGCCTGAATTTGAGATATAAACGGGTACAGAAGATACATGCACATATTGACTTTGGGCTTCTAAAATATCGATTTTCAGCATGTTTTGGGCATGTATTTTGAAAGTACTCTAACACGGAGTAGGCATGTTGAGATCGCTTCTGGGACCCCTAAATATCGAATTTTCGGGTGTTTTGGGCCTGAATTTGAGATATCGCCTTTCCGCACCTAAAATATCTATTTTTAGCATGTTTTGAGCCTATATTTTGAAAATATTCTAGCACTGAGTATGCATGTACAGATCGCTTCTGGGACCCCTAAATATCGAATTTTCGGGTGTTTTGGGCCTTAATTTGGGATATCGACGTTTTGGCACCTAAAATATCGATTTTTAGCATGTTTTTAGCCTATATTTTGAAAATATTCTAGCACTGAGTAGGCAAGTACAGATTGCTTCTGGGACCCCAAAATATTGAATTTTCGGGTGTTTTGAGCCTGAATATGAGATATAAATGGGTACAGAAGATGCATGCACATATCGACTTTTGGGCACCTAAAATATCGATTTTGAGCATGTTTTGAGCCTATATTTTGAAAACATTCTAGCACTGATTAGGCATGTACAGATCGCTTCTGGGACCCCAAAATATCGAATTTTCGGGTGTTTTGAGCCTGAATTTGAGATATAAACGAGTATAAAAGATGCATACACATATTGACTTTGCTCACCAAAAATATCGATTTTCAGCATGTTTTGGGACTGAATTTTGAAAATACTCTAACAAGGAGTAGGCATGTACAGATCGCTTCTGGGACCCCAAAATATCGAATTTTCGGGTGTTAAGGGCCAGAATTTGAGATATAAACGGGTAAAGAAGATTCATGCACATATTGACTTTGGGCACCTAAAACATCGATTTTGAGCATGTTTTGGGCCTGTATTTTGAAAATACTCTAACACGGAGTAGGCATGTACAGATCGCTTCTGGGACCCCAAAATATCGAATTTTCGGGTGTTTTGAGCCTGAATTTGAGATATAAACGAGTACAGAAGATACATGCACATATCGACTTTTGGGCACCTAAAATATCGATTTTCAGCAAGTTTTGGGCATGTATTTTGAAAATACTCTAACACGGAGTATGCATGTTCAGATCGCTTCTGGGACCCCAAAACATCGAATTTTCGGGTGTTTTGAGCCTGAATTTGAGATATAAACGGGTACTGAAAGGGCATGCACATATCGACTTTTTGGCACATAAAACATCGATTTTGAGCATGTTTTGGGCCTGTATTTTGAAAATATTCTAACACGGAGTATGCATGTACAGATCGCTTCTGGGACCCCTAAATATCGAATTTTCGGGTGTTTTGGGCCTTAATTTGGGATATCGAATTTTTGGCACCTAAAATATCGATTTTTAGCATGATTTTAGCCTATATTTTGAAAATATTCTAGCATTTAGTAGACATGTACAGATTGCTTCTGGGACCCCAAAATATTGAATTTTCGGGTGTTTAGGACCAAAATTTGAGATATAAACGGGTACAGAAGATGCATGCACATATCGACTTTTGGGCACCTAAAAGATCGATTTTCAGTATGTTTTTGGCCAGTATTTTGAAAATACTCTAACACGGAGTAGGCTTGTACAGATCGCTTCTGGGACCCCTAAATATCGAATTTTAGGGTGTTTTGGGTCATAATTTGAGATATCGACTTTTTGGCACCTAAAATATCGATTTTTAGCATGTTTTGAGCCTATATTTTGAAAATATTCTAGCACTGAGTAGGCATGTACAGATTGCTTCTGGAAACCCAAAATATTGATTTTTCGGGTGTTTTGAGCCTGAATTTGAGATATAAACGGGTACAGAAGATGCAAGCACATATCGACTTTTGTTTACCTAAAATATCGATTTTGAGCATGTTTTGAGCCTATATTTTGAAAACATTCTTGCACTGAGTAGGCATGTACAGATCGCTTCTGGGACCCCAAAATATCGATTTTTCGGGTGTTTTTAGCTTGAATTTGAGATATAAACGAGTATAAAAGATGCATACACATATTGACTTTGGGCACCAAAAATATCGATTTTCAGCATGTTTTGGAACTGAATTTTTGAAAATACTCTAACACGGAGTAGGCATGTACAGATCGCTTCTTGGACCCCAAAATATCGAATTTTCGGGTGTTTAGGGCCAGAATTTGAGATATAAACGGGTACAGAAGATGCATGCACATATCGACTTTTGGGCACCTGAAAGATCGATTTTCAGTATGTTTTTGGCCTGTATTTTGAAAATACTCTAACACGGAGTAGGCATGTACAGATCGCTTCTGGGACCCCTAAATATCGAAGTTTCGGGTGTTTTGGGACTGAATTTGAGATATCGACTTTTTGGCACTTAAAATATCGATTTTTAGCATGATTTTAGCCTATATTTTGAAAATATTCTAGCACTGAGTAGGCATGTACAGATCGCTTCTTGGATCCCAAAATATCGAATTTTCGGGTGTTTTGAGATTGAATTTGAGATATAAACGAGTACAGAAGATGCATGGACATATCGACTTTTGGGCACCTAAATATCGATTTTGAGCATGTTTTGAGCCTATATTTTGATAACATTCTAGCACTGAGTAGGCATGTACAGATCGCTTCTGGGACCCAAAAATATCGAATTTTAGGGTGTTTAGGGCCAGAATTTGAGATATAAACGGGTACAGAAAATGCATGCACATATCGACTTTTGGGCACCTAAAAGATCGATTTTCAGTATATTTTTGGCCTGTATTTTGAAAATACTCTAACACGGAGTAGGCATGTACAGATCGCTTCTGGGACCCCAAAATATCGAATTTTCGCGTGTTTTGGGCCATAATTTGAGATATCGACTTTTTGGCACCTAAAATATCGATTTTTAGCATGTTTTTAGCCTATATTTTGAAAATATTCTAGCACTGAGTAGGCATGTACAGATTGCTTCTGGGACCCCAAAATATCGAATTTTCGGGTGTTTTGAGCTTGAATTTGAGATATAAACGAGTACAGAAGATGCATGGACATATCGACTTTTGGGCACCTAAAATATCGATTTTGAGCATGTTTTGAGCCTATATTTTGAAAACATTCTAGCATTGAGTAGGCATGTACAGATCGCTTCTGGGACCCCAAAATATCAAATTTTCGGGTGTTTTGAGCCTGAATTTGAGATATAAACGAGTATAAAAGATGCATACACATACTGACTTTGGGCACCAAAAATATCGATTTTCAGCATTTTTTGGGCCTGAATTTTGAAAATACTCTAACACGGAGTAGGCATGTACAGATCGCTTCTGGGACCCCTAAATATCGAATTTTCGGGTGTTTTGGGCCTTAATTTGAGATATCGCCTTTACGCACCTAAAATATCGATTTTTAGCATGTTTTGAGCGTATATTTTGAAAATATTCTAGCACTGAGTAGGCATGTACAGATCGCTTCTGGGACCCCAAAAATATCGAATTTTCGGGTGTTTTGAGTCTGAATTTGAGATATAAACGAGTACAGAAGATGCATGCACATATCGACTTTTGGGCACCTAAAATATCGATTTTGAGCATGTTTTGAGCCTATATTTTGAAAACATTTTAGCACTGAGTAGGCATGTACAGATCGATTCTGGGACCCCAAATTATCGAATTTTCGGGTGTTTTGAGCCTGAATTTGAGATATAAACGAGTATAGAAGATGCATACACATATTGACTTTGGGCACCAAAAATATCGATTTTCAGCATGTTTTGGGCCTGAATTTTGAAAATACTCTAACACGGAGTAGGCATGTACAGATTCCTTCTGGGACCCCTAAATATCGAATTTTCGGGTGTTTTGGGCCTTAATTTGAGATATCGACTTTTTGTCACCTAAAATATCGATTTTTAGCATGTTTTTAGCCTATATTTTGAAAATATTCTAGCACTGAGTAGGCATGTACAGATTGCTTCTGGGACCCCAAAATATTGAATTTTCGGGTGTTTTGAGCCTGAATTTGAGATATAAACGGGTACAGAAGATAAATGCACATATTGACTTTGGGCATCTAAAATATCGATTTTCAGCATGTTTTGGGCATGTATTTTGAAAATACTCTAACACGGAGTAGGCATGTACAGATCGCTTCTGGGACCCCAAAATATCGAATTTTCGGGTGTTTTGAGCCTGAATTTGAGATATAATCGGGTACTGAAGATGCATGCACATATCGACTTTTTGGCACCTAAAACATCGATTTTGAGCATGTTTTGGGCCTGTATTTTGAAAATACTCTAACACGGAGTAGGCATGTACAGATCGCTTCAGGGACCCCTAAATATCGAATTTTCGGGTGTTTTGTGCCTTAATTTGAGATATCAACGTTTTGGCACCTAAAATATCGATTTTTAGCATGTTTTTAGCCTATATTTTGAAAATATTCTAGCACTGAGTAGGCATGTACAGATTGCTTCTGGGACCCTAAAATATTGAATTTTCGGGTGTTTTGAGCCTGAATTTGAGATATAAACGGGTACAGAAGATACATGCACATATTGACTTTTGGCATCTAAAATATCGATTTTCAGCATGTTTTGGGCATGTATTTTGAAAATACTCTAACACGGAGTAGGTATGTACAGATCACTTCTGGGACCCCAAAATATCGAATTTTCGGGTGTTTTGAGCCTGAATTTGAGATATAAACGGGTACTGAAGATGCATGCACATATCGACTTTTTGGCACCTAAAACATCGATTTTGAGCATGTTTTGGGCCTGTATTTTTTAAATACTCTAACACGGAGTAGGCATGTACAGATCGCTTCTGGGACCCCATAATATCGAATTTTCGGGTGTTTTGGGCCTGAATTTGAGATATCGCCTTTCCGCACCTAAAATATCGATTTTTAGCATGTTTTGAGCCTATATTTTGAAAATATTCTAGCACTGATTAGGCATTTCCAGATCGCTTCTGGGACCCCAAAATATCGAATTTTCGGGTGTTTTGAGCCTGAATTTGAGATAAAAACGTGTACAGAAGATGCATGCACATATCGACTTTTGGGCACTTAAAATATCGATTTTGAGCATGTTTTGAGCCTATAATTTAATAACATTCTAACACGGAGTAGGCATGTACAGATCGCTTCTGGGACCCCATAATATCGAATTTTCGGGTGTTTTGGGCCTGAATTTGAGATATCGCCTTTCCGCACCTAAAATATCGATTTTTAGCATGTTTTGAGCCTATATTTTGAAAATATTCTAGCACTGATTAGGCATGTACAGATCGCTTCTGGAACCCCTAAATATCGAATTCTCGGGTGTTTTGGGCCAGAATTTGAGATATAAATGGGTACAGAGGATGCATGCACATATCGACTTTTGGGAACCTAAAAGATCGATTTTCAGTATGTTTTTGGCCTGTATTTTGAAAATACACAAACACGGAGTAGGCATGTACAGATTGCTTCTGGGACCCCAAAATATTGAATTTTCGGGTGTTTTGAGCCTGAATTTGAGATATAAACGGGTACTGAAGATGCATGCACATATCGACTTTTGGGCACCTAAAACATCGATTTTGAGCATGTTTTCGGCCTGTATTTTGTAAATACTCTAACACGGAGTAGGCATGTACAGATCGCTTCTGGGACCCCATAATATCGAATTTTCGGGTGTTTTGGGCCTGAATTTGAGATATCGCCTTTACGCACCTAAAATATCGATTTTTAGCATGTTTTGAGCCTATATTTTGAAAATATTCTAGCACTGAGTAGGCATGTACAGATCGCTTCTGGGACCCCAAAATATCGAATTTTCGGGTGTTTAGGGCCAGAATTTGAGATATAAACGGGTACAGAAGATGCATGCACATATCGACTTTTGGGCACCTAAAAGATCGATTTTCAGTATGTTTTTGGCCTGTCTTTTGAAACAACTCTAACAAGGAGTAGGCAGGTACAGATAGCTTCTGGGACCCCTAAATATCGAATTGTCGTGTGTTTTGGGCTTTAATTTGTGATATCGACTTTTTGGCACCTAAAATATCGATTTTTAGCATGTTTTTAGCCTATATTTTGAAAATATTCTAGCACTGAGTAGGCATGTACAGATCGCTTCTGGGACCCAAAAATATCAAATTTTCGGGTGTTTAGGGTTTGAATTTGAGATATAAACGGGTACAGAAGATGCATGCACATATCAACTTTTGGGCACCTAAAAGATCGATTTTCAGTGTTTTTGGCCTGTATTTTGAAAATACTCTAACACGCAGTAGGCATGTACAGATCGCTTCTGGGACCCTAAATATCGAATTTTCGGGTGTTTTGAGCCTGAATTTGAGATATCGCCTTTACGCACCTAAAATATCGATTTTTAGCATGTTTTGAACCTATATCTTGAAAATATTCTAGTACTGAATAGGCATGTACAGATCGCTTCTGGGACCCCAAAATATCGAATTTTCGGGTGTTTTGAGCTTGAATTTGAGATATAAACGAGTATAGAAGATGCATGCACATATCGACTTTTGGGCACCTAAAATATCGATTTTGAGCATGTTTTGAGCCTATATTTTGAAAACATTCGAGCATTGAGTAGGCATGTACAGATTCCTTCTGGGACCCCTAAATATCGAATTTTCGGGTGTTTTGGGCCTTAATTTGAGATATCGACTTTTTGGCACCTAAAATATCGATTTTTAGCATGTTTTTAGCCTATATTTTGAAAATATTCTAGCACTGAGTAGGCATGTACAGATTGCTTCTGGGACCCCAAAATATTGAATTTTCGGGTGTTTTGAGCCTGAATTTGAGATATAAACGGGTACAGAAGATACATGCACATATTGACTTTGGGCATCTAAAATATCGATTTTCAGCATGTTTTGGGCATGTATTTTGAAAATACTCTATCACGGAGTAGGCATGTACAGATCGCTTCTGGGACCCCAAAATATCGAATTTTCGGGTGTTTTGAGCCTGAATTTGAGATATAAACGGGTACTGAAGATGCATGCACATATCGACTTTTTGGCACCTAAAACATCGATTTTGAGAATGTTTTGGGCCTGTATTTTGAAAATACTCTAACACGGAGTAGTCATGTACAGATCGCTTCTGGGACCCCTAAATATCGAATTTTCGGGTATTTTGGGCCTTAATTTGAGATATCAACGTTTTGGCACCTAAAATATCGATTTTTAGCATGTTTTTAGCCTATATTTAGAAAATATTCTAGCACTGAGTAGGCATGTACAGATTGCTTCTGGGACCCTAAAATATTGAATTTTCGGGTGTTTTGAGCCTGAATTTGAGATATAAACGGGTACAGAAGATACATGCACATATTGACTTTGGGCATCTAAAATATCGATTTTCAGCATGTTTTGGGCATGTATTTTGAAAATACTCTAACACGGAGTAGGTATGTACAGATCGCTTCTGGGACCCCAAAATATCGAATTTTCGGATGTTTTGAGCCTGAATTTGAGATATAAACGGGTACTGAAGATGCATGCACATATCGACTTTTTGGCACCTAAAACATCGATTTTGAGCATGTTTTGGGCCTGTATTTTGAAAATACTCTAACATGGAGTAGGCATGTACAGATCGCTTCTGGGACCACTAAATATCGAATTTTCGGGTGTTTTGGGCCATAATTTGAGATATCGACTTTTTGGCACCTAAAATATCGATTTTTAGCATGTTTTTAGCCTATATTTTGAAAATATTCTAGCACTGAGTAGGCATGTACAGATTGCTTCTGGGACCCCAAAATATGGAATTTTCGGGTGTTTTAAGCCTTAATTTGAGATATAAACGGGTACAGAAGATGCATGCACATATCGACTTTTAGGCACCTAAAATATTGATTTTGAGCATGTTTTGAGCCTATATTTTGAAAACATTCTACCACTGAGTAGGCATGTACAGATCGCTTCTGGGACCCAAAAATATCGAATTTTCGGGTGTTTAGGGCTTGAATTTGAGATATAAACGGGTACAGAAGATGCATGCACATATCGACTTTTAGCACCTAAAACATCGATTTTCAGTATGTTTTTGGCCTGTATTTTGAAAATACTCTAACACGGAGTAGGCATGTACAGATCGCTTCTGGGACCCCTAAATATCGAATTTTCGGGTGTTTTGGGCCTTAATTTGAGATATCGCCTTTACGCACCTAAAATATCGATTTTTAGCATGTTTTGAGCCTATATTTAGAAAATATTCTAGCACTGAGTAGGCATGTACAGATCGCTTCTGGGACCCCAAAATATCGAATTTTCGGGTGTTTTGAGCCTGAATTTGAGATATAAACGAGTACAGAAGATGCATGCACATATCGACTTTTTGGCACCTAAAATATCGATTTTGAGCATGTTTTGAGCCTATATTTTGAAAACATTCTAGCACTGAGTAGGCATGTACAGATCGCTTCTGGGACCCCAAAATATCGAATTTTCGGGTGTTTTAAGCCTTAATTTGAGATATAAACTGGTACAGAAGATGCATGCACATATCGACTTTTGGGCACTTAAATTATCGATTTTGAGCATGTTTTGAGCCTATATTTTGAAAACATTCTAGCACTGAGTAGGCATGTACAGATCGCTTCTGGGACCCAAAAATATCAAATTTTCGGGTGTTTAGGGTTTGAATTTGAGATATAAACGGGTACAGAAGATGCATTCACATATCAACTTTTGGGCACCTAAAAGATCGATTTTCAGTGTTTTTGGCCTGTATTTTGAAAATACTCTAACACGGAGTAGGCATGTACAGATCGCTTCTGGGACCCTAAATATCGAATTTTTGGGTGTTTTGGGCCTTAATTTGAGATATCGCCTTTACGCACCTAAAATATCGATTTTTAGCATGTTTTGAACCTATATCTTGAAAATATTCAAGCACTGAATAGGCATGTACAGATCGCTTCTGGGACCCCAAAATATCGAATTTTCGGGTGTTTTGAGCTTTAATTTGAGATATAAACAAGTATAGAAGATCCATGCACATATCGACTTTTGGGCACCTAAAATATCGATTTTGAGCATGTTTTGAGCCTATATTTTGAAAACATTCTAGCACTGAGTAGGCATGTACAGATTGCTTTTGAGACCCCTAAATATTGAATTTTCGGGTGTTTAGGGCCAGAATTTGAGATAAACGGGTACAGAAGATGCATGCACATATCGACTTTTGAGCACCTAAAATATCGATTTTCAGTATGTTTTTGGCCTGTATTTTGAAAATACTCTAACACGGAGTAGGCATGTAAAGATCGCTTCTAAGACCCCTAAATATCGAATTTTCGGGTGTTTTGGGACTGAATTTGAGATTTCGACTTTTTGGCACCTAAAAGATCGATTTTTAGCATGTTTTTTGCCTATATTTTGAAAATATTCTAGCACTGAGTAGGCATGTACAGATTGCTTCTGGGACCCCAAAATATTGAATTTTCGGGTGTTTTGAGCCTGAATTTGAGATATGAACGGGTACAGAAGATACATGCACATATTGACTTTAGGCATCTAAAATATCGATTTTCAGCATGTTTTTTGGCATGTATTTTGAAAATACTCTAACACGGAGTAGGCATGTACAGATCGCTTCTGGGACCCCAAAATATCGAATTTTCGGGTGTTTTGAGCCTGAATTTGAGATATAAACGGGTACTGAAGATTCATGCACATATCGACTTTTGGGCACCTAAAACATCGATTTTTAGCATGTTTTGGGCCTGTATTTTTTAAATACTCTAACACGGAGTAGGCATGTACAGATCGCTTCTGGGACCCCATAATATCGAATTTTCGGGTGTTTTGGGCCTGAATTTGAGATATCGCCTTTCCGCACCTAAAATATCGATTTTTAGCATGTTTTGAGCCTATATTTTGAAAATATTCTAGCACTGATTAGGCATGTACAGATCGCTTCTGGGACCCCAAAATATCGAATTTTCGGGTGTTTTCAGCCTGAATTTGAGATAAAAACGTGTACAGAAGATGCATGCACATATCGACTTTTGGGCAATTAAAATATCGATTTTGAGCATGTTTTGAGCCTATAATTTAATAACATTCTAACACGGAGTAGGCATGTACAGATTGCTTCTGGGACCCCATAATATCGAATTTTCGGGTGTTTTGGGCCTGAATTTGAGATATCGCCTTTCCGCACCTAAAATATCGATTTTTAGCATGTTTTGAGCCTATATTTTGAAAATATTCTAGCACTGATTAGGCATGTACAGATCGCTTCTGGGACCCTAAAATATCGAATTTTCGGGTGTTTTGAGCCTGAATTTGAGATAAAAACGTGTACAGAAGATGCATGCACATATCGACTTTTGGGCACCTAAAATATCAATTTTGAGCATGTTTTGAGCCTATATTTTAATAACATTCTAGTACTGAGTAGGCATGTACAGATCGCTTCTGGGACCCCTAAATATCGAATTTTCATGTGTTTAGGGTCAGAATTTGAGATATAAACGGGTACAGAAAATGCATGCACATATCGACTTTTGGGCACCTAAAAGATCGATTTTCAGTATGTTTTTGGCCTGTATTTAGAAAATACTCTAACACGGAGTAGGCATGTACAGATCGCTTCTGGAACCCCTAAATATCGAATTCTCGGGTGTTTTGGGCCTTAATTTGAGATATCGACTTTTTGGCACCTAAATTATCGATTTTTAGCATGTTTTTATCCTATATTTTGAAAATATTCTAGCACTGAGTAGGCATGTACATATTGCTTTTGGGACCCCAAAATATTGAATTTTCGGGCGTTTATTGCCAGAATTTGAGATATAAATGGGTACAGAGGATGCATGCACATATCGACTTTTGGGAACCTAAAAGATCGATTTTCAGTATGTTTTTGGCCTGTATTTTGAAAATACACAAACACGGAGTATTCATGTACAGATTGCTTCTGGGACCCCAAAATATTGAATTTTCTGGTGTTTTGAGCCTGAATTTGAGATATAAACGGGTACTGAAGATGCATGCACATATCGACTTTTGGGCACCTAAAACATCGATTTTGAGCATGTTTTCGGCCTGTATTTTGTAAATACTCTAACACGGAGTAGGCATGTACAGATCGCTTCTGGGACCCCATAATATCGAATTTTCGGGTGTTTTGGGCCTGAATTTTAGATATCGCCTTTACGCACCTAAAATATCGATTTTTAGCATGTTTTGAGCCTATATTTTGAAAATATTCTAGCACTGAGTAGGCATGTACAGATCGCTTCTGGGACCCCAAAATATCGAATTTTCGGGTGTTTAGGGCCAGAATTTGAGATATAAACGGGTACAGAAGATGCATGCACATATCGACTTTTGGGCACCTAAAAGATCGATTTTCAGTATGTTTTTGGCCTGTGTTTTGAAAAAACTATAACAAGGAGTAGGCATGTACAGATCGCTTCTGGGACCCCTAAATATCGAATTTTCGTGTGTTTTGGGCCTTAATTTGTGATATCGACTTTTTGGCACCTAAAATATCGATTTTTAGCATGTTTTTAGCCTATATTTTGAAAATATTCTAGCACTGAGTAGGCATGTACAGATTGCTTCTGGGACCCCAAAATATTGAATTTTCGGGTGTTTTGAGCCTGAATTTGAGATATAAACGGGTACTGAAGATGCATGCACATATCGACTTTTGGGCACCTAAAACATCGATTTTGAGCATGTTTTGGGCCTGTATTTTGTAAATACTCTAACACGGAGTAGGCATGTACAGATCGCTTCTGGGACCCCATAATATCGAATTTTCGGGCGTTTTGGGCCTGAATTTGAGATATCGCCTTTACGCACCTAAAATATCGATTTTTAGCATGTTTTGAGCCTATATTTTGAAAATATTCTAGCACTGAGTAGGCATGTACAGATTGCTTCTGGGACCCCAAAATATCGAATTTTCGGGTGTTTTGAGCCTGAATTTGAGATATAAACGAGTAAAGAAGATGCATGCACATATCGACTTTTTGGCACCTAAAATATCGATTTTGAGCATGTTTTGAGCCTATATTTTGAAAACATTCTAGCACTGAGTAGGCATGTACAGATCGCTTCTGGGACCCCAAAATATCGAATTTTCGGGTGTTTAGGGCCAGAATTTGAGATATAAACGGGTACAGAAGATGAGTGCACATATCGACTTTTGGGCACGTAAAAGATCGATTTTCATTATGTTTTTGGACTCTATTTTGAAAATACTCTAACACGGAGTAGGCATGTACAGATCCCTTCTGGGACCCCTAAATATCTAATTTTCGGGTGTTTTGGGACTGAATTTGAGATATCGACTTTTTGGCACCTAAAATATCGATTTTTAGCATGTTTTTAGCCTATATTTTGATAATATTCTAGCACTGAGTAGGCATGTAGAGATTGCTTCTGAGACCCCAAAATATTGTATTTTCGGGTGATTTGAGCCTGAATTTGAGATATAAACGGGTACAGAAGATACATGCACATATTGACTTTGGGCATCTAAAATATCGATTTTCAGCATGTTTTGGGCCTGTATTTTGAAAATACTCTAACATGGAGTAGGAATGTACTGATCGCTTCTGGGACCCGAAAATATCGAATTTTCGGGTGTTTTGAGCCTGAATTTGAGATATAAACGGGTACTGAAGATGAATGCACATATCGACTTTTGGGCTCCTAAAACATCGATTTTTAGCATGTTTTGGGCCTATATTTTGAAAATATTCTTGCACTGAGTAGGCATGTACAGATTGCTTCTGGGACCCCTAAATATCGAATTTTCGGGTGGTTTGGGCCTGAATTTGAGATATCGCCTTTACGCACCTAAAATATCGATTTTTAGCATGTTTTGAGCCTATATTTTGAAAATATTCTAGCACTGAGTAGGCATGTACAGATTGCTTCTGGGACCCCAAAATATTGAATTTTCGGGTGTTTTGAGCCTGAATTTGAGATATAAACGGGTACAGAAGATACATGCACATATTGACTTTGGGCATCTAAAATATCGATTATCAGCATGTTTTGGGCATGTATTTTGAAAATACTCTAACACTGAGTAGGCATGTACAGATCGCTTCTGGGACCCCAAAATATTGAATTTTCGGGTGTTTTGAGCCTGAATTTGAGATATAAACGGGTACTGAAGATGCATGCACATATCGACTTTTTGGCACCTAAAACATCGATTTTGAGCATGTTTTGGGCCTGTATTTTGAAAATACTCTAACACGGAGTAGGCATGTACAGATCGCTTCTGGGACCCCTAAATATCGAATTTTCGGGTGTTTTGGGCCTTAATATGAGATATCGACTCTTTGGCACCTAAAATATCGATTTTTAGCATGTTTTTAGACTATATTTTGAAAATATTCTAGCACTGAGTAGGCATGTACAGATTGCTTCTGGGACCCCAAAATATTGAATTTTCGGGTGTTTTGAGCCTGAATTTCAGATATAAACGGGTACAGAAGATACATGCACGTATTGACTTTGGGCATCTAAAATATCGATTTTCAGCATGTTTTGGGCATGTATTTTGAAAATACTCTAACACGAAGTAAGCATGTACAGATCGCTTCTGGGACCCCAAAATATCGAATTTTCGGGTGTTTTGAGCTTGAATTTGAGATATAAACGGGTACTGAAGGTGCATGCACATATCGACTTTTTGGCACCTAAAACATCGATTTTGAGCATGTTTTGGGCCAGTATTTTGAAAATACTCTAACACGGAGTAGGCATGTACAGATCGATTCTGGGACCCCATAATATCGAAGTTTCGGGTGTTTTGAGCCTGAATTTGAGATATAAACGGGTACAGAAAATACATGCACATATTGACTTTGGGCACCTAAAACATCGATTTTGAGCATGTTTTTGGCCTGTATTTTGAAAATACTCTAACACGGAGTAGGCATGTACAGATCGCTTCTGGGACCCCTAAATATCGAAGTTTCGGGTGTTTTGGGCCTGAATTTGAGATATCGCCTTTCAACACCTAAAATATCGATTTTTAGCATGTTTTGAGCCTATATTTTGAAAATATTCTAGCACTGAGTAGGCATGTACAGATTGCTTCTGGGACCCCAAAATATCGAATTTTCGATGTTTTGAGACTGAATTTGAGATATAAACGTGTACAGAAGATGCATGCACATATCGACTTTTGGGCACCTAAAATATCGATTTTGAGCATGTTTTGAGTCTTTTTTTTGAAAACATTCTAGCACTGAGTAGGCATGTACAGATCGCTTCTGGGACCCCAAAATATCGAATTTTCGGGTGTTTAGGGACTGAATTTGAGGTATCGACTTTTTGGCACCTAAAATATCGATTTTGAGCATGTTTTGAGCCTATATTTTGAAAACATTCTAGCACTGATTAGGCATGTACAGATCGCTTCTGGGACCCCAAAATATCGAAGTTTCGGGTGTTTTGAGCCTGAATTTGAGATATAAACGAGTATAAAAGATGCATACACATATTGACTTTTGGGCACCTAAAATATCGATTTTGAGCATGTTTTGAGCCTATATTTTAATAACATTCTAGTACTTAGTAGGCATGTACAGATCGCTTCTGGGACCCCTAAATATAGAATTTTCGGGTGTTTTGGGCCAGAATTTGAGATATAAACGGGTACAAAACATGAATGCACATATCGACTTTTGGGCACCTAAAAAGATCGATTTTCAGTATGTTTTTGGCCAGTATTTTGAAAATACTCTAACACGGAGTAGGCATGTACAGATCGCTTCTGGAACCCCTAAATATCGAATTCCCGGATGTTTTGGGCCTTAATTTGAGATATCGACTTTTTGGCACCTAAATTATCGATTTTTAGCATGTTTATATCCTATATTTTGAAAATACTCTAGTACTGAGTAGGCATGTACAGATTGCTTTTGGGACCCCAAAATATTGAATTTTCGGGTGTTTTGGGCCAGAATTTGAGATATAAATGGGTACAGAAGATGCATGCACATATCGACTTTTGGAAACCTAAAAGATCAATTTTCAGTATGTTTTTGGCCTGTATTTTGAAAATACACAAACACGGAGTAGGCATGTACAGATTGCTTCTGGGACCCCAAAATATTGAATTTTCGGGTGTTTTGAGCCTGAATTTGAGATATAAACGGGTACTGAAGATGCATGCACATATCGACTTTTGGGCACCTAAAACATCGATTTTGAGCATGTTTTCGGCCTGTATTTTGTAAATACTCTAACACGGAGTAGGCATGTACAGATCGCTTCTGGGACCCCATAATATCGAATTTTAGGGTGTTTTGGGCCTGAATTTGAGATATCGCCTTTACGCACCTAAAATATCGATTTTTAGCATGTTTTCAGCCTATATTTTGAAAAAATTCTAGCACTGAGTAGGCATGTACAGATTGCTTCTGGGACCCCAAAATATCGAATTTTCGGGTGTTTTGAGCCTGAATTTGAGATATAAACGAGTACAGAAGATGCATGCACATATCGACTTTTTGGCACCTAAAATATCGATTTTGAGCATGTTTTGAGCCTATATTTTGAAAACATTCTAGCACTGAGTAGGCATGTACAGATCGCTTCTGGGACCCAAAAATATCGAATTTTCGGGTATTTAGGGCCAGAATTTGAGATATAAACGGGTACAGAAGATGAGTGCACATATCGACTTTTGGGCACCTAAAAGATCGATTTTCAGTATGTTTTTGGACTCTATTTTGAAAATACTCTCACACGGAGTAGGCATGTACAGATCGCTTCTGGGACCCCTAAATATCGAATTTTCGGGTGTTTTGGGCCTTAATATGAGATATCGACTCTTTGGCACCTAAAATATCGATTTTTAGCATGTTTTTAGCCTATATTTTGAAAATATTCTAGCACTGAGTAGGCATGTACAGATTGCTTCTGGGACCCCAAAATATTGAATTTTCGGGTGTTTTGAGCCTGAATTTCAGATATAAACGGGTACAGAAGATACATGCACATATTGACTTTGGGCATCTAAAATATCGATTTTCAGCATGTTTTGGGCATGTATTTTGAAAATACTCTAACACGAAGTAAGCATGTACAGATCGCTTCTGGGACCCCAAAATATCGAATTTTCGGGTGTTTTGAGCCTGAATTTGAGATATAAACGGGTACTGAAGGTGCATGTACATTTCGACTTTTTGGCACCTAAAACATCGATTTTGAGCATGTTTTGGGCCAGTATTTTGAAAATATTCTAACACGGAGTAGGCATGTACAGATCGCTTCTGGGACCCCTAAATATCGAATTTTCGGGTGTTTTGGGCCTTAATTTGAGATATCGACTTTTTGGCAACTAAAATATCGATTTTTTGCATGTTTTTAGCCTATATTTTGAAAATACTCTAACACAGAGTAGGCATGTACAGATCGCTTCTGGGACCCCTAAATATCGAAGTTTCGGGTGTTTTGGGACTGAATTTGAGATAATGACTTTTTGGCACTTAAAATATCGATTTTTAGCATGTTTTTAGCCTATATTTTGAAAATATTCTAGCACTGAGTAGGCATGTACAGATTGCTTCTTGGATCCCAAAATATCGAATTTTCGGGTGTTTTGAGCTTGAATTTGAGATATAAACGAGTACAGAAGATGCATGGACATATCGACTTTTGGGCACCTAAAATATCTATTTTGAGCATGTTTTGAGCCTATGTTTTGATAACATTCTAGCACTGAGTAGGCATGTACAGATCGCTTCTGGGACCCAAAAATATCGAATTTTCGGGTGTTTAGGGCCAGAATTTGAGATATAAACGGGTACAAAAAATTCATGCACATATCGACTTTTGGGCACGTAAAAGATCGATTTTCTGTATGTTTTTGGTCTGTATTTTGAAAATACTCTAACACGGAGTATGCATGTACAGATTGCTTCTAGGACCTCCTAATAACGAATATTCGGGTGTTTTGGGCCTTAATTTGAGATATCGACTTTTTGGCACCTAAAATATCGATTTTTAGCATGTTTTTAGCCTATATTTTGAAAATATTCTAGCATTGAGTAGGCATGTACAGATTGCTTCTGGGACCCCAAAATATTGAATTTTCGGGTGTTTAGGGCCAGAATTTGAGATATAAACGGGTACAGAAGATGCATGCACATATCGACTTTTGGGCACCTAAAAGATCGATTATCAGTATGTTTTTGGCCTGTATTTAGAAAATACTCTAACACGGAGTAGGCATGTACAGATCGCTTCTGGGACCCCTAAATATCGAATTTTCGGGTGTTTTGGGCCTTAATTTGAGATATCGACTTTTTGGCACCTAAAAGATCGATTTTTAGCATGTTTTGAGCCTATATTTTGAAAATATTCTAGCACTGAGTAGGCATTTACAGATCGCCTCTGGGACCCCAAAATATCGAATTTTCGGGTGTTTTGAGCCTGAATTTGAGATATAAACGAGTACAGAAGATGCATGCACATATCGACCTATGGGCACCTAAAATATCGATTTTGAGCAAGTTTTGAGCCTATATTTTGAAAACATTCTAGCACTGACTAGGCATGTACAGATTGCTGTTGGGACCCCAAAATATTGAATTTTGGGGTGTTTTGAGCCTGAATTTGAGATATAAACGGGTTCTGAAGATGCATGCACGTATCGACTTTTGGGCACCTAAAACATCGATTTTGAGCATGTTTTTAGCCTATATTTTGAAAATACTCTAACACAGAGTAGGCATGTACAGATCGCTTCTGGGACCCCTAAATATCGAAGTTTCGGGTGTTTTGGGACTGAATTTGAGATATCGACTTTTTGGCACTTAAAATATCGATTTTTAGCATGTTTTTAGCCTATATTTTGAAAATATTCTAGCACTGAGTAGGCATGTACAGATTGCTTCTTGGATCCCAAAATATCGAATTTTCGAGTGTTTTGAGCTTGAATTTGAGATATAAACGAGTACAGAAGATGCATGGACATATCGACTTTTGGGCACCTAAAATATCTATTTTGAGCATGTTTTGAGCCTATGTTTTGATAACATTCTAGCACTGAGTAGGCATGTACAGATCGCTTCTGGGACCCAAAAATATCGAATTTTCGGGTGTTTAGGGCCAGAATTTGAGATATAAACGGGTACAAAAAATGCATGCACATATCGACTTTTGGGCACGTAAAAGATCGATTTTCTGTATGTTTTTGGCCTGTATTTTGAAAATACTCTAACACGGAGTAGGCATGTACAGATTGCTTCTAGGACCCCCTAATAACGAATATTCGGGTGTTTTGGGCCTTAATTTGAGATATCGACTTTTTGGCACCTAAAATATCGATTTTTAGCATGTTTTTAGCCTATATTTTGAAAATATTCTAGCATTGAGTTGGCATGTACAGATTGCTTCTGGGACCCCAAAATATTGAATTTTCGGGTGTTTAGGGCCAGAATTTGAGATATAAACGGGTACAGAAGATGCATGCACATATCGACTTTTGGGCACCTAAAAGATCGATTTTCAGTATGTTTTTGGCCTGTATTTTGAAAATACTCTAACACGGAGTAGGCATGTACAGATCGCTTCTGGGACCCCTAAATATCGAATTTTCGGGTGTTTTGGGACAAAATTTGAAATATCGACTTTTTGGCACCTAAAAGATCGATTTTTAGCATGTTTTGAGCCTATATTTTGAAAATATTCTAGCACTGAGTAGGCATGTACAGATTGCTTCTGGTACCCCAAAATATTGAATTTTCGGGTGTTTTGAGCCTGAATTTGAGATATAAACGGGTACTGAGGATGCATGCACATATTTACTTTTGGGCACCTAAAACATCGATTTTGAGCATGTTTTGGGCCTGTATTTTAAAAATACTCTAACACGGAGTAGGCATGTACAGATTGATTCTGGGACCCCATAATATCGAAGTTTCGGGTGTTTTGTGCCTGAATTTGAGATATCGCCTTTACGCACCTAAAATATCGATTTTTAGCATGTTTTGAGCCTATATTTTGAAAATATTCTAGCACTGAGTAGGCATGTACAGATCGCTTCTGGGACCCCAAAATATCGAATTTTCGGGTGTTTTGAGCCTGAATTTGAGATATAAACGAGTACAGAAGATGCATGCACATATCGACTTTTGGGCTCCTAAAATATCGATTTTGAGCATGTTTTGAGCCTATATTTTGAAAACATTCTAGCACTGAGTAGGCATGTACAGATCGTTTCTGGGACCCCAAAATATCGAATTTTCGGGTGTTTTGAGCCTGAATTTGAGATATAAACGAGTATGGAAGATGCATACACATATTGATTTTGGGCACCAAAAATATCTATTTTCAGCATGTTTTGGGCCTGAATTTTGAAAATACTCTAACACGGAGTAGGCATGTACAGATCGATTCTAGGACCCCAAAATATCGAATTTTCGGGTGTTTAGGGCCAGAATTTAAGATATAAACGGGTACAGAAGATGCAAACACATATCGACTTTTGGGCACCTAAAAGATCGATTTTCAGTATGTTTTTGGCCTGTATTTTGAAAATACTCTAACACGGAGTAGGCATGTACAGATCCCTTCTGGGACCCCTAAATATCGAATTTTCGGGTGTTTTGGGCCTTAATTTGAGATATCGACTTTTTGGCACCTAAAATATCGATTTTTAGCATGTTTTTAGTCTATATTTTGAAAATATTCTAGCACTGAGTAGGCATGTACAGATTGCTTCTGGGACCCCAAAATATTGAATTTTCGGGTGTTTTGAGCCTGAATTTGAGATATAAACGGGTACTGAAGATGCATGCACATATCGACTTTTGGGCACCTAAAACATCGATTTTGAGCATGTTTTGGGACTGTATTTTGAAAATACTCTAACACGGAGTAGGCATGTACAGATCGCTTCTGGGACCCCTAAATATCGAATTTTCGGGTGTTTTGGGCCTGAATTTGAGATATCGCCTTTCAACACCTAAAATATCGATTTTTAGCATGTTTTGAGCCTATATTTTGAAAATATTCTAGCACTGAGTAGGCATGTACAGATTGCTTCTGGGACCCCAAAATATCGAATTTTCGGGTGTTTTGAGACTGAATTTGAGATATAAACGTGTACAGAAGATGCATGCACATATCGACTTTTGGGCACCTAAAATATCGATTTTGAGCATGTTTTGAGCCTATATTTTGAAAACATTCTAGCACTGAGTAGGCATGTACAGATCGCTTCTGGGACCCCAAAATATCGAATTTTCGGGTGTTTTGAGCCGGAATTTGAGATATAAACGAGTATAGAAGATGCATACACATATTGACTTTGGGCACCAAAAATATCGATTTTCAGCATGTTTTGGACCTTAATTTTGAAAATACTCTAACACGGAGTAGGCATGTACAGATCGCTTCTGGGACCCCAAAATATCGAATTTTCGGGTGTTTAGGGACTGAATTTGAGATATCGACTTTTTGGCACCTAAAATATCGATTTTGAGCATGTTTTGAGCCTATATTTTGAAAACATTCTAGCACTGATTAGGCATGTACAGATCGCTTCTGGGACCCCAAAATATCGGAGTTTCGGGTGTTTTGAGCCTGAATTTGAGATATAAACGAGTATAAAAGATGCATACACATATTGACTTTGGGCACCAAAAATATCGATTATCAGCATATTTTGGGACTGAATTTTGAAAATACTCTAACACGGAGTAGGCATGTACAGATCGCTTCTGGGGCCCCAAAATATCGAATTTTCGGGTGTTTAGAGCCAGAATTTGAGATATAAACTGGTACAGAAGATGCAAGCACATATCGACTTTTGGGCACCTAAAAGATCGATTTTCAGTATGTTTTTGGCCTGTATTTTAAAAATACTCTAACACGGAGTAGGCATGTACAGATCGCTTCTGGGACCCCTAAATATCGAAGTTTCGGGTGTTTTGGGACTGAATTTGAGATATCGAATTTTGGCACTTAAAATATCGATTTTTAGCATGTTTTTAGTCTATATTTTGAAAATATTCTGGCACTGAGTAGGCATGTACAGATTGCTTCTGGGACCCTAAAATATTGAATTTTCGGGTGTTTTGAGCCTGAATTTGAGATATAAACGGGTACTGAAGGTGCATGCACATATCGACTTTTGGGCACCTAAAACATCGATTTTGAGCATGTTTTGGGCCTGTATTTTGAAAATACTCTAACACGGAGTAGGCATGTACAGATCGGTTCTGGGACCCCTAAATATCGAATTTTCGGGTGTTTTGGGCCTGAATTTGAGATATCGCCTTTCAACACCTAAAATATCGATTTTTAGCATGTTTTGAGCCTATATTTTGAAAATATTCTAGCACTGAGTAGGCATGTACAGATTGCTTCTGGGACCCCAAAATATCGAATTTTCGGGTGTTTTGAGACAGAATTTGAGATATAAACGTGTACAGAAGATGCATGCACATATCGACTTTTGGGCACCTAAAATATCGATTTTGAGCATGTTTTGAGCCAATATTTTGAAAACATTCTAGCACTGAGTAGGCATGTACAGATCGCTTCTGGGACCCCAAAATATCGAATTTTCGGGTTTTTTGAGCCGGAATTTGAGATATAAACGAGTATAGAAGATGCATACACATATTGACTTTGGGCACCAAAAATATCGATTTTCAGCATGTTTTGGGCCTTAATTTTGAAAATACTCTAACACGGAGTAGGCATGTACAGATCGCTTCTGGGACCCCAAAATATCGAATTTTCGGGTGTTTAGGGACTGAATTTGAGATATCGACTTTTTGGCACCTAAAATATCGATTTTGAGCATGTTTTGAGCCTATATTGTGAAAACATTCTAGCACTGATTAGGCATGTACAGATTGCTTCTGGGACCCCAAAATATCGAAGTTTCGGGTGTTTTGAGCCTGAATTTGAGATATAAACGAGTATAAAAGATGCATACACATATTGACTTTGGGCACCAAAAATATCGATTATCAGCATATTTTGGGACTGAATTTTGAAAATACTCTAACACGGAGTAGGCATGTACAGATCGCTTTTGGGGCCCCAAAATATCGATTTTTCGGGTGTTTAGGGCCAGAATTTGAGATATCAACTGGTACAGAAGATGCAAGCACATATCGACTTTTGGGCACCTAAAAGATCGATTTTCAGTATGTTTTTGGCCTGTATTTTAAAAATACTCTAACACGGAGTAGGCATGTACAGATCGCTTCTGGGACCCCTAAATATCGAAGTTTCGGGTGTTTTGGGACTGAATTCGAGATATCGACTTTTGGCACTTAAAATATCGATTTTTAGCATGTTTTTAGCCTATATTTTGAAAATATTCTAGCACTGAGTAGGCATGTACAGATCGCTTCTTGGATCCCAAAATATCGAATTTTCGGGTGTTTTGAGCTTGAATTTGAGATATAAACGAGTACAGAAGATGCATGGACATATCGACTTTTGGGCACCTAAAATATCGATTTTGAGCATGTTTTGAGCCTATATTTTGAAAACATTCTAGCACTGAGTAGGCATGTACATATCGCTTCTGGGACCCCAAAATATCGAATTTTCGGGTGTTTTGAGCCTGAATTTGAGATATAAACGAGTATAAAAGATGCATACACATACTGACTTTGGGCACCAAAAATATCGATTTTTAGCATGTTTTGGGCCTGAATTTTGAAAATACTCTAACACGGAGTAGGCATGTACAGATCGCTTCTTGGACCCCAAAATATCGAATTTTCGGGTGTTTAGGGCCAGAATTTGAGATATAAACGGGTTAAGAAGATGCATGCACATATCGACTTTTGGGCACCTAAAAGATCGATTTTCAGTATGTTTTTGGACTCTATTTTGAAAATACGCTAACACGGAGTAGGCATGTACAGATCCCTTCTGGGACCCCTAAATATCTAATTTTCGGGTGTTTTGGGACTGAATTTGAGATATCGACTTTTTGGCACCTAAAATATCGATTTTTAGCATGTTTTTAGCCTATATTTTGATAATATTCTAGCACTGAGTAGGCATGTACAGATTGATTCTGGGACCCCAAAATATTGTATTTTCGGGTGTTTTGAGCCCGAATTTGAGATTTAAACATGTACAGAAGATACATGTACATATTGACTTTGGGCATCTAAAATATCGATTTTCAGCATGTTTTGGGCCTTTATTTTGAAAATACTCCAACATTGAGTAGGAATGTACTGATCGCTTCTGGGACCCGAAAATATCGAATTTTCGGGTGTTTTGAGCCTGAATTTGAGATATAAACGGGTACTGAAGATGAATGCACATATCGACTTTTGGGCACCTAAAACATCGATTTTGAGCATGTTTTCGGCCTGTATTTTGAAAATATTCTTGCACTGAGTAGGCATGTACAGATTGCTTCTGGGACCCCTAAATATCGAATTTTCAGGTGTTTTGGGCCATAATTTGAGATATCGCCTTTACGCACCTAAAATGTTGATTTTTAGCATGTTTTGAGCCTATATTTTGAAAATATTCTAGCACTGATTAGGCATGTACAGATCGCTTCTGGGACCCCAAAATATTGAATTTTCGGATGTTTTGAGCCTGAATTTGAGATATAAACGAGTATAAAAGATGCATACACATATTGACTTTGGGCACCAAAAATATCGATTTTCAGCATGTTTTGGGACTGAATTTTGAAAATACTCTAACACGGAGTAGGCATGTACAGATCGCTTCTGGGACCCCTAAATATCGAATTTTCGGGTGTTTAGCGCCACAATTTGAGATATAAACGGGTACAGAAGATGCATGCACATATCGACTTTTGGGCACCTAAAAGATCGATTTTCAGTATGTTTTTGGACTGTATTTTGAAAATACTCTAACACAGATTAGGCATGTACAGATCGCTTCTGGGACCCCTAAATATCGAAGTTTCGGGTGTTTTGGGACTGAATTTGAGATATCGACTTTTTGGCACTTAAAATATCGAGTTTTAGCATGTTTTTAGCCTATATTTTGAAAATATTCTAGCACTGAGTAGGCATGTACAGATTGCTTCTGGGACCCCAAAATATTGAATTTTCGGGTGTTTTGAGCCTGAATTTGAGATATAAACGGGTACAGAAGATACATGTACATATTGACTTTGGGCATCTAAAATATCGATTTTCAGCATGTTTTGGGCCTGTATTTTGAAAATACTCTAACATGGAGTAGGAATGTACTGATCGCTTCTGGGACCCGAAAATATCGAATTTTCGGGTGTTTTGAGCCTGAATTTGAGATATAAACGGGTACTGAAGATGAATGCACATATCGACTTTTGGGCACCTAAAACATCGATTTTGAGCATGTTTTCGGCCTGTATTTTGAAAATATTCTTGCACTGAGTAGGCATGTACAGATTGCTTCTGGGACCCCTAAATATCGAATTTTCGGGTGTTTTGGGCCATAATTTGAGATATCGCCTTTACGCACCTAAAATATCGATTTTTAGCATGTTTTGAGCCTATATTTTGAAAATATTCTAGCACTGAGTAGGCATGTACAGATTGCTTCTGGGACCCGAAAATATTGAATTTTCGGGTGTTTTGAGCCTGAATTTCAGATATAAACGGGTACAGATTATACATGCACATATTCACTTTGGGCATCTAAAATATCGATTTTCAGCATGTTTTGGGCATGTATTTTGAAAATACTCTAACACGAAGTAAGCATGTACAGATCGCTTCTGGGACCCCAAAATATCGAATTTTCGGGTATTTTGAGCCTGAATTTGAGATATAAACGGGTACTGAAGGTGCATGCACATATCGACTTTTTGGCACCTAAAACATCGATTTTGAGCATGTTTTGGGCCAGTATTTTGAAAATACTCTAACACGGAGTAGGCATGTACAGATCGCTTCTGGGACCCAAAAATATCGAATTTTCGGGTGTTTAGGGCCAGAGTTTGAGATATAAACGGGTACAAAAAATGCATGCACATATCGACTTTTGGGCACGTAAAAGATCGATTTTCTGTATGTTTTTGGCCTGTATTTTGAAAATACTCTAACACGGAGTAGGCATGTACAGATTGCTTCTAGGACCCCCTAATAACGAATATTCGGGTGTTTTGGGCCTTAATTTGAGATATCGACTTTTTGGCACCTAAAATATCGATTTTTAGCATGTTTTTAGCCTATATTTTGAAAATATTCTAGCACTGAGTAGTCATGTACAGATTGCTTCTGGGACCCCAAATAATTGAATTTTCGGGTGTTTAGTGCCAGAATTTGAGATATAAACGGGTACAGAAGATGCATGCACATATCGACTTTTGGTCACCTAAAAGATCGATTTTCAGTATGTTTTTAGCCTGTATTTGGAAAATACCCTAACACGGAGTAGGCATGTACAGATCACTTCTGGGACCCCTAAATATCGATTTTTCGGGTGTTTTGGGCATTAATTTGAGATATCGACTTTTTGGCACCTAAAAGATCGATTTTTAGCATGTTTTGAGCCTATATTTTGAAAATATTCTAGCACTGAGTAGACATGTACATATTGCTTCTGGGACCCCAAATAATTGAATTTTCGGGTGTTTAGGGCCAGAATTTGAGATATAAACGGGTACAGAAGATGCATGCACATATCGACTTTTGGGCACCTAGAAGATCGATTTTCAGTATGTTTTTAGCCTGTATTTGGAAAATACTCTAACACGGAGTAGGCATGTACAGATCACTTCTGGGACCCTTAAATATCGATTTTTCGGGTGTTTTGAGACTGAATTTGAGATATCGACTTTTTGGCACCTAAAAGATCGATTTTTAGCATGTTTTGAGCCTATATTTTGAAAATATTCTAGCACTGAGTAGACATGTACAGATTGCTTCTGGGACCCCAAAATATTGAATTTTCGGGTGTTTTGAGCCTGAATTTGAGATATAAACGGGTACTGAGGATGCATGCACATATCTACTTTTGGGCACCTAAAACAAAGATTTTGAGCATGTTTTGGGCCTGTATTTTAAAAATACTCTAACACGGAGTAGGCATGTACAGATGGATTCTGGGACCCCATAATATCGAAGTTTCGGGTGTTTTGGGCCTGAATTTGAGATATCACCTTTACGCACCTAAAATATCGATTTTTAGCATGTTTTGAGCCTATATTTTGAAAATATTCTAGCACTGAGTAGGCATATACAGATCGCCTCTGGGACCCCAAAATATCGAATTTTCGGGTGTTTTGAGCCTGAATTTGAGATATAAACGAGTACAGAAGATGCATGCACATATCGACCTATGGGCACCTAAAATATCGATTTTGAGCAAGTTTTGAGCCTATATTTTGAAAACATTCTAGCACTGACTAGGCATGTACAGATTGCTGTTGGGACCCCAAAATATTGAATTTTCGGGTGTTTTGAGCCTGAATTTGAGATATAAACGGGTTCTGAAGATGCATGCACGTATCGACTTTTGGGCACCTAAAACATCAATTTTGAGCATGTTTTGGGCCTGTATCTTATAAATACTCTAACACGGAGTAGGCATGTACAGATCGCTTCTGGGACCCCATAATATAGAATTTTCGGGTGTTTTGGGCCTGTATTTGAGATATCGCCTTTACTCACCTAAAATATCGATTTTTAGCATGTTTTGAGCCTATATTTTGAAAATATTCTAGCACTGAGTAGGCATGTACAGATCGCTTCTGGGACCCCAAAATATTGAATTTTCGGGTGTTTTGAGCCTGAATTTGAGATATAAACGAGTACAGAAGATGCATGCACATATCGACTTTTGGGCTCCTAAAATATCGATTTTGAGCATGTTTTGAGCCTATATTTTGAAAACATTCTAGCACTGAGTAGGCATGTACAGATCGTTTCTGGGACCCCAAAATATCGAATTTTCGGGTGTTTTGAGCCTGAATTTGAGATATGAACGAGAATGGAAGATGCATACACATATTGATTTTGGGCACCAAAAATATCGATTTTCAGCATGTTTTGGGCCTGAATTTTGAAAATACTCTAACACGGAGTAGGCATGTACAGATCGCTTCTGGGACCCCAAAATATCGAATTTTCGGGTGTTTAGGGCCAGAATTTAAGATATAAACGGGTACAGAAGATGCAAACACATATCGACTTTTGGGCACCTAAAAGATCGATTTTCAGTATGTTTTTGGCCTGTATTTTGAAAATACTCTAACACGGAGTAGGCATGTACAGATCCATTCTGGGACCCCTAAATATCGAATTTTCGTGAGTTTTGGGCCTGAATTTGAGATATCGACTTTTTGGCACCTAAAATATCGATTTTTAGCATGTTTTGAGCCTATATTTTGAAAATATTCTAGCACTGAGTAGGCATGTACAGATTGCTTCTGGGACCCCAAAATATTGAATTTTCCGGTGTTTTGAGCCTGAATTTGAGATATAAACGGGTACAGAAAATACATGCACATATTGACTTTGGGCATCTAAAATATCGATTTTCAGCATGTTTTGGGCATGTATTTTGAAAATACTCTAACACGGAGTAGGCATGTACAGATTGCTTCTGGGACCCCAAAATATCGAATTTCCGGGTGTTTTGAGCCTGAATTTGAGATATAAACGGGTACTGAAGATGCATGCACATATCGACTTTTTGGCACTTAAAACATCGATTTTGAGCATGTTTTTGGCCTGTATTTTGAAAATACTCTAACACGGAGTAGGCATGTACATATCGCTTCTGGGACCCCTAAATATCGAAGTTTCGGGTGTTTTGGGCCTGAATTTGAGATATCGCCTTTACGCACCTAAAATATCGATTTTTAGCATGTTTTGAGCCTATATTCTGAAAATATTCTAGCACTGAGTAGGCATGTACAGATCGCTTCTGGGACCCCAAAATATCGAATTTTCGGGTGTTTTGAGCCTGAATTTGAGATATATACGAGTACAGAAGATGCATGCACATATCGACTTTTGGGCTCCTAAAATATCGATTTTGAGCATGTTTTGAGCCTATATTTTGAAAACATTCTAGCACTGAGTAGGCATGTACAGATCGTTTCTGGGACCCCAAAATATCGAATTTTCGGGTGTTTTGAGCCTGAATTTGAGATATGAACGAGAATGGAAGATGCATACACATATTGATTTTGGGCACCAAAAATATCGATTTTCAGCATGTTTTGGGCCTGAATTTTGAAAATACTCTAACACGGAGTAGGCATGTACAGATCCATTCTGGGACCCCTAAATATCGAATTTTCGGGTGTTTTGGGCCTTAATTTGAGATATCGACTTTTTGGCACCTAAAATATCGATTTTTAGCATGTTTTGAGCCTATATTTTGAAAATATTCTAGCACTGAGTAGGCATGTACAGATTGCTTCTGGGACCCCAAAATATTGAATTTTCGGGTGTTTTGAGCCTGAATTTGAGATATAAACGGGTACAGAAAATACATGCACATATTGACTTTGGGCATCTAAAATATCGATTTTCAGCATGTTTTGGGCATGTATTTTGAAAATACTCTAACACGGAGTAGGCATGTACAGATCGCTTCTGGGACCCCAAAATATCGAATTTCCGGGTGTTTTGAGCCTGAATTTGAGATATAAACGGGTACTGAAGATGCATGCACATATCGACTTTTTGGCACTTAAAACATCGATTTTGAGCATGTTTTTGTCCTGTATTTTGAAAATACTCTAACACGGAGTAGGCATGTACAGATCGCTTCTGGGACCCCTAAATATCGAAGTTTCGGGTGTTTTGGGCCTGAATTTGAGATATCGCCTTTACGCACCTAAAATATCGATTTTTAGCATGTTTTGAGCCTATATTCTGAAAATATTCTAGCACTGAGTAGGCATGTACAGATCGCTTCTGGGACCCCAAAATATCGAATTTTCGGGTGTTTTGAGCCTGAATTTGAGATATATACGAGTACAGAAGATGCATGCACATATCGACTTTTGGGCTCCTAAAATATCGATTTTGAGCATGTTTTGAGCCTATATTTTGAAAACATTCTAGCACTGAGTAGGCATGTACAGATCGTTTCTGGGACCCCAAAATATCGAATTTTCGGGTGTTTTGAGCCTGAATTTGAGATATGAACGAGAATGGAAGATGCATACACATATTGATTTTGGGCACCAAAAATATCGATTTTCAGCATGTTTTGGGCCTGAATTTTGAAAATACTCTAACACGGAGTAGGCATGTACAGATCCATTCTGGGACCCCTAAATATCGAATTTTCGGGTGTTTTGGGCCTTAATTTGAGATATCGACTTCTTGGCACCTAAAATATCGATTTTTAGTATGTTTTGAGCCTATATTTTGAAAATATTCTAGCACTGAGTAGGCATGTACAGATTGCTTCTGGGACCCCAAAATATTGAATTTTCGGGTGTTTTGAGCCTGAATTTGAGATATAAACGGGTACAGAAAATACATGCACATATTGACTTTGGGCATCTAAAATATCGATTTTCAGCATGTTTTGGGCATGTATTTTGAAAATACTCTAACACGGAGTAGGCATGTACAGATCGCTTCTAGGACCCCAAAATATCGAATTTTCGGGTCTTTTGAGCCTGAATTTGAGATATAAACGGGTACTGAAGATGCATGCACATATCGACTTTTTGGCACTTAAAACATCGATTTTGAGCATGTTTTTGGCCTGTATTTTGAAAATACTCTAACACGGAGAAGGCATGTACAGATCGCTTCTGAGACCCCTAAATATCGAAGTTTCGGGTGTTTTGGGCCTGAATTTGAGATATCGCATTTCAACACCTAAAATATCGATTTTTAGCATGTTTTGAGCCTATATTTTGAAAATATTCTAGCACAGAGTAGGCATGTACAGATCGCTTCTTGTATCCCAAAATATCGAATTTTGGGGTGTTTTGAGCTTGAATTTGAGATATAAACGTGTACAGAAGATGCATGCACATATCGACTTTTGGGCACCTAAAATATCGATTTTGAGCATGTTTTGAGCCTATATTTTGAAAACATTCTAGCACTGAGTAGGCATGTACAGATCGCTTCTGGGACCCCAAAATATCGAATTTTTGGGTGTTTTGAGCCTGAATTGGAGATATAAACGAGTATAGAAGATGCATACACATATTGACTTTGGGCACCAAAAATATCGATTTTCAGCATGTTTTGGGCCTTAATTTTGAAAATACTCTAACACGGAGTAGGCATGTACAGATCGCTTCTGGGACCCCAAAATATCGAATTTTCGGGTGTTTAGGGACTGAATTTGAGATATCGACTATTTGGCACCTAAAATATCGATTTTGAGCATGTTTTGAGCCTATATTTTGAAAACATTCTAGCACTGATTAGGCATGTACAGTTCGCTTCTGGGACCCCAAAATATCGAAGTTTCGGGTGTTTTGAGCCTGAATTTGAGATATAAACGAGTATAAAAGATGCATACACATATTGACTTTGGGCACCAAAAATATTGATTTTCAGCATGTTTTGGGACTGAATTTTGAAAATACTCTAACACGGAGTAGGCATGTACAGATCGCTTCTGGGACCCCAAAATATCGAATTTTCGGGTGTTTAGGGCCAGAATTTGAGATATAAACGGGTACAGAAGATGCATGCACATATCGACTTTTGGGCACCTAAAAGATCGATTTTTAGTATGTTTTTGGCCTGTATTTTGAAAATACTCTAGCACGGAGTAGGCATGTACAGATCGCTTCTGGGACCCCTAAATATCGAATTTTCTGGTGTTTTGGGCCTGAATTTGAGATATCGCCTTTCAACACCTAAAATATCGATTTTTAGCATGTTTTGAGCCTATATTTTGAAAATATTCTAGCACAGAGTAGGCATGTACAGATCGCTTCTTGTATCCCAAAATATCGAATTTTGGGGTGTTTTGAGCTTGAATTTGAGATATAAACGAGTACAGAAGATGCATGGATATATCGACTTTTGGGCTCCTAAAATATCGATTTTGAGCATGTTTTGAGCCTATATTTTGATAACATTCTAGCACTGAGTAGGCATGTACAGATCGCTTCTGGGACCCAAAAATATCGAATTTTCGGGTGTTTAGGGCTTGAATTTGAGATATAAACGGGTACAGAAGATGCATGCACGTATCGACTTTTGGGCACCTAAAAGATCAATTTTCAGTATGTTTTTGGCCTGTATTTTGAAAAAACTCTAACACGGAGTAGGCATGTACAGATCGCTTCTGGGACCCCTAAATATCGAATTTTCGGGTGTTTTGGGCCTTAATTTGAGATATCGACTTTTTGGCACCTAAAATATCGATTTTTAGCATGTTTTTAGCCTATATTTTGAAAATATTCTAGCACTGAGTAGGCATGTACAGATTGCTTCTGGGACCCAAAAATATTGAATTTTCTGGTGTTTAGGGCCAGAATTTGAGATATAAACGGGTACTGAAGATGAATGCACATATCGACTTTTGGGCACCTAAAACATCGATTTTGAGCATGTTTTGGGCCTGTATTTTAAAAATACTCTAACACGGAGTAGACATGTACAGATCGCTTCTGGGACCCCATAATATCGAATTTTCGGGTGTTTTGGGCCAGAATTTGAGATATAAACGGGTACAGAAGATGCATGCACATATCGACTTTTGGGCACCTAAAAGATCGATTTTGAGCATGTTTTGAGCCTATATTTTGAAAACATTCTAGCACTGACTAGGCATGTACAGATTGCTGTTGGGACCCCAAAATATTGAATTTTCGGGTGTTTTGAGCCTGAATTTGAGATATAAACGGGTTCTGAAGATGCATGCACGTATCGACTTTTGGGCACCTAAAACATCGATTTTGAGCATGTTTTGGGCCTGTATTTTATAAATACTCTAACACGGAGTAGGCATGTACAGATCGCTTCTGGGACCCCATAATATCGAATTTTCGGGTGTTTTGGGCCTGAATTTGAGATATCGCCTTTACGCACCTAAAATATCGATTTTTAGCATGTTTTGAGCCTATATTTTGAAAATATTCTAGCACTGAGTAGGCATGTACAGATCGCTTCTGGGACCCCAAAATATCGAATTTTCGGGTGTTTTGAGCCTGAATTTGAGATATAAACGAGTACAGAAGATGCATGCACATATCGACTTTTGGGCTCCTAAAATATCGATTTTGAGCATGTTTTGAGCCTATATTTAGAAAACATTCTAGCACTGAGTAAGCATGTACAGATCGTTTCTGGGACCCCAAAATATCGAATTTTCGGGTGTTTTGAGCCTGAATTTGAGATATGAACGAGAATGGAAGATGCATACACATATTGATTTTGGGCCCCAAAAATATCGATTTTCAGCATGTTTTGGGCCTGAATTTTGAAAATACTCTAACACGGAGTAGGCATGTACAGATCGCTTCTGGGACCCCAAAATATCGAATTTTCGGGTGTTTAGGGCCAGAATTTAAGATATAAACGGGTACAGAAGATGCAAACACATATCGACTTTTGGGCACCTAAAAGATCGATTTTCAGTATGTTTTTGGCCTGTATTTTGAAAATACTCTAACACGGAGTAGGCATGTACAGATCCATTCTGGGACCCCTAAATATCGAATTTTCGGGTGTTTTGGGCCTTAATTTGAGATATCGACTTTTTGGCACCTAAAATATCGATTTTTAGCATGTTTTGAGCCTATATTTTGAAAATATTCTAGCACTGAGTAGGCATGTACAGATTGCTTCTGGGACCCCAAAATATTGAATTTTCGGGTGTTTTGAGCCTGAATTTGAGATATAAACGGGTACAGAAAATACATGCACATATTGACTTTGGGCATCTAAAATATCGATTTTTAGCATGTTTTGGGCATGTATTTTGAAAATACTCTAACACGGAGTAGGCATGTACAGATCGCTTCTGGGACCCCAAAATATCGAATTTTCGGGTGTTTTGAGCCTGAATTTGAGATATAAACGGGTACTGAAGATGCATGCACATATCGACTTTTTGGCACTTAAAACATCGATTTTGAGCATGTTTTTGGCCTGTATTTTGAAAATACTCTAACACGGAGTAGGCATGTACAGATCGCTTCTGGGACCCCTAAATATCGAAGTTTCGGGTGTTTTGGGCCTGAATTTGAGATATCGCCTTTCAACACCTAAAATATCGATTTTTAGCATGTTTTGAGCCTATATTTTGAAAATATTCTAGCACTGAGTAGGCATGTACAGATTGCTTCTGGGACCCCAAAATATTGAATTTTCGGGTGTTTTGAGACTGAATTTGAGATATAAACGTGTACAGAAGATGCATGCACATATCGACTTTTGGGCACCTAAAATATCGATTTTGAGCATGTTTTGAGCCTATATTTTGAAAACATTCTAGCACTGAGTAGGCATGTACAGATCGCTTCTGGGACCCCAAAATATCGAATTTTTGGGTGTTTTGAGCCTGAATTTGAGATATAAACGAGTATGGAAGATGCATACACATATTGACTTTGGGCACCAAAAATATCGATTTTCAGCATGTTTTGGGCCTTAATTTTGAAAATACTCTAACACGGAGTAGGCATGTACAGATCGCTTCTGGGACCCCAAAATATCGAATTTTCGGGTGTTTAGGGACTGAATTTGAGATATCGACTATTTGGCACCTAAAATATCGATTTTGAGCATGTTTTGAGCTTATATTTTGAAAACATTCTAGCACTGATTAGGCATGTACAGTTCGCTTCTGGGACCCCAAAATATCGAAGTTTCGGGTGTTTTGAGCCTGAATTTGAGATATAAACGAGTATAAAGGATGCATACACATATTGACTTTGGGCACCAAAAATATCGATTTTCAGCATGTTTTGGGACTGAATTTTGAAAATACTCTAACACGGAGTAGGCATGTACAGATCGCTTCTGGGACCCCAAAATATCGAATTTTCGGGTGTTTAGGGCCAGAATTTGAGATATAAACGGGTACAGAAGATGCATGCACATATCGACTTTTGGGCACCTAAAAGATCGATTTTTAGTATGTTTTTGGCCTGTATTTTGAAAATACTCTAGCACGGAGAAGGCATGTACAGATTTTCTGGGACCCCTAAATATCGAATTTTCGGGTGTTTTGGGCCTGAATTTGAGATATCGCCTTTCAACACCTAAAATATCGATTTTTAGCATGTTTTGAGCCTATATTTTGAAAATATTCTAGCACAGAGTAGGCATGTACAGATCGCTTCTTGGATCTCAAAATATCGAATTTTCGGGTGTTTTGAGCTTGAATTTGAGATATAAACGAGTACAGAAGATGCATGGATATATCGACTTTTGGGCTCCTAAAATATCGATTTTGAGCATGTTTTGAGCCTATATTTTGATAACATTCTAGCACTGAGTAGGCATGTACAGATCGCTTCTGGGACCCAAAAATATCGAATTTTCGGGTGTTTAGGGCTTGAATTTGAGATATAAACGGGTACAGAAGATGCATGCACGTATCGACTTTTGGGCACCTAAAAGATCAATTTTCAGTATGTTTTTGGCCTGTATTTTGAAAAAACTCTAACACGGAGTAGGCATGTACAGATCGCTTCTGGGACCCCTAAATATCGAATTTTCGGGTGTTTTGGGCCTTAATTTGAGATATCGACTTTTTGGCACCTAAAATATCGATTTTTAGCATGTTTTTAGCCTATATTTTGAAAATATTCTAGCACTGAGTAGGCATGTACAGATTGCTTCTGGGACCCCAAACTATTGAATTTTCGGGTGTTTAGGGCCAGAATTTGAGATATAAACGGGTACTGAAGATTCATGCACATATCGACTTTTGAGCACCTAAAACATCGATTTTGAGCATGTTTTTGGCCTGTATTTTGTAAATACTCTAACACGGAGTAGGCATGTACAGATCGCTTCTGGGACCCCATAATATCGAATTTTCGGGTGTTTTGGGCCTGAATTTGAGATATCGCCTTTACGCACCTAAAATATCGATTTTTAGCATGTTTTGAGCCTATATTTTGAAAATATTCTAGCACTGAGTAGGCATGTACAGATTGCTTCTGGGACCCCAAAATATCGAATTTTCGGGTGTTTTGAGCCTGAATTTGAGATATAAACGAGTACAGAAGATGCATGCACATATCGACTTTTGGGCACCTAAAATATCGATTTTGAGCATGTTTTGAGCCTATATTTTGAAAACATTCTAGCACTGAGTAGGCATGTACAGATCGCTTCTGGGACCCCAAAATATCGAATTTTCGGGTGTTTAGGGCCAGAATTTGAGATATAAACGGGTACAGAAGATTCATGCACATATTGACTTTCGGCACCTAAAACATCGATTTTGACCATGTTTTGGGCCTGTATTTTGAAAATACTCTAACACGGAGTAGGCATGTACAGATCGCTTCTGGGACCTCAAAATATCGAGTTTTCGGGTGTTTTGGGCCTGAATTTGAGATATCTCCTTTACGCACCTAAAATATCGGTTTATAGCATGTTTTGAGCCTATATTTTGAAAATATTCTAGCACTGAGTAGGCATGTACAGATCGCTTCCGAGACCCCTAAATATCGAATTTTCGGTTGTTTTGAGCTTGAATTTGAGATATAAACGAGTACAGAAGATGCATGCACATATCGACTTTTTGGCAGCTAGAACATCGATTTTGAGCATGTTTTGGGCCTGTATTTTGAAAATACTCTAACACGGAGTATGCATGTACAGATCGCTTCTGGGACCCCAAAATATCGAATTTTCGGGTGTTTTGGGCCTTTATTTGGGATATCGACTTTTTGGCACCTAAAATATCGATTTTTAGCATGATTTTAGCCTATATTTTGAAAATATTCTAGCATTGAGTAGGCATGTACAGATTGCTTCTGGGACCCCAAAATATTGAATTTTCGGGTGTTTAGGACCAGAATTTGAGATATAAACGGGTACAGAAGATGCATGCACATATCGACTTTTGGGCACCTAAAAGATCGATTTTCAATATGTTTTTGGCCTATATTTTGAAAACATTCTAGCACTGAGTAGGCATGTACAGATTGCTTCTGGGACTCAAAAATATCGAATTTTCGGGTGTTTAGGGCGAGAATTTGAGATATAAACGGGTACAGAAGATGCATGCACATATCGACTTTTGGGCACCTAAAAGATCGATTTTCAGTATGTTTTTGGCCTGTATTTTGAAAATACTCTAACTCGGAGTAGGCATGTACAGATCGCTTCTGGGACCCCTAAATATCGAATTTTCGGGTGTTTTGGGCCTTAATTTGAGATATCGACTTTTTGGCACCTAAAATATCGATTTTTAGCATGTTTTGAGCCTATATTTTGAAAATATTCTAGCACTGAGTACAGAAGATGCATGAACATATCGACTTTTGAGCACCTAAAAGATCGATTTTTAGCATGATTTTAGCCTATATTTTGAAAATATTCTAGCATTGAGTAGGCATGTACAGATTGCTTCTGGGACCCCAAAATATTGAATTTTCGGGTGTTTAGGACCAGAATTTGAGATATAAACGGGTACAGAAGATGCATGCACATATCGACTTTTGGGCACCTAAAAGATCGATTTTCAATATGTTTTTGGCCTATATTTTGAAAACATTCTAGCACTGAGTAGGCATGTACAGATTGCTTCTGGGACCCAAAAATATCGAATTTTCGGGTGTTTAGGGCGAGAATTTGAGATATAAACGGGTACAGAAGATGCATGCACATATCGACTTTTGGGCACCTAAAAGATCGATTTTCAGTATGTTTTTGGCCTGTATTTTGAAAATACTCTAACTCGGAGTAGGCATGTACAGATCGCTTCTGGGACCCCTAAATATCGAATTTTCGGGTGTTTTGGGCCTTAATTTGAGATATCGACTTTTTGGCACCTAAAATATCGATTTTTAGCATGTTTTGAGCCTATATTTTGAAAATATTCTAGCACTGAGTACAGAAGATGCATGAACATATCGACTTTTGAGCACCTAAAAGATCGATTTTCAGTATGTTTTTGGCCTATATTTTGAAAATACTCTAACACGGAGTAGGCATGTACAGATTGCTTCTTGAACCCCAAAATATTGAATTTTCGGGTGTTTTGAGCCTGAATTTGAGATATAAACGGGTACAGAAGATACATGCACATATTGACTTTGGGCATCTAAAATATCGATTTTCAGCATGTTTTGGGCATGTATTTTGAAAATACTCTAACACGGAGTAGGCATGTACAGATCGCTTCTGGAACCCCAAAATGTCGAATTTTCGGGTGTTTTGAGCCTGAATTTGAGATATAAACGGGTACTGGAGATGCATGCACATATCGACTTTTTGGCACCTAAAACATCGATTTTGAGCATGTTTTGGGCCTGTATTTTGAAAATACTCTAACACGGAGTAGGCATGTACAGATCGCTTCTGGGACCCCTAAATATCGAATTTTCGGGTGTTTTGGGCCTTAATTTGAGATATCGCCTTTCCGCACCTAAAATATCTATTTTTAGCATGTTTTGAGCCTATATTTTGAAAATATTCTAGCACTGAGTAGGCATGTACAGATCGCTTCTGGGACCCCAAAATATCGAATTTTCGGGTGTTTTGAGCCTGAATTTGAGATATAAACGAGTATAGAAGATGCATACACATATTGACTTTGGGCACCAAAAATATCGATTTTCAGCATGTTTTGGGCCTGAATTTTGAAAATACTCTAACACGGAGTACGCATGTACAGATCGCTTCTGGGACCCCAAAATATCGAATTTTCGGGTGTTTAGGGCCAGAATTTGAGATATAAACGGGTACAGAAGATGCATGCACATATCGACTTTTGGGCACCTAAAAGATCGATTTTCAGTATGTTTTTGGCCTGTAATTTGCAAATACTCTAACACGGAGTAGGCATGTACAGATCCCTTCTGGGACCCCTAAATATCGAATTTTTGGGTGTTTTGGGCCTTAATTTGAGATATCGACTTTTTTGCACCTAAAATATCGATTTTTAGCATGTTTTGAGCATATATTTTGAAAATACTCTAACACGGAGTAGGCATGTACAGATCGCTTCTGGGACCCCAAAATATTGAATTTTCGGGTGTTTTGAGCCTGAATTTGAGATATAAACGGGTACAGAAAATACATGCACATATTGACTTTAGGCATCTAAACTATCTATTTTCAGCATGTTTTGGGCCTGTATTTTGAAAATACTCTAACACGGAGTAGGCATGTACAGATCGCTTCTGGGACCCCTAAATATCGAATTTTCGGGTGTTTTGGGCCTGAATTTGAGATATCGCCTTTACGCACCTAAAATATCGATTTTTAGCATGTTTTGAGCCTATATTTTGAAAATATTCTTGCACTGAGTAGGCATGTACAGATCGCTTCTGGGACACCTAAATATTGAATTTTCGGGTGTTTTGAGCCTGAATTTGAGATATAAACGGGTACTGAAGATGCATGCACGTATCGACTTTTGGGCACCTAAAACAAAGATTTTGAGCATGTTTTGGGCCTGTATTTTATAAATACTCTAACACGGAGTAGGCATGTACAGATCGCTTCTGGGACCTAATAATATCGAATTTTCGGGCGTTTTGGGCCTGAATTTGAGATATCGCCTTTACGCACCTAAAATATCGATTTTTAGCATGTTTTGAGCCTATATTTTGAAAATATTCTAGCACTGAGTAGGCATGTACAGATCGCTTCTGGGACCCCAAAATATCGAATTTTCGGGTGTTTTGAGCCTGAATTTGAGATATAAACGAGTACAGAAGATGCATGCACATATCGACCTACGGGCACCTAAAATATCGATTTTGAGCAAGTTTTGAGACTATATTTTGAAAACATTCTAGCACTGAGTAGGCATGTACAGATCGCTTCTGGGACCCCAAAATATCGAATTTTCGGGTGTTTAGGGCCAGAATTTGAGATATAAACGGGTACAGAAGATGCAGCACGTATCGACTTTTGGGCACCTAAAAGATCGATTTTCAGTATGTTTTTGGCCTGTATTTTGAAAAAACTCTAACACGGAGTAGGCATGTACAGATCGCTTCTGGGACCCCTAAATATCGAATTTTTGGGTGTTTTGGGCCTGAATTTGAGATATCGCCTTTACGCACCTAAAATATCGATTTTTAGCATGTTTTTAGCCTATATTTTGAAAATATTCTAGCACTGAGTAGGCATGTACAGATTGCTTCTGGGACCCCAAAATATCGAATTTTCGGGTGTTTTGAGCCTGAATTTGAGATATAAACGAGTACTGAAGATGCATGCACATATCGACTTTTGAGCACCTAAAATATCGATTTTGAGCATGTTTTGAGCCTATATTTTGAAAACATTCTAGCACTGAGTAGGCATGTACAGATCGCTTCTGGGACCCCAAAATATCGAATTTTCGGGTGTTTAGGGCCCGAATTTGAGATATAAACGGGTACAGAAGATTCTTGCACTTATTGACTTTCGGCACCTAAAACATCGATTTTGAGCATGTTTTGGGCCTGTATTTTGAAAATACTCTAACACGGAGTAGGCATGTACAGATCGCTTCTGGGACCTCAAAACATCGAATTTTCGGGTGTTTTGGGCCTGAACTTGAGATATCTCCTTTACGCACCTAAAATATCTATTTATAGTATGTTTTGAGCCTATATTTTGAAAATATTCTAGCACTGAGTAGGCATGTACAGATCGCTTCTGGGACCCCTAAATATCGAATTTTCGGGTGTTTTGAGCTAGAATTTGAGATATAAACATGTACAGAAGATGCATGCACTTATCGACTTTTGGGCACCTAAAAGTTCGATTTTCAGTATGTTTTTGGGCTGTATTTTGAAAATACTCTAACACGGAGTAGGCATGTACAGATTGCTTCTGGAACCCGAAAGTATTGAATTTTCGGGTGTTTTAAGCCTGAATTTGAGATATAAACGTGTACAGAAGATACATGCACATATTGACTTTGGGCATCTAAAATATCGACTTTCAGCATGTTTTGGGCATGTATTTTGAAAATACTCTAACACGGAGTAGGCATGTACAGATCGCTTCTGGGACCCCAAAATATCGAATTTTCGGGTGTTTTGGGACTGAATTTGAGATATCGACTTTTTGGCACCTAAAATATCGATTTGTAGCATGTTTTTAGCCTATATTTTGAAAATATTCTAGCACTGAGTAGGCATGTACAGATTCCTTCTGGGACCCCAAAATACCGAATTTTCGAGTGTTTTGAGCCTGAATTTGAGATATAAACGGGTACAGAAGATGTATGCACATATCGACTTTTGGGCACCTAAAATATCGATTTTGAGCATGTTTTGAGCCTATATTTTGAAAACATTCTAGCACTGATTAGGCATGTACAGATCGCTTCTGGGACCCCAAAATATCGAATTTTCGGGTGTTTTGAGCCTGAATTTGAGATATAAACGAGTATAAAAGATGCATACACATATTGACTTTGGGCACCAAAAATATCGATTTTCAGCATGTTTTGGGACTGAATTTTGAAAATACTCTAACACGGAGTAGGCATGTACAGATAGCTTCTGGGACCCCAAAATATCGAATTTTCGGGTGTTTTGAGCCTGAATTTGAGATATAAACGAGTAAAGAAGATGCATGGACATATCGACTTTTGGGCACCTAAAATATCGATTTTGAGCTTGTTTTGAGCCTATATTTTGATAACATTCTAGCACTGAGTAGGCATGTACAGATCGCTTCTGGGACCCAAAAATATCGAATTTTAGGGTGTTTAGGGCCAGAATTTGAGATATAAACGGGTACAGAAAATGCATGCACATATCGACTTTTGGGCACCTAAAAGATCGATTTTCAGTATGTTTTTGTCCTGTATTTTGAAAATACTCTAACACGGAGTAGGCATGTACAGATCGCTTCTGGGACCCCTAAATATCGAATATTCGGGTGTTTTGGGCCTTAATTTGAGATATCGACTTTTTGGCACCTAAAATATCGATTTTTAGCATGTTTTTAGCCTATATTTTGAAAATATTCTAGCACTGAGTAGGCATGTACAGATTGCTTCTGGGACCCCAAAATATTGAATTTTCGGGTGTTTAGGGCCAGAATTTGAGATATAAACGGGTACAGAAGATGCATGCACATATCGACTTTTGGGCACCTAAAAGATCGATTTTCAGTATGTTTTTGGCCTGTATTTTGAAAATACTCTAACACGGAGTAGGCATGTACAGATCGCTTCTGCGACCGCTAAATATCAAATTTTCGGGTGTTTTGGGACTGAATTTGAGATATCGACTTTTTGGCACCTAAAAGATCGATTTTTAGCATGTTTTTAGCCTATATTTTGAAAATATTCTAGCACTGAGTAGGCATGTACAGATTGCTTCTGGGACCCCAAAATATTGAATTTTCGGGTGTTTTGAGCCTGAATTTGAGATATAAACGGGTACAGAAGATGCATGCACATATCGACTTTTGGGCACCTAAAATATCGAATTTGAGCATGTTTTGAGCCTATAATTTGAAAACATTCAGTAGCACTGATTAGGCATGTACAGATCGCTTCTGGGACCCAAAAATATCGAATTTTCGGGTGTTTTGAGCCTGAATTTGAGATATAAACGAGTATAAAAGATGCATACACATATTGACTTTGGGCACCAAAAATATCGATTTTCAGCATGTTTTGGGACTGAATTTTGAAAATACTCTAGCACTGAGTAGGCATGTACAGATTGCTTCTGGGACCATAAAATATTGAATTTTCGGGTGTTTTGAGCCTGAATTTGAGATATAAACGGGTACTGAAGATGCATGCACATATCGACTTTTGGGCACCTAAAACATCGATTTTGAGCATGTTTTTGGCCTGTATTTTGTAAATACTCTAACACGGAGTAGGCATGTACAGATCGCTTCTGGGACCCCATAATATCGAATTTTCGGGTGTTTTGGGCCTGAATTTGAGATATCGCCTTTACGCAACTAAAATATCGATTTTTAGCATGTTTTGAGCCTATATTTTGAAAATATTCTAGCACTGAGTAGGCATGTACAGATTGGTTCTGGGACCCCAAAATATCGAATTTTCGGGTGTTTTGAGCCTGAATTTGAGATATAAACGAGTACAGAAGATGCATGCACATATCGACTTTTAGGCACCTAAAATATCGATTTTGAGCATGTTTTGAGCCTATATTTTGAAAACATTCTAGCACTGAGTAGGCATGTACAGATCGCTTCTGGGACCCCAAAATATCGAATTTTCGGGTGTTTAGGGCCAGAATTTGAGATATAAACGGGTACAGAAGATTCATGCACATATTGACTTTGGGCACCTAAAACATCGATTTTGAGCATGTTTTGGGCCTGTATTTTGAAAATACTCTAACACGGAGTAGGCATGTACAGATCGCTTCTTTGACCCCAAAATATCGAATTTTCAGGTGTTTTGGGCCTGAATTTGAGATATCGCCTTAACGCACCTAAAATATCGGTTTATAGCATGTTTTGAGCCTATATTTTGAAAATATTCTAGCACTGAGTAGGCATGTACAGATCGCTTCCGAGACCCCTAAATATCGAATTTTCGGTTGTTTTGAGCTTGAATTTGAGATATAAACGAGTACAGAAGATGCATGCACATATCGACTTTTTGGCACCTAGAACATCGATTTTGAGCATGTTTTGGGCCTGTATTTTGAAAATACTCTAACACGGAGTATGCATGTACAGATCGCTTCTGGGACCCCAAAATATCGAATTTTCGGGTGTTTTGGGCCTTTATTTGGGATATCGACTTTTTGGCACCTAAAATATCGATTTTTAGCATGATTTTAGCCTATATTTTGAAAATATTCTAGCATTGAGTAGGCATGTACAGATTGCTTCTGGGACCCCAAAATATTGAATTTTCGGGTGTTTAGGACCAGAATTTGAGATATAAACGGGTACAGAAGATGCATGCACATATCGACTTTTGGGCACCTAAAAGATCGATTTTCAATATGTTTTTGGCCTATATTTTGAAAACATTCTAGCACTGAGTAGGCATGTACAGATTGCTTCTGGGACCCAAAAATATCGAATTTTCGGGTGTTTAGGGCGAGAATTTGAGATATAAACGGGTACAGAAGATGCATGCACATATCGACTTTTGGGCACCTAAAAGATCGATTTTCAGTATGTTTTTGGCCTGTATTTTGAAAATACTCTAACTCGGAGTAGGCATGTACAGATCGCTTCTGGGACCCCTAAATATCGAATTTTCGGGTGTTTTGGGCCTTAATTTGAGATATCGACTTTTTGGCACCTAAAATATCGATTTTTAGCATGTTTTGAGCCTATATTTTGAAAATATTCTAGCACTGAGTACAGAAGATGCATGAACATATCGACTTTTGAGCACCTAAAAGATCGATTTTTAGCATGATTTTAGCCTATATTTTGAAAATATTCTAGCATTGAGTAGGCATGTACAGATTGCTTCTGGGACCCCAAAATATTGAATTTTCGGGTGTTTAGGACCAGAATTTGAGATATAAACGGGTACAGAAGATGCATGCACATATCGACTTTTGGGCACCTAAAAGATCGATTTTCAGTATGTTTTTGGCCTGTATTTTGAAAATACTCTAACTCGGAGTAGGCATGTACAGATCGCTTCTGGGACCCCTAAATATCGAATTTTCGGGTGTTTTGGGCCTTAATTTGAGATATCGACTTTTTGGCACCTAAAATATCGATTTTTAGCATGTTTTGAGCCTATATTTTGAAAATATTCTAGCACTGAGTACAGAAGATGCATGAACATATCGACTTTTGAGCACCTAAAAGATCGATTTTTAGCATGATTTTAGCCTATATTTTGAAAATATTCTAGCATTGAGTAGGCATGTACAGATTGCTTCTGGGACCCCAAAATATTGAATTTTCGGGTGTTTAGGACCAGAATTTGAGATATAAACGGGTACAGAAGATGCATGCACATATCGACTTTTGGGCACCTAAAAGATCGATTTTCAATATGTTTTTGGCCTATATTTTGAAAACATTCTAGCACTGAGTAGGCATGTACAGATTGCTTCTGGGACCCAAAAATATCGAATTTTCAGGTGTTTAGGGCGAGAATTTGAGATATAAACGGGTACAGAAGATGCATGCACATATCGACTTTTGGGCACCTAAAAGATCGATTTTCAGTATGTTTTTGGCCTGTATTTTGAAAATACTCTAACTCGGAGTAGGCATGTACAGATCGCTTCTGGGACCCCTAAATATCGAATTTTCGGGTGTATTGGGCCTTAATTTGAGATATCGACTTTTTGGCACCTAAAATATCGATTTTTAGCATGTTTTGAGCCTATATTTTGAAAATATTCTAGCACTGAGTACAGAAGATGCATGAACATATCGACTTTTGAGCACCTAAAAGATCGATTTTCAGTATGTTTTTGGCCTATATTTTGAAAATACTCTAACACGGAGTAGGCATGTACAGATTGCTTCTGGAACCCCAAAATATTGAATTTTCGGGTGTTTTGAGCCTGAATTTGAGATATAAACGGGTACAGAAGATACATGCACATATTGACTTTGGGCATCTAAAATATCGATTTTCAGCATGTTTTGGGCATGTATTTTGAAAATACTCTAACACGGAGTAGGCATGTACAGATCACTTCTGGAACCCCAAAATGTCGAATTTTCGGGTGTTTTGAGCCTGAATTTGAGATATAAACGGGTACTGGAGATGCATGCACATATCGACTTTTTGGCACCTAAAACATCGATTTTGAGCATGTTTTGTGCCTGTATTTTGAAAATACTCTAACACGGAGTAGGCATGTACAGATCGCTTCTGGGACCCCTAAATATCGAATTTTCGGGTGTTTTGGGCCTTAATTTGAGATATCGCCTTTCCGCACCTAAAATATCTATTTTTAGCATGTTTTGAGCCTATATTTTGAAAATATTCTAGCACTGAGTAGGCATGTACAGATCGCTTCTGGGACCCCAAAATATCGAATTTTCGGGTGTTTTGAGCCTGAATTTGAGATATAAACGAGTATAGAAGATGCATACACATATTGACTTTGGGCACCAAAAATATCGATTTTCAGCATGTTTTGGGCCTGAATTTTGAAAATACTCTAACACGGAGTACGCATGTACAGATCGCTTCTGGGACCCCAAAATATCGAATTTTCGGGTGTTTAGGGCCAGAATTTGAGATATAAACGGGTACAGAAGATGCATGCACATATCGACTTTTGGGCACCTAAAAGATCGATTTTCAGTATGTTTTTGGCCTGTAATTTGCAAATACTCTAACACGGAGTAGGCATGTACAGATCCCTTCTGGGACCCCTAAATATCGAATTTTTGGGTGTTTTGGGCCTTAATTTGAGATATCGACTTTTTTGCACCTAAAATATCGATTTTTAGCATGTTTTGAGCATATATTTTGAAAATACTCTAACACGGAGTAGGCATGTACAGATCGCTTCTGGGACCCCAAAATATTGAATTTTCGGGTGTTTTGAGCCTGAATTTGAGATATAAACGGGTACAGAAAATACATGCACATATTGACTTTAGGCATCTAAACTATCTATTTTCAGCATGTTTTGGGCCTGTATTTTGAAAATACTCTAACACGGAGTAGGCATGTACAGATCGCTTCTGGGACCCCTAAATATCGAATTTTCGGGTGTTTTGGGCCTGAATTTGAGATATCGCCTTTACGCACCTAAAATATCGATTTTTAGCATGTTTTGAGCCTATATTTTGAAAATATTCTTGCACTGAGTAGGCATGTACAGATCGCTTCTGGGACCCCTAAATATTGAATTTTCGGGTGTTTTGAGCCTGAATTTGAGATATAAACGGGTACTGAAGATGCATGCACGTATCGACTTTTGGGCACCTAAAACAAAGATTTTGAGCATGTTTTGGGCCTGTATTTTATAAATACTCTAACACGGAGTAGGCATGTACAGATCGCTTCTGGGACCTAATAATATCGAATTTTCGGGCGTTTTGGGCCTGAATTTGAGATATCGCCTTTACGCACCTAAAATATCGATTTTTAGCATGTTTTGAGCCTATATTTTGAAAATATTCTAGCACTGAGTAGGCATGTACAGATCGCTTCTGGGACCCCAAAATATCGAATTTTCGGGTGTTTTGAGCCTGAATTTGAGATATAAACGAGTACAGAAGATGCATGCACATATCGACCTACGGGCACCTAAAATATCGATTTTGAGCAAGTTTTGAGACTATATTTTGAAAACATTCTAGCACTGAGTAGGCATGTACAGATCGCTTCTGGGACCCCAAAATATCGAATTTTCGGGTGTTTAGGGCCAGAATTTGAGATATAAACGGGTACAGAAGATGCAGCACGTATCGACTTTTGGGCACCTAAAAGATCGATTTTCAGTATGTTTTTGGCCTGTATTTTGAAAAAACTCTAACACGGAGTAGGCATGTACAGATCGCTTCTGGGACCCCTAAATATCGAATTTTTGGGTGTTTTGGGCCTGAATTTGAGATATCGCCTTTACGCACCTAAAATATCGATTTTTAGCATGTTTTTAGCCTATATTTTGAAAATATTCTAGCACTGAGTAGGCATGTACAGATTGCTTCTGGGACCCCAAAATATCGAATTTTCGGGTGTTTTGAGCCTGAATTTGAGATATAAACGAGTACTGAAGATGCATGCACATATCGACTTTTGAGCACCTAAAATATCGATTTTGAGCATGTTTTGAGCCTATATTTTGAAAACATTCTAGCACTGAGTAGGCATGTACAGATCGCTTCTGGGACCCCAAAATATCGAATTTTCGGGTGTTTAGGGCCCGAATTTGAGATATAAACGGGTACAGAAGATTCATGCACTTATTGACTTTCGGCACCTAAAACATCGATTTTGAGCATGTTTTGGGCCTGTATTTTGAAAATACTCTAACACGGAGTAGGCATGTACAGATCGCTTCTGGGACCTCAAAACATCGAATTTTCGGGTGTTTTGGGCCTGAACTTGAGATATCTCCTTTACGCACCTAAAATATCTATTTATAGTATGTTTTGAGCCTATATTTTGAAAATATTCTAGCACTGAGTAGGCATGTACAGATCGCTTCTGGGACCCCTAAATATCGAATTTTCGGGTGTTTTGAGCTAGAATTTGAGATATAAACATGTACAGAAGATGCATGCACTTATCGACTTTTGGGCACCTAAAAGTTCGATTTTCAGTATGTTTTTGGCCTGTATTTTGAAAATACTCTAACACGGAGTAGGCATGTACAGATTGCTTCTGGAACCCGAAAGTATTGAATTTTCGGGTGTTTTAAGCCTGAATTTGAGATATAAACGTGTACAGAAGATACATGCACATATTGACTTTGGGCATCTAAAATATCGACTTTCAGCATGTTTTGGGCATGTATTTTGAAAATACTCTAACACGGAGTAGGCATGTACAGATCGCTTCTGGGACCCCAAAATATCGAATTTTCGGGTGTTTTGGGACTGAATTTGAGATATCGACTTTTTGGCACCTAAAATATCGATTTGTAGCATGTTTTTAGCCTATATTTTGAAAATATTCTAGCACTGAGTAGGCATGTACAGATTCCTTCTGGGACCCCAAAATACCGAATTTTCGAGTGTTTTGAGCCTGAATTTGAGATATAAACGGGTACAGAAGATGTATGCACATATCGACTTTTGGGCACCTAAAATATCGATTTTGAGCATGTTTTGAGCCTATATTTTGAAAACATTCTAGCACTGATTAGGCATGTACAGATCGCTTCTGGGACCCCAAAATATCGAATTTTCGGGTGTTTTGAGCCTGAATTTGAGATATAAACGAGTATAAAAGATGCATACACATATTGACTTTGGGCACCAAAAATATCGATTTTCAGCATGTTTTGGGACTGAATTTTGAAAATACTCTAACACGGAGTAGGCATGTACAGATAGCTTCTGGGACCCCAAAATATCGAATTTTAAGGTGTTTTGAGCCTGAATTTGAGATATAAACGAGTACAGAAGATGCATGGACATATCGACTTTTGGGCACCTAAAATATCGATTTTGAGCTTGTTTTGAGCCTATATTTTGATAACATTCTAGCACAGAGTAGGCATGTACAGATCGCTTCTGGGACCCAAAAATATCGAATTTTAGGGTTTTTAGGGCCAGAATTTGAGATATAAACGGGTACAGAAAATGCATGCACATATCGATTTTTGGGCACCTAAAAGATCGATTTTCAGTATGTTTTTGTCCTGTATTTTGAAAATACTCTAACACGGAGTAGGCATGTACAGATCGCTTCTGGGACCCCTAAATATCGAATATTCGGGTGTTTTGGGCCTTAATTTGAGATATCGACTTTTTGGCACCTAAAATATCGATTTTTAGCATGTTTTTAGCCTATATTTTGAAAATATTCTAGCACTGAGTAGGCATGTACAGATTGCTTCTGGGACCCCAAAATATTGAATTTTCGGGTGTTTAGGGCCAGAATTTGAGATATAAACGGGTACAGAAGATGCATGCACATATCGACTTTTGGGCACCTAAAAGATCGATTTTCAGTATGTTTTTGGCCTGTATTTTGAAAATACTCTAACACGGAGTAGGCATGTACAGATCGCTTCTGCGACCGCTAAATATCAAATTTTCGGGTGTTTTGGGACTGAATTTGAGATATCGACTTTTTGGCACCTAAAAGATCGATTTTTAGCATGTTTTTAGCCTATATTTTGAAAATATTCTAGCACTGAGTAGGCATGTACAGATTGCTTCTGGGACCCCAAAATATTGAATTTTCGGGTGTTTTGAGCCTGAATTTGAGATATAAACGGGTACAGAAGATGCATGCACATATCGACTTTTGGGCACCTAAAATATCGAATTTGAGCATGTTTTGAGCCTATAATTTGAAAACATTCAGTAGCACTGATTAGGCATGTACAGATCGCTTCTGGGACCCAAAAATATCGAATTTTCGGGTGTTTTGAGCCTGAATTTGAGATATAAACGAGTATAAAAGATGCATACACATATTGACTTTGGGCATCAAAAATATCGATTTTCAGCATGTTTTGGGACTGAATTTTGAAAATACTCTAGCACTGAGTAGGCATGTACAGATTGCTTCTGGGACCATAAAATATTGAATTTTCGGGTGTTTTGAGCCTGAATTTGAGATATAAACGGGTACTGAAGATGCATGCACATGTCGACTTTTGGGCACCTAAAACATCGATTTTGAGCATGTTTTTGGCCTGTATTTTGTAAATACTCTAACACGGAGTAGGCATGTACAGATCGCTTCTGGGACCCCATGATATCGAATTTTCGGGTGTTTTGGGCCTGAATTTGAGATATCGCCTTTACGCAACTAAAATATCGATTTTTAGCATGTTTTGAGCCTATATTTTGAAAATATTCTAGCACTGAGTAGGCATGTACAGATTGCTTCTGGGACCCCAAAATATCGAATTTTCGGGTGTTTTGAGCCTGAATTTGAGATATAAACGAGTACAGAAGATGCATGCACATATCGACTTTTAGGCACCTAAAATATCGATTTTGAGCATGTTTTGAGCCTATATTTTGAAAACATTCTAGCACTGAGTAGGCATGTACAGATCGCTTCTGGGACCCCAAAATATCGAATTTTCGGGTGTTTAGGGCCAGAATTTGAGATATAAACGGGTACAGAAGATTCATGCACATATTGACTTTGGGCACCTAAAACATCGATTTTGAGCATGTTTTGGGCCTGTATTTTGAAAATACTCTAACACGGAGTAGGCATGTACAGATCGCTTCTTTGACCCCAAAATATCGAATTTTCAGGTGTTTTGGGCCTGAATTTGAGATATCGCCTTAACGCACCTAAAATATCGATTTTTAGCATGTTTTGAGCCTATATTTTGAAAATATTCTAGCACTAAGTAGGCATGTACAGATCGCTTCTTGGATCCCAAAATATCAAATTTTCGGGTGTTTTGAGCTTGAATTTGAGATATAAACGAGTACAGAAGATGCATGGACATATCGACTTTTGGGCACCTAAAATATCGATTTTGAGCTTGTTTTGAGCCTATATTTTGATAACATTCTAGCACTGTGTAGGCATGTACAGATCGCTTCTGGGACCCAAAAATATCGAATTTTAGGGTGTTTAGGGCCAGAATTTGAGATATAAACGGGTACAGAAAATGCATGCACATATCGACTTTTGGGCACCTAAAAGATCGATTTTCAGTATGTTTTTGGCCTGTATTTTGAAAATACTCTAACACGGAGTAGGCATGTACAGATCGCTTCTGGGACCACTAAATATCGAATATTCGGGTGTTTTGGGCCTTAATTTGAGATATCGACTTTTTAGCACCTAAAATATCGATTTTTAGCATGTTTTTATCCTATATTTTGAAAATATTCTAGCACTGAGTAGGCATGTACAGATTGCTTCTGGGACCCCAAAATATTGAATTTTCGGGTGTTTAGGGCCAGACTTTGAGATATAAACGGGTACAGAAGATACATGCACATATCGACTATTGGGCACCTAAAAGATCGATTTTCAGTATGTTTTTGGCCTGTATTTTGAAAATACTCTAACACGGAGTAGGCATGTACAGATCGCTTCTGCGACCGCTAAATATCAAATTTTCGGGTGTTTTGGGACTGAATTTGAGATATCGACTTTTTGGCACCTAAAAGATCGATTTTTAGCATGTTTTTAGCCTATATTTTGAAAATATTCTAGCACTGAGTAGGCATGTACAGATTGCTTCTGGGACCCCAAAATATTGAATTTTCGGGTGTTTTGAGCCTGAATTTGAGATATAAACGGGTACAGAAGATGCATGCACATATCGACTTTTGAGCACCTAAAATATCGAATTTTAGCATGTTTTGAGCCTATATTATGAAAATATTCTAGCACTGATTAGGCATGTACAGATCGCTTCTGGGACCCCAAAATATCGAATTTTCGGGTGTTTTGAGCCTGAATTTGAGATATAAACGGGTACTGAAGATGCATGCACATATCGACTTTTGGGCACCTAAAACATCGATTTTGAGCATGTTTTTGGCCTGTATTTTGAAAATACTCTAACACGGAGTATGCATGTTCAGATCGCTTCTGGGACCCCTAAATATCGAATTTTCGGGTGTTTTGGGCCTTAATTTGGGATATCGACCTTTTGGCACCTAAAATATCGATTTTTAGCATGATTTTAGCCTATATTTTGAAAATATTCTAGCTTTTAGTAGGCATGTACAGATTGCTTCGGGGACCCCAAAATATTGAATTTTCGGGTGTTTAGGACCAAAATTTGAGATATAAACGGGTACAGAAGATGCATGCACATATCGACTTTTGGGCACCTAAAAGATCGATTTTCAGTATGTTTTTAGCCTATATTTTGAAAACATTCTAGCACTGAGTAGGCATGTACAGATCGCCTCTGGGACCCAAAAATATCGAATTTTCGGGTGTTTAGGGCTAGAATTTAAGATATAAACGGATACAGAAGATGCATGCACATATCGACTTTTGGGCACCTAAAAGATCGATTTTCAGTTTGTTTTTTGCCTGTATTTTGAAAATACTCTAACACGGAGTAGGCTTGTACAGATCGCTTCTGGGACCCGTAAATATCGAATTTTCGGGTGTTTTGGGCCTTAATTTGAGATATCGACTTCTTGGCACCTAAAATATCGATTTTTAGCATGTTTTCAGCCTATATTTTGAAAATATTCTAGCACTGAGTAGGCATGTACAGATTGCTTCAGGAACCCCAAAATATTGAATTTTCGGGTGTTTTGAGCCTGAATTTGAGATATAAACGGGTACAGAAGATATATGCACATATTGACTTTGGGCATCTAAAATATCGATTTTCAGCATGTTTTTCGGCATGTATTTTGAAAATACTCTAACACGGAGTAGGCATATACAGATCGCTTCTGTGACCCCAAAATATCGAATTTTCGGGTGTTTTGAGCCTGCATTTGAGATATAAACGGGTACTGGAGATGCATGGACATATCGACTTTTTGGCACCTAAAACATCGATTTTGAGCATGTTTTGGGCCTGTATTTTGAAAATACTCTAACACGGAGTAGGCATGTACAGATCGCTTCTGGGACCCCAAAATATCGAATTTTCGGGTGATTTGGGCCTGAATTTGAGATATAGCCTTTCCGCACCTAAAATATCGATTTTTAGCATGTTTTTAGTCTATATTTTGAAAAAATTCTAACACTGAGTAGGCATGTACAGATCGCTTCTGGGATCCCAAAATATCGAATTTTCGGGTGTTTTGAGCCTGAATTTGAGATATAAACGTGTACAGAAGATGCATGCACATATCGACTTTTGGGCACCTAAAATATCGATTTTGAGCATGTTTTGAGAATATATTTTGAAAACATTCTAGCACTGAGTAGGCATGTACAGATCGCTTCTGGGACCCCAAAATATCGAATTTTCGGGTGTTTTGAGCGTGAATTTGAGATATAAACGAGTATAGAAGATGCATACACATATTGACTTTGGGCACCAAAAATATCGATTTTCAGCATGTTTTGGGCCTGAATTTTGAAAATACTCTAACACGGAGTACGCATGTACAGATCGCTTCTTTGACCCCAAAATATCGAATTTTCGGGTGATTAGGGCCAGAATTTGAGATATAAACGGGTACAGAAGATGCATGCACATATCGACTTTTGGGCACCTAAAAGATCGATTTTCAGTATGTTTTTGGCCTGTATTTTGCAAATACTCTAACACGGAGTGGCGCCTATGTACAGATCGCTTCTGGGACCCCTAAATATCGAATTTTCGGGTGTTTTGGGACAGAATTTGAGATATCGACTTTTTGGCACCTAAAAGATCGATTTTTAGCATGTTTTTAGCTTATATTTTGAAAATATTCTAGCACTGAGTAGGCATGTACAGATCGCTTCTTGGATCCCAAAATATCGAATTTTCGGGTGTTTTGAGCATGAATTTGAGATATAAACGAGTACAGAAGATGGATGGACATATCGACTTTTGGGCACCTAAAATATCGATTTTGAGCATGTTTTGAGCCTATATTTTGATAACATTCTAGCACTGAGTAGGCATGTACAGATCGCTTTTGGGACCCAAAAATATCGAATTTTAGGGTGTTTAGGGCCAGAATTTGAGATATAAACGGGTACCAAAAATGGATGCACATATCGACTTTTGGGCACCTAGATGATCGATTTTCAGTATGTTTTTGGCCTGTATTTTGAAAATACTCTAACACGGAGTAGGCATGTACAGATCGCTTCTGGGACCCCTAAATATAGAATATTCGGGTGTTTTGTGCCTTAATTTGAGATATCGACTTTTTGGCACCTAAAATATAGATTTTTAGCATGTTTTTAGCCTATGTTTTTAAAATATTCTAGCACTGAGTAGGCATGTACAGATTGCTTCTGGGACCCCAAAATATTGAATTTTCGGGTGTTTAGGGGCAGAATTTAAGATATAAACGGGTACAGAAGATGCATGCACATATCGACTTTTGGGCACCTAAAAGATCGATTTTCAATATGTTTTTGGCCTGTATTTTGAAAATACTCTAACACGGAGTGGCGCCTATGTACAGATCGCTTCTGGGACCCCATAATATCGAATTTTCGGGTGTTTTGGGACTGAATTTGAGATATCGACTTTTTGGCACCTAAAAGATCGATTTTTAGCATGTTTTTAGCCTATATTTTGAAAATATTCTGGCACTGAGTAGGCATGTACAGATCGCTTCTTGGATCCCAAAATATCGAATTTTCGGGTGTTTTGAGCTTGAATTTGAGATATAAACGAGTACAGAAGATGCATGGACATATCGACTTTTGGGCACCTAAAATATCGATTTTGAGCATGTTTTGAGCCTATATTTTGATGACATTCTAGCACTGAGTAGGCATGTACAGATTGCTTCTGGGACCCCAAAATATTGAATTTTCGGGTGTTTTGAGCCTGAATTTAAAATATAAACGGGTACTGAAGATGCATGCACATATCGACTTTTGAGCACCTAAAACATCGATTTTGAGCATGTTTTGGGCCTGTATTTTGTAAATACTCTAACACGGAGTAGGAATGTACAGATCGCTTCTGGGACCCCATAATATCGAATTTTCGGATGTTTTGGGCCTGAATTTGAGATATCGCCTTTACGCACCTAAAATATCGATTTTTAGCATGTTTTGAGCCTATATTTTGAAAATATTCTAGCACTGAGTAGGCATGTACAGATTGCTTCTGGGACCCCAAAATATTGAATTTTCGAGTGTTTTGAGCCTGAATTTGAGATATAAACGGGTACAGAAGATGCATGCACATATCGACTTTTGGGCACCTAAAAGATCGATTTTCAGTATGTTTTTGGCCTGTATTTTGAAAATACTCTAACGCGGAGTAGGCATGTACAGATCGCTTCTGGTACCCCTAAATATCGAATTTTCGGGTGTTTTGGGACTTAATTTGAGATATCGCCTTTACTCACCTAAAATATCGATTTTTAGCATGTTTTGAGCCTATATTTTGAAAATATTCTAGCACTGAGTAGGCATGTACAGATTGCTTCAGGGACCCCAAAATATTGAATTTTCGGGTGTTTTGAGCCTGAATTTGAGATATAAACGGGTACAGAAGATACATGCACATATTGACTTTGGGCATCTAAATTATCGATTTTCAGCATGTTTTGGGCCTGTATTTTGAAAATACTCTAACACGGAATAGGCATGTACAGATCGCTTCTGGGACCACAAAATATCGAATTTTCGGGTGTTTTGAACCTGAATTTGAGATATAAACGGTTACAGAAGATACATGCACATATTGACTTTGGGCATCTAAAATATCGATTTTCAGCATGTTTTGGGCCTGTATTTTGAAAATACTCTAACATGGAATAGGAATGTACTGATCGCTTCTGGGACCCGAAAATATCGAATTTTCGGGTGTTTTGAGCCTGAATTTGAGATATAAACGGGTACTGAAGATGCATGCACATATCGACTTTTGGGCACCTAAAACATCGATTTTGAGCATGTTTTGGGCCTGTATTTTAAAAATACTCTAACATGGAGTAGGCATGTTCAGATCGCTTCTGGGACCCCAAAATATCGAATTTTCGGGTGTTTTGGGCCTGAATTTGAGATATCGTCTTTACGCACCTAAAATATCGATTTTTATCATGTTTTGAGCCTATATTTTGAAAATATTCTAGCACTGAGTAGGCATGTATAGATTGCTTCTGGGACCTCTAAATATCGAATTTTCGGGTGTTTTGGGCCTTAATTTGAGATATCGCCTTTACGCACCTAAAATATCGATTTTTAGCATGTTTCTGAGCCTATATTTTGAAAATATTCTAGCACTGAGTAGGCACGTACAGATCGCTTCTGGGACCCCAAAATATCGAATTTTCGGGATGTTTTGAGCCTGAATTTGAGATATAAACGAGTACAGAAGATGCATGCACAAATCGACTTTTCGGCACCTAAAATATCGATTTTGAGCATGTTGTGAGCCTATATTTTGAAAACATTCTAGCACTGAGTAGGCATGTACAGATCGCTTCTGGGACCCCAAAATATCGAGTTTTCGGGTGTTTTGAGCCTGAATCTGAGATATAAACGAGTATAGAAGATGCATACACATATTGACTTTGGGCACCAAAAATATCGATTTCAGCATGTTTTGGGCCTGAATTTTGAAAATACTCTAACACGAAGTAGGCATGTACAGATCGCTTCTGGGACCCAAAAATATCGAATTTTCGGGTGTTTAGGGCCTGAATTTGAGATATAAATGGGTACAGAAGATACATGCACATATCGAGTTTTGGGCACCTAAAAGATCGATTATCAGTATGTTTTTGGACTGTATTTTGAAAATACTCTAACACGGAGTAGGCATGTACAGATCCCTTCTGGGACCCCAAAATATCGAATTTTCGGGTGTTTTGAGCCTGAATTTGAGATATAAACGTGTACAGAAGATGCAGGCACATATCGACTTTTGGGCACCTAAAATATCGATTTTGAGCATGTTTTGAGCCTATATTTTGAAAACATTCTAGCACCGAGTAGGCATGTACAGATCGCTTCTGGGACCCCAAAATATCGAATTTTCGGGTGTTTTGAGCCTGAATTTGAGATATAAACGAGTACAGAAGATGCATGCACATATCGACCTATGGGCACCTAAAATATCGATTTTGAGCAAGTTTTGAGCCTATATTTTGAAAACATTCTAGCACTGACTAGGCATGTACAGATTGCTTCTGGGAACCAGAAATATCGAATTTTCGGGTGTTTTGAGCCTGAATTTGAGATATAAACGGGTACTAAAGATGCATGCACATATCGACTTTTGAGCACCTAACAGATTGATTTTCAGTATGTTTTTGGCCTGTATTTTGAAAATACTCTAACACGGAGTAGGCATGTACAGATCGCTTCTGGGACCCCAAAATATCGAATTTTCGGGTGTTTTGGGCCTTAATTTGAGATATCAACTTTTTGGCACCTAAAATATCGATTTTTAGCATGTTTTTAGCCTATATTTTGAAAATATTCTAGCACTGAGTAGGCATGTACAGATTGCTTCTGGGACCCCAAAATATTGAATTTTCGGGTGTTTTGATCCTGAATTTGAGATATAAACGGGTACAGAAGATACATGCACATATTGACTTTGGGCATCTAAAATATCGATTTTCAGCATGTTTTGGGCATGTATTTTGAAAATACTCTAAAACGAAGTAAGCATGTACAGATCGCTTCTGGGACCCCAAAATATCGAATTTTCGGTTGTTTTGAGCCTGAATTTGAGATATAAACGGGTACTGAAGGTGCATGCACATATCGACTTTTTGGCACCTAAAACATCGATTTTGAGCATGTTTTGGGCCAGTATTTTAAAAATACTCTAACACGGAGTAGGCATGTACAGATCGCTTCTGGGACCCCTAAATATCGAATTTTTGGGTGTTTTGGGCCTTAATTTGAGATATCGACTTTTTGGCAACTAAAATATCGATTTTTAGCATGTTTTTAGCCTATATATTGAAAATATTCTAGCACTGAGTAGACATGTACAGATCGCTTCTGGGACCCCAAAATATCGAATTTTCGGGGGTTTTGAGCCTGAATTTCAGATATAAACGGGTACAGAAGATACATGCACATATTGACATTGGGCATCTAAAATATCGATTTTGAGCATGTTTTGGGCCTGCATTTTGAAAATACTCTAACACGGAGTAGGCATGTACAGATCGTTTCTGGGACTCCTAAATATCGAATTTTCGGGTGTTTTGGGCCTTAATATGAGATATAAACGGGTACAGAAGATGCATGCACATATCGACTTTTGGGCACCTATAAGATCGATTTTCAGTATGTTTTTGGCCTGTATTTTGAAAATACTCTAACACGGAGTAGGCATGTACAGATCGGTTCTGGGACCCCTAAAAATCGAACTTTCGGGTATTTTGGGCCTTAATTTGAGATATCGCCTTTACGCACCTAAAATATCGATTTTTAGCATGTTTTGAGCCTATATATTGAAAATATTCTAGCACTGAGTAGGCATGTACAGATCGCTTCTGGGACCCCAAAATATCGAATTTTCGGGTGTTTTGAGCCTGAATTTGAGATATAAACGAGTACAGAAGATACATGCACAAATTGACTTTGGGCATCTAAAATATCGATTTTGAGCATGTTTTGAGCCTATATTTTGAAAACATTCTAGCACTGAGTAGGCATGTACAGATCCCTTCTGGGACCCCTAAATATCGAATTTTTGGGTGTTTTGGGCCTTAATTTGAGATATCGACTTTTTGGCACATAAAATATCGATTTTTAGAATGTTTTTAGCCTATATTTTGAAAATATTCTAGCACTGAGTAGGCATGTACATTCTAGCACTGAGTAGGCATGTACAGATCGCTTCTGGGACACCAAAATATCGAATTTTCGGGTGTTTTGAGACTGAATTTGAGATATAAACGTGTACAGAAGATGCATGCACATATCGACTTTTGGGCACCTAAAATATCGATTTTGAGCATGTTTTGAGCCTATATCTTGAAAACATTCTAGCACTGAGTAGGCATGTACAGATCGCTTCTATGACCCCAAAATATCGAATTTTCGGGTGTTTTGAGCCTGAATTTGAGATATAAACGAGTACAGAAGATGCATGCACATATCGACCTATGGACACCTAAAATATCGATTTTGAGCAAGTTTTGAGCCTATATTTTGAAAAAATTCTAGCACTGACTAGGCATGTACAGATTGCTTCTGGGACCCCAAAATATTGAATTTTCGGGTGTTTTGAGCCTGAATTTGAGATATAAACGGGTACTGAAGATGCATGCACGTATCGACTTTTGGGCACCTAAAACATCGATTTTGAGCATGTTTTGGGCCTGTATTTTATAAATACTCTAACACGGAGGAGGCATGTACAGATCGCTTCTGGTACCCCATAATATCGAATTTTCGGGTGTTTTGGGCCTGAATTTGAGATATCGCCTTTACGCACCTAAAATATCGATTTTTAGCATGTTTTGAGCCTATATTTTGAAAATATTCTAGCACTGAGTAGGCATGTACAGATCGCTTCTTGGATCCCAAAATATCGAATTTTCGGGTGTTTTAAGCTTGAATTTGAGATATAAACGAGTACAGAAGATGCATGCACATATCGACTTTTGGGCACCTAAAATATCGATTTTGAGCATGTTTTGAGCCTATATTTTGATAACATTCTAGCACTGAATAGGCATGTACAAATCGCTTCTGGGACCCAAAAATATCGAATTTTCAGGTGTTTAGGGCCAGAATTTGAGATATAAACGGGTACAGAAAATGCATGCACACTATCGACTTTTGGGCACCTAAAAGATCGATTTTCTGTATGTTTTTGGCCTGCATTTTGAAAATACTCTAACACGGAGTAGGCATGTACAGATCGCTTCTAGGACCCCTAAATATCGAATTTTCGGGTGTTTTGGGCCTTAATTTGAGATATCGACTTTTAGGCACCTAAAATATCGATTTTTAGCATGTTTTTAGCCTATATTTTGAAAATATTCTAGCACTGAGTAGGCATGTACAGATTGCTTCTGGGACCCGTAAATATTGAATTTTCGGGTGTTTAGGGCCAGAATTTGAGATATAAACGGGTACAGAAGATGCATGCACATATCGACTTTTGGGCACCTAAAAGATCGATTTTCAGTATGTTTTTGGCCTGTATTTTGAAAATACTCTAACACGGAGTAGGCATGTTCAGATCGCTTCTGGGACCCCATAATATCGAATTTTCGGGTGTTTTGGGCCTGAATTTGAGATATCGCCTTTACGCGCCTAAAATATCGATTTTTAGCATGTTTTGAGCCTATATTTTGAAAATATTCTAGCACTGAGTAGGCATGTACAGATCGCTTCTGGGACCCCAAAATATCGAATTTTCGGGTGTTTTGAGCCTGAATTTGAGATATAAACGAGTACAGAAGATGCATGCACATATCGACCTATGGGCACCTAAAATATCAATTTTGAGCAAGTTTTGAGCCTATATTTTGAAAACATTCTAGCACTGACTAGGCATGTACAGATTGCTTCTGGGACCCAGAAATATCGAATTTTCGGGTGTTTTGAGCCTGAATTTGAGATATAAACGGGTACTAAAGATGCATGCACATATCGACTTTTGGGCACCTAACAGATCGATTTTCAGTATGTTTTTGGCCTGTATTTTGAAAATACTCTAACACGGAGTAGGCATGTACAGATCGCTTCTGGGACCCCAAAATATCGAATTTTCGGGTGTTTTGGGCCTTAATTTGAGATATCGACTTTTTGGCACCTAAAATATCGATTTTTAGCATGTTTTTAGCCTATATTTTGAAAATATTCTAGCACTGAGTAGGCATGTACAGATTGCTTCTGGGACCCCAAAATATTGAATTTTCGGGTGTTTTGATCCTGAATTTGAGATATAAACGGGTACAGAAGATACATGCACATATTGACTTTGGGCATCTAAAATATCGATTTTCAGCATGTTTTGGGCATGTATTTTGAAAATACTCTAACACTGAGTAGGCATGTACAGATCGCTTCTGGGACCCCAAAATATTGAATTTTCGGGTGTTTTGAGCCTGAATTTGAGATATAAACGGGTACAGAAGATACATGCACATATTGACTTTGGGCATCTAAAATATCGATTTTCAGCATGTTTTGGGCCTGTATTTTGAAAATACTCTAACACGGAGTAGGCATGTACAGATCGCTTCTGGGACCCCAAAATATCTAATTTTCGGGTGTTTTGAGCCTGAATTTGAGATATAAAAGGGTACTGAAGATGCATGCACATATCGAATTTTGGGCACCTAAAAGATCGATTTTCAGTATGTTTTTGGCCTGTATTTTGAAAATACTCTAACACGGAGTAGGCATGTACAGATCGCTTCTGGGACCCCTAAATATCGAATTTTCGGGTGTTTTGGGCCTTAATTTGAGATATCGGCTTTTAGGCAATTAAAATATCGATTTTTAGCATGTTTTGAGCCTATATTTTGAAAATATTCTAGCACTGAGTAGGCATGTACAGATTGCTTCTGGGACCCCAAAATATTGAATTTTCGGGTGTTTTGAGCCTGAATATGAGATATAAACGGGTACAGAAGATATATGCACATATCGACTTTTGGGCACCTAAAATATCGATTTTGAGCATGTTTTGAGCCTATATTTTGAAAACATTCTAGCACTGAGTAGGCATGTACAGATCCCTTCTGAGACCCCTAAATATCGAATTTTTGGGTGTTTTGGGCCTTAATTTGAGATATCGACTTTTTGCCACCTAAAATATCGATTTTTAGCATGTTTTTAGCCTATATTTTGAAAATATTCTAGCACTGAGTAGGCATGTACATTCTAGCACTGAGTAGGCATGTACAGATCGCTTCTGGGACACCAAAATATCGAATTTTCTGGTGTTTTGAGACTGAATTTGAGATATAAACGTGTACAGAAGATGCATGCACATATCGACTTTTTGGCACCTAAAATATCGATTTTGAGCATGTTTTGAGCCTATATCTTGAAAACATTCTAGCACTGAGTAGGCATGTACAGATCGCTTCTGGGACCCCTAAATATCGAATTTTCGGGTGTTTTGAGACTGAATTTGAGATATAAACGAGTATAGAAGATGCATACACATATTGACTTTGGGCACCAAAAATATCGATTTTCAGCATGTTTTGGGACTGAATTTTGTAAATACTCTAACACGGAGTAGGCATGTACAGATCGCTTCTGGGACCCCAAAATATCGAATTTTCGGGTGTTTAGGGACTGAATTTGAGATATCGACTTTTTGGCACCTAAAATATCGATTTTGAGCATGTTTTGAGCCTATATTTTGAAAACATTCTAGCACTGATTAGGCATGTACAGATCGCTTCTGGGACCCCAAAATATCGAATTTTCTGGTGTTTTGAGCCTGAATTTGAGATATAAACGAGTACAGAAGATGCATGCACATATCGACCTATGGGCACCTAAAATATCGATTTTGAGCAAGTTTTGAGCCAATATTTTGAAAAAATTCTAGCACTGACTAGGCATGTACAGATTGCTTCTGGGAGCGCAAAATATTGAATTTTCGGGTGTTTTGAGCCTGAATTTGAGATATCTCCTTTACGCACCTAAAATATCGATTTTTAGCATGTTTTGAGCCTATATTTTGAAAATATTCTAGCACTGAGTAGGCATGTACAAATCGCTTCTGGGACCCCTAAATATCGAATTTTCGGGTGTTTTGAGCTTGAATTTGAGATATAAACGAGTACAGAAGATGCATGCACATATCGACTTGTGGGCACATAAAATATCGACTTTGAGCATGTTTTGAGCCTATATTTTGAAAACATTCTAGCACTGAGTAGGCATGTACAGATCGCTTCTGGGACCCAAAAATCTCGAATTTTCGGGTGTTTAGGGCCAGAATTTGAGATATAAACGGGTACAGAAGATTCATGCACATATTGACTTTGGGCAGCTTAAAAATCGATTTTCAGTATGTTTTTGGCCTGTATTTTGAAATTACTCTAACACAGGGTAGGCATGTACAGATCGCTTCTGGGACCCCTAAATATCGAATTTTCGGGTGTTATGGGCCTTAATTTGAGATATAAACGGGTACAGAAGATACATGCACATATTAACTTTGGGCTTCTAAAATATCGATTTTCAGCATGTTTTGGGCATGTATTTTGAAAATATTCTAGCACTGAGTAGGCATGTACAGATTGCTTCTGGGACCCAAAATATTGAATTTTCGGGTGTTTTGAGCCTGAATTTGAGATATAAACGGGTACAGAAGATACATGCACATATCGACTTTTTGGCACCGAAAACATCGATTTTGAGCATGTTTTGGGCCTGTATTTTGAAAATACTCTAACATGGCGTATGCATGTACAGATCGCTTCTGGGACCCCAAAATATCGAATTTTCGGGTGTTTTGGGCCTTAATTTGGAGATATCGACTTTTTGGCACTAAAAATAGCGATTTTTAGCATGATTTTCGCCTATATTTTGAAAATATTCTAGGATTGAGTAGGCATGTACAGATTGCTTCTGGGACTCCAAAATATTGAATTTTCGAGTGTTTAGGACCAGAATTTGAGATATAAACGGGTACAGAAGATGCATGCACATATCGACTTTTGGGCACCTAAAAGAACGATTTTCAGTATGTTTTTGGCCTATATTTTGAAAACATTCTAGCACTGAGTAGGCATGTACAGATCGCTTCTGTGACCCCTAAATATCGAATTTTCGGGTGTTTTGGGCCTTAATTTGAGATATCGACTTTTTGGCACCTAAAATATCGATTTTTAGCATGTTTTGAGCCTATATTTTGAAAATATTCTAGCACTGAGTACAGAAGATGCATGCACATATCGACTTTTGGGCACCTAAAATATCCATTTTAAGCATGTTTTGAGCCTATATTTTGAAAATATTCTAGCACTGAGTAGGAATGTACAGATCGCTTCTGGGACCCCAAAATATCGAATTTTCGGGTGTTTTGAGCCTGTATTTGAGATATAAACGGGTACAGAAGATGCATACGCATATTGACTTTGGGCACCAAAAATATCGATTTTCAGCATGTTTTGGGCCTGAATTTTGAAAATACTCTAACACGGAGTACGCATGTACAGATCGCTTCTGGGACCCCAAAATATCGAATTTTCGGGTGTTTAGGGCCAGAATTTAAGATATAAACGGGTACAGAAGATGCATGCACATATCGACTTTTGGGCACCTAAAAGATCGATTTTCAGTATGTTTTTCGCCTGTAATTTGCAAATACTCTAACACGGAGTAGGCATGTACAGATCGCTTCTGGGACCCCTAAATATCGAATTTTCGGGTGTTTTGGGACTGAATTTGAGATATCGACTTTTTGGCACCTAAAATATCGATTTTTAGCATGTTTTGAGCCTATATTTTGAAAATATTCTAGCACTGACTAGGCATGTACAGATTGCTTCTGGGACCCCAAAATATTGAATTTTCGGGTGTTTTGAGCCTGAATTTGAGATATAAACGGGTACAGAAGATGCATGCACATATCGACTTTTGGGCACCTAAAATATCGATTTTGCGCATGCTTTGAGCCTATATTTTGAAAACATTCTAGCACTGATTAGGCATGTACAGATCGCTTCTGGGACCCCAAAATATCGAATTTTCGGGTGTTTTGAGCCTGAATTTGAGATATAAACGAGTGTAAAAGATGCATACACATATTAACTTTGGGCCCCAAAAATATCGATTTTCAGCATGTTTTGGGATTGAATTTTGAAAATACTCTAACACGGAGTAGGCATGTACAGATCGCTTCTGGGACCCCAAAATATCGAATTTTCGGGTGTTTAGGGCCAGAATTTGAGATATAAACGGGTACAGAAGATGCAGGCACATATCAACTTTTGGACACCTAAAAGATCGATTTTCAGTATGTTTTTGGCCTGTATTTTGAAAATACTCTAACACGGAGTAGGCATGTACAGATCACATCTGGGACCCCTAAATATCAAATTTTCGGGTGTTTTGGGCCTTAATTTGAGATATCGACTTTTTGGCACCTAAAATATCGATTTTTAGCATGTTTTTAGCCTATATTTTGAAAATATTCTAGCACTGAGTACAGAAGATGCATGCACATATCGACTTTTGGGCACCTAAAAGATCGATTTTCAGTAGGTTTTTGGCCTGTATTTTGAAAATACTCTAACACGGAGTAGGCATGTACATATTGCTTCTGGAACCCCAAAATATTGAATTTTCGGGTGTTTTGAGCCTGAATTTGAGATATAAATGGGTACAGAAGATACATGCACATATTGACTTTGGGCATCTAAAATATCGATTTTCAGCATGTTTTGGGCATGTATTTTGAAAATACTCTAACACGGAGTAGGCATGTACAGATCGCATCTGGGACCCCAAAATATTGAATTTTCGGGTGTTTTGAGCCTGAATTTGAGATATAAATGGGTACAGAAGATACATGCACATATCGACTTTTTGGCACCTAAAATATCGATTTTTAGCATGTTTTTAGCCTATATTTTGAAAATATTCTAGCACTGAGTACAGAAGATGCATGCACATATCGACTTTTGGGCACCTAAAAGATCGATTTTCAGTAGGTTTTTGGCCTGTATTTTGAAAATACTCTAACACGGAGTAGGCATGTACATATTGCTTCTGGAACCCCAAAATATTGAATTTTCGGGTGTTTTGAGCCTGAATTTGAGATATAAACGGGTACAGAAGATGCATGCACATATCGACTTTTTGGCACCTAAAACATCGATTTTGAGCATGTTTTGGGCCTGTATTTTGAAAATACTCTAACACGGAGTAGGCATGTACAGATAGCTTCTAGGACCCCTAAATATCGATTTTTCGGGTGTTTTGGGCCTGAATTTGAGATATCGCCTTTCCGCACCTAAAATATCCATTTTAAGCATGTTTTGAGCCTATATTTTGAAAATATTCTAGCACTGAGTAGGAATGTACAGATCGCTTCTGGGACCCCAAAATATCGAATTTTCGGGTGTTTTGAGCCTGTATTTGAGATATAAACGAGTATAGAAGATGCATACACATATTGACTTTGGGCACCAAAAATATCGATTTTCAGCATGTTTTGGGCCTGAATTTTGAAAATACTCTAACACGGAGTACGCATGTACAGATCGCTTCTGGGACCCCAAAATATCGAATTTTCGGGTGTTTAGGGCCAGAATTTGAGATATAAACGGGTACAGAAGATGCATGCACATATCGACTTTTGGGCACCTAAAAGATCGATTTTCAGTATGTTTTTCGCCTGTAATTTGCAAATACTCTAACACGGAATAGGCATGTACAGATCGCTTCTGGGACCCCTAAATATCGAATTTTCAAGTGTTTTGGGACTGAATTAGAGATATCGACTTTTTGGCACCTAAAATATCGATTTTTAGCATGTTTTGAGCCTATATTTTGAAAATATTCTAGCACTGTGTAGGCATGTACAGATTGCTTCTGGGACCCCAAAATATTGAATTTTCGGGTGTTTTGAGCCTGAATTTGAGATATAAACGGGTACAGAAGATGCATGCACATATCGACTTTTGGGCACCTAAAATATCGATTTTGAGCATGCTTTGAGCCTATATTTTGAAAACATTCTAGCACTGATTAGGCATGTACAGATCGCTTCTGGGACCCCAAAATATCGAATTTTCGGGTGTTTTGAGCCTGAATTTGAGATATAAACGAGTGTAAAAGATGCATACACATATTAACTTTGGGCCCCAAAAATATCGATTTTCAGCATGTTTTGGGATTGAATTTTGAAAATACTCTAACACGGAGTAGGCATGTACAGATCGCTTCTGGGACCCCAAAATATCGAATTTTCGGGTGTTTAGGGCCAGAATTTGAGATATAAACGGGTACAGAAGATGCAGGCACATATCAACTTTTGGACACCTAAAAGATCGATTTTCAGTATGTTTTTGGCCTGTATTTTGAAAATACTCTAACACGGAGTAGGCATGTACAGATCACATCTGGGACCCCTAAATATCAAATTTTCGGGTGTTTTGGGCCTTAATTTGAGATATCGACTTTTTGGCACCTAAAATATCGATTTTTAGCATGTTTTTAGCCTATATTTTGAAAATATTCTAGCACTGAGTACAGAAGATGCATGCACATATCGACTTTTGGGCACCTAAAAGATCGATTTTCAGTATGTTTTTGGCCTGTATTTTGAAAATACTCTAACACGGAGTAGGCATGTACATATTGCTTCTGGAACCCTAAAATATTGAATTTTCGGGTGTTTTGAGCCTGAATTTGAGATATAAATGGGTACAGAAGATACATGCACATATTGACTTTGGGCATCTAAAATATCGATTTTCAGCATGTTTTGGGCATGTATTTTGAAAATACTCTAACACGGAGTAGGCATGTACAGATCGCATCTGGGACCCCAAAATATCGAATTTTCGGGTGTTTTGAGCCTGAATTTGAGATATAAACGGGTACTGGAGATGCATGCACATATCGACTTTTTGGCACCTAAAACATCGATTTTGAGCATGTTTTGGGCCTGTATTTTGAAAATACTCTAACACGGAGTAGGCATGTACAGATAGCTTCTAGGACCCCTAAATATCGATTTTTCGGGTGTTTTGGGCCTGAATTTGAGATATCGCCTTTCCGCACCTAAAATATCCATTTTAAGCATGTTTTGAGCCTATATTTTGAAAATATTCTAGCACTGAGTAGGAATGTACAGATCGCTTCTGGGACCCCAAAATATCGAATTTTCGGGTGTTTTGAGCCTGTATTTGAGATATAAACGAGTATAGAAGATGCATACACATATTGACTTTGGGCACCAAAAATATCGATTTTCAGCATGTTTTGGGCCTGAATTTTGAAAATACTCTAACACGGAGTACGCATGTACAGATCGCTTCTGGGACCCCAAAATATCGAATTTTCGGGTGTTTAGGGCCAGAATTTGAGATATAAACGGGTACAGAAGATGCATGCACATATCGACTTTTGGGCACCTAAAAGATCGATTTTCAGTATGTTTTTCGCCTGTAATTTGAAAATACTCTAACACGGAGTAGGCATGTACAGATCGCTTCTGGGACCCCTAAATATCGAATTTTCGGGTGTTTTGGGACTGAATTTGAGATATCGACTTTTTGGCACCTAAAATATCGATTTTTAGCATGTTTTGAGCCTATATTTTGAAAATATTCTAGCACTGTGTAGGCATGTACAGATTGCTTCTGGGACCCCAAAATATTGAATTTTCGGGTGTTTTGAGCCTGAATTTGAGATATAAACGGGTACAGAAGATGCATGCACATATCGACTTTTGGGCACCTAAAATATCGAGTTTGAGCATGCTTTGAGCCTATATTTTGAAAACATTCTAGCACTGATTAGGCATGTACAGATCGCTTCTGGGACCCCAAAATATCGAATTTTCGGGTGTTTTGAGCCTGAATTTGAGATATAAACGAGTGTAAAAGATGCATACACATATTAACTTTGGGCCCCAAAAATATCGATTTTCAGCATGTTTTGGGATTGAATTTTGAAAATACTCTAACACGGAGTAGGCATGTACAGATCGCTTCTGGGACCCCAAAATATCGAATTTTCGGGTGTTTAGGGCCAGAATTTGAGAAATAAACGGGTACAGAAGATGCAGGCACATATCAACTTTTGGACACCTAAAAGATCGATTTTCAGTATGTTTTTGGCCTGTATTTTGAAAATACTCTAACACGGAGTAGGCATGTACAGATCACATCTGGGACCCCTAAATATCAAATTTTCGGGTGTTTTGGGCCTTAATTTGAGATATCGCCTTTACGCACCTAAAATATCGATTTTTAGCATGTTTTGAGCATATATTTTGAAAATATTCTAGCACTGAGTAGGCATGTACAGATCAATTCTAGGACCCCAAAATATCGAATTTTCGGGTGTTTTGAGCCTGAATTTGAGATATAAACAAGTATAGAAGATGCATACACATATTGACTTTGGGCACCAAAAATATCTATTTTCAGCATGTTTTGGGCCTAGATTTGGAAAACATTCTAGCACTGAGTAGGCATGTACAGATCACTTCTGGGACCCAAAAATATCGAATTTTCGGGTGTTTCTGGCCAGAATTTGAGATATAAACGGGTACAGAAGATGCATGCATATATCGACTTTTGGACACCTAAAAGATCGATTTTCAGTATGTTTTTGGCCTGTATTTTGAAAATACTCTAACACGGAGTAGGCATGTACAGATCGCATCTGGGACCCCTAAATATCGAATTTTCGGGTGTTTTGGGCCTTAATTTGAGATATCGACTTTTTGGCACCTAAAATATCGATTTTTAGCATGTTTTTAGCCTATTTTTTGAAAATATTCTAGCACTGAGTAGGCATATACAGATTGCTTCTGGGACACAAAAATATTGAATTTTCGGGTGTTTTGAGCCTGAATTTGAGATATAAACGGGTACAGAAGATGCATGCACATATCGACTTTTGGGCACCTAAAATATCGATTTTGAGCATGTTTTGGGCATGTATTTTGAAAATACTCTAATACGGAGGAGGCATTTACCGATCGCTTCTGGGACCCCAAAATACCGAAATTTCGGGTGTTTTGAGCCTGAATTTGAGATATAAACGGGTACTGAAAGTGCATGCACATATCGACTTTTTGGCACCTAAAAGATCGATTTTCAGTGTTTTTGGCCTGTATTTTGAAAATACTCTAACACGGAGTAGGCATGTACAGATCGCATATGGGACCCCTAAATATCAAATTTTCGGGTGTTTTGGGCCTGAATTTGAGATATCGACTTTTTGGCACCTAAAATATCGATTTTTAGCATGTTTTTAGCCTATATTTTAAAAATATTCTAGCACTGAGTAGGCATGTACAGATTGCTTCTGGGACCCCAAAATATTGAATTTTTGGGTGTTTAGGGCCAGAATTTGAGATATAAACGGGTACAGAAGATGCATGCACATATCGACTTTTGGGCACCTAAAATATCGATTTTGAGCATGTTTTGAGCCTATATTTTGAAAACATTCTAGCACTGAGTAGGCATGTACAGATCGCTTCTGGGACCCCAAAATATCGAATTTCCGGTGTTTTGAGCCTGAATTTGAGATATAAACGAGTATAGAAGATGCATACACATATTGACTTTGGGCACCAAAAATATCGATTTTCAGCATGTTTTGGGCCTGAATTTTGAAAATACTCTAACACGGAGTAGGCATGTACAGATCGCTTCTGGGACCCCAAAGTATCGAATTTTCGGGTGTTTTGAGCCTTAATTTGAGATATCGACTTTTTGGCACCTAAAATATCGATTTTTAGCATGTTTTTAGCCTATATTTTGAAAATATTCTAGCACTGAGTAGGCATGTACAGATTGCTTCTGGGACCCCAAAATATTGAATTTTAGGGTGTTTAGGGCCAGAATTTGAGATATAAACGGGTACAGAAGATGCATGCACATATCGACTTTTGGGCACCTAAAAGATCGATTTTCAGTATGTTTTTGGCCTGTATTTTGAAAATACTCTAACACTGAGTAGGCATGTACAGAACGCTTCTGGGACCCCTAAATATCAAAGTTTCGGGTGTTTTGGGACTGAATTTCATATCTCGACTTTTTGGCACCTAAAATATCGATTTTTAGCATGTTTGTAGCCTATATTTTGAAAATATTCTAACACTGAGTTGGCATGTACAGATTGATTCTGTTACCCGAAAATATTGAATTTACGGGTGTTTTGAGCCTGAATTTGAGATATAAACGGGTACATAAGATACATGCACATATTGACTTTGGGCATCTAAATTATCGATTTTCAGTATGTTTTGGGCCTATATTTTGAAAATATTCTAACACGGAGTAGGCATGTAGAGATCGCTTCTGGGACCCCAAAATATCGAATTTTCGGGAGTTTTGAGACTGAATTTGAGATATAAACGGGTACTGAAGATGCATGCACATATCGACTTTTGGGCACCTAAAACATCGATTTTGAGCATGTTTTGGGCCTGTTTTTTAAAAATACTCTAACACGGAGTAGGCATGTACAGATCACTTCTGGGCCCCCAAAATATCGAATTTTCGGGTGTTTTGGGCCTGAATTTGAGATATAAACGGGTACAGAAAATGCATGCACATATCGACTTTTGGGCAACTAAAAGATCGATTTTCAGTATGTTTTTGGCCTGTATCTTGAAAATACTCTAACACGGAGTAGACATGTACAGATCGCTTCTGGGACCCCTAAATATCGAATTTTCGGGTGTTTTGGGCCTTAATTTGAGATATCGCCTTTATGCACCTAAAATATCGATTTTTAGCATGTTTTGAGCCTATTTTTTGAAAATATTCTAGCACTGAGTAGGCATGTACAGATTGCTTCTGGGACCCCAAAATATTGAATTTTCGGGTGTTTTGAGCCTGAATTTGAGATATAAACGGGTACAGAAGATGCATGCACATATCGACTTTTGGGCACCTAAAATATCGATTTCGAGCATGTTTTGAGCCTATATTTTGAAAACATTCTAGCACTGAGTAGGCATGTACAGATCGCATCTGGGACCCAAAAATATCGAATTTTCGGGTGTTTAGGGCTTGAATTTGAGATATAAACAAGTATAGAAGATGCATGCTCATATCGACTTTTGGACACCTAAAAGATCGATTTTCAGTATGTTTTTGGCCTGTATTTTGAAAATACTCTAACACGGAGTAGGCATGTACAGATCGCATCTGGGACCCCTAAATATCGAATTTTCGGGTGTTTTGGGCCTTAATTTGAGATATCGACTTTTTGGCACCTAAAATATCGATTTTTAGCATGTTTTTAGCCTATTTTTTGAAAATATTCTAGCACTGAGTAGGCATATACAGATTGCTTCTGGGACACAAAAATATTGAATTTTCGGGTGTTTTGAGCCTGAATTTGAGATATAAACGGGTACAGAAGATGCATGCGCATATCGACTTTTGGGCACCTAAAATATCGATTTTGAGCATGTTTTGGGCATGTATTTTGAAAATACTCTAATACGGAGGAGGCATTTACCGATCGCTTCTGGGACCCCAAAATACCGAAATTTCGGGTGTTTTGAGCCTGAATTTGAGATATAAACGGGTACTGAAAGTGCATGCACATATCGACTTTTTGGCACCTAAAAGATCGATTTTCAGTGTTTTTGGCCTGTATTTTGAAAATACTCTAACACGGAGTAGGCATGTACAGATCGCATATGGGACCCCTAAATATCAAATTTTCGGGTGTTTTGGGCCTGAATTTGAGATATCGACTTTTTGGCACCTAAAATATCGATTTTTAGCATGTTTTTAGCCTATATTTTAAAAATATTCTAGCACTGAGTAGGCATGTACAGATTGCTTCTGGGACCCCAAAATATTGAATTTTTGGGTGTTTAGGGCCAGAATTTGAGATATAAACGGGTACAGAAGATGCATGCACATATCGACTTTTTGGCACCTAAAATATCGATTTTGAGCATGTTTTGAGCCTATATTTTGAAAACATTCTAGCACTGAGTAGGCATGTACAGATCGCTTCTGGGACCCCAAAATATCGAATTTCCGGTGTTTTGAGCCTGAATTTGAGATATAAACGAGTATAGAAGATGCATACACATATTGACTTTGGGCACCAAAAATATCGATTTTCAGCATGTTTTGGGCCTGAATTTTGAAAATACTCTAACACGGAGTAGGCATGTACAGATCGCTTCTGGGACCCCAAAATATCGAATTTTCGGGTGTTTTGAGCCTTAATTTGAGATATCGACTTTTTGGCACCTAAAATATCGATTTTTAGCATGTTTTTAGCCTATATTTTGAAAATATTCTAGCACTGAGTAGGCATGTACAGATTGCTTCTGGGACCCCAAAATATTGGATTTTAGGGTGTTTAGGGCCAGAATTTGAGATATAAACGGGTACAGAAGATGCATGCACATATCGACTTTTGGGCACCTAAAAGATCGATTTTCAGTATGTTTTTGGCCTGTATTTTGAAAAAACTCTAACACTGAGTAGGCATGTACAGATCGCTTCTGGGACCCCTAAATATCAAAGTTTCGGGTGTTTTGGGACTGAATTTCATATCTCGACTTTTTGTCACCTAAAATATCGATTTTTAGCATGTTTGTAGCCTATATTTTGAAAATATTCTAACACTGAGTTGGCATGTACAGATTGATTCTGTTTCCCGAAAATATTGAATTTACGGGTGTTTTGAGCCAGAATTTGAGATATAAACGGGTACATAAGATACATGCACATATTGACTTTGGGCATCTAAATTATCGATTTTCAGTATGTTTTGGGCCTATATTTTGAAAATATTCTAACACGGAGTAGGCATGTAGAGATCGCTTCTGGGACCCCAAAATATCGAATTTTCGGGAGTTTTGAGCCTGAATTTGAGATATAAACGGGTACTGAAGATGCATGCACATATCGACTTTTGGGCACCTAAAACATCGATTTTGAGCATGTTTTGGGCCTGTTTTTTAAAAATACTCTAACACGGAGTAGGCATGTACAGATCACTTCTGGGCCCCCAAAATATCGAATTTTCGGGTGTTTTGGGCCTGAATTTGAGATATAAACGGGTACAGAAAATGCATGCACATATCGACTTTTGGGCAACTAAAAGATCGATTTTCAGTATGTTTTTGGCCTGTATCTTGAAAATACTCTAACACGGAGTAGACATGTACAGATCGCTTCTGGGACCCCTAAATATCGAATTTTCGGGTGTTTTGGGCCTTAATTTGAGATATCGCCTTTATGCACCTAAAATATCGATTTTTAGCATGTTTTGAGCCTATTTTTTGAAAATATTCTAGCACTGAGTAGGCATGTACAGATTGCTTCTGGGACCCCAAAATATTGAATTTTCGGGTGTTTTGAGCCTGAATTTGAGATATAAACGGGTACAGAAGATGCATGCACATATCGACTTTTGGGCACCTAAAATATCGATTTCGAGCATGTTTTGAGCCTATATTTTGAAAACATTCTAGCACTGAGTAGGCATGTACAGATCGCATCTGGGACCCAAAAATATCGAATTTTCGGGTGTTTAGGGCTTGAATTTGAGATATAAACAAGTATAGAAGATGCATGCTCATATCGACTTTTGGGCACCTAAAAGATCGATTTTCAGTATGTTTTTAGCCTGTATTTTAAAAATACTCTATCACGGAGTAGGCATGTACAGATCGCTTCTGTCTCAGAAGCGATCTGTACATGCCTACTCCGTGATAGAATTTTCTTGTGTTTTGAGCCTGAATTTGAGATATAAACGGGTACTGAAGATGCATGCACATATCGACTTTTTGGCACCTAAAACATCAATTTTAAGCATGTTTTGGGCCTGTATTTTTAAAAAACTCTAACACGGAGTAGGCATGTACAGATCACTTCTGGGCCCCAAAAATATCGAATTTTCAGGTGTTTTGGGCCTGAATTTGAGATATCGCCTTTACGCACCTAAAATATCGATTTTTAGCATGTTTTGAGCCTATATTTTGAAAATATTCTTGCACTGAGTAGGCATGTACAGATCGCCTCTGGGACCCCAAAATATCGAATTTTCGGGTGTTTTGAGCATAAATTTGAGATATATACGAGTACAGAAGATGCATGCACATATCGACTTTGGGCACCTAAAATATCGATTTTGAGCATGTTTTGAGCCTATATTTTGAAAACATTCTAGCACTGAGTAGGCATGTACAGATCGCTTCTGGGACCCCAAAATATCGAATTTTCGGATGTTTTGAGCCTGAATTTGAGATATAAACGAGTATAGAAGATGCATACACTTATTGACTTTGGGCACCAAAAATATCGATTTTCAGCATGTTTTGGGCCTGAATTTTGAAAATACTCTAACACGGAGTAGGCATGTACAGATCGCTTCTGGGACCCCAAAATATCGAATTTTCGGGTGTTTTTGGCCTGAATTTGAGATATCGCTTTTACGCACCTAAAATATCGATTTTTAGAATGTTTTGAGCCTATATTTTGAAAATATTCTAGCACTGAGTAGGCATGAACAGATCGCTTATGGGACCCCAAAATATCGAATTTTCGGGTGTTTTGAGCTTAAATTTAAGATATATACGAGTACAGAAGATGCTTGCACATATCGACTTTTGGGCACCTAAAATATCGATTTTGAGCATGTTTTGAGCCTATATTTTGAAAACATTCTAGCACTGAGTAGGCATGTACAGATCGCTTCTGGGACCCAAAAATATCGAATTTTCGGGTGTTTAGGGCCAGAATTTGAGATATAAACGGGTACAGAAGATGCATGCACATATCGACTTTTGGACACCTAAAAGATCGATTTTCAGTATGTTTTTGGCAGGTATTTTGAAAATACTCTAACACGGAGTAGGCATGTACAGATCGCATCAGTGACCCCTAAATATCAAATTTTCGGGTGTTTTGGGCCTTAAATTGAGATATCGACTTTTAGGCACCTAAAATATCGATTTTTAGCATGTTTTTAGCCTATATTTTAAATATATTCTAGCACTGAGTAGGCATGTACAGATTGCTTCTGGGACCCCAAAAAATTGAATTTTCGGGTGTTTTTAGCCTGAATTTGAGATATAAACGGGTACAGAAGATGCATGCACATATCGACTTTTTGGCACCTAAAATATCGATTTTTAGCATGTTTTTAGCTTATATTTTGAAAATATTCTAACATTGAGTAGGCATGTACAGATTGCTTCTGTTACCCCAAAATATTGAATTTTCGGGTGTTTTGAGCCTGAATTTGAGATATAAACGGGTACAGAAGATACATGCACATATTGACTTTGGGAATCTAAATAATCGATTTTCAGTATTTTTTTGGCCTGTATTTTGAAAATACTCTAACACAAAGTAGGCATATACAGATCGCTTCTGGGACCCCAAAAAAAAATTTTCGGGTGTTTTGAGCCTGAATTTGAGATATAAACGAGTACAGAAGATGCATGCACATATCGACTTTTGGGCACCTAAAATATCGATTTTGAGCATGTTTTGATCCTATATTTTGAAAACATTCTAGCACTGAGTAGGGATGTACAGATCGCTTCTGGGACCCAAAATATCGAATTTTCGGGTGTTTTGAGCCTGAATTTGAGATATAAACGAGTATAGAAGATGCATACACATATTGACTTTGGGCACCAAAAATATCGATTTTCAGCATGTTTTGGGCCTGAATTTTGAAAATACTCTAACACGGAGTAGGCATGTACAGATCGCTTCTGGGACCCCAAAATATCGAATTTTCGGGTGTTTTGGGCCTTAATTTTAGATATAGACTTTTTGGCACCTAAAATATCGATTTTTAGCATGTTTTTAGCCTATATTTTGAAAATATTCTAGCACTGAGTAGGCATGTACAGATTGCTTCTGGGACCCCAAAATATTGAATTTTTGGGTGTTTAGGGCCAGAATTTGAGATATAAACGGGTACTGAAGATGCATGCACATATCGACATTTTGGCACCTAAAACATCAATTTTGAGCATGTTTTGGGCCTGTATTTTAAAAATAATCTAACACGGAGTATGCATTTACAGATCGCTTCTGGGACCCCTAAATAACGAATTTTCGGGTCTTTTGGGCCATAATTTGAGATATCGACTTTTTAGCACCTAAAATACCGATTTCTAGCATGTTTTTAGCCTATATTTTGAAAATATTCTAGCACTGAGTAGGCATGTACAGATTGCTTCTGGGACCCAAAAATATTGAATTTTCGGGTGTTTTGAGCCTGAATTTGAGATATAAACGGGTGCAGAAGATGCATGCAAAATCGACTTTTGGGCACCTAAAAGATCGATTTTGAGCATGTTTTGAGCCTATATTTTGAAAATACTCTAACACTGAGTAGGCATGTACAGATCGCTTCTGGGACCCCTAAATATCAAAGTTTCGGGTGTTTTGGGACTGAATTTGAGATATCGACTTTTTGGCACCTAAAATATCGATTTTTAGCATGTTTTTAGCCTATGTTTTGAAAATATTCTAACACTGAGTAAGCATGTACAGATTGCTTCTGTTACCCCAAAATATTGAATTTTCGGGTGTTTTGAGCCTGAATTTGAGATATAAACGGGTACAGAAGATACATGCACATATTGACTTTGGGCATCTAAATTATCGATTTTCAGCATGTTTTGGGCCGGTATTTTGAAAATATTCTAACACGGAGTAGGCATGTACAGATCGCTTCTGGGACCCCAAAATATTGAATTTTCGGGTGTTTTGAGCCTGAATTTGAGATATAAACGGGTACTGAAGATGCATGCACATATCGACTTTTGGGCACCTAAAACATCGATTTTGAGCATGTTTTGGGCCTGTATTTTGAAAATACTCTAACACGGAGTAGGCATGTACAGATCACTTCTGGGCCCCATAAATATCGAATTTTCGGGTGTTTTTGGCCTGAATTTGAGATATCGCCTTTACGCACCTAAAATATCGATTTTTAGCATGTTTTGAGCCTATATTTTGAAAACATTCTAGCACTGAGTAGGCATATACAGATCACTTCTGGGACCCCAAAATATCGAATTTTCGGGTGTTTTGAGCCTGAATTTTAGATATAAACGATTACAGAAGATGCATGCACATATCGACTTTTGGGCACCTAAAATATCGATTTTGAGCATGTTTTGAGCCTATATTTTGAAAACATTCTAGCACTGAGTAGGCATGTACAGATCGCTTCTGGGACCCCAAAATATCGAATTTTCGGGTGTTTTGAGCCTGAATTTGAGATATAAACGAATATAGAAGATGCATACACATATTGACTTTGGGCACCAAAAATATCGATTTTTAGCATGTTTTGGGCCTGAATTTTGAAAATACTCTAACACGGAGTAGGCATGTACAGATCGCTTCTGGGACCCCAAAATATCGAATTTTCGGGTGTTTAGGGCCAGAATTTGAGATATAAACGGGTACAGAAGATGCATGCACATATCGACTTTTGGGCACCTAAAAGATCGATTTTCAGTATGTTTTTGGCCTGTATTTTAAAAATACTCTAACACGGAGTAGGCATGTACAGATCGCTTCTGGGACCCCTAAATATCGAAGTTTCGGGTGTTTTGGGACTGAATTTGAGATATCGACTTTTTGGCACCTAAAATATCGATTTCTAGCATGATTTTTGGCCTATATTTTGAAAATATTCTAGCACTGAGTAGGCATGTACAGATCGCTTCTGGGACCCAAAAATATCGCATTTTCGGGTGTTTAGGGCTTGAATTTGAGATATAAACGGGTACAGAAGATGCATGCACATATCGACTTTTGGGCACCTAAAAGATCGATTTTCAGTATGTTTTTAACCTGTATTTTGAAAATACTCTAACACGGAGTACGCATGTACAGATCGCTTCTGGGACCCCTAAATATCGAATTTTCGGGTGTTTTGGGCCTTAATTTGAGATATCGCCTTTACGCACCTAAAATATCGATTTTTAGCGTGTTTTTAGCCTATATTTTGAAAATATTCTAGCACTGAGTAGGCATGTACAGATTGCTTCTGTTACCCCAAAATATCGAATTTTCGGGTGTTTTGAGCCTGAATTTGAGATATAAACGGGTACTGAAGATGCATGCACATATCGACATTTTGGCACCTAAAACATCAATTTTGAGCATGTTTTGGGCCTGTATTTTAAAAATAATCTAACACGGAGTATGCATTTACAGATCGCTTCTGGGACCCCTAAATATCGAATTTTCGGGTCTTTTGGGCCATAATTTGAGATATCGACTTTTTGGCACCTAAAATACCGATTTTTAGCATGTTTTTAGCCTATATTTTGAAAATATTCTAGCACTGAGTAGGCATGTACAGATTGCTTCTGGGACCCAAAAATATTGAATTTTCGGGTGTTTTGAGCCTGAATTTGAGATATAAACGGGTACAGAAGATGCATGCAAAATCGACTTTTGGGCACCTAAAAGATCGATTTTGAGCATGTTTTGAGCCTATATTTTGAAAATACTCTAACACTGAGTAGGCATGTACAGATCGCTTCTGGGACCCCTAAATATCAAAGTTTCGGGTGTTTTGGGACTGAATTTGAGATATCGACTTTTTGGCACCTAAAATATCGATTTTTAGCATGTTTTTAGCCTATATTTAGAAAATATTCTAACACTGAGTAAGCATGTACAGATTGCTTCTGTTACCCCAAAATATTGAATTTTCGGGTGTTTTGAGCCTGAATTTGAGATATAAACGGGTACAGAAGATACATGCACATATTGACTTTGGGCATCTAAATTATCGATTTTCAGCATGTTTTGGGCCGGTATTTTGAAAATATTCTAACACGGAGTAGGCATGTACAGATCGCTTCTGGGACCCCAAAATATCGAATTTTCGGGTGTTTTGAGCCTGAATTTGAGATATAAACGGGTACTGAAGATGCATGCACATATCGACTTTTGGGCACCTAAAACATCGATTTTGAGCATGTTTTGGGCCTGTATTTTGAAAATACTCTAACACGGAGTAGGCATGTACAGATCACTTCTGGGCCCCAAAAATATCGAATTTTCGGGTGTTTTTGGCCTGAATTTGAGATATCGCCTTTACGCACCTAAAATATCGATTTCTAGCATGTTTTGAGCCTATATTTTGAAAACATTCTAGCACTGAGTAGGCATATACAGATCACTTCTGGGACCCCAAAATATCGAATTTTCGGGTGTTTTGAGCCTGAATTTGAGATATAAACGAGTATAGAAGATGCATGCACATATCGACTTTTGGGCACCTAAAATATCGATTTTGAGCATGTTTTGAGCCTATATTTTGAAAACATTCTAGCTCTGAGTAGGCATGTACAGATCGCTTCTGGGACCCAAAAATATCGAATTTTCGGGTGTTTAGGGCCAGAATTTGAGATATAAACGGGTACAGAAGATGCATTCACATATCGACTTTTGGGCACCTAAAAGATCGATTTTCAGTATGTTTTTGGCCTGTAATTTGAAAATACTCTAACACGGAGTAGGCATGTACAGATCGCTTCTGGGACCCCTAAATATCGAATTTTCGGGTGTTTTGGGCCTTAATTTGAGGTATCGCCTTTACGCACCTAAAATATCGATTTTTAGCATGTTTTGAGCCTATATTTTGAAATTATTCTAGCACTGAGTAGGCATGTACAGATCGCTTCTGGAACCCCAAAATATCGAATTTTCGGGTGTTTTGAGCCTGAATTTTAGATATAAACGATTACAGAAGATGCATGCACATATCGACTTTTGGGCACCTAAAATATCGATTTTGAGCATGTTTTGAGCCTATATTTTGAAAACATTCTAGCACTGAGTAGGCATGTACAGATCGCTTCTGGGACCCCAAAATATCGAATTTTCGGGTGTTTTGAGCCTGAATTTGAGATATAAACGAATATAGAAGATGCATAAACATATTGACTTTGGGCACCAAAAATATCGATTTTTAGCATGTTTTGGGCCTGAATTTTGAAAATACTCTAACACGGAGTAGGCATGTACAGATCGCTTCTGGGACCCCAAAATATCGAATTTTCGGGTGTTTAGGGCCAGAATTTGAGATATAAACGGGTACAGAAGATGAATGCACATATCGACTTTTGGGCACCTAAAAGATCGATTTTCAGTATGTTTTTTGACTGTATTTTAAAAATACTCTAACACGGAGTAGGCATGTACAGATCGCTTCTGGGACCCCTAAATATCGAAGTTTCGGGTGTTTTGGGACTGAATTTGAGATATCGACTTTTTGGCACCTAAAATATCGATTTTTAGCATGATTTTTGGCCTATATTTTGAAAATATTCTAGCACTGAGTAAGCATGTACAGATCGCTTCTGGGACCCAAAAATATCGAATTTTCGGGTGTTTAGGGCTTGAATTTGAGATATAAACGTGTTCAGGTGATACATGCACATATTGACTTTGGTCATCTAAATTATCGATTTTCAGCATGTTTTGGGCCTGTATTTTGAAAATACTCTAACACGGAGTAGGCATGTACAGATCTCTTCTGGGACCCCAAAATATCGAATTTTCGGGTGTTTTTGGCCTGAATTAGAGATATCGCCTTTACGCACCTAAAATATCGATTTTTAGCATGTTTTGAGCCTATATTTTGAAAATATTCTAGCACTGAGTAGGCATCTATAGATCGCTTCTGGGACCCCAAAATATCGAATTTTCGGGTGTTTTGAGCTTGAATTTGAGATATAAACGAGTACAGAAGATGCATGCACATATCGACTTTTGGGCACCTAAAATATCGATTTTGAGCATGTTTTGAGCCTATATTTTGAAAACATTCTAGCTCTGAGTAGGCATGTACAGATCGCTTCTTGGACCCAAAAATATCGAATTTTCGGGTGTTTAGGGCCAGAATTTGAGATATATACGGGTACAGAAGATGCATGCACATATCGACTTTTGGGCACCTAAAAGATCGATTTTCAGTATGTTTCTGGCCTGTATTTTGAAAATACTCTAACACGGAGTAGGCATGTACAGATCGTTTCTGGGACCCCTAAATATCGAATTTTCGGGTGTTTTCGGCCTGAATTTGAGATATCGCCTTTTCGCACCTAAAATATCGATTTTTAGCATGTTTTGAGCCTATATTTTGAAAACATTCTAGCTCTGAGTAGGCATGTACAGATCGCTTCTGGGACCCAAAAATATCGAATTTTCGGGTGTTTAGGGCCAGAATTTGAGATACAAACGGGTACAGAAGATGCATGCACATATCGACTTTTGGGCACCTAAAATATCGATTTTCAGTATGTTTTTGGCCTGTATTTTGAAAATACTCTAACACGGAGTAGGCATGTACAGATCGCTTCTGGGACCCCTAAATATCGAATTTTCGGGTGTTTTGGGCCTTAATTTGAGATATCGACTCTTTGGTACCTAAAATATCGATTTTTGGCATGTTTTTAGCCTATATTTTGAAAATATTCTAGCACTGAGTAGGCATGTACATATTGCTTCTGGTACCCCAAAATATTGAATTTTCGGGTGTTTTGAGCTTGAATTTGAGATATAAACGAGTACAGAAGATGCATGCACATATCGACATTTGGGCACCTAAAATATCGATTTTGAGCATGTTTTGAGCCTATATTTTGAAAACATTCTAGCTCTGAGAGGCATGTACAGATCGCTTCTTGGACCCAAAAATATTGAATTTTCGGGTGTTTAGGGCCAGAATTTGAGATATAAACGGGTACAGAAGATGCATGCACATATCGACTTTTGGGCACCTAAAAGATCGATTTTCAGTATGTTTTTGGCCTGTATTTTGAAAATACTCTAACACGGAGTAGGCATGTACAGATCGTTTCTGGGACCCTTAAATATCGAATTTTCGGGTGTTTTCGGCCTGAATTTGAGATATCGCCTTTTCGCACCTAAAATATCGATTTTTAGCATGTTTTGAGCCTATATTTTGAAAACATTCTAGCACTGAGTAGGCATGTACAGATCGCTTCTGGGACCCAAAAATATCGAATTTTCGGGTGTTTAGGGCCAGAATTAGAGATACAAACGGGTACAGAAGATGCATGCACATATCGACTTTTGGGCACCTAAAAGATCGATTTTCAGTATGTTTTTGGCAGGTATTTTGAAAATACTCTAACACGGAGTAGGCATGTACAGATCGCTTCTGGGACCCCTAAATATCGAATTTTCGGGTGTTTTGGGCCTTAATTTGAGATATTGACTCTTTGGTACCTAAAATATCGATTTTTGGCATTATTTTAGCCTATATTTTGAAAATATTCCAGCACTGAGTATGCATGTACAGATTGCTTCTGGTACCCCAAAATATTGAATTTTCGGGTGTTTTGAGCCTGAATTTGAGATATAAACGGGTACAGAAGATACATGCACATATTGACTTTGGGCATCTAAAATATCGATTTTCAGCATGTTTTGGGCCTGTATTTTGAAAATACTCTAACACGGAGTAGGCATGTACAGATCGCTTCTGGGACCCCAAATTATCGAATTTTCGGGTGTTTTGAGCCTGAATTTGAGATATCGCCTTTACGCACCTAAAATATCGATTTTTGGCATGTTTTGAGCCTATATTTTGAAAATATTCTAGCACTGAGTAGGCATCTACAGATTGCTTCTGGGACCCCAAAATATCGAATTTTCGGGTGTTTTGAGCCTGAATATGAGATATAAACGAGTACAGAAGATACATGCACATATCGACTTTTGGGCACATAAAATATCGATTTTTAGCATGTTTTGAGCCTATATTTTGAAAACATTCTAGCACTGAGTAGGCATGTACAGATCGCTTCTGGGACCCAAAAATATCGAATTTTCGGGTGTTTAGGGCCAGAATTTGTGATACAAACGGGTACAGAAGATGCATGCACATATCGACTTTTGGGCACCTAAAAGATCGATTTTCAGTATGTTTTTGGCCTGTATTTTGAAAATACTCTAACACGGAGTAGGCATGTACAGATCGCTTCTGGGACCCCTAAATATCGAATTTTCGGGTGTTTTGGGCCTTAATTTGAGATATTGACTCTTTGGTACCTAAAATATCGATTTTTGGCATTATTTTAGCCTATATTTTGAAAATATTCTAGCACTGAGTATGCATGTACAGATTGCTTCTGGTACCCCAAAATATTGAATTTTCGGGTGTTTTGAGCCTGAATTTGAGATATAAACGGGTACAGAAGATACATGCACATATTGACTTTGGGCATCTAAAATATCGATTTTCAGCATGTTTTGGGCCTGTATTTTGAAAATACTCTAACACGGAGTAGGCATGTACAGATCGCTTCTGGGACCCCAAATTATCGAATTTTCGGGTGTTTTGGGCCTGAATTTGAGATATCGCCTTTACGCACCTAAAATATCGATTTTTGGCATGTTTTGAGCCTATATTTTGAAAATATTCTAGCACTGAGTAGGCATCTACAGATCGCTTCTGGGACCCCAAAATATCGAATTTTCGGGTGTTTTGAGCCTGAATATGAGATATAAACGAGTACAGAAGATGCATGCACATATCGACTTTTGGGCACATAAAATATCGATTTTGAGCATGTTTTGAGCCTATATTTTGAAAACATTCTAGCTCTGAGTAGGCATGTACAGATCGCTTCTTGGACCCAAAAATATAGAATTTTCGGGTATTTAGGGCCAGAATTTGAGATATAAACGGGTACAGAAGATGCATGCACATATCGACTTTTGGGCATCTAAATTATCGATTTTCAGCATGTTTTGGGCCTGTATTTTGAAAATACTCTAACACGGAGTAGGCATTTACAGATCGTTTCTGGGACCCCTAAATATCGAATTTTCGGGTGTTTTCGGCCTTAATTTGAGATATAAACGGGTATTGAAGATGCATGCACATATCGACTTTTGGGCACCTAAAACATCGATTTTGAGCATGTTTTGGGCCTGTATTTTGAAAATACTCTAACACGGAGTAGGCATGTACAGATCACTTCTGGGACCCCAAAATATCGAATTTTCGGGTGTTTTGGGCCTGAATTTGAGATATCGCCTTTACGCACCTAAAATATCGATTTTTAGCATGTTTTGAGCCTATATTTTGAAAATATTCTAGCACTGAGTAGGCATCTACAGATCGCTTCTGGGACCCCAAAATATCGAATTTTCGGGTGTTTTGAGCTTGAATTTGAGATATAAACGAGTACAGAAGATGCATGCACATATCGACTTTTGGGCACCAAAAATATCGATTTTGAGCATGTTTTGAGCCTATATTTTGAAAACATTCTAGCTCTGAGTAGGCATGTACAGATCGCTTCTGGGACCCAAAAATATCGAATTTTCGGGTGTTTTGGGCCTTAATTTGAGATATCGACTCTTTGGTACCTAAAATATCGATTTTTGGCATGTTTTTAGCCTATATTTTGAAAATATTCTAGCACTGAGTAGGCATGTACAGATTGCTTCTGGTACCCCAAAATATTGAATTTTCTGGTGTTTTGAGCCTGAATTTGAGATATAAACGGGTACAGAAGATATATGCACATATTGACTTTGGGCATCTAAAATATCGATTTTCAGCATGTTTTGGGCATGTATTTTGAAAATACTCTAATACGGAGTAGGCATGTACAGATCTCTTATGGGACCCCAAAATATCGAATTTTCGGGTATTTTGAGCCTGAATTTGAGATATAAACGGGTACTGAAAGGGCATGCACCCATCGACTTTTTGGCACCTAAAACATCGATTTTGAGCATGTTTTGGGCCTGTGTTTTGAAAATACTCTAACACGGAGTAGGCATGTACAGATCGCCTCTGGGACCCCTTAATATCGAATTTTTGGGTGTTTTGGGCCTTAATTTGAGATATCGACTTTTTGGCACCTAAAATATCGATTTTTATCATGTTTTTAGCCTATATTTTGAAAATATTCTAGCACTGAGTAGGCATGTACAGATTGCTTCTTGGTCCCCAAAATATTGAATTTTCGGGAGTTTTGAGCCTGAATTTGAGATATAAACGGGTACAGAAGATGCATGCACAAATCGACTTTTGGGCACCTAAAATATCGATTTTAGGCTTGTTTTGAGCCTATAATTTGAAAACATTCTAGCACTGAGTAGGCATCTACAGATCGCTTCTGGGACCCCAAAATATCGAATTTTCGGGTGTTTAGGGCCAGAATTTGATATATAAACGGGTGCAGAAGATGCATGCACATATCGACTTTTGGGCACCTAAAAGATCGATTTTCAGTATGTTTTTGGCCTGTATTTTGAAAATACTCTAACACTGAGTAGGCATGTACAGATCGCTTTTGGGACCCCTAAATATCGAAGTTTCGGGTGTTTTGGGCCTTAATTTGAGATATCGACTTTTTGGCATCTAAAATATCGATTTTTAGCATGTTTTTAGTCTATATTTTGAAAATATTCTAGCACTGAGTAGGCATGTACAGATTGCTTCTGGGACCCCAAAATATTGAATTTTCGGGTGTTTTGATCCTGAATTTGAGATATAAACGGGTACAGAAGATACATGCACATATTGACTTTGGGCATCTAAAATATCGATTTTCAGCATGTTTTGGGCATGTATTTTGAAAATACTCTAACACGAAGTAAGCATGTACAGATCGCTTATGGGACCCCAAAATATCGAATTTTCGGGTGTTTTGAGCCTGAATTTGAGTTATAAACGGGTACTGAAGGTGCATGCACATATCGACTTTTTGGCACCTAAAACATCGATTTTGAGCATGTTTTGGGCCAGTATTTTGAAAATATTCTAACACGGAGTAGGCATGTACAGATCGCTTCTGGGACCCCTAAATATCGAATTTTCGGGTGTTTTGGGCCTTAATTTGAGATATCGACTTTTAGGCAATTAAAATATCGATTTTTAGCATGTTTTTAGCCTATATTTTGAAAATATTCTAGCACTGAGTAGGCATGTACAGATTGCTTCTGGGACCCCAAAATATTGAATTTTCGGGTGTTTAGGGCCAGAATTTGAGATATAAACGGGTACAGAAGATGCATGCACATATCGACTTTTGGGCACCTAAAATATCGATTTTGAGCATGTTTTTAGCCTATATTATGAAAACATTCTAGCATCGAGTAGGCATGTACAGATCGCTTCTGGGACATAAAAATATCGAATTTTCGGGTGTTTAGGGCCAGAATTTGAGATATAAACGGGTACAGAAGATGCATGCACATATCGAGTTTTGGGCACCTAAAAGATCGATTTTCAGTATGTTTTTGGCCTGTATTTTGAAAATACTCTAACACGGAGTAGGCATGTACAGATCGTTTCTGGGACCCCTAAATATCGAATTTTCGGGTGTTTTCGGCCTGAATTTGAGATATCGCCTTTTCGCACCTAAAATATCGATTTTTAGCATGTTTTGAGCCTATATTTTGAAAACATTCTAGCTCTGAGTAGGCATGTACAGATCGCTTCTGGGACCCAAAAATATCGAATTTTCGGGTGTTTAGGGCCAGAATTTGAGATACAAACGGGTACAGAAGATGCATGCACATATCGACTTTTGGGCACCTAAAAGATCGATTTTCAGTATGTTTTTGGCCTGTATTTTGAAAATACTCTAACACGGAGTAGGCATGTACAGATCGCTTCTGGGACCCCTAAATATCGAATTTTCGGGTGTTTTGGGCCTTAATTTGAGATATCGACTCTTTGGTACCTTAAAATATCGATTTTTGGCATGTTTTTAGCCTATATTTTGAAAATATTCTATCACTGAGTAGGCATGTACAGATTGCATCTGGGATACCAAAATATTGAATTTTCGGGTGTTTTGAGCCTGAATTTGAGATATAAACGGGTACAGAAGATACATGCACATATTGACTTTGGGCATCTAAAATATCGATTTTCAGCATGTTTTGGGCATGTATTTTGAAAATACTCTAACACGAAGTAAGCATGTACAGATCGCTTCTGGGACCCCAAAATATTGAATTTTCGGGTGTTTAGGGCCAGAATTTGAGATATAAACGGGTACAGAAGATGCATGCACATATCGACTTTTGGGCACCTAAAATATCGATTTTGAGCATGTTTTGAGCCTATATTATGAAAACATTCTAGCATCGAGTAGGCATGTACAGATCGCTTCTGGGACATAAAAATATAGAATTTTCGGGTGTTTAGGGCCAGAATTTGAGATATAAACGGGTACAGAAGATGCATGCACATATCGAGTTTTGGGCACCTAAAAGATCGATTTTCAGTATGTTTTTGGCCTGTATTTTGAAAATACTCTAACACGGAGTAGGCATGTACAGATCGGTTCTGGGACCCCTAAAAATCGAACTTTCGGGTGTTTTGGGCCTTAATTTGAGATATCGCCTTTACGCACCTAAAATATCGATTTTTAGCATGTTTTGAGCCGATATTTTGAAAATGTTCTAGCACTGAGTAGGCATGTACAGATCGCTTCTGGGACCCCAAAATATCGAATTTTCGGGTGTTTTGAGCCTGAATTTGAGATATAAACGAGTACAGAACATACATGCACAAATTGACTTTGGGCACCTAAAATATCGATTTTGAGCATGTTTTGAGCCTATATTTTGAAAACATTCTAGCACTGAGTAGGCATGTACAGATCCCTTCTGGGACCCCTAAATACCGAATTTTTGGGTGTTTTGGGCCTTAATTTGAGATATCGACTTTTTGGCACCTAAAATATCGATTTTTAGCATGTTTTTAGCCTATATTTTGAAAATATTCTAGCACTGAGTAGGCATGTACATTCTAGCACTGAGTAGGCATGTACAGATCACTTCTCGGACCCCAAAATATCGAATTTTCGGGTGTTTTGAGCCTGAATTTGAGATATAAACGGGTACTGCAGATGCATGCACATATCGACTTTTGGGCACCTAAAACATCGATTTTAAGCATGTTTTGGGCCTGTATTTTGAAAATACTTTAACACGGAGTAGGCATGTACAGATCGCTTCTGGGACCCCAAAATATCGAATTTTCGGGTGTTTTGGGCCTGAATTTGAGATATCGCCTTTACGCACCTAAAATATCGATTTTTAGCATGTTTTGAGCCTATATTTTGAAAATATTCTAGCACTGAGTAGGCATGTACAGATCGCTTCTCGGACCCCAAAATATCGAATTTTCGGGTGTTTTGAGCCTGAATTTGAGATATAAACGAGTATAGAAGATGCATACACATATTGACTTTGGGCACCAAAAATATAGATTTTCAGCATGTTTTGTGCCTGAATTTTGAAAATGCTCTAACACGGAGTAGGCATGTACAGATCGCTTCTGGGACCCCAAAATATCGAATTTTCGGGTGTTTTGGGCCTGAATTTGAGATATCGCCTTTTCGCACCTAAAATTTCGATTTTTAGCATGTTTTTAGCCTATATTTTGAAAATATTCTAGCACTGAGTAGGCATGTACAGATTGCTTCTGGGACCCCAAAATATTGAATTTTCGGGTGTTTTGAGCCTATATTTGAGATATAAACGGGTACAGAAGATGCATGCACATATCGACTTTTGGGCACCTAAAATATCGATTTTAAGCATGTTTTGAGCCTATATTTTGAAAACATTCTAGCACTGAGTAGGCATCTACAGATCGCTTCTGGGACCCCAAATTATCGAATTTTCGGGTGTTTAGGGCCAGAATTTGAGATATAAACGGGTACAGAAGATGCATGCACATATCGACTTTTGGGCACCTAAAAGATCGATTTTCAGTATGTTTTTGGCCTGAATTTTGAAAATACTCTAACACGGAGTAGGCATGTACAGATCGCTTCTGGGACCCCAAAATATCGAATTTTCGGGTATTTAGGGCCAGAATTTGAGATATAAACGGGTACAGAAGATGCATGCACATATTGACTTTTGGGCACCTAAAAGATCGATTTTCAGTATGTTTTTGGCCTGTATTTTGAAAATACTCTAACACGGAGTAGGCATGTACAGATCGCTTCTGGGACCCCTAAATATCGAATTTTCGGGTGTTTTGGGCCTTAATTTGAGATATCGACTCTTTGGTACCTAAAATATCGATTTTTGGCATGTTTTTAGCCTATATTATGAAAATATTCTAGCACTGAGTAGGCATGTACAGATTGCTTCTGGTACCCCAAAATATTGAATTTTCGGGTGTTTTGAGCCTGAATTTGAGATATAAACGGGTACAGAAGATACATGCACATATTGACTTTGGGCATCTAAAATATCGATTTTCAGCATGTTTTGGGCATGTATTTTGAAAATACTCTAATACGGAGTAGGCATGTACAGATCGGTTCTGGGACCCCAAAATATCGAATTTTCGGGTATTTTGAGCCTGAATTTGAGATATAAACGGGTACTGAAAGGGCATGCACCCATCGACTTTTTGGCACCTAAAACATCGATTTTGAGCATGTTTTGGGCCTGTATTTTGAAAATACTCTAACACGGAGTAGGCATGTACAGATCGCCTCTGGGACCCCTAAATATCGATTTTTTGGTTGTTTTGGGCCTTAATTTGAGATATCGACTTTTTGGCACCTAAAATTATCGATTTTTATCATGTTTTTTGCCTATATTTTGAAAATATTCTAGCACTGAGTAGGCATGTACAGATTGCTTCTTGGTCCCCAAAATATTGAATTTTCGGGAGTTTTGAGCCTGAATTTGAGATATAAACGGGTACAGAAGATGCATGCACAAATCGACTTTTGGGCACCTAAAATATCGATTTTAGGCTTGTTTTGAGCCTATAATTTGAAAACATTCTAGCACTGAGTAGGCATCTACAGATCGCTTCTGGGACCCCAAAATATCGAATTTTCGGGTGTTTAGGGCCAGAATTTGATATATAAACGGGTGCAGAAGATGCATGCACATATCGACTTTTGGGCACCTAAAAGATCGATTTTCAGTATGTTTTTGGCCTGTATTTTGAAAATACTCTAACACTGAGTAGGCATGTACAGATCGCTTTTGGGACCCCTAAATATCGAAGTTTCGCTTATTTTGGGCCTTAATTTGAGATATCGACTTTTTGGCACCTAAAATATCGATTTTTAGCATGTTTTAGTCTATATTTTGAAAATATTCTAGCACTGAGTAGGCATGTACAGATTGCTTCTGGGACCCCAAAATATTGAATTTTCAGGTGTTTTGAACCTGAATTTAAGATATAAACGGGTACAGAAGATGCATGCACATATCGACTTTTGGGCACCTAAAATATCGATTTTAAGCATGTTTTGAGCCTATAATTTGAAAACATTCTAGCACTGAGTAGGCATGTAGAGATCGCTTCTGGGACCCCAAAATATCGAATTTTCGGGTGTTTAAGGCCAAAATTTGAGATATAAACGGGTACTGAAGATGCATGCACATATCGACTTTTGGGCACCTAAAAGATCGATTTTCAGTATGTTTTTGGCCTGTATTTTGAAAATACTCTAACACGGAGTAGGCATGTACAGATCGCTTCTGGGACCCCTAAATATCGAAGTTTCGGGTGTTTTGGGACTGAATTTGAGATATCGACTTTTTGGCACCTAAAATATCGATTTTTAGCATGTTTTTAGCCTATATTTTGAAAATATTCTAGCACTGAGTAGGCATGTACAGATTGCTTCTGGGACCCCAAAATATTGAATTTTCGGGTGTTTAGGGCTTGAATTTGAGATATAAACGGGTACAGAAGATGCATGAACAAATCGACTTTTGGGCACCTAAAAGAACGATTTTCAGTATGATTTTGGCCAGTATTATGAAAATACTCTAAAACGGAGTAGGCATGTACAGATCGCTTCTGGGACCCCAAAATATCGAATTTTCGGGTGTTTTGAGCCTGAATTTGAGATATAAACGGGTACTGAAGATGCATGCACATATCGACTTTTTGGCACCTAAAACATCGATTTTGAGCATGTTTTGGGACTGTATTTTGAAAATACTCTAGCACGGAGTAGGCATGTACAGTTCGTTTCTGGGACCCCAAAATATCGAATTTTCGGGTGTTTAGGGCCAGAATTTCAGATATAAACGGATACAAAAGATGCATGCACATATCGACTTTTAGGCACCTAAAAGATCGATTTTCAGTATGATTTTGGCCAGTATTATGAAAATACTCTAACATGGAGTAGGCATGTACAGATCCCTTCTGGGACCCCGAAATATCGAATTTGCGTGTGTTTTGGGACTTAATTTGAGATATCGACTTTTTGGCACCTAAAATATCGATTTTTAACATGTTTTTAGCCTATATTTTGAAAATATTCTAGCACTGAGTAGGCATGTACAGATTGCTTCTGGGACCCCAAAATATTGAATTTTCGGGTGTTTAGGGCCAGAATTTGAGATATAAACGGGTACAGAAGATGCATGCACATATCGACTTTTGGGCACCTAAAATATCGATTTTGAGCATGTTTTTAGCCTATATTATGAAAACATTCTAGCATCGAGTAGGCATGTACAGATCGCTTCTGGGACATAAAAATATCGAATTTTCGGGTGTTTAGGGCCAGAATTTGAGATATAAACGGGTACAGAAGATGCATGCACATATCGAGTTTTGGGCACCTAAAAGATCGATTTTCAGTATGTTTTTGGCCTGTATTTTGAAAATACTCTAACACGGAGTAGGCATGTACAGATCGTTTCTGGGACCCCTAAATATCGAATTTTCGGGTGTTTTCGGCCTGAATTTGAGATATCGCCTTTTCGCACCTAAAATATCGATTTTTAGCATGTTTTGAGCCTATATTTTGAAAACATTCTAGCTCTGAGTAGGCATGTACAGATCGCTTCTGGGACCCAAAAATATCGAATTTTCGGGTGTTTAGGGCCAGAATTTGAGATACAAACGGGTACAGAAGATGCATGCACATATCGACTTTTGGGCACCTAAAAGATCGATTTTCAGTATGTTTTTGGCCTGTATTTTGAAAATACTCTAACACGGAGTAGGCATGTACAGATCGCTTCTGGGACCCCTAAATATCGAATTTTCGGGTGTTTTGGGCCTTAATTTGAGATATCGACTCTTTGGTACCTTAAAATATCGATTTTTGGCATGTTTTTAGCCTATATTTTGAAAATATTCTATCACTGAGTAGGCATGTACAGATTGCATCTGGGATACCAAAATATTGAATTTTCGGGTGTTTTGAGCCTGAATTTGAGATATAAACGGGTACAGAAGATACATGCACATATTGACTTTGGGCATCTAAAATATCGATTTTCAGCATGTTTTGGGCATGTATTTTGAAAATACTCTAACACGAAGTAAGCATGTACAGATCGCTTCTGGGACCCCAAAATATTGAATTTTCGGGTGTTTAGGGCCAGAATTTGAGATATAAACGGGTACAGAAGATGCATGCACATATCGACTTTTGGGCACCTAAAATATCGATTTTGAGCATGTTTTGAGCCTATATTATGAAAACATTCTAGCATCGAGTAGGCATGTACAGATCGCTTCTGGGACATAAAAATATAGAATTTTCGGGTGTTTAGGGCCAGAATTTGAGATATAAACGGGTACAGAAGATGCATGCACATATCGAGTTTTGGGCACCTAAAAGATCGATTTTCAGTATGTTTTTGGCCTGTATTTTGAAAATACTCTAACACGGAGTAGGCATGTACAGATCGGTTCTGGGACCCCTAAAAATCGAACTTTCGGGTGTTTTGGGCCTTAATTTGAGATATCGCCTTTACGCACCTAAAATATCGATTTTTAGCATGTTTTGAGCCGATATTTTGAAAATGTTCTAGCACTGAGTAGGCATGTACAGATCGCTTCTGGGACCCCAAAATATCGAATTTTCGGGTGTTTTGAGCCTGAATTTGAGATATAAACGAGTACAGAACATACATGCACAAATTGACTTTGGGCACCTAAAATATCGATTTTGAGCATGTTTTGAGCCTATATTTTGAAAACATTCTAGCACTGAGTAGGCATGTACAGATCCCTTCTGGGACCCCTAAATACCGAATTTTTGGGTGTTTTGGGCCTTAATTTGAGATATCGACTTTTTGGCACCTAAAATATCGATTTTTAGCATGTTTTTAGCCTATATTTTGAAAATATTCTAGCACTGAGTAGGCATGTACATTCTAGCACTGAGTAGGCATGTACAGATCACTTCTCGGACCCCAAAATATCGAATTTTCGGGTGTTTTGAGCCTGAATTTGAGATATAAACGGGTACTGCAGATGCATGCACATATCGACTTTTGGGCACCTAAAACATCGATTTTAAGCATGTTTTGGGCCTGTATTTTGAAAATACTTTAACACGGAGTAGGCATGTACAGATCGCTTCTGGGACCCCAAAATATCGAATTTTCGGGTGTTTTGGGCCTGAATTTGAGATATCGCCTTTACGCACCTAAAATATCGATTTTTAGCATGTTTTGAGCCTATATTTTGAAAATATTCTAGCACTGAGTAGGCATGTACAGATCGCTTCTCGGACCCCAAAATATCGAATTTTCGGGTGTTTTGAGCCTGAATTTGAGATATAAACGAGTATAGAAGATGCATACACATATTGACTTTGGGCACCAAAAATATAGATTTTCAGCATGTTTTGTGCCTGAATTTTGAAAATGCTCTAACACGGAGTAGGCATGTACAGATCGCTTCTGGGACCCCAAAATATCGAATTTTCGGGTGTTTTGGGCCTGAATTTGAGATATCGCCTTTTCGCACCTAAAATTTCGATTTTTAGCATGTTTTTAGCCTATATTTTGAAAATATTCTAGCACTGAGTAGGCATGTACAGATTGCTTCTGGGACCCCAAAATATTGAATTTTCGGGTGTTTTGAGCCTATATTTGAGATATAAACGGGTACAGAAGATGCATGCACATATCGACTTTTGGGCACCTAAAATATCGATTTTAAGCATGTTTTGAGCCTATATTTTGAAAACATTCTAGCACTGAGTAGGCATCTACAGATCGCTTCTGGGACCCCAAATTATCGAATTTTCGGGTGTTTAGGGCCAGAATTTGAGATATAAACGGGTACAGAAGATGCATGCACATATCGACTTTTGGGCACCTAAAAGATCGATTTTCAGTATGTTTTTGGCCTGAATTTTGAAAATACTCTAACACGGAGTAGGCATGTACAGATCGCTTCTGGGACCCCAAAATATCGAATTTTCGGGTATTTAGGGCCAGAATTTGAGATATAAACGGGTACAGAAGATGCATGCACATATTGACTTTTGGGCACCTAAAAGATCGATTTTCAGTATGTTTTTGGCCTGTATTTTGAAAATACTCTAACACGGAGTAGGCATGTACAGATCGCTTCTGGGACCCCTAAATATCGAATTTTCGGGTGTTTTGGGCCTTAATTTGAGATATCGACTCTTTGGTACCTAAAATATCGATTTTTGGCATGTTTTTAGCCTATATTATGAAAATATTCTAGCACTGAGTAGGCATGTACAGATTGCTTCTGGTACCCCAAAATATTGAATTTTCGGGTGTTTTGAGCCTGAATTTGAGATATAAACGGGTACAGAAGATACATGCACATATTGACTTTGGGCATCTAAAATATCGATTTTCAGCATGTTTTGGGCATGTATTTTGAAAATACTCTAATACGGAGTAGGCATGTACAGATCGGTTCTGGGACCCCAAAATATCGAATTTTCGGGTATTTTGAGCCTGAATTTGAGATATAAACGGGTACTGAAAGGGCATGCACCCATCGACTTTTTGGCACCTAAAACATCGATTTTGAGCATGTTTTGGGCCTGTATTTTGAAAATACTCTAACACGGAGTAGGCATGTACAGATCGCCTCTGGGACCCCTAAATATCGATTTTTTGGTTGTTTTGGGCCTTAATTTGAGATATCGACTTTTTGGCACCTAAAATTATCGATTTTTATCATGTTTTTAGCCTATATTTTGAAAATATTCTAGCACTGAGTAGGCATGTACAGATTGCTTCTTGGTCCCCAAAATATTGAATTTTCGGGAGTTTTGAGCCTGAATTTGAGATATAAACGGGTACAGAAGATGCATGCACAAATCGACTTTTGGGCACCTAAAATATCGATTTTAGGCTTGTTTTGAGCCTATAATTTGAAAACATTCTAGCACTGAGTAGGCATCTACAGATCGCTTCTGGGACCCCAAAATATCGAATTTTCGGGTGTTTAGGGCCAGAATTTGATATATAAACGGGTGCAGAAGATGCATGCACATATCGACTTTTGGGCACCTAAAAGATCGATTTTCAGTATGTTTTTGGCCTGTATTTTGAAAATACTCTAACACTGAGTAGGCATGTACAGATCGCTTTTGGGACCCCTAAATATCGAAGTTTCGCTTATTTTGGGCCTTAATTTGAGATATCGACTTTTTGGCACCTAAAATATCGATTTTTAGCATGTTTTAGTCTATATTTTGAAAATATTCTAGCACTGAGTAGGCATGTACAGATTGCTTCTGGGACCCCAAAATATTGAATTTTCAGGTGTTTTGAACCTGAATTTAAGATATAAACGGGTACAGAAGATGCATGCACATATCGACTTTTGGGCACCTAAAATATCGATTTTAAGCATGTTTTGAGCCTATAATTTGAAAACATTCTAGCACTGAGTAGGCATGTAGAGATCGCTTCTGGGACCCCAAAATATCGAATTTTCGGGTGTTTAAGGCCAAAATTTGAGATATAAACGGGTACTGAAGATGCATGCACATATCGACTTTTGGGCACCTAAAAGATCGATTTTCAGTATGTTTTTGGCCTGTATTTTGAAAATACTCTAACACGGAGTAGGCATGTACAGATCGCTTCTGGGACCCCTAAATATCGAAGTTTCGGGTGTTTTGGGACTGAATTTGAGATATCGACTTTTTGGCACCTAAAATATCGATTTTTAGCATGTTTTTAGCCTATATTTTGAAAATATTCTAGCACTGAGTAGGCATGTACAGATTGCTTCTGGGACCCCAAAATATTGAATTTTCGGGTGTTTAGGGCTTGAATTTGAGATATAAACGGGTACAGAAGATGCATGAACAAATCGACTTTTGGGCACCTAAAAGAACGATTTTCAGTATGATTTTGGCCAGTATTATGAAAATACTCTAAAACGGAGTAGGCATGTACAGATCGCTTCTGGGACCCCAAAATATCGAATTTTCGGGTGTTTTGAGCCTGAATTTGAGATATAAACGGGTACTGAAGATGCATGCACATATCGACTTTTTGGCACCTAAAACATCGATTTTGAGCATGTTTTGGGACTGTATTTTGAAAATACTCTAGCACGGAGTAGGCATGTACAGTTCGTTTCTGGGACCCCAAAATATCGAATTTTCGGGTGTTTAGGGCCAGAATTTCAGATATAAACGGATACAAAAGATGCATGCACATATCGACTTTTAGGCACCTAAAAGATCGATTTTCAGTATGATTTTGGCCAGTATTATGAAAATACTCTAACATGGAGTAGGCATGTACAGATCCCTTCTGGGACCCCGAAATATCGAATTTGCGTGTGTTTTGGGACTTAATTTGAGATATCGACTTTTTGGCACCTAAAATATCGATTTTTAACATGTTTTTAGCCTATATTTTGAAAATATTCTAGCACTGAGTAGGCATGTACAGATCGCTTCTGGGACCCCAAAATATCGAATTTTCGAGTGTTTTGAGCTTGAATTTGAGATATAAACGAGTATAGAAGATGCATACACATATTGACTTTGGGCACTAAAAATATCGATTTTCAGCATGTTTTGGGCCTGAATTTGAAAATACTCTAACACGGAGTAGGCATGTACAGATCGCTTCTGGGACCCCTAAATATCGAATTTTCGGGTGTTTTCGGCCTTAATTTGAGATATCGCCTTTAAGCACCTAAAATATCGATTTTTAGCATGTTTTGAGCCTATATTTTGAAAATACTCTAACACGGGGTAGGCATGTACAGATCGCTTCAGGGACCCCTAAATATCGAATTTTCGGGTGTTTTGGGCCATAATTTGAGATATCGACTTTTTGGCACCTAAAATATCGATTTTTAGCATGTTTTGAGCCTATATTTTGAAAATATTCTAGCACTGAGTAGGCATGTACAGATCGCTTCTCGGACCCCAAAATATCGAATTTTCGGGTGTTTTGAGCCTGAATTTGAGATATAAACGGGTACAGAAGATACATGCACATATTGACTTTGGGCATCTAAAATATCGATTTTCAGCATGTTTTGGGCATGTATTTTGAAAATACTCTAACACGAAGTAGGCATGTACAGATCGCTTCTGGGACCCCAAAATATCGAATTTTCGGGTGTTTTGAGCCTAAATTTGAGATATAAACGGGTTCTGAAGATGCATGCACATATCGACTTTTTGGCACCTAAAACATCGATTTTCAGCATGTTTTGGGCCTGTATTTTGAAAATACTCTAACACGGGGTAGGCATGTACAGATCGCTTCAGGGACCCCTAAATATCGAATTTTCGGGTGTTTTGGGCCATAATTTGAGATATCGACTTTTTGGCACCTAAAATATCGATTTTTAGCATGTTTTTAGCCTATATTTTGAAAATATTCTAGCACTGAGTAGGCATGTACAGATTGCTTCTAGGACCCCAAAATATTGAATTTTCTGGTGTTTAGGGCTTGAATTTGAGATATAAACGGGTACAGAAGATGCATGCACAAATCGACTTTTGGGCACCTAAAAGATCGATTTTCAGTATGATTTTGGCCAGTATTATGAAAATACTCTAACACGTAGTAGGCATGTACAGATCGCTTCTGGGACCCCAAAATATCGAATTTTCGGGTGTTTTGAGCCTGAATTTGAGATATAAACGGGTACTGAAGATGCATGCACATATCGACTTTTTGGCACCTAAAACATCGATTTTGAGCATGTTTTGGGACTGTATTTTGAAAATACTCTAACACGGAGTAGGCATGTACAGATCGCTTCTGGGACCCCTAAATATCGAATTTTCGGGTGTTTTCGGCCTTAATTTGAGATATCGCCTTTACGCACCTAAAATATCGATTTTTAGCATGTTTTGAGCCTATATTTTGAAAATATTCTAGCACTGAGTAGGCATGTACAGGTCGCTTCTGGGACCCCAAAATATCGAATTTTCGGGTGTTTTGAGCCTGAATTTGAGATATAAACGAGTACAGAAGATGCATGCACATATCGACTTTTGGGCACCTAAAATATCGATTTTCAGTATGTTTTTGGCATGTATTTTGAAAATACTCTAACACGGAGTAGGCATGTACAGATCGCTTCTGGGACCCCTAAATATCGAATTTTCGGGTGTTTTCGGCCTTAATTTGAGATATCGCCTTTACGCACCTAAAATATCGATTTTAAGCATGTTTTAAGACTATATTTTGAAAATATTCTAGCACTGAGTAGGCATGTACAGATCGCTTCTGGGACCCCAAAATATCGAATTTCGGGTGTTTTGAGCCTGAATTTGAGATATAAACGAGTACAGAAGATGCATTGACATATCGACTTTTGGGCACCTAAAATATCGATTTTGAGCATGTTTTGAGCCTATATTTTGAAAACATTCTAGCACTGAGTAGGCATGTACAAATCGCTTCTGGGTCCCCAAAATATCGAATTTTCGGGTGTTTTGAGCCTGAATTTGAGATATAAACGAGTATAGAAGATGCATACACATATAGACTTTGAGCAACAAAAATATCGATTTTCAGCATGTTTTGGGCCTGAATTTTGAAAATACTCTAACACGGAGTAGGCATGTACAGATCGCTTCTGGGACCCCAAAATATCGAATTTTCGGGTGTTAAGGGCCAGAATTTGAGATATAAACGGGTACAGAAGATGCATGCACATATCGACTTTTGGGCACCTAAAAGATCGATTTTAAGCATGTTTTGAGCCTATAATTTGAAAACATTCTAGCACTTAGTAGGCATCTACAGATCGCTTCTGGGACCCCAAAATATCGAATTTTCGGGTGTTTAGGGCCAGAATTTGAGATATAAACGGGTACAGAAGATGCATGAACATATCGACTTTTGGGCACCTAAAAGATCGATTTTCAGTATGTTTTTGGCCTGTATTTTGAAAATACACTAACACGGAGTAGGCATGTACAGATCGCTTCTGGGACCCCTAACTATCGAATTTTCGGGTGTTTTGGGCCTTTATTTGAGATATAAACGGGTACTGAAGATGCATGCACATATCGACTTTTGGGCACCTAAAACATCGATTTTGAGCATGTTTTGGGCCTGTATTTTGAAAATACTCTAACACGGAGTAGGCATGTACAGATCGCTTCTGGGACCCCAAAATATCGAATTTTCGGGTGTTTTGGGCCTAAATTTGAGATATCGCTTTTACGCACCTAAAATATCGATTTTTAGCATGTTTTGAGCCTATATTTTGAAAATATTCTAGCACTGAGTAGGCATGTACAGATCGCTTCTGGGACCCAAAAATATCGAATTTTCGGGTGTTTTGAGCCTGAATTTGAGATATAAACGAGTTTAGAAGATGCATACACATATTGACTTTGGGCACCAAAAATATCGATTTTAAGCATGTTTTGTGCCTGAATTTTGAAAATACTCTAACACGGATTAGGCATGTACAGATCGCTTCTGGGACCCCAAAATATCGAATTTTCGGGTGTTTCGGCCTGAATTTGAGATATCGCATTTTCGCACCTAAAATATCGATTTTTTAGCATGTTTTGAGCCTATATTTTGAAAATATTCCAGCACTGAGTAGGCATGTACAGATCGCTTCTGGGACCCCAAAATATCGAATTTTCGGGGGTTTTGAGCTTGAATTTGAGATATAAACGAATACAGAAGATGCATGCACATATCGACTTTTGGGCACCTAAAATATCGATTTTGAGCATGTTTTGAGCCTATATTTTGAAAACATTCTAGCACTGAGTAAGCATGTACAGATCGCTTCTGGGACCCAAAAATATCGAATTTTCGGGTGTTTAGGGCCAGAAGATGCATGCACATATCGACTTTTGGGCAACTAAAAGATCGATTTTCAGTATGTTTTTGGCCTGTATTTTGAAAATACTCTAACACGGAGTAGGCATGTACAGATCGCTTCTGGGACCCCTAACTATCGAATTTTCGGGTGTTTTGGGCCTTTATTTGAGATATCGACTTTTTGGCACCTAAAATATCGATTTTTGACATGTTTTTAGCCTATATTTTGAAAATATTCTAGCACTGAGTAGGCATGTACAGATTGCTTCTGGGACCCCAAAATATTGAATTTTCGGGTGTTTTGAGCGTGAATTTGAGATATAAACGGGTACAGAATATAGATGCACATATTGACTTTGGGCATCTAAAATATCGATTTTCAGCATGTTTTGGGCCTGTATTTTGAAAATACTCTAATACGGAGTAGGCATGTACAGATCGCTTCTGGGACCCCAAAATATCGAATTTTCGGGTATTTTGAGCCTGAATTTGAGATATAAACGGGTACTGAAGATGCATGCACATATCGACTTTTGGGCACCTAAAACATCGATTTTGAGCATGTTTTGGGCCTGTATTTTGAAAATACTCTAACACGGAGTAGGCATGTACAGATCGCCTCTGGGACCCCTAAATATCGAATTTTTGGGTGTTTTCGGCCTTAATTTCAGATATCGACTTTTTGGGACCAAAAATATCGATTTTTATCATGTTTTTAGCCTATATTTTGAAAATATTCTAGCACTGAGAAGGCATGTACAGATTGCTTCTGGGACCCCAAAATATTGAATTTTCGGGTGTTTTGAGCCTGAATTTGAGATATAAACGGGTACAGAAGATGCATGCACATATCGACTTTTTGGCACTTAAAATATCGATTTTTAGCATGTTTTTAGCCTATATTTTGAAAGTATTCTAGCACTGAGTAGGCATGTACAGATTGCTTCTGGGACCCCAAAATTTTGAATTTTCGGGTGTTTTGAGCCTGAATTTGAGATATAAACGGGTACAGACGATACATGCACATATTGACTTTGGGCACCTAAAATATCGATTTTCAGCATGTTTTGGGCATGTATTTTGAAAATACTCTACCACGGAGTAGGCATGTACAGATCGCTTCTGGGACCCCAAAATATCGAATTTTCGGGTGTTTTGAGCCTGAATTTGAGATATAAACGGGTACAGAAGATGCATGCACATATTGACTTTTGGGCACCTAAAAGATCGATTTTCAGTATGTTTTTGGCCTGTATTTTGAAAATACTCTAACACGGAGTAGGCATGTACAGATCGCTTCTGGGACCCCTAAATATCGAATTTTCGGGTGTTTTGGGCCTTAATTTGAGATATCGACTCTTTGGTACCTAAAATATCGATTTTTGGCATGTTTTTAGCCTATATTATGAAAATATTCTAGCACTGAGTAGGCATGTACAGATTGCTTCTGGTACCCCAAAATATTGAATTTTCGGGTGTTTTGAGCCTGAATTTGAGATATAAACGGGTACAGAAGATACATGCACATATTGACTTTGGGCATCTAAAATATCGATTTTCAGCATGTTTTGGGCATGTATTTTGAAAATACTCTAATACGGAGTAGGCATGTACAGATCGCTTCTGGGACCCCAAAATATCGAATTTTCGGGGGTTTTGAGCCTGAATTTGAGATATAAATGAGTATAAAAGATGCATACACATATTGACTTTGGGCAACAAAAATATCGATTTTCAGCATGTTTTATGCCTGAATTTTGACAATACTCTAACACTTAGTAGGCATGTACAGATCGCTTCTGGGACCTCAAAATATCGAATTTTCGGGTGTTAAGAGCCTGAATTTGAGATATAAACGGGTACAGAAGATGCATGCACATATCGACTTTTAGGCACCAAAAAGATCGATTTTCAGTATGTTTTTGGCCTGTATTTTGAAAATACTCTAACACGGAGTAGGCATGTACAGATCGCTTCTGGGACCCCTAAATATCGAATTTTCGGGTGTTTTGGGACTGAATTTGAGATATCGACTTTTTGGCACCTAAAATATCGATTTTTAGCATGTTTTTAGCCTATATTTTGAAAATATTCTAGCACTGAGTAGGCATGTACAGATTGCTTCTGGGACCCCAAAATATTGAATTTTCGGGTGTTTTGAGCCTGAATTTGAGATATAAACGAGTATAGAAGATGCATACACATATTGACTTTGGGCACCAAAAAGATCGATTTTCAGCATGTTTTGTGCCTGAATTTTGAAAATGCTCTAACACGGAGTAGGCATGTACAGATCGCTTCTGGGACCCCAAAATATCGAATTTTCGGGTGTTTTGGGCCTGAATTTGAGATATCGCCTTTTCGCACCTAAAATATCGATTTTTAGCATGTTTTGAGCCTATATTTTGATAATATTCCAGCACTGAGTAGGCATGTACAGATCGCTTCTGGGACCCAAAAATATCGAATTTTCGGGTGTTTTGAGCTTGAATTTGAGGAATAAACGAGTACAGAAGATGCATGCTCATATCGACTTTTCGGCACCTAAAATATCGATTTTGAGCATGTTTTGAGCCTATATTTTGAAAACATTCTAGCACTGAGTAGGTATGTACAGATCGCTTCTGAGACCCAAAAATATCGAATTTTCGGGTGTTTAGGGCCAGAATTTGAGATATAAACGGGTACAGAAGATGCATGCACATATCGACTTTTGGGCACCTAAAAGATCGATTTTCAGTATGTTTTTGGCCTGTATTTTGAAAATACTCTAACACGGAGTAGGCATGTACAGATCGCTTCTGGGACCCATAAATATTGAATTTTTGGGTGTTTTGGGCCTTAATTTGAGATATCGACTTTTTGGGACCAAAAATATCGATTTTTATCATGTTTTTAGCCTATATTTTGAAAATATTCTAGCACTGAGTAGGCATGTACAGATTGCTTCTGGGACCCCAAAATATTGAATTTTCGGGAGTTTTGGGACTGAATTTGAGATATCGACTTTTTGGGACCTAAAATATCGATTTTTAGCATGTTTTTACCCTATATTTTGAAAATATTCTAGCACTGAGTAGGCATGTACAGATTGCTTCTGGGACCCCAAAATATTGAATTTTCGGGTGTTTTGAGCCTGAATTTGAGATATAAACGGGTACAGAAGATACATGCACATATTGACTTTGGGCATCTAAAATATCGATTTTAAGCATGTTTTGAGCCTATATTTTGAAAACATTCTAGCACTGAGTAGGCATCTACAGATCGCTTTTGGGACCCAAAAATATCGAATTTTCGGGTGTTTAGGGCCAGAATTTGAGATATAAACGGGTACTGAAAGGGCATGCACATATCGACTTTTTGGCACCTAAAACATCGATTTTGAGCATATTTTGGGCCTGTATTTTGAAAATACGCTAACACGGAGTAGGCATGTACAGATCGCCTCTGGGACCCCTAAATATCGAATTTTTGGGTGTTTTGGGCTTTAATTTGAGATATCTACTTTTTGGCACCTAAAATATCGATTTTTGGCATGTTTTTAGCCTATATTTTGAAAATATTATAGCACTGAGTAGGCATGTACAGATTGCTTGTGGGTCCCCAAAATATTGAATTTTCGGGTGTTTTGAGCCTGAATTCGAGATGTAAACGGGTACAGAAGATGCATGCACATATCGACTTTTGGGCACCTAAAATATCGATTTTAAGCATGTTTTGAGCCTATATTTTGAAAACATTCTAGCACTGAGTAGGCATCTACAGATCGCTTCTGGGACCCAAAAATGTCGAATTTTCGGGTGTTTAGGGCCAGAATTTGAGATATAAACGGGTACAGAAGATGCATGCACATATCGACTTTTGGGCACCTAAAAGATCGATTTTCAGTATGTTTTTGGCCTGTATTTTGAAAATACTCTAACACGGAGTAGGCATGTACAGATCGCTTCTGGGACCCATAAATATCGAATTTTTGGGTGTTTTGGGCCTTAATTTGAGATATCGACTTTTTGGGACCAAAAATATCGATTTTTATCATGTTTTTAGCCTATATTTTGAAAATATTCTAGCACTGAGTAGGCATGTACAGATTGCTTCTGGGACCCCAAAATATTGAATTTTCGGGAGTTTTGGGACTGAATTTGAGATATCGACTTTTTGGCACCTAAAATATCGATTTTTAGCATGTTTTTAGCCTATATTTTGAAAATATTCTAGCACTGAGTAGGCATGTACAGATTGCTTCTGGGACCCCAAAATATTGAATTTTCGGGTGTTTTGAGCCTGAATTTGAGATATAAACGGGTACAGAAGATACATGCACATATTGACTTTGGGCATCTAAAATATCGATTTTAAGCATGTTTTGAGCCTATATTTTGAAAACATTCTAGCACTGAGTAGGCATCTACAGATCGCTTCTGGGACCCAAAAATATCGAATTTTCGGGTGTTTAGGGCCAGAATTTGAGATATAAACGGGTACTGAAAGGGCATGCACATATCGACTTTTTGGCACCTAAAAAATCGATTTTGAGCATATTTTGGGCCTGTATTTTGAAAATACGCTAACACGGAGTAGGCATGTACAGATCGCCTCTGGGACCCCTAAATATCGAATTTTTGGGTGTTTTGGGCTTTAATTTGAGATATCGACTTTTTGGCACCTAAAATATCGATTTTTGGCATGTTTTTAGCCTATATTTTGAAAATATTATAGCACTGAGTAGGCATGTACAGATTGCTTGTGGGTCCCCAAAATATTGAATTTTCGGGTGTTTTGAGCCTGAATTCGAGATGTAAACGGGTACAGAAGATGCATGCACATATCGACTTTTGGGCACCTAAAAGATCGATTTTAAGTATGTTTTTGGCCTGTATTTTGAAAATACTCTAAAACGGAGTAGGCATGTACAGATCGCTTCTGGGACCCTAAAATATCGAATTTTCGGGTGTTTTGAGCCTGAATTTGAGATATAAACGGGTACTGAAAATGCATGCACATATCGACTTTTGGGCACCTAAAACATCGATTTTCAGCATGTTTTGGGCCTGTATTTTGAAAATACTTTAACACGGACTAGGCATGTACATATCGCTTCTGGGACCCCAAAATATCGAATTTTCGGGTGTTTTGAGCTTGAATTTGAGGTATAAACGAGTACAGAAGATGCATTCACATATCGACTTTTGGGCACCTAAAATATCGATTTTGGGCATGTTTTGAGCCTATATTTTGAAAACATTCTAGCACTGAGTAGGCATGTACAGATCGCTTCTGGGACCCAAAAATATCGAATTTTCGGGTGTTTAGGGCCAGAATTTGAGATATAAACGGGTACAGAAGATGCATGCACATATCGACTTTTGGGCGCCTAAAAGATCGATTTTCAGTATGTTTTTGGCCTGTATTTTGAAAATACTCTAACACGGAGTAGGCATGTACAGATCGCTTCTGGGACCCCTAAATATCGAAGTTTCGGGTGTTTTGGGACTGAATTTGAGATATCGACTATTTGGCACCTAAAATATCGATTTTTAGCATGTTTTTAGCCTTTATTTTGAAAATATTCTAGCACTGAGTAGGCATGTACAGATTGCTTCTGGGACCCCAAAATGTTGAATTTTCGGGTGTTTTGAGCCTGAATTTGAGATATAAACGGGTACAGAAGATACATGCACATATTGACTTTGGGCATCTAAATTATCGATTTTCAGCATGTTTTGGGCCTGTATTTTGAAAATACTCTAACACGGAGTAGGCATGTACAGATCGCTTCTGGGACCCCAAAATATCGAATTTTCGGGTGTTTTGAGCCTGAATTTGAGATATAAACGGGCACTGAAGATGCATGCACATATCGACTTTTGGGCACCTAAAACATCAATGTTGAGCATGTTTTAGGCCTGTATTTTGAAAATACTTTAACACGGAGTAGGCATGTACAGATCGCTTCTGGGACCCCAAAATATCGAATTTTCGGGTGTTTTGGGCCTGAATTTGAGATATCGCTTTTACGCACCTAAAGTATCGATTTTTAGCATTTTTTGAGCCTATATTTTGAAAATATTCTAGCACTGAGTAGGCATGTACAAATCGCTTCTGGGACTCCAAAATATCGAATTTTCGGGTGTTTTGAGCCTGAATTTGAGATATAAACGAGTATAGAAGATGCATACACATATTGACTTTGGGCACCAAAAATATCGATTTTAAGCATGTTTTGTGCCTGAATTTTGAAAATACTCTAACACGGATTAGGCATGTACAGATCGCTTCTGGGACCCCAAAATATCGAATTTTCGGGAGTTTTGAGCTTGAATTTGAGATATAAACGAGTACAGAAGATGCATGCACATATCTGACTTTTGGGCACCTAAAATATCGATTTTAAGCATGTTTTGAGCCTATATTTTGAAAACATTATAGCACTGAGTAGGCATGTACAGATCGCTTCTGGGACCCAAAAATATCGAATTTTCGGGTGTTTAGGGCCAGAATTTGAGATATAAACGGGTACAGAAGATGCATGCACATATCGACTTTTGGGCACCTAAAAGATCGATTTTCAGTATGTTTTTGGCCTGTATTTTGAAAATACTCTAACACGGAGTAGGCATGTACAGATCGCTTCTGGGACCCATAAATATCGAATTTTTGGGTGTTTTGGGCCTTAATTTGAGATATCGACTTTTTGGGACCAAAAATATCGATTTTTATCATGTTTTTAGCCTATATTTTGAAAATATTCTAGCACTGAGTAGGCATGTACAGATTGCTTCTGGGACCCCAAAATATTGAATTTTCGGGAGTTTTGGGACTGAATTTGAGATATCGACTTTTTGGCACCTAAAATATCGATTTTTAGCATGTTTTTAGCCTATATTTTGAAAATATTCTAGCACTGAGTAGGCATGTACAGATTGCTTCTGGGACCCCAAAATATTGAATTTTCGGGTGTTTTGAGCCTGAATTTGAGATATAAACGGGTACAGAAGATACATGCACATATTGACTTTGGGCATCTAAAATATCGATTTTAAGCATGTTTTGAGCCTATATTTTGAAAACATTCTAGCACTGAGTAGGCATCTACAGATCGCTTCTGGGACCCAAAAATATCGAATTTTCGGGTGTTTAGGGCCAGAATTTGAGATATAAACGGGTACAGAAGATGCATGCACATATCGACTTTTGGGCACCTAAAAGATCGATTTTCAGTATGTTTTTGGCCTGTATTTTGAAAATACTCTAACACGGAGTAGGCATGTACAGATCGCTTCTGGGACCCCTAAATATCGAAGTTTCGGGTGTTTTGGGACTGAATTTGAGATATCGACTATTTGGCACCTAAAATATCGATTTTTAGCATGTTTTTAGCCTTTATTTTGAAAATATTCTAGCACTGAGTAGGCATGTACAGATCGCTTCTGGGACCCTAAAATATCGAATTTTCGGGTGTTTTGAGCCTGAATTTGAGATATAAACGGGTACTGAAAATGCATGCACATATCGACTTTTGGGCACCTAAAACATCGATTTTCAGCATGTTTTGGGCCTGTATTTTGAAAATACTTTAACACGGACTAGGCATGTACATATCGCTTCTGGGACCCCAAAATATCGAATTTTCGGGTGTTTTGAGCTTGAATTTGAGGTATAAACGAGTACAGAAGATGCATTCACATATCGACTTTTGGGCACCTAAAATATCGATTTTGGGCATGTTTTGAGCCTATATTTTGAAAACATTCTAGCACTGAGTAGGCATGTACAGATCGCTTCTGGGACCCAAAAATATCGAATTTTCGGGTGTTTAGGGCCAGAATTTGAGATATAAACGGGTACAGAAGATGCATGCACATATCGACTTTTGGGCACGTAAAAGATCGATTTTCAGTATGTTTTTGGCCTGTATTTTGAAAATACTCTAACACGGAGTAGGCATGTACAGATCGCTTCTGGGACCCCTAAATATCGAAGTTTCGGGTGTTTTGGGACTGAATTTGAGATATCGACTATTTGGCACCTAAAATATCGATTTTTAGCATGTTTTTAGCCTTTATTTTGAAAATATTCTAGCACTGAGTAGGCATGTACAGATTGCTTCTGGGACCCCAAAATGTTGAATTTTCGGGTGTTTTGAGCCTGAATTTGAGATATAAACGGGTACAGAAGATACATGCACATATTGACTTTGGGCATCTAAATTATCGATTTTCAGCATGTTTTGGGCCTGTATTTTGAAAATACTCTAACACGGAGTAGGCATGTACAGATCGCTTCTGGGACCCCAAAATATCGAATTTTCGGGTGTTTTGAGCCTGAATTTGAGATATAAACGGGTACTGAAGATGCATGCACATATCGACTTTTGGGCACCTAAAACATCAATGTTGAGCATGTTTTAGGCCTGTATTTTGAAAATACTTTAACACGGAGTAGGCATGTACAGATCGCTTCTGGGACCCCAAAATATCGAATTTTCGGGTGTTTTGGGCCTGAATTTGAGATATCGCTTTTACGCACCTAAAGTATCGATTTTTAGCATTTTTTGAGCCTATATTTTGAAAATATTCTAGCACTGAGTAGGCATGTACAAATCGCTTCTGGGACTCCAAAATATCGAATTTTCGGGTGTTTTGAGCCTGAATTTGAGATATAAACGAGTATAGAAGATGCATACACATATTGACTTTGGGCACCAAAAATATCGATTTTAAGCATGTTTTGTGCCTGAATTTTGAAAATACTCTAACACGGATTAGGCATGTACAGATCGCTTCTGGGACCCCAAAATATCGAATTTTCGGGAGTTTTGAGCTTGAATTTGAGATATAAACGAGTACAGAAGATGCATGCACATATCTGACTTTTGGGCACCTAAAATATCGATTTTAAGCATGTTTTGAGCCTATATTTTGAAAACATTATAGCACTGAGTAGGCATGTACAGATCGCTTCTGGGACCCCAAAATATCGAATTTTCGGGTGATTAGGGCCAGAATTTGAGATATAAACGGGTACAGAAGATGCATGCACATATCGACTTTTGGGCACCTAAAAGATCGATTTTCAGTATGTTTTTGGCCTGTATTTTGAAAATACTCTAACACGGAGTAGGCATGTACAGATCGCTTCTGGGACCCATAAATATCGAATTTTTGGGTGTTTTGGGCCTTAATTTGAGATATCGACTTTTTGGGACCAAAAATATCGATTTTTATCATGTTTTTAGCCTATATTTTGAAAATATTCTAGCACTGAGTAGGCATGTACAGATTGCTTCTGGGACCCCAAAATATTGAATTTTCGGGAGTTTTGGGACTGAATTTGAGATATCGACTTTTTGGCACCTAAAATATCGATTTTTAGCATGTTTTTAGCCTATATTTTGAAAATATTCTAGCACTGAGTAGGCATGTACAGATTGCTTCTGGGACCCCAAAATATTGAATTTTCGGGTGTTTTGAGCCTGAATTTGAGATATAAACGGGTACAGAAGATACATGCACATATTGACTTTGGGCATCTAAAATATCGATTTTAAGCATGTTTTGAGCCTATATTTTGAAAACATTCTAGCACTGAGTAGGCATCTACAGATCGCTTCTGGGACCCAAAAATATCGAATTTTCGGGTGTTTAGGGCCAGAATTTGAGATATAAACGGGTACTGAAAGGGCATGCACATATCGACTTTTTGGCACCTAAAACATCGATTTTGAGCATATTTTGGGCCTGTATTTTGAAAATACGCTAACACGGAGTAGGCATGTACAGATCGCCTCTGGGACCCCTAAATATCGAATTTTTGGGTGTTTTGGGCTTTAATTTGAGATATCGACTTTTTGGCACCTAAAATATCGATTTTTGGCATGTTTTTAGCCTATATTTTGAAAATATTATAGCACTGAGTAGGCATGTACAGATTGCTTGTGGGTCCCCAAAATATTGAATTTTCGGGTGTTTTGAGCCTGAATTCGAGATGTAAACGGGTACAGAAGATGCATTCACATATCGACTTTTGGGCACCTAAAATATCGATTTTAAGCATGTTTTGAGCCTATATTTTGAAAACATTCTAGCACTGAGTAGGCATGTACAGATCGCTTCTGGGACCCAAAAATATCGAATTTTCGGGTGTTTAGGGCCAGAATTTGAGATATAAACGGGTACAGAAGATGCATGCACATATCGACTTTTGGGCACCTAAAAGATCGATTTTCAGTATGTTTTTGGCCTGTATTTTGAAAATACTCTAACACGGAGTAGGCATGTACAGATCGCTTCTGGGACCCCTAAATATCGAAGTTTCGGGTGTTTTGGGACTGAATTTGAGATATCGACTATTTGGCACCTAAAATATCGATTTTTAGCATGTTTTTAGCCTTTATTTTGAAAATATTCTAGCACTGAGTAGGCATGTACAGATTGCTTCTGGGACCCCAAAATGTTGAATTTTCGGGTGTTTTGAGCCTGAATTTGAGATATAAACGGGTACAGAAGATACATGCACATATTGACTTTGGGCATCTAAATTATCGATTTTCAGCATGTTTTGGGCCTGTATTTTGAAAATACTCTAACACGGAGTAGGCATGTACAGATCGCTTCTGGGACCCCAAAATATCGAATTTTCGGGTGTTTTGAGCCTGAATTTGAGATATAAACGGGTACTGAAGATGCATGCACATATCGACTTTTGGGCACCTAAAACATCAATGTTGAGCATGTTTTAGGCCTGTATTTTGAAAATACTTTAACACGGACTAGGCATGTACATATCGCTTCTGGGACCCCAAAATATCGAATTTTCGGGTGTTTTGAGCTTGAATTTGAGGTATAAACGAGTACAGAAGATGCATTCACATATCGACTTTTGGGCACCTAAAATATCGATTTTGGGCATGTTTTGAGCCTATATTTTGAAAACATTCTAGCACTGAGTAGGCATGTACAGATCGCTTCTGGGACCCAAAAATATCGAATTTTCGGGTGTTTAGGGCCAGAATTTGAGATATAAACGGGTACAGAAGATGCATGCACATATCGACTTTTGGGCACGTAAAAGATCGATTTTCAGTATGTTTTTGGCCTGTATTTTGAAAATACTCTAACACGGAGTAGGCATGTACAGATCGCTTCTGGGACCCCTAAATATCGAAGTTTCGGGTGTTTTGGGACTGAATTTGAGATATCGACTATTTGGCACCTAAAATATCGATTTTTAGCATGTTTTTAGCCTTTATTTTGAAAATATTCTAGCACTGAGTAGGCATGTACAGATTGCTTCTGGGACCCCAAAATGTTGAATTTTCGGGTGTTTTGAGCCTGAATTTGAGATATAAACGGGTACAGAAGATACATGCACATATTGACTTTGGGCATCTAAATTATCGATTTTCAGCATGTTTTGGGCCTGTATTTTGAAAATACTCTAACACGGAGTAGGCATGTACAGATCGCTTCTGGGACCCCAAAATATCGAATTTTCGGGTGTTTTGAGCCTGAATTTGAGATATAAACGGGTACTGAAGATGCATGCACATATCGACTTTTGGGCACCTAAAACATCAATGTTGAGCATGTTTTAGGCCTGTATTTTGAAAATACTTTAACACGGAGTAGGCATGTACAGATCGCTTCTGGGACCCCAAAATATCGAATTTTCGGGTGTTTTGGGCCTGAATTTGAGATATCGCTTTTACGCACCTAAAGTATCGATTTTTAGCATTTTTTGAGCCTATATTTTGAAAATATTCTAGCACTGAGTAGGCATGTACAAATCGCTTCTGGGACTCCAAAATATCGAATTTTCGGGTGTTTTGAGCCTGAATTTGAGATATAAACGAGTATAGAAGATGCATACACATATTGACTTTGGGCACCAAAAATATCGATTTTAAGCATGTTTTGTGCCTGAATTTTGAAAATACTCTAACACGGATTAGGCATGTACAGATCGCTTCTGGGACCCCAAAATATCGAATTTTCGGGAGTTTTGAGCTTGAATTTGAGATATAAACGAGTACAGAAGATGCATGCACATATCTGACTTTTGGGCACCTAAAATATCGATTTTAAGCATGTTTTGAGCCTATATTTTGAAAACATTATAGCACTGAGTAGGCATGTACAGATCGCTTCTGGGACCCCAAAATATCGAATTTTCGGGTGTTTAGGGCCAGAATTTGAGATATAAACGGGTACAGAAGATGCATGCACATATCGACTTTTGGGCACCTAAAAGATCGATTTTCAGTATGTTTTTGGCCTGTATTTTGAAAATACTCTAACACGGAGTAGGCATGTACAGATCGCTTCTGGGACCCATAAATATCGAATTTTTGGGTGTTTTGGGCCTTAATTTGAGATATCGACTTTTTGGGACCAAAAATATCGATTTTTATCATGTTTTTAGCCTATATTTTGAAAATATTCTAGCACTGAGTAGGCATGTACAGATTGCTTCTGGGACCCCAAAATATTGAATTTTCGGGAGTTTTGGGACTGAATTTGAGATATCGACTTTTTGGCACCTAAAATATCGATTTTTAGCATGTTTTTAGCCTATATTTTGAAAATATTCTAGCACTGAGTAGGCATGTACAGATTGCTTCTGGGACCCCAAAATATTGAATTTTCGGGTGTTTTGAGCCTGAATTTGAGATATAAACGGGTACAGAAGATACATGCACATATTGACTTTGGGCATCTAAAATATCGATTTTAAGCATGTTTTGAGCCTATATTTTGAAAACATTCTAGCACTGAGTAGGCATCTACAGATCGCTTCTGGGACCCAAAAATATCGAATTTTCGGGTGTTTAGGGCCAGAATTTGAGATATAAACGGGTACTGAAAGGGCATGCACATATCGACTTTTTGGCACCTAAAACATCGATTTTGAGCATATTTTGGGCCTGTATTTTGAAAATACGCTAACACGGAGTAGGCATGTACAGATCGCCTCTGGGACCCCTAAATATCGAATTTTTGGGTGTTTTGGGCTTTAATTTGAGATATCGACTTTTTGGCACCTAAAATATCGATTTTTGGCATGTTTTTAGCCTATATTTTGAAAATATTATAGCACTGAGTAGGCATGTACAGATTGCTTGTGGGTCCCCAAAATATTGAATTTTCGGGTGTTTTGAGCCTGAATTCGAGATGTAAACGGGTACAGAAGATGCATTCACATATCGACTTTTGGGCACCTAAAATATCGATTTTAAGCATGTTTTGAGCCTATATTTTGAAAACATTCTAGCACTGAGTAGGCATGTACAGATCGCTTCTGGGACCCAAAAATATCGAATTTTCGGGTGTTTAGGGCCAGAATTTGAGATATAAACGGGTACAGAAGATGCATGCACATATCGACTTTTGGGCACCTAAAAGATCGATTTTCAGTATGTTTTTGGCCTGTATTTTGAAAATACTCTAACACGGAGTAGGCATGTACAGATCGCTTCTGGGACCCCTAAATATCGAAGTTTCGGGTGTTTTGGGACTGAATTTGAGATATCGACTATTTGGCACCTAAAATATCGATTTTTAGCATGTTTTTAGCCTTTATTTTGAAAATATTCTAGCACTGAGTAGGCATGTACAGATTGCTTCTGGGACCCCAAAATGTTGAATTTTCGGGTGTTTTGAGCCTGAATTTGAGATATAAACGGGTACAGAAGATACATGCACATATTGACTTTGGGCATCTAAATTATCGATTTTCAGCATGTTTTGGGCCTGTATTTTGAAAATACTCTAACACGGAGTAGGCATGTACAGATCGCTTCTGGGACCCCAAAATATCGAATTTTCGGGTGTTTTGAGCCTGAATTTGAGATATAAACGGGTACTGAAGATGCATGCACATATCGACTTTTGGGCACCTAAAACATCAATGTTGAGCATGTTTTAGGCCTGTATTTTGAAAATACTTTAACACGGAGTAGGCATGTACAGATCGCTTCTGGGACCCCAAAATATCGAATTTTCGGGTGTTTTGGGCCTGAATTTGAGATATCGCTTTTACGCACCTAAAGTATCGATTTTTAGCATTTTTTGAGCCTATATTTTGAAAATATTCTAGCACTGAGTAGGCATGTACAAATCGCTTCTGGGACTCCAAAATATCGAATTTTCGGGTGTTTTGAGCCTGAATTTGAGATATAAACGGGTACAGAAGATGCATGCACATATCGACTTTTGGGCACCTAAAATATCGATTTTAAGCATGTTTTGGGCCTGTACTTCGAAAATACTCTAACACGGAGTAGGCATGTACAGATCGCCTCTGGGACCCCTAAATATCGAATTTTTGGGTGTTTTGGGCCTTAATTTGAGATATCGACTTTTTGGGACCAAAAATATCGATTTTTATCATGTTTTTAGCCTATATTTTGAAAATATTCTAGCACTGAGTAGGCATGTACAGATTGCTTCTGGGACCCCAAAATATTGAATTTTCGGGTGTTTTGAGCCTGAATTCGAGATATAAACGGGTACAGAAGATGCATGCACATATCGACTTTTGGGCACCTAAAATATCGATTTTAAGCATGTTTTGAGCCTATATTTTGAAAACATTCTAGCACTGAGTAGGCATCTACAGATCGCTTCTGGGACCCAAAAATATCGAATTTTCGGGTGTTTAGGGCCAGAATTTGAGATATAAACGGGTACAGAAGATGCATGCACATATCGACTTTTGGGCACCTAAAAGATCGATTTTCAGTATGTTGTTGGCCTGTATTTTGAAAATACTCTAACACGGAGTAGGCATGTACAGATCGCTTCTCGGACCCCAAAATATCGAATTTTCGGGTGTTTTGGGCCTGAATTTGAGATATCGACTTTTTGGGACCAAAAATATCGATTTTTAGCATGTTTTGAGCCTATATTTTGAAAATATTCTAGCACTGAGTAGGCATGTACAGATCGCTTCTGGGACCCCAAAATATCGAATTTTCGGGTGTTTTGGGCCTGAATTTGATATATCGCTTTTTCGCACCTAAAATATCGATTTTCAGCATGTTTTGAGCCTATATTTTGAAAATATTCTAGCACTGAGTAGGCATGTACGGATCGCTTCTGGGACCCCAAAATATCGAATTTTTGGGTGTTTTGAGCTTGAATTTGAGATATAAACGAGTACAGAAGATGCATGCACATATCGACTTTTGGGCACCTAAAATATCGATTTTGAGCATGTTTTGAGCCTATATTTTGAAAACATTCTAGCACTGAGTAGGCATGTACAGATCGCTTCTGGGACCCAAAAATATCAAATTTTCGGGTGTTTAGGGCCAGAATTTGAGATATCAACTTTTTGGCACCTAAAAGATCGATTTTTAGCATGTTTTTAGCCTATATTTTGAAAATATTCTAGCACTGAGTAGGCATGTACAGATCGCTTCTGGGACCCCAAAATATCGAATTTTCGGGTATTTAGGGCCAGAATTTGAGATATAAACGGGTACAGAAGATGCATGCACATATCGACTTTTGGGCTCCTAAAAGATCGATTTTCAGTATGTTTTTGGCCTGTATTTTGAAAATACTCTAACACGGAGTAGGCATGTACAGATCCCTTCTGGGACCCCTAAATATCGAATTTTCGGGTGTTTTGGGCCTTAATTTGAGATATCGACTTTTTGGAACCTAAAACATCGATTTTTAACATGTTTTTAGCCTATATTTTGAAAATATTCTAGCACTGAGTAGGCATGTACAGATTGCTTCTGGGACCTCAAAATATTGAATTTTCGGGGGTTTTGAGCCTGAATTCGAGATATAAACGGGTACAGAAGATACATGCACATATTGACTTTGGGCATCTAAAATATCGATTTTCAGCATGTTTTGGGCATGTATTTTGAAAATACTCTAACACGGAATAGGCATGTAGAGATCGCTTCTGGGACCCCAAAACATCGAATTTTCGGGTGTTTTGAGCCTGAATTTGAGATATAAACGGGTTCTGAAGATGCATGCACATATCGACTTTTTTGCACCTAAAACATCGATTTTTAGCATGTTTTGGGCCTGTATTTTGAAAATACTCTAACACGGAGTAGGCATGTACAGATCGCTTCTTGGACCCCTAAATATCGAATTTTCGGGTGTTTTGGGCCATAATTTGAGATATCGACTTTTTGGCACCTAAAATATCGATTTTTAGCATGTTTTTAGCCTATATTTTGAAAATATTCTAGCACTGAGTAGGCATGTACAGATTGCTTCTGGGACCCCAAAATATTGAATTTTCCGGTGTTTAGGGCTTGAATTTGAGATATAAACGGGTACAGAAGATGCATGCACAAATCGACTTTTGGGCACCTAAAAGATCGATTTTCAGTATGTTTTTGGCCAATATTATGAAAATACTCTAACACGGAGTAGGCATGTACAGATCGCTTCTGGGACCCCAAAATATCGAATTTTCGGGTGTTTAGGGCCAGAATTTCAGATATAAACGGATACAGAAGATGCATGCACATATCGACTTTTAGGCACCTAAAAGATCGATTTTCAGTATGTTTTTGACCTGTATTTTGAAAATACTCTAACACGGAGTAGGCATGTACAGATCCCTTCTGGGACCCCTAAATATCGAATTTTCGGGTGTTTTGGGCTTTAATTTGAGATATCGACTTTTTGGCACCTAAAATATCGATTTTTAGCATGTTTTTAGCCTATATTTTGAAAATATTCTAGCACTGAGTAGGCATGTACAGATTGCTTCTTGGGCCCCAAAATATTGAGTTTTCGGGTGTTTAGGGCTTGAATTTGAGATATAAACGGGTACAGAAGATGCATGCACATATCGACTTTTGGGCACCTAAAAGATCGATTTTCAGTATGTTTTTAGCCTATATTTTGAAAATACTCTAACACGGAGTAGGCATGTACAGATCGCTTCTGGGACCCCTAAATATCGAATTTTCGGGTGTTTTGGGCTTTAATTTGAGATATCGACTTTTTGGCACCTAAAATATCGATTTTTAGCATGTTTTTAGCCTATATTTTGAAAATATTCTAGCACTGAGTAGGCATGTACAGATTGCTTCTGGGACCCCAAAATATTGAATTTTCTGGTGTTTAGGGCCAGAATTTGAGATATAAACGGGTACAGAAGATGCATGCACATATCGACTTTTGGGCACCTAAAAGATCGATTTTCAGTATGTTTTGGGCCTGTATTTTGAAAATACTCTAACACGGAGTAGGCATGTACAGATCGGTTATGGGACCCCTAAATATCGAATTTTCGGGTGTTTTGGGACTGAATTTGAGATATCGACTTTTTGGCACCTAAAAGATCGATTTTTAGCATGTTTTTAGCCTATATTTTGAAAATATTCTAGCACTGAGTAGGCATGTACAGATTGCTTCTGGGACCCCAATATATTGAATTTTTGGGTGTTTTGAGCCTGAATTTGAGATATAAACGGGTACAGAAGATACATGCACATATTGACTTTGGGCATCTAAAATATCGATTTTCAGCATGTTTTAGTCATGTATTTTGAAAATATTCTAACACGGTGTAGGCATGTACAGATAGCTTCTGGGACCCCTAAATATCGAATTTTGAGGTGTTTTGGGCCTTAATTTGAGATATCGCCTTTACGCACCTAAAATATCGATTTTTAGCATGTTTTGAGCCTATATTTTGAAAATATTCTAGCACTGAGTAGGCATGTACAGATCGCTTCTGGGACCCCAAATTATCGAATTTTCGGGTGTTTTGAGCCTGAATTTGAGATATAAACGAGTACAGAAGATGCATGCACATATCGACTTTTGGGCACCTAAAAGATTGATTTTCAGTATGTTTTTGGCCTGTATTTTGAAAACATTCTAGCACTGAGTAGGCATGTACAGATTGCTTCTAAGATCCCAAAATATCGAATTTTCGGGTGTTTTGAGCCTGAATTTGAGATATAAACGGGTACAGAAGATACATGCACATATTGACTTTGGGCACCTAAAAGATCGATTTTCAGTATGTTTTTGGCCTGTATTTTGAAAATACTCTAACACGGAGTAGGCATGTACAGATCCCTTCTGGGACCCCTAAATATCGAATTTTCGGGTGTTTTGGGCCTTAATTTGAGATATCGACTTTTTGGCACCTAAAACATCGATTTTTAACATGTTTTTAGCCTATATTTTGAAAATATTCTAGCACTGAGTATGCATGTAGAGATTGCTTCTGGGACCCCAAAATATTGAATTTTCGGGTGTTTTGAGCCTGAATTTGAGATATAAACGGGTACAGAAGATACATGCACATATTGACTTTGGGCATCTAAAATATCGATTTTCAGCATGTTTTGGGCCTGAATTTTGAAAATACTCTAACACGGAGTAGGCATGTACAGATCGCTTCTGGGACCCCAAAATATCGAATTTTCGGGTGTTTAGGGCCAGAATTTGAGATATAAACGGGTACAGAAGATGCATGCAAATATCGACTTTTGGGCACCTAAAAGATCGATTTTCAGTATGTTTTTGGCCTGTATTTTGAAAATACTCTAACATGGAGTAGTCATGTACAGGTCCCTTCTGGGACCCCTAAATATCGAATTTTCGGGTGTTTTTGGCCTTAATTTGAGATATCGACTTTTTGGCACCTAAAACATCGATTTTTAACATGTTTTTAGCCTATATTTTGAAAATATTCTAGCACTGAGTAGGCATGTACAGATTGCTTCTGGGACCCCAAAATATTGAATTTTCCGGTGTTTAGGGCTTGAATTTGAGATATAAACGGGTTCTGAAGATGCATGCACATATCGACTTTTTTGCACCTAAAACATCGATTTTGAGCATGTTTTGGGCCTGTATTTTGAAAATACTCTAACACGGAGTAGGCATGTACAGATCGCTTCTTGGACCCCTAAATATCGAATTTTCGGGTGTTTTGGGTCATAATTTGAGATATCGACTTTTTGGCACCTAAAATATCGATTTTTAGCATGTTTTTAGCCTATATTTTGAAAATATTCTAGCACTGAGTAGGTATGTACAGATTGCTTCTGGGACCACAAAATATTGAATTTTCCGGTGTTTAGGGCTTGAATTTGAGATATAAACGGGCACAGAAGATGCATGCACAAATCGACTTTTGGGCACCTAAAAGATCGATTTTCAGTATGTTTTTGGCCAATATTATGAAAATACTCTAACACGGAGTAGGCATGTACAGATCGCTTCTGGGACCCCAAAATATCGAATTTTCGGGTATTTAGGGCCAGAATTTGAGATATAAACGGGTACAGAAGATGCATGCAAATATCGACTTTTGGGCACCTAAAAGATCGATTTTCAGTATGTTTTTGGCCTGTATTTTGAAAATACTCTAACATGGAGTAGGCATGTACAGATCCCTTCTGGGACCCCTAAATATCGAATTTTCGGGTGTTTTTGGCCTTAATTTGAGATATCGACTTTTTGGCACCTAAAACATCGATTTTTAACATGTCTTTAGCCTATATTTTGAAAATATTCTAGCACTGAGTAGGCATGTACAGATTGCTTCTGGGACCCCAATATATTGAATTTTTGGGTGTTTTGAGCCTGAATTTGAGATATAAACGGGTACAGAAGATACATGCACATATTGACTTTGGGCATCTAAAATATCGATTTTCAGCATGTTTTAGTCATGTATTTTGAAAATATTCTAACACGGTGTAGGCATGTACAGATAGCTTCTGGGACCCCTAAATATCGAATTTTGAGGTGTTTTGGGCCTTAATTTGAGATATCGCCTTTACGCACCTAAAATATCGATTTTTAGCATGTTTTGAGCCTATATTTTGAAAATATTCTAGCACTGAGTAGGCATGTACAGATCGCTTCTGGGACCCCAAATTATCGAATTTTCGGGTGTTTTGAGCCTGAATTTGAGATATAAACGAGTACAGAAGATGCATGCACATATCGACTTTTGGGCACCTAAAAGATTGATTTTCAGTATGTTTTTGGCCTGTATTTTGAAAACATTCTAGCACTGAGTAGGCATGTACAGATTGCTTCTAAGATCCCAAAATATCGAATTTTCGGGTGTTTTGAGCCTGAATTTGAGATATAAACGGGTACAGAAGATACATGCACATATTGACTTTGGGCACCTAAAAGATCGATTTTCAGTATGTTTTTGGCCTGTATTTTGAAAATACTCTAACACGGAGTAGGCATGTACAGATCCCTTCTGGGACCCCTAAATATCGAATTTTCGGGTGTTTTGGGCCTTAATTTGAGATATCGACTTTTTGGCACCTAAAACATCGATTTTTAACATGTTTTTAGCCTATATTTTGAAAATATTCTAGCACTGAGTATGCATGTAGAGATTGCTTCTGGGACCCCAAAATATTGAATTTTCGGGTGTTTTGAGCCTGAATTTGAGATATAAACGGGTACAGAAGATACATGCACATATTGACTTTGGGCATCTAAAATATCGATTTTCAGCATGTTTTGGGCCTGAATTTTGAAAATACTCTAACACGGAGTAGGCATGTACAGATCGCTTCTGGGACCCCAAAATATCGAATTTTCGGGTGTTTAGGGCCAGAATTTGAGATATAAACGGGTACAGAAGATGCATGCAAATATCGACTTTTGGGCACCTAAAAGATCGATTTTCAGTATGTTTTTGGCCTGTATTTTGAAAATACTCTAACATGGAGTAGTCATGTACAGGTCCCTTCTGGGACCCCTAAATATCGAATTTTCGGGTGTTTTTGGCCTTAATTTGAGATATCGACTTTTTGGCACCTAAAACATCGATTTTTAACATGTTTTTAGCCTATATTTTGAAAATATTCTAGCACTGAGTAGGCATGTACAGATTGCTTCTGGGACCCCAAAATATTGAATTTTCCGGTGTTTAGGGCTTGAATTTGAGATATAAACGGGTTCTGAAGATGCATGCACATATCGACTTTTTTGCACCTAAAACATCGATTTTGAGCATGTTTTGGGCCTGTATTTTGAAAATACTCTAACACGGAGTAGGCATGTACAGATCGCTTCTTGGACCCCTAAATATCGAATTTTCGGGTGTTTTGGGTCATAATTTGAGATATCGACTTTTTGGCACCTAAAATATCGATTTTTAGCATGTTTTTAGCCTATATTTTGAAAATATTCTAGCACTGAGTAGGTATGTACAGATTGCTTCTGGGACCACAAAATATTGAATTTTCCGGTGTTTAGGGCTTGAATTTGAGATATAAACGGGCACAGAAGATGCATGCACAAATCGACTTTTGGGCACCTAAAAGATCGATTTTCAGTATGTTTTTGGCCAATATTATGAAAATACTCTAACACGGAGTAGGCATGTACAGATCGCTTCTGGGACCCCAAATAATCGAATTTTCGGGTATTTAGGGCCAGAATTTGAGATATAAACGGGTACAGAAGATGCATGCAAATATCGACTTTTGGGCACCTAAAAGATCGATTTTCAGTATGTTTTTGGCCTGTATTTTGAAAATACTCTAACATGGAGTAGGCATGTACAGATCCCTTCTGGGACCCCTAAATATCGAATTTTCGGGTGTTTTTGGCCTTAATTTGAGATATCGACTTTTTGGCACCTAAAACATCGATTTTTAACATGTCTTTAGCCTATATTTTGAAAATATTCTAGCACTGAGTAGGCATGTACAGATTGCTTCTGGGACCCCAAAATATTGAATTTTCGGGTGTTTTGAGCCTGAATTTGAGATATAAACGGATACAGAAGATAAATGCACATATTGATTTTGGGCATCTAAAATATCGATTTTCAGCATGTTTTGGGCCTGAATTTTGAAAATACTCTAACACGGAGTAGGCATGTACAGATCGCTTCTGGGACCCCAAAATATCGAATTTTCGGGTGTTTTGAGCCTGAATTTGAGATATAAACGGGTTCTGAAGATGCATGCACATATCGACTTTTTTGCACCTAAAACATCGATTTTGAGCATGTTTTGGGCCTGTATTTTGAAAATACTCTAACACGGAGTAGGCATGTACAGATCGCTTCTTGGACCCCTAAATATCGAATTTTCGGGTGTTTTGGGCCATAATTTGAGACATCGACTTTTTGGCACCTAAAATATCGATTTTTAGCATGTTTTTAGCCTATATTTTGAAAATATTCTAGCACTGAGTAGGCATGTACAGATTGCTTCTGGGACCCCAAAATATTGAATTTTCCGGTGATTAGGGCTTGAATTTGAGATATAAACGGGTACAGAATATGCATGCACAAATCGACTTTTGGGCACCTAAAAGATCGATTTTCAGTATATTTTTGGCCAATATTATGAAAATACTCTAACACGGAGTAGGCATGTACAGATCGCTTCTGGGACCCCAAAATATCGAATTTTCGGGTGTTTAGGGCCAGAATTTCAGATATAAACGGATACAGAAGATGGATGCACATATCGACTTTTAGGCACCTAAAACATCGATGTTGAGCATGTTTTAGGCCTGTATTTTGAAAATACTTTAACACGGAGTAGGCATGTACAGATCGCTTCTGGGACCCCAAAATATCGAATTTTCGGGTGTTTTGGGCCTGAATTTGAGATATCGCTTTTACGCACCTAAAGTATCGATTTTTAGCATTTTTTGAGCCTATATTTTGAAAATATTCTAGCACTGAGTAGGCATGTACAAATCGCTTCTGGGACCCCAAAATATCGAATTTTCGGGTGTTTTGAGCCTGAATTTGAGATATAAACGAGTATAGAAGATGCATACACATACTGACTTTGGGCACCAAAAATATCGATTTTTAGCATGTTTTGTGCCTGAATTTTGAAAATACTCTAACACGGATTAGGCATGTACAGATCGCTTCTGGGACCCCAAAATATCGAATTTTCGGGAATTTTGAGCTTCAATTTGAGATATAAACGGGTACAGAAGATGCATGCACATATCGACTTTTGGGCACCTAAAAGATCGATTTTCAGTATGTTGTTGTCCTGTATTTTGAAAATACTCTAACACGGAGTAGGCATGTACAGATCGCTTCTGGGACCCCTAAATATCGAAGTTTCGGGTGTTTTGGGACTGAATTTGAGATATCGACTTTTTGGCACTTAAAATATCGATTTTTAGCATGTTTTTAGCCTATATTTTGAAAATATTCTAGCACTGAGTAGGCATGTACAGATTGCTTCTGGGACCCCAAAATATTGAATTTTCTGGTGTTTTGAGCCTGAATTTGAGATATAAACGAGTATAGAAGATGCATACACATATTGACTTTGGGCACCGAAAATATCGATTTTCAGCATGTTTTGTGCCTGAATTTTGAAAATGCTCTAACACGGAGTAGGCATGTACAGATCGCTTCTGGGACCCCAAAATATCGAATTTTCGGGTGTTTTGGGCCTGAATTTGAGATATCGCCTTTTCGCACCTAAAATATCGATTTTTAGCATGTTTTGAGCCTATATTTTGAAAATATTCCAGCACTGAGTAGGCATGTACAGATCGCTTCTGGGACCCAAAAATATCGAATTTTCGGGTGTTTTGAGCTTGAATTTGAGGTATAAACGAGTAAAGAAGATGCATGCTCATATCGACTTTTCGGCACCTAAAATATCGATTTTGAGCATGTTTTGAGCCTATATTTTGAAAACATTCTAGCACTGAGTAGGCATGTACGGATCGCTTCTGAGACCCAAAAATATCGAATTTTCGGGTGTTTAGGGCCAGAATTTGAGATATAAACGGGTACAGAAGATGCATGCACATATCGACTTTTGGGCACCTAAAAGATCGATTTTCAGTATGTTTTTGGCCTGTATTTTGAAAATACTCTAACACGGAGTAGGCATGTACAGATCGCTTCTGGGACCCATAAATATCGAATTTTTGGGTGTTTTGGGCCTTAATTTGAGATATCGACTTTTTGGGACAAAAAATATCGATTTTTATCATGTTTTTAGCCTATATTTTGAAAATATTCTAGCACTGAGTAGGCATGTACAGATTGCTTCTGGGACCCCAAAATATTGAATTTTCGGGTGTTTTGGGACTGAATTTGAGATATCGACTTTTTGGCACCTAAAATATCGATTTTTAGCATGTTTTTAGCCTATATTTTGAAAATATTCTAGCACTGAGTAGGCATGTACAGATTACTTCTGGGACCCCAAAATATTGAATTTTCGGGTGTTTTGAGCCTGAATTTGAGATATAAACGGGTACAGAAGATACATGCACATATTGACTTTGGGCATCTAAATTATCGATTTTCAGCATGTTTTGGGCCTGTATTTTGAAAATACTCTAACACGGAGTAGGCATGTACAGATCGCTTCTGGGACCCCAAAATATCGAATTTTCGGGTGTTTTGAGCTTGAATTTGAGATATAAACGGGTACTGAAGATGCATGCACATATCGACTTTTGGGCACCTAAAACATCGATTTTGAGCATGTTTTGGGCCTGTATTTTGAAAATACTTTAACACGGAGTAGGCATGTACAGATCGCTTCTGGGACCCCAAAATATTGAATTTTCGGGTGTTTTGAGCCTGAATTTGTGATATAAACGGGTACTGAAAATGCATGCACATATCGACTTTTGGGCACCTAAAACATCGATTTTGAGCATGTTTTGGGCCTGTATTTTGAAAATACTTTAACACGGACTAGGCATGTACAGATCGCTTCTGGGACCCCAAAATAACGAATTTTCGGGTGTTTTGAGCTTGAATTTGAGATATAAACGGGTACTGAAGATGCATGCACATATCGACTTTTGGGCACCTAAAATATCGATTTTGAGCATGTTTTGAGCCTATATTTTGAAAACATTCTAGCACTGAGTAGGCATGTACAGATCGCTTCTGGGACCCAAAAATATCGAATTTTCGGGTGTTTAGGGCCAGAATTTGAGATATAAACGGGTACAGAAGATGCATGCACATATCGACTTTTGGGCACCTATAAGATCGATTTTCAGTATGTTTTTGGCCTGTATTTTGAAAATACTCTAACACGGAGTAGGCATGTACAGATCGCTTCTGGGACCCCTAAATATCGAAGTTTCGGGTGTTTTGGGACTGAATTTGAGATATCGACTATTTGGCACATAAAATATCGATTTTTAGCATGTTTTTAGCCTTTATTTTGAAAATATTCTAGCACTGAGTAGGCATGTACAGATTGCTTCTGGGACCCCAAAATGTTGAATTTTCGGGTGTTTTGAGCCTGAATTTGAGATATAAACGGGTACAGAAGATACATGCACATATTGACTTTGGGCATCTAAATTATCGATTTTCAGCATGTTTTGGGCCTGTATTTTGAAAATACTCTAACACGGAGTAGGCATGTACAGATCGCTTCTGGGACCCCAAAATATCGAATTTTCGGGTGTTTTGAGCCTGAATTTGAGATATAAACGGGTACTGAAGATGCATGCACATATCGACTTTTGGGCACCTAAAACATCGATGTTGAGCATGTTTTAGGCCTGTATTTTGAAAATACTTTAACACGGAGTAGGTATGTACAGATCGCTTCTGGGACCCCAAAATATCGAATTTTCGGGTGTTTTGGGCCTGAATTTGAGATATCGCTTTTACGCACCTAAAGTATCGATTTTTAGCATTTTTTGAGCCTATATTTTGAAAACATTCTAGCACTGAGTAGGCATGTACAGATCGCTTCTGGGACCCCAAAAAATCGAATTTTCGGGTATTTTGAGCCTGAATTTGAGATATAAACGGGTACTGAAAGGGCATGCACATATCGACTTTTTGGCACCTAAAACATCGATTTTGAGCATGTTTTGGGCCTGTACTTCGAAAATACTCTAACACGGAGTAGGCATGTACAGATCGCCTCTGGGACCCCTTAATATCGAATTTTTGGGTGTTTTGGGCCTTAATTTGAGATATCGACTTTTTGGAACCAAAAATATCGATTTTTATCATGTTTTTAGCCTATATTTTGAAAATATTCTAGCACTGAGTAGGCATGTACAGATTGCTTCTGGGACCCCAAAATACTGAATTTTCGGGTGTTTTGAGCCTGAATTCGAGATATAAACGGGTACAGAAGATGCATGCACATATCGACTTTTGGGCACCTAAAATATCGATTTTAAGCATGTTTTGAGCCTATATTTTGAAAACATTCTAGCACTGAGTAGGCATCTACAGATCGCTTCTGGGACCCAAAAATATCGAATTTTCGGGTGTTTAGGGCCAGAGTTTGAGATATAAACGGGTACAGAAGATGCATGCACATATCGACTTTTGGGCACCTAAAATATCGATTTTCAGTATGTTGTTGGCCTGTATTTTGAAAATACTCTAACACGGAGTAGGCATGTACAGATCGCTTCTGGGACCCCAAAATATCGAATTTTCGGGTGTTTTGGGCCTGAATTTGAGATATCGACTTTTTGGGACCAAAAATATCGATTTTTAGCATGTTTTGAGCCTATATTTTGAAAATATTCTAGCACTGAGTAGGCATGTACAGATCGCTTCTGGGACCCCAAAATATCGAATTTTCGGGTGTTTTGGGCCTGAATTTGAGATATCGCTTTTTCGCACCTAAAATATCGATTTTTAGCATGTTTTGAGCCTATATTTTGAAAATATTCTAGCACTGAGTAGGCATGTACGGATCGCTTCTGGGACCCCTAAATATCGAAGTTTCGGGTGTTTTGGGACCGAATTTGAGATATCGACTTTTTGGCACCTAAAATATCGATTTTTAGCATGTTTTTAGCCTATATTTTGAAAATATTCTAGCACTGAGTAGGCATGTACAGATTGCTTCTGGGACCCCAAAATATTGAATTTTCGGGTGTTTTGAGCCAGAATTTGAGATATAAACGGGTACAGAAGATTCATGCACGTATTGACTTTGGGCATCTAAATTATCGATTTTCAGCATGTTTTGGGCCTGTATGTTGAAAATACTCTAATACGGAGTAGGCATGTACAGATCGCTTCTGGGACCCTAAAATATCGAATTTTCGGGTGTTTTGAGCCTGAATTTGAGATATAAACGGGTACTGAAAATGCATGCACATATCGACTTTTGGGCACCTAAACATCGATTTTGAGCATGTTTTGGGCCTGTATTTTGAAAATACTTTAACACGGACTAGGCATGTACAGATCGCTTCTGGGACCCCAAAATATCGAATTTTCTAGTGTTTTGAGCTTGAATTTGAGGTATAAACGAGTACAGAAGATGCATGCACATATCGACTTTTGGGCACCTAAAATATCGATTTTGAGCATGTTTTGAGCCTATATTTTGAAAACATTCTAGCACTGAGTAGGCATGTACAGATCGCTTCTGGGACCCATAAATATCGAATTTTCGGGTGTTTAGGGCCAGAATTTGAGATATAAACGGGTACAGAAGATGCATGCACATATCGACTTTTGGGCACCTAAAAGATCGATTTTCAGTATGTTTTTGGCCTGTATTTTGAAAATACTCTTACACGGAGTAGGCATGTACAGATCGCTTCTGGGACCCCTAAATATCGAAGTTTCGGGTGTTTTGGGACTGAATTTGAGATATCGACTATTTGGCACCTAAAATATCGATTTTTAGCATGTTTTTAGCCTTTATTTTGAAAATATTCTAGCACTGAGTAGGCATGTACAGATTGCTTCTGGGACCCCAAAATGTTGAATTTTCGGGTGTTTTGAGCCTGAATTTGAGATATAAACGGGTACAGAAGATACATGCACATATTGACTTTGGGCATCTAAATTATCGATTTTCAGCATGTTTTGGGCCTGTATTTTGAAAATACTCTAACACGGAGTAGGCATGTACAGATCGCTTCTGGGACCCCAAAATATCGAATTTTCGGGTGTTTTGAGCCTGAATTTGAGATATAAACGGGTACTGAAGATGCATGCACATATCGACTTTTGGGCACCTAAAACATCGATGTTGAGCATGTTTTAGGCCTGTATTTTGAAAATACTTTAACACGGAGTAGGCATGTACAGATCGCTTCTGGGACCCCAAAATATCGAATTTTCTGGTGTTTTGGGCCTGAATTTGAGATATCGCTTTTACGCACCTAAAGTATCGATTTTTAGCATTTTTTGAGCCTATATTTTGAAAATATTCTAGCACTGAGTAGGCATGTACAAATCGCTTCTGGGACCCCAAAATATCGAATTTTCGGGTGTTTTGAGCCTGAATTTGAGATATAAACGAGTATAGAAGATGCATACACATATTGACTTTGGGCACCAAAAATATCGATTTTAAGCATGTTTTGTGCCTGAATTTTGAAAATACTCTAACACGGATTAGGCATGTACAGATCGCTTCTGGGACCCCAAAATATCGAATTTTCGGGAGTTTTGAGCTTGAATTTGAGATATAAACGAGTACAGAAGATTCATGCACATATCTGACTTTTGGGCACCTAAAATATCGATTTTAAGCATGTTTTGAGCCTATATTTTGAAAACATTCTAGCACTGAGTAGGCATGTACAGATCGCTTCTGGGACCCCAAAAAATCGAATTTTCGGGTATTTTGAGCCTGAATTTGAGATATAAACGGGTACTGAAAGGGCATGCACATATCGACTTTTTGGCACCTAAAACATCGATTTTGAGCATGTTTTGGGCCTGTACTTCGAAAATACTCTAACACGGAGTAGGCATGTACAGATCGCCTCTGGGACCCCTAAATATCGGATTTTTGGGTGTTTTGGGCCTTAATTTGAGATATCGACTTTTTGGGACCAAAAATATCGATTTTTATCATGTTTTTAGCCTATATTTTGAAAATATTCTAGCACTGAGTAGGCATGTACAGATTGCTTCTGGGACCCCAAAATATTGAATTTTCGGGTGTTTTGAGCCTGAATTCGAGATATAAACGGGTACAGAAGATGCATGCACATATCGACTTTTGGGCACCTAAAATATCGATTTTAAGCATGTTTTGAGCCTATATTTTGAAAACATTCTAGCACTGAGTAGGCATCTACAGATTGCTTCTAAGACCCCAAAATATCGAATTTTCGGGTGTTTAGGGCCAGAATTTGAGATATAAACGGGTACAGAAGATGCATGCACATATCGACTTTAGGGCACCTAAAAGATCGATTTTCAGTATGTTGTTGGCCTGTATTTTGAAAATACTCTAACACGGAGTAGGCATGTACAGATCGCTTCTGGGACCCCAAAATATCGAATTTTCGGGTGTTTTGGGCCTGAATTTGAGATATCGACTTTTTGGGACCAAAAATATCGATTTTTAGCATGTTTTCAGCCTATATTTTGAAAATATTCTAGCACTGAGTAGGCATGTACAGATCGCTTCTGGGACCCAAAAAATATCGAATTTTCGGGTGTTTTGGGCCTGAATTTGAGATATCGCCTTTTCGCACCTAAAATATCGATTTTTAGCATGTTTTTAGCCTATATTTTGAAAATATTCTAGCACTGAGTAGGCATGTACAGATCGCTTCTGGGACCCCAAAATATCGAATTTTCGGGTATTTAGGGCCAGAATTTGAGATATAAACGGGTACAGAAGATGCATGCACATATCGACTTTTGGGCTCCTAAAAGATCGATTTTCAGTATGTTTTTGGCCTGTATTTTGAAAATACTCTAACACGGAGTAGGCATGTACAGATCCCTTCTGGGACCCCTAAATATCGAATTTTCGGGTGTTTTGGGCCTTAATTTGAGATATCGACTTTTTGGCACCTAAAACATCGATTTTTAACATGTTTTTAGCCTATATTTTGAAAATATTCTAGCACTGAGTAGGCATGTACAGATTGCTTCTGGGACCCCAAAATATTGAATTTTCGGGTGTTTTGAGCCTGAATTTGAGATATAAACGGGTACAGAAGATACATGCACATATTGACTTTGGGCATCTAAAATATCGATTTTCAGCATGTTTTGGGCCAATATTATGAAAATACTCTAACACGGAGTAGGCATGTACAGATCGCTTCTGGGACCCCAAAATATAGAATTTTCGGGTGTTTAGGGCCAGAATTTCAGATATAAACGGATACAGAAGATGCATGCACATATCGACTTTTAGGCACCTAAAAGATCGATTTTCAGTATGTTTTTGGCCTGTATTTTGAAAATACTCTAACATGGAGTATGCATGTACAGATCCCTTCAGGGACCCCTAAATATCGAATTTTCGGGTGTTTTGGGCCTTTATTTGAGATATCGACATTTAAGCACCTAAAATATCGATTTTTAACATGTTTTATCCTATATTTTGAAAATATTCTAGCACTGAGTAGGCATGTACAGATTGCTTCTTGGGCCCCAAAATATTGAGTTTTCGGGTGTTAAGGGCTTGAATTTGAGATATAAACGGGTACAGAAGATGCATGCACATATCGACTTTTAGGCACCTAAAAGATCGATTTTCAGTATGTTTTTAGCCTGTATTTTGAAAATACTCTAACACGGAGTAGGCATGTACAGATCGCTTCTGGGACCCCTAAATATCGAATTTTCGGGTGTTTTGGGCTTTAATTTGAGATATCGACTTTTTGGCACCTAAAATATCGATTTTTAGCATGTTTTTAGCCTATATTTTGAAAATATTCTAGCACTGAGTAGGCATGTACAGATTGCTTCTGGGACCCCAAAATATTGAATTTTCTGGTGTTTAGGGCCAGAATTTGAGATATTGACTTTTTGGCACCTAAAAGATCGATTTTTAGCATGTTTTTAGCCTATATTTTGAAAATATTCTAGCACTGAGTAGGCATGTACAGATTGCTTCTGGGACCCCAATATATTGAATTTTTGGGTGTTTTGAGCCTGAATTTGCGATATAAACGGGTACAGAAGATACATGCACATATTGACTTTGGGCATCTAAAATATCGATTTTCAGCATGTTTTGGTCATGTATTTTGAAAATATTCTAACACGGAGTAGGCATGTACAGATCGCTTTTGGGACCCCTAAATATCGAATTTTGGGGTGTTTTGGGCCTTAATTTGAGATATCGCCTTTACGCACCTAAAATATCGATTTTTAGCATGTTTTGAGCCTATATTTTGAAAATATTCTAGCACTGAGTAGGCATGTACAGATCGCTTCTGGGACCCCAAATTATCGAATTTTCGGGTGTTTTGAGCCTGAATTTGATATATAAACGAGTACAGAAGATGCATGCACATATTGACTTTGGGCATCTAAAATATCGATTTTCAGCATGTTTTGGCCTGTATTTTGAAAACATTCTAGCACTGAGTAGGCATGTACAGATCGCTTCAGGGACCCCAAAATATCGAATTTTCGGGTGTTTTGAGCCTGAATTTGAGATATAAACGGGTTCTGAAGATGCATGCACATATCGACTTTTTTGCACCTAAAACATCGATTTTGAGCATGTTTTGGGCCTGTATTTTGAAAATACTCTAACACGAAGTAGGCATGTACAGATCGCTTCTTGGACCCCTAAATATCGAATTTTCGGGTGTTTTGGGCCATAATTTGAGATATCGACTTTTTGGCACCTAAAATATCGATTTTTAGCATGTTTTTAGCCTATATTTTGAAAATATTCTAGCACTGAGTAGGCATGTACAGATTGCTTCTGGGACCCCAAAATATTGAATTTTCGGGTGTTTTGAGCCTGAATTCGAGATATAAACGGGTACAGAAGATGCATGCACATATCGACTTTTGGACACCTAAAATATCTATTTTAAGCATGTTTTGAGCCTATATTTTGAAAACATTCTAGCACTGAGTAGGCATCTACAGATCGCTTCTGGGACCCCAAAATATCGAATTTTCGGGTGTTTAGGGCCAGAATTTGAGATATAAACGGGTACAGAAGATGCATGCAAATATCGACTTTTGGGCACCTAAAAGATCGATTTTCAGTATGTTTTTGGCCTGTATTTTGAAAATACTCTAACACGGAGTAGGCATGTACAGATCCCTTCTGGGACCCCTAAATATCGAATTTTCAGGTGTTTTGGGCCTTAATTTGAGATATCGACTTTTTGGCACCTAAAACATCGATTTTTAACATGTTTTTAGCCTATATTTTGAAAATATTCTATCACTGAGTAGGCATGTACAGATTGCTTCTGGGACCCCAAAATATTGAATTTTCGGGTGTTTTGAGCCTGAATTTGAGATATAAACGGGTACAGAAGATACATGCACATATTGACTTTGGGCATCTAAAATATCGATTTTCAGCATGTTTTGGGCCTGAATTTTGAAAATACTCTAACACGGAGTAGGCATGTACAGATCGCTTCTGGGACCCCAAAATATCGAATTTTCGGGTGTTTTGAGCCTGAATTTGAGATATAAACGGGTTCTGAAGATGCATGCACATATCGACTTTTTTGCACCTAAAACATCGATTTTGAGCATGTTTTGGGCCTGTACTTTGAAAATACTCTAACACGGAGTAGGCATGTACAGATCGCTTCTTGGACCCCTAAATATCGAATTTTCGGGTGTTTTGGGCCATAATTTGAGATATCGACTTTTTGGCACCTAAAATATCGATTTTTAGCATGTTTTTAGCCTATATTTTGAAAATATTCTAGCACTGAGTAGGCATGTACAGATTGCTTCTGGGACCCCAAAATATTGAATTTTCCGGTGTTTAGGGCTTGAATTTGAGATATAAACGGGTACAGAAGATGCATGCACAAATCGACTTTTGGGCACCTAAAAGATCGATTTTCAGTATGTTTTTGGCCAATATTATGAAAATACTCTAACACGGAGTAGGCATGTACAGATCGCTTCTGGGACCCCAAAATATCGAATTTTCGGGTGTTTAGGGCTAGAATTTCAGATATAAACGGATACAGAAGATGCATGCACATATCGACTTTTAGGCACCTAAAACATCGATGTTGAGCATGTTTTAGTCCTGTATTTTGAAAATACTTTAACACGGAGTAGGCATGTACAGATCGCTTCTGGGACCCCAAAATATCGAATTTTCGGGAGTTTTGAGCTTCAATTTGAGATATAAACGAGTACAGAAGATGCATGCACATATCTGACTTTTGGGCACCTAAAATATCGATTTTAAGGATGTTTTGAGCCTATATTTTGAAAACATTCTAGCACTGAGTAGGCATGTACAGATCGCTTCTGGGACCACAAAAAATCGAATTTTCGGGTATTTTGAGCCTGAATTTGAGATATAAACGGGTACTGAAGATGCATGCACATATCGACTTTTGGGCACCTAAAAGATCGATTTTCAGTATGTTTTTGGCCTGTATTTTGAAAATACTCTAACACGGAGTAGGCATGTACAGATCGCTTCTGGGACCCCTAAATATCGAATTTTCGGGTGTTTTGGGCTTTTATTTGAGATATCGACGTTTTGGCACCTAAAATATCGATTTTTAGCATGTTTTTAGCCTATATTTTGAAAATATTCTAACACTGAGTAGGCATGTACAGATTGCTTCTGGGACCCCAAAATATTGAATTTTCTGTTGTTTAGGGCCAGAATTTGAGATATAAACGGGTACAGAAGATGCATGCACATATCGACTTTTGGGCACCTAAAAGATCGATTTTCAGTATGTTTTGGGCCTGTATTTTGAAAATACTCTAACACGGAGTAGGCATGTACAGATCGGTTGTGGGACCCCTAAATATCGAATTTTCGGGTGTTTTGGGACTGAATTTGAGATATCGACTTTTTGGCACCTAAAAGATCGATTTTTAGCATGTTTTTAGCCTATATTTTGAAAATATTCTAGCACTGAGTAGGCATGTACAGATTGCTTCTGGGACCCCAATATATTGAATTTTTGGGTGTTTTGAGCCTGAATTTGAGATATAAACGGGTACAGAAAATACATGCACATATTAACTTTGGGCATCTAAAATATCGATTTTCAGCATGTTTTGGTCATGTATTTTGAAATTATTCTAACACGGAGTAGGCATGTACAGATCGCTTCTGGGACCCCTAAATATCGAATTTTAGGGTGTTTTGGGCCTTAATTTGAGATATCGCCTTTACGCACCTAAAATATCGATTTTTAGCATGTTTTGAGCCTATATTTTGAAAATATTCTAGCACTGAGTAGGCATGTACACATCGCTTCTGGGACCCCAAAATATCGAATTTTCGGGTGTTTTGAGCCTGAATTTGAGATGTAAACGAGTACAGAAGATGCATGCACATATCGACTTTTGGGCACCTAAAAGATCGATTTTCAGTATGTTTTTGGCCTGTATTTTGAAAACATTCTAGCACTGAGTAGGCATGTACAGATTGCTTCTAAGACCCCAAAATATCGAATTTTCGGGTGTTTTGAGCCTGAATTTGAGATATAAACGGGTACAGAAGATACATGCACATATTGACTTTGGGCATCTAAAATATCGATTTTTAGCATGTTTTGGGCATGTATTTTGAAAATACTCTAACACGGAGTAGGCATGTACAGAGCGCCTCTGGGACCCCTAAATATCGAATTTTCGGGTGTTTTGAGCCTGAATTTGAGATATCGACTTTTTGGGACCAAAAATATCGATTTTTATCATGTTTTTAGCCTATATTTTGAAAATATTCTAGCACTGAGTAGGCATGTACAGATTGCTTCTGGGACCCCAAAATATTGAATTTTCGGGTGTTTTGAGCCTGAATTCGAGATATAAACGGGTACAGAAGATGCATGCACATATCGACTTTTGGGCACCTAAAATATCGATTTTAAGCATGTTTTGAGCCTATATTTTGAAAACATTCTAGCACTGAGTAGGCATCTACAGATCGCTTCTGGGACCCAAAAATATCGAATTTTCGGGTGTTTAGGGCCAGAATTTGAGATATAAACGGGTACAGAAGATGCATGCAAATATCGACTTTTGGGCACCTAAAAGATCGATTTTCAGTATGTTTTTGGCCTGTATTTTGAAAATACTCTAACACGGAGTAGGCATGTACAGATCCCATTTGGGACCCCTAAATATCGAATTTTCGGGTGTTTTGGGCCTTAATTTGAGATATCGACTTTTTGGCACCTAAAACATCGATTTTTAACATGTTTTTAGCCTATATTTTGAAAATATTCTAGCACTGAGTAGGCATGTACAGATTGCTTCTGGGACCCTAAAATATTGAATTTTCGGGTGTTTTGAGCCTGAATTTGAGATATAAACGGGTTCTGAAGATGCATGCACATATCGACTTTTTTGCACGTAAAACATCGATTTTGAGCATGTTTTGGGCCTGTATTTTGAAAATACTCTAACACGGATTAGGCATGTACAGATCTCTTTTTGGACCCCTAAATATCGAATTTTCGGGTGTTTTGGGCCATAATTTGAGATATCGACTTTTTGGCACCTAAAATATCGATTTTTAGCATGTTTTTAGCCTATATTTTGAAAATATTCTAGCACTGAGTAGGCATGTACAGATTGCTTCTGGGACCCCAAAATATTGAATTTTCCGGTGTTTAGGGCTTGAATTTGAGATATAAACGGGTACAGAAGATGCATGCACAAATCGACTTTTGGGCACCTAAAAGATCGATTATTAGTATGTTTTTGGTTAATATTATGAAAATACTCTAACACTGAGTAGGCATGTACAGATCGCTTCTGGGACCCCAAAATATCGAATTTTCGGGTGTTTAGGGCCAGAATTTCAGATATAAACGGATACAGAAGATGCATGCACATATAGACTTTTAGGCACCTAAAACATCGATTTTCAGCATGTTTTGTGCCTGAATTTTGAAAATACTCTAACACGGAGTAGGCATGTACAGAGCGCCTCTGGGACCCCAAAATATCGAATTTTCGGGTGTTTTGGGCCTGAATTTGAGATATCGCCTTTTCGCACCTAAAATATCGATTTTTAGCATGTTTTGAGCCTATATTTTGAAAATATTCTAGCACTGAGTAGGCATGTACGGATCGCTTCTGGGACCCCAAAATATCGAATTTTCGGGTGTTTTGAGCTTGAATTTGAGATATAAACGAGTACAGAATATGCATGCACATATCGACTTTTTGGCACCTAAAATATCGATTTTTAGCATGTTTTTAGCCTATATTTTGAAAATATTCTAGCACTGAGTAGGCATGTACAGATTGCTTCTGGGACCCCTAAATATCGAATTTTCGGGTATTTTGGGCCTTAATTTGAGATATCGCCTTTACGCACCTAAAATATCGGTTTTTCGGGTGTTTTGAGCCTGAATTTGAGATATAAACGAGTACAGAAGATGAATGCACATATCGACTTTTGGGCACCTAAAATATCGATTTTGAGCATGTTTTGAGCCTATATTTTGAAAACATTCTAGCATTGAGTAGGCATGTACAGATCGCTTCTGGGACCCAAAAATATCGAATTTTTGGGTGTTTAGGGCCAGAATTTGAGATATCAACGGGTACAGAAGATGCATGCACATATCGACTTTCGGGCTCCTAAAAGATCGATTTTCAGTATGTTTTTGGCCTGTATTTTGAAAATACTCTAACACGGAGTAGGCATGTACAGATCCCTTCTGGGACCCCAATATATTGAATTTTCGGGTGTTTTGAGCCTGAATTTGAGATATAAACGGGTACCGAAGATACATGCACATATTGACTTTGGGCATCTAAAATATCGATTTTCAGCATGTTTTGGTCATGTATTTTGAAAATATTCTAACACGGAGTAGGCATGTACAGATCGCTTCTGGGACCCCTAAATATCGAATTTTGGGGTGTTTTGGGCCTTAATTTGAGATATCGCCTTTACGCACCTAAAATATCGATTTTTAGCATGTTTTGAGCCTATATTTTGAAAATATTCTAGCACTGAGTAGGCATGTACAGATCGCTTCTGGGACCCCAAAATATCGAATTTTCGGGTGTTTTGAGCCTGAATTTGAGATATAAACGAGTATAGAAGATGCATGCACATATCGACTTTTGGGCACCTAAAAGATCGATTTTCAGTATGTTTTTGGCCTGTATTTTGAAAACATTCTAGCACTGAGTAGGCATGTACAGATTGCTTCTAAGACCCCAAAATATCGAATTTTCGGGTGTTTTAAGCCTGAATTTGAGATATAAACGGGTACAGAAGATACATGCACATATTGACTTTGGGCATCTAAAATATCGATTTTTAGCATGTTTTGGCATGTATTTTGAAAATTCTCTAACACGGAGTAGGCATGTACAGATCGCCTCTGGGACCCCTAAATATCGAATTTTCGGGTGTTTTGAGCCTGAATTTGAGATATCGACTTTTTGGGACCAAAAATATCGATTTTTATCATGTTTTTAGCCTATATTTTGAAAATATTCTAGCACTGAGTAGGCATGTACAGATTGCTTCTGGGACCACAAAATATCGAATTTTCGGGTGTTTTGAGCCTGAATTCGAGATATAAACGGGTACAGAAGATGCATGAACATATCGACTTTTGGGCACCTAAAATATCGATTTTAAGCATGTTTTGAGCCTATATTTTGAAAACATTCTGGCACTGAGTAGGCATCTACAGATCGCTTCTGGGACCCAAAAATATCGAATTTTCGGGTGTTTAGGGCCAGAATTTGAGATATAAACGGGTACAGAAGATGCATGCACATATCGACTTTTGGGCACCTAAAAGATCGATTTTCAGTATGTTTTTGGCCTGTATTTTGAAAATACTCTAACACGGAGTAGGCATGTACAGATCCCTTCTGGGACCCCTAAATATCGAATTTTCAGGTGTTTTGGGCCTTAATTTGAGATATCGATTTATTGGCACCTAAAACATCGATTTTTAACATGTTTTTAGCCTATATTTTGAAAATATTCTATCACTGAGTAGGCATCTACAGATCGCTTCTGGGACCCAAAAATATCGAATTTTCGTGTGTTTAGGGCCAGAATTTGAGATATAAACGGGTACAGAAGATACATGCAAATATTGACTTTGGGCATCTAAAATATCGATTTTCAGCATGTTTTGGGCCTGAATTTTGAAAATACTCTAACACGGAGTAGGCATGTACAGATCGCTTCTGGGACCCCAAAATATCGAATTTTCGGGTGTTTTGAGCCTGAATTTGAGATATAAACGGGTTCTGAAGATGCATGCACATATCGACTTTTTTGCACCTAAAACATCGATTTTCAGCATGTTGTGGGCCTGTATTTTGAAAATACTCTATCACGGAGTAGGCATGTACAGATCGCTTCTGGGACCCCTAAATATCGAATTTTGGGGTGTTTTGGGCCTTAATTTGAGATATCGACTTTTAAGCACCTAAAATATCGATTTTTAATATGTTTTTAACCTATATTTTGAAAATATTCTAGCACTGAGTAGGCATGTACAGATTGCTTCTTGGGCCCCAAAATATTGAGTTTTCGGGTGTTTAGGGCTTGAATTTGAGATATAAACGGGTACAGAAGATGCATGCACATATCAACTTTTGGGCACCTAAAAGATCGATTTTCAGTATGTTTTTAGCCTGTATTTTGAAAATACTCTAACACGGAGTAGGCATGTACAGATCGCTTCTGGGACCCCTAAATATCGAATTTTCGGGTGTTTTGGGCTTTAATTTGAGATATCGACTTTTTGGCACCTAAAATATCGATTTTTAGCATGTTTTTAGCCTATATTTTGAAAATATTCTAGCACTGAGTAGGCATGTACAGATTGCTTCTGGGACCCCAAAATATTGAATTTTCTGGTGTTTAGGGCCAGAATTTGAGATATAAACGGGTACAGAAGATGGATGCACATATCGACTTTTGGGTACCTAAAAGATCGATTTTCAGTATGTTTTGGGCCTGTATTTTGAAAATACTCTAACACGGAGTAGGCATGTACAGATCGGTTGTGGGACCCCTAAATATCGAATTTTCGGGTGTTTTGGGACTGAATTTGAGATATCGACATTTTGGCACCTAAAAGATCGATTTTTAGCATGTTTTTAGCCTATATTTTGAAAATATTCTAGCACTGAGTAGGCATGTACAGATTGCTTCTGGGACCCCAAAATATTGAATTTTCGGGTGTTTTGAGCCTGAATTTGAGATATAAACGAGTACAGAAGATACATGCACATATTGACTTTGGGCATCTAAAATATCGATTTTCAGCATGTTTTGGTCATGTATTTTGAAAATATTCTAACACGGAGTAGGCATGTACAGATCGCTTCTGGGACCCCTAAATATCGAATTTTGGGGTGTTTTGGGCCTTAATTTGAGATATCGCCTTTACGCACCTAAAATATCGATTTTTAGCATGTTTTGAGCCTATATTTTGAAAATATTCTAGCACTGAGTAGGCATGTACAGATCGCTTCTGGGACCCCAAAATATTGAATTTTCGGGTGTTTTGAGCCTGAATTTGAGATATAAACGAGTACAGAAGATGCATGCACATATCGACTTTTGGGCACCTAAAAGATCGATTTTCAGTATGTTTTTGGCCTGTATTTTGAAAACATTCTAGCACTGAGTAGGCATGTACAGATCGCTTTTGAGACCCCAAAATATCGAATTTTCGGGTGTTTTGAGCCTGAATTTGAGATATAAACGTTTACTGAAGATGCATGCACATATCGACTTTATGGCACCTAAAAGATCGATTTTCAGTATGTTTTTGGCCTGTATTTTGAAAATACTCTAACACGGAGTAGGCATGTACAGATCGCCTCTGGGACCCCTAAATATCGAATTTTGGGGTGTTTTGTGCCTTAATTTGAGATATCGACTTTTTGGGACCAAAAATATCGATTTTTATCATGTTTTTAGCCTATATTTTGAAAATATTCTAGCACTGAGTAGGCATGTACAGATTGCTTCTGGGACCCCAAAATATTGAATTTTCGGGTGTTTTGAGCCTGAATTCGAGATATAAACGGGTACAGAAGATGCATGCACATATCGACTTTTGGGCACCTAAAATATCGATTTTAAGCATGTTTTGAGCCTATATTTTGAAAACATTCTAGCACTGAGTAGGCATCTACAGATCGCTTCTGGGACCCAAAAATTTCGAATTTTCGGGTGTTTTGGGCCTGAATTTGAGATATCGCCTTTACGCACCTAAAATATCGATTTTTAGCATTTTTTGAGCCTATATTTTGAAAATATTCTAGCACTGAGTATGCATGTACGGATCGCTTCTGGGACCCCAAAATATCGAATTTTCGAGTGTTTTGAGCTTGAATTTGAGATATAAACGAGTACAGAAGATGCATGCACATATCGACTTTTGGGCACCTAAAATATCGATTTTGAGTATGTTTTGAGCCTATATTTTGAAAACATTCTAGCACTGAGTAGGCATGTACAGATCGCTTCTGGGACCCAAAAATATCGAATTTTCGGGTGTTTAGGGCCAGAATTTGAGATATCAACTTTTTGGCACCTAAAAGATCGATTTTTAGCATGTTTTTAGCCTATATTTTGAAAATATTCTAGCACTGAGTAGGCATGTACAGATCGCTTCTGGGACCCCAAAATATCGAATTTTCGGGTATTTAGGGCCAGAATTTGAGATATAAACGGGTACAGAAGATGCATGCACATATCGACATTTGGGCTCCTAAAAGATCGATTTTCAGTATGTTTTTGGCCTGTATTTTGAAAATACTCTAACACGGCGTAGGCATGTACAGATCCCTTCTGGGACCCCTAAATATCGAATTTTCGGGTGTTTTGGGCGTTAATTTGAGATATCGACTTTTTGGCACCTAAAACATCGATTTTTAACATGTTTTTAGCCTATATTTTGAAAATATTCTAGCACTGAGTAGGCATGTACAGATTGCTTCTCGGACCCCAAAATATTGAATTTTCGGGTGTTTTGAGCCTGAATTTGAGATATAAACGGGTACAGAAGATACATGCACATATTGACTTTGGGCATCTAAAATATCGATTTTCAGCATGTTTTGGGCCTGAATTTTGAAAATACTCTAACACGGAGTAGGCATGTACAGATCGCTTCTGGGACCCCAAAATATCGAATTTTCGGGTGTTTTGAGCCTGAATTTGAGATATAAACGGGTTCTGAAGATGCATGCACATATCGACTTTTTTGCACCTAAAACATCGATTTTCAGTATGTTTTTGGCCTGTATTTTGAAAATACTCTAACACGGCGTAGGCATGTACAGATCCCTTCTGGGACCCCTAAATATCGAATTTTCGGGTGTTTTGGGCGTTAATTTGAGATATCGACTTTTTGGCACCTAAAACATCGATTTTTAACATGTTTTTAGCCTATATTTTGAAAATATTCTAGCACTGAGTAGGCATGTACAGATTGCTTCTGGGACCCCAAAATATTGAATTTTCGGGTGTTTTGAGCCTGAATTTGAGATATAAACGGGTACAGAAGATACATGCACATATTGACTTTGGGCATCTAAAATATCGATTTTCAGCATGTTTTGGGCCTGAATTTTGAAAACACTCTAACACGGAGTAGGCATGTACAGATCGCTTCCGGGACCCCAAAATATCGAATTTTCGGGTGTTTTGAGCCTGAATTTGAGATATAAACGGGTTCTGAAGATGCATGCACATATCGACTTTTTTGCACCTAAAACATCGATTTTCAGCATGTTTTGGGCCTGTATTTTGAAAATACTCTAACACGGAGTAGGCATGTACAGATCGCTTCTTGGACCCCTAAATATCGAATTTTCGGGTGTTTTGGGCCATAATTTGAGATGTCGACTTTTTGGCACCTAAAACATCGATTTTTAACATGTTTTTAGCCTATATTTTGAAAATATTCTAGCACTGAGTAGGCATGTACAGATTGCTTCTGGGACCCCAAAATATTGAATTTTCGGGTGTTTTGAGCCTGAATTTGAGATATAAACGGGTACAGAAGATACATGCACATATTGACTTTGGGCATCTAAAATATCGATTTTCAGCATGTTTTGGGCCTGAATTTTGAAAATACTCTAACACGGAGTAGGCATGTACAGATCGCTTCTGGGACCCCAAAATATCGAATTTTCGGGTGTTTTGAGCCTTAATTTGAGATATAAACGGGTTCTGAAGATGCAAGCACATATCGACTTTTTTGCACCTAAAACATCGATTTTCAGTATGTTTTGGGCCTGTATTTTGAAAATACTCTAACACGGAGTAGGCATGTACAGATCGCTTCTTGGACCCCTAAATATCGTATTTTCGGGTGTTTTGGGCCATAATTTGAGATATCGACTTTTTGGCACCTAAAATATCGATTTTTAGCATGTTTTTAGCCTATATTTTGAAAATATTCTAGCACTGAGTAGGCATGTACAGATTGCTTCTGGGACCCCAAAATATTGAATTTTCCGGTGTTTAGGGCTTGAATTTGAGATATAAAAGGGTACAGAAGATGCATGCACAAATCGACTTTTGGGCACCTAAAAGATCGATTTTCAGTATGTTTTTGTCCAATATTATGAAAATACTCTAACACGGAGTAGGCATGTACAGATCGCTTCTGGGACCCCAAAATATCGAATTTTCGGGTGTTTAGGGCCAGAATTTCAGATATAAACGGATACAGAAGATGCATGCACATATCGACTTTTAGGCACCTAAAAGATCGATTTTCAGCATGTTTTTGGCCTGTATTTTGAAAATACTCTAACACGGAGTAGGCATGTACAGATCCCTTCTGGGACCCCTAAATATCGAATTTTGGGGTGTTTTGGGCCTTTATTTGAGATATCGACTTTTAAGCACCTAAAATATCGATTTTTAACATGTTTTTAGCCTATATTTTGAAAATATTCTAGCACTGAGTAGGCATGTACAGATTGCTTCTTGGGCCCCAAAATATTGAGTTTTCGGGTGTTTAGGGCTTGAATTTGAGATATAAACGGTTACAGAAGATGCATGCACATATCGACTTTTGGGCACCTAAAAGATCGATTTTCAGTATGTTTTTAGCCTGTATTTTGAAAATACTCTAACACGGAGTAGGCATGTACAGATCGCTTCTGGGACCCCTAAACATCGAATTTTCGGGTGTTTTGGGCTTTAATTTGAGATATCGACTTTTTGGCACCTAAAATATCGATTTTTAGCATGTTTTTAGCCTATATTTTGGAAATATTCTAGCACTGAGTAGGCATGTACAGATTGCTTCTGGGACCCCAAAATATTGAATTTTCTGGTGTTTAGGGCCAAAATTTGAGATATAAACGGGTACAGAAGATGCATGCACATATCGACTTTTGGGCACCTAAAAGATCGATTTTCAGTATGTTTTGGGCCTGTATTTTGAAAATACTCTAACACGGAGTAGGCATGTACAGATCGGTTGTGGGACCCCTAAATATCGAATTTTCGGGTGTTTTGGGACTGAATTTGAGATATCGACTTTTTGGCACCTAAAATATCGATTTTTAGCATGTTTTTAGCCTATATTTTGAAAATATTCTAGCACTGAGTAGGCATGTACAGATTGCTTCTGGGACCCCAATATATTGAATTTTCGGGTGTTTTGAGCCTGAATTTGAGATATAAACGGGTACAGAAGATACATGCACATATTGACTTTGGGCATCTAAAATATCGATTTTCAGCATGTTTTGGTCATGTATTTTGAAAATATTCTAACACGGAGTAGGCATGTACAGATCGCTTCTGGGACCCCTAAATATCGAATTTTGGGGTGTTTTGGGCCTTATTTTGAGATATCGCCTTTACGCACCTAAAATATCGATTTTTAGCATGTTTTGAGCCTATATTTTGAAAATATTCTAGCACTGAGTAGGCATGTACAGATCGCTTCTGGGACCCCAAAATATTGAATTTTCGGGTGTTTTGAGCCTGAATTTGAGATATAAACGAGTACAGAAGATGCATGCACATATCGACTTTTGGGCACCTAAAAGATCGATTTTCAGTATGTTTTTGGCCTGTATTTTGAAAACATTCTAGCACTGAGTAGGCATGTACAGATTGCTTCTAAGACCCCAAAATATCGAATTTTCGGGTGTTTTGAGCCTGAATTTGAGATATAAACGGGTACAGAAGATACATGCACATATTGACTTTGGGCATCTAAAATATCGATTTTTAGCATGTTTTGGGCATGTATTTTGAAAATACTCTAACACGGAGTAGGCATGTACAGATCGCCTCTGGGACCCCTAAGTATCGAATTTTCGGGTGTTTTGAGCCTGAATTTGAGATATCGACTTTTTGGGACCAAAAATATCGATTTTAAGCATGTTTTGATCCTATATTTTGAAAACATTCTATCACTGAGTAGGCATCTACAGATCGCTTCTGGGACCCAAAAATATCGAATTTTCGGGTGTTTAGGGCCAGAATTTGAGATATAAACGGGTACAGAAGATGCATGCACATATCGACTTTTGGGCACCTAAAAGATCGATTTTCAGTATGTTTTTGGCCTGTATTTTGAAAATACTCTAACACGGAGTAGGCATGTACAGATCCCTTCTGGGACCCATAAATATCGAATTTTCGGGTGTTTTGGGCCTTAATTTGAGATATCGACTTATTGACACCTAAAACATCGATTTTTAACATGTTTTTAGCCTATATTTTGAAAATATTCTATCACTGAGTAGGCATGTACAGATTGCTTCTGGGACCCCAAAATATTGAATTTTCGGGTGTTTTGAGCCTGAATTTGAGATATAAACGGGTACAGAAGATACATGCACATATTGACTTTGGGCATCTAAAATATCGATTTTCAGCATGTTTTGGGCCTGAATTTTGAAAATACTCTAACACGGAGTAGGCATGTACAGATCGCTTCTGGGACCCCAAAATATCGAATTTTCGGGTGTTTTGAGCCTGAATTTGAGATATAAACTTGTTCTGAAGATGCATGCACATATCGACTTTTTTGCACCTAAAACATCGATTTTGAGCATGTTTTGGGCCTGTATTTTGAAAATACTCTAATACGGAGTAGGCATGTACAGATCGCTTCTTGGACCCCTAAATATCGAATTTTCGGGTGTTTTGGGCCATAATTTGAGATATCGACTTTTTGGCACCTAAAATATCGATTTTTAGCATGTTTTTAGCCTATTTTTTGAAAATATTCTAGCACTGAGTAGGCATGTACAGATTGCTTCTGGGACCCCAAAATATTGAATTTTCCGGTGTTTAGGGCTTGAATTTGAGATATAAACGGGTACAGAAGATGCATGCACAAATCGACTTTTGGGCACCTAAAAGATCGATTTTCAGTATGTTTTTGGCCAATATTATGAAAATACTCTAACACGGAGTAAGCATGTACAGATCGCTTCTGGGACCCCAAAATATCGAATTTTCGGGTGTTTAGGGCCAGAATTTCAGATATAAACGGATACAGAAGATGCATGCACATATCGACTTTTAGGCACCTAAAAGATCGATTTTCAGTATGTTTTTGGCCTGTATTTTGAAAATACTCTAACACGGAGTAGGCATGTACAGATCCCTTCTGGGACCCCTAAATATCGAATTTTAGGGTGTTTTGGGCCTTTATTTGAGATATCGACTTTTAAGCACCTAAAATATCGATTTTTAACATGTTTTTAGCCTATATTTTGAAAATATTCTAGCACTGAGTAGGCATGTACAGATTGCTTCTTGGGCCCCAAAATATTGAGTTTTCGGGTGTTTAGGGCTTGAATTAGAGATATAAACGGGTACAGAAGATGCATGCACATATCGACTTTTGGGCACCTAAAAGATCGATTTTCAGTATGTTTTTAGCCTGTATTTTGAAAATATTCTAACACGGAGTAGGCATGTACAGATCGCTTCTGGGACCCCTAAATATCGAATTTTGGGGTGTTTTGGGCCTTAATTTGAGATATCGCCTTTACGCACCTAAAATATCGATTTTTAGCATGTTTTGAGCCTATATTTTGAAAATATTCTAGCACTGAGTAGGCATGTACAGATCGCTTCTGGGACCCCAAAATATTGAATTTTCGGGTGTTTTGAGCCTGAATTTGAGATATAAACGAGTACAGAAGATGCATACACATATCGACTTTTGGCACCTAAAAGATCGATTTTCAGTATGTTTTTGGCCTGTATTTTGAAAACATTCTAGCACTGAGTAGGCATGTACAGATCGCTTTTGAGACCCCAAAATATCGAATTTTCGGGTGTTTTGAGCCTGAATTTGAGATATGAACTTGTTCTGAAGATGCATGCACATATCGACTTTTTGGCACCTAAAAGATCGATTTTCAGTATGTTTTTGGCCTGTATTTTGAAAATACTCTAACACGGGGTAGGCATGTACAGATCGCCTCTAGGACCCCTAAATATCGAATTTTTGGGTGTTTTGGGCCTTAATTTGAGATATCGACTTTTTGGGACCAAAAATATCGATTTTTATCATGTTTTTAGCCTATATTTTGAAAATATTCTAGCACTGAGTAGGCATGTACAGATTGCTTCTGGGACCCCAAAATATTGAATTTTCGGGTGTTTTGAGCATGAATTCGAGATATAAACGGGTACAGAAGATGCATTCACATATCGACTTTTGGGCACCTAAAATATCGATTTTAAGCATGTTTTGAGCCTATATTTTGAAAACATTCTAGCACTGAGTAGGCATGTACAGATCGCTTCTGGGACCCCAAAATATCGAATTTTCGGGTGTTTTGGGCCTGAATTTGAGATATCGCCTTTACGTACCTAAAATATCGATTTTTAGCATGTTTTGAGCCTATATTTTGAAAATATTCTAGCACTGAGTAGGCATGTACAGATCGCTTCTGGGACCCCAAAATATCGAGTTTTCGGGTGTTTTGAGCCTGAATTTGAGATATAAACGAGTGTAAAAGATGCATACACATATTAACTTTGGGCCCCAAAAATATCGATTTTCAGCATGTTTTGGGATTGAATTTTGAAAATACTCTAACACGGAGTAGGCATGTACAGATCGCTTCTGGGACCCCAAAATATCGAATTTTCGGGTGTTTTGGGCCTGAATTTGAGATATCGCCTTTTCGCACCTAAAATATCGATTTTTAGCATGTTTTGAGCCTATATTTTGAAAATATTCTAGCACTGAGTAGGCATGTACGGATCGCTTCTGGGACCCCAAAATATCGAATTTTCGGGTGTTTTGAGCTTGAATTTGAGATATAAACGAGTACAGAAGATGCATGCACATATCGACTTTTGGGCACCTAAAATATCGATTTTGAGCATGTTTTGAGCCTATATTTTGAAAACATTCTAGCACTGAGTAGGCATGTACAGATCGCTTCTGGGACCCAAAAATATCGAATTTTCGGGTGTTTTGAGCCTGAATTTGAGATATAAACGAGTATAGAAGATGCATACACATATTGACTTTTGGGCACCTAAAATATCGATTTTTAGCATGTTTTTAGCCTATATTTTGAAAATATTCTAGCACTGAGTAGGCATGTACAGATCGCTTCTGGGACCCCAAAATATCGAATTTTCGGGTGTTTTGAGCCTGAATTTGAGATATAAACGAGTATAGAAGATGCATACACATATTGACTTTGGGCACTAAAAATATCGATTTTCAGCATGTTTTGTGCCTGAATTTTGAAAATTCTCTATTACGGAGTAGGCATGTACAGATCGCTTCTGGGACCCCAAAATATCGAATTTTCGGGTGTTTTGGGCCTGAATTTGAGATATCGCCTTTTCGCACCTAAAATATCGATTTTTAGCATGTTTTGAGCCTATATTTTGAAAATATTCTAGCACTGAGTAGGCATGTACGGATCGCTTCTGGGACCCCAAAATATCGAATTTTCGGGTGTTTTGAGCTTGAATTTGAGATATAAACGAGTACAGAAGATGCATGCACATATCGACTTTTGGGCACCTAAAATATCGATTTTGAGCATGTTTTGAGCCTATATTTTGAAAACATTCTAGCACTGAGTAGGCATGTACAGATCGCTTCTGGGACCCAAAAATATCGAATTTTCGGGTGTTTAGGGCCAGAATTTGAGATATCAACTTTTTGGCACCTAAAAGATCGATTTTTATCATGTTTTTAGCCTATATTTTGAAAATATTCTAGCACTGAGTAGGCATGTACAGATCGCTTCTGGGACCCCAAAATATCGAATTTTCGGGTATTTAGGGCCAGAATTTGAGATATAAACGGGTACAGAAGATGCATGCACATATCGACATTTGGGCTCCTAAAAGATCTATTTTCAGTATGTTTTTGGCCTGTATTTTGAAAATACTCTAACACGGCGTAGGCATGTACAGATCCCTTCTGGGACCCCTAAATATCGAATTTTCGGGTGTTTTGGGCCTTAATTTGAGATATCGACTTTTTGGCACCTAAAACATCGATTTTTAACATGTTTTTAGCCTATATTTTGAAAATATTCTAGCACTGAGTAGGCATGTACAGATTGCTTCTGGGACCCCAAAATATTGAATTTTTGGGTGTTTTGAGCCTGAATTTGAGATATAAACGGGTACAGAAGATACATGCACATATTGACTTTGGGCTCTAAAATATCGATTTTCAGCATGTTTTGGGCCTGAATTTTGAAAATACTCTAACACGGAGTAGGCATGTACAGATCGCTTCTGGGACCCCAAAATATCGAATTTTCGGGTGTTTTGAGCCTGAATTTGAGATATAAACGGGTTCTGAAGATGCATGCACATATCGACTTTTTTGCACCTAAAACATCGATTTTCAGCATGTTTTGGGCCTGTATTTTAAAAATACTCTAACACGGAGTAGGTATGTACAGATCGCTTCTTGGACCCCTAAATATCGAATTTTCGGGTGTTTTGGGCCATAATTTGAGATATCGACTTTTTGGCACCTAAAACATCGATTTTTAACATGTTTTTAGCCTATATTTTGAAAATATTCTAGCACTGAGTAGGCATGTACAGATTGCTTCTGGGACCCCAAAATATTGAATTTTCGGGTGTTTTGAGCCTGAATTTGAGATATAAACGGGTACAGAAGATACATGCACATATTGACTTTGGGCATCTAAAATATCGATTTTCAGCATGTTTTGGGCCTGAATTTTGAAAATACTCTAACACGGAGTAGGCATGTACAGATCGCTTCTGGGACCCCAAAATATCAAATTTTCGGGTGTTTTGAGCCTTAATTTGAGATATAAACGGGTTCTGAAGATGCATGCACATATCGACTTTTTTGCACCTAAAACATCGATTTTCAGCATGTTTTGGGCCTGTATTTTGAAAATACTCTAACACGGAGTAGGCATGTACAGATCGCTTCTTGGACCCCTAAATATCGAATTTTCGGGTGTTTTGGGCCATAATTTGAGATATCGACTTTTTGGCACCTAAAATATCGATTTTTAGCATGTTTTTAGCCTATATTTTGAAAAATATTCTAGCACTGAGTAGGCATGTACAGATTGCTTCTGGGACCCCAAAATATTGAATTTTCCGGTGTTTAGGGCTTGAATTTGAGATATAAACGGGTACAGAAGATGCATGCACAAATCGACTTTTGGGCACCTAAAAGATCGATTTTCAGTATGTTTTTGGCCAATATTATGAAAATACTCTAACACGGAGTAGGCATGTACAGATCGCTTCTGGGACCCCAAAATATCGAATTTTCGGGTGTTTAGGGCCAGAATTTCAGATATAAACGGATACAGAAGATGCATGCACATATCGACTTTTAGGCTCCTAAAAGATCGATTTTCAGTATGTTTTTGGCCTGTATTTTGAAAATACTCTAACACGGAGTAGGCATGTACAGATCCCTTCTGGGACCCCTAAATATCGAATTTTGGGGTGTTTTGGGCCTTTATTTGAGATATCGACTTTTAAGCACCTAAAATATCGATTTTTAACATGTTTTTAGCCTATATTTTGAAAATATTCTAGCACTGAGTAGGCATGTACAGATTGCTTCTTGGGCCCCAAAATATTGAGTTTTCGGGTGTTTAGGGCTTGAATTTGAGATATAAACGGGTACAGAAGATGCATGCACATATTGACTTTTGGGCACCTAAAAGATCGATTTTCAGTATGTTTTTAGCCTGTATTTTGAAAATACTCTAACACGGAGTAGGCATGTACAGATCGCTTCTGGGACCCCTAAATATCGAATTTTCGGGTGTTTTGGGCTTTAATTTGAGATATCGACTTTTTGGCACCTAAAATATCGATTTTTAGCATGTTTTTAGCCTATATTTTGAAAATATTCTAGCACTGAGTAGGCATGTACAGATTGCTTCTGGGACCCCAAAATATTGAATTTTCTGGTGTTTAGGGCCAGAATTTGAGATATAAACGGGTATAGAAGATGCATGCACATATCGACTTTTGGGCACCTAAAAGATCGATTTTCAGTATGTTTTGGGCCTGTATTTTGAAAATACTCTAACACGGAGTAGGCATGTACAGATCGGTTGTGGGACCCCTAAATATCGAATTTTCTGGTGTTTTGGGACTGAATTTGAGATATCGACTTTTTGGCACCTAAAAGATCGATTTTTAGCATGTTTTTAGCCTATATTTTGAAAATATTCTAGCACTGAGTAGGCATGTACAGATTGCTTCTGGGACCCCAAAATATTGAATTTTCGGGTGTTTTGAGCCTGAATTTGAGATATAAACGGGTACAGAAGGTACATGCACATATTGACTTTGGGCATCTAAAATATCGATTTTCAGCATGTTTTGGTCATGTATTTTGAAAATATTCTAACACGGAGTAGGCATGTACAGATCGCTTCTGGGACCCCTAAATATCGAATTTTGGGGTGTTTTGGGCCTTAATTTGAGATATCGCCTTTACGCACCTAAAATATCGATTTTTAGCATGTTTTGAGCCTATATTTTGAAAATATTCTAGCACTGAGTAGGCATGTACAGATCGCTTCTGGGACCCCAAAATATCGAATTTTCGGGTGTTTTGAGCCTGAATTTGAGATATAAACGAGTACAGAAGATGCATGCACATATCGACTTTTGGGCACCTAAAACATCGATTTTCAGTATGTTTTTGGGCTGTATTTTGAAAACATTCTAGCACTGAGTAGGCATGTACAGATTGCTTCTGGGACCCCAAAATATCGAATTATTGGGTGTTTTGAGCTTGAATTTGAGATATAAACGGGTACAGAAGATACATGCACATATTGACTTTGGGCATCTAGAATATCGATTTTTAGCATGTTTTGGGCATGTATTTTGAAAATACTCTAACACGGAGTAGGCATGTACAGATCGCTTTTGGGACCCCAAAATATCGAATTTTCGGGTGTTTTGAGCCTGAATTTGAGATATAAACGTGTACTGAAGATGCTTGCACATATCGACTTTTTGGCACCTAAAAGATCGATTTTCAGTATGTTTTTGGCCTGTATTTTGAAAATACTCTAACACGGAGTAGGCATGTACAGATCGCTTCTGGGACCCCTAAATATCGAAGTTTCGGGTGTTTTGTGACTGAATTTGAGATATCGACTTTTTGGCACCTAAAATATCGATTCTTAGCATGTTTTTAGCCTATATTTTGAAAATATTCTAGCACTGAGTAGGCATGTACAGATTGCTTCTGGGACCCCAAAATATCGAATTTTCGGGTATTTAGGGCCAGAATTTGAGATATAAACGGGTACAGAAGATGCATGCACATATCGACTTTTGGGCTCCTAAAAGATCGATTTTCAGTATGTTTTTGGCCTGTATTTTGAAAATACTCTAACACGGCGTAGGCATGTACATATCCCTTCTGGGACCCCAAAATATCGAATTTTCGGGTGTTTTGAGACTTAATTTGAGATATAAACGGGTACAGAAGATGCATGCACATATCGACTTTTTTGCACCTAAAACATCGATTTTCAGCATGTTTTGGGCCTGTATTTTGAAAATACTCTAACACGGAGTAGGCATGTACAGATCGCTTCTTGGACCCCTAAATATCGAATTTTCGGGTGTTTTGGGCCATAATTTGAGATATCGACTTTTTGGCACCTAAAATATCGATTTTTAGCATGTTTTGTGCCTGAATTTTGAAAATACTCTAATACGGAGTAGGCATGTACAGATCGCTTCTGGGACCCCAAAATATCGAATTTTCGGGTGTTTTGGGCCTGAATTTGAGATATCGCCTTTTCGCACCTAAAATATCGATTTTTAGCATGTTTTGAGCCTATATTTTGAAAATATTCTAGCACTGAGTAGGCATGTACGGATCGCTTCTGGGACCCCAAAATATCGAATTTCGGGGTGTTTTGAGCTTGAATTTGAGATATAAACGAGTACAGAAGATGCATGCACATATCGACTTTTGGGCACCTAAAATATCTATTTTGAGCATGTTTTGAGCCTATATTTTGAAAACATTCTAGCACTGAGTAGGCATGTACAGATCGCTTCTGGGACCCAAAAATATCGAATTATTGGGTGTTTAGGGCCAGAATTTGAGATATCAACTTTTTGGCACCTAAAAGATCGATTTTTAGCATGTTTTTAGCCTATATTTTGAAAATATTCTAGCACTGAGTAGGCATGTACAGATCGCTTCTGGGACCCCAAAATATCGAATTTTCGGGTATTTAGGGCCAGAATTTGAGATATAAACGGGTACAGAAGATGCATGCACATATCGACATTTGGGCTCCTAAAAGATCGATTTTCAGTATGTTTTTGGCCTGTATTTTGAAAATACTCTAACACGGCGTAGGCATGTACAGATCCCTTCTGGGACCCCTAAATATCGAATTTTCGGGTGTTTTGGGCCTTAATTTGAGATATCGACTTTTTGGCACCTAAAACATCGATTTTTAACATGTTTTTAGCCTATATTTTGAAAATATTCTAGCACTGAGTAGGCATGTACAGATCGCTTCTGGGACCCCAAAATATCGAATTTTCGGGTGTTTTGAGCCTGAATTTGAGATATAAACGGGTTCTGAAGATGCATGCACATATCGACTTTTTTGCACCTAAAACATCGATTTTCAGCATGTTTTGGGCCTGTATTTTAAAAATACTCTAACACGGAGTAGGTATGTACAGATCGCTTCTTGGACCCCTAAATATCGAATTTTCGGGTGTTTTGGGCCATAATTTGAGATATCGACTTTTTGGCACCTAAAACATCGATTTTTAACATGTTTTTAGCCTATATTTTGAAAATATTCTAGCACTGAGTAGGCATGTACAGATTGCTTCTGGGACCCCAAAATATTGAATTTTCGGGTGTTTTGAGCCTGAATTTGAGATATAAACGGGTACAGAAGATACATGCACATATTGACTTTGGGCATCTAAAATATCGATTTTCAGCATGTTTTGGGCCTGAATTTTGAAAATACTCTAACACGGAGTAGGCATGTACAGATCGCTTCTGGGACCCCAAAATATCAAATTTTCGGGTGTTTTGAGCCTTAATTTGAGATATAAACGGGTTCTGAAGATGCATGCACATATCGACTTTTTTGCACCTAAAACATCGATTTTCAGCATGTTTTGGGCCTGTATTTTGAAAATACTCTAACACGGAGTAGGCATGTACAGATCGCTTCTTGGACCCCTAAATATCGAATTTTCGGGTGTTTTGGGCCATAATTTGAGATATCGACTTTTTGGCACCTAAAATATCGATTTTTAGCATGTTTTTAGCCTATATTTTGAAAAATATTCTAGCACTGAGTAGGCATGTACAGATTGCTTCTGGGACCCCAAAATATTGAATTTTCCGGTGTTTAGGGCTTGAATTTGAGATATAAACGGGTACAGAAGATGCATGCACAAATCGACTTTTGGGCACCTAAAAGATCGATTTTCAGTATGTTTTTGGCCAATATTATGAAAATACTCTAACACGGAGTAGGCATGTACAGATCGCTTCTGGGACCCCAAAATATCGAATTTTCGGGTGTTTAGGGCCAGAATTTCAGATATAAACGGATACAGAAGATGCATGCACATATCGACTTTTAGGCTCCTAAAAGATCGATTTTCAGTATGTTTTTGGCCTGTATTTTGAAAATACTCTAACACGGAGTAGGCATGTACAGATCCCTTCTGGGACCCCTAAATATCGAATTTTGGGGTGTTTTGGGCCTTTATTTGAGATATCGACTTTTAAGCACCTAAAATATCGATTTTTAACATGTTTTTAGCCTATATTTTGAAAATATTCTAGCACTGAGTAGGCATGTACAGATTGCTTCTTGGGCCCCAAAATATTGAGTTTTCGGGTGTTTAGGGCTTGAATTTGAGATATAAACGGGTACAGAAGATGCATGCACATATTGACTTTTGGGCACCTAAAAGATCGATTTTCAGTATGTTTTTAGCCTGTATTTTGAAAATACTCTAACACGGAGTAGGCATGTACAGATCGCTTCTGGGACCCCTAAATATCGAATTTTCGGGTGTTTTGGGCTTTAATTTGAGATATCGACTTTTTGGCACCTAAAATATCGATTTTTAGCATGTTTTTAGCCTATATTTTGAAAATATTCTAGCACTGAGTAGGCATGTACAGATTGCTTCTGGGACCCCAAAATATTGAATTTTCTGGTGTTTAGGGCCAGAATTTGAGATATAAACGGGTATAGAAGATGCATGCACATATCGACTTTTGGGCACCTAAAAGATCGATTTTCAGTATGTTTTGGGCCTGTATTTTGAAAATACTCTAACACGGAGTAGGCATGTACAGATCGGTTGTGGGACCCCTAAATATCGAATTTTCTGGTGTTTTGGGACTGAATTTGAGATATCGACTTTTTGGCACCTAAAAGATCGATTTTTAGCATGTTTTTAGCCTATATTTTGAAAATATTCTAGCACTGAGTAGGCATGTACAGATTGCTTCTGGGACCCCAAAATATTGAATTTTCGGGTGTTTTGAGCCTGAATTTGAGATATAAACGGGTACAGAAGGTACATGCACATATTGACTTTGGGCATCTAAAATATCGATTTTCAGCATGTTTTGGTCATGTATTTTGAAAATATTCTAACACGGAGTAGGCATGTACAGATCGCTTCTGGGACCCCTAAATATCGAATTTTGGGGTGTTTTGGGCCTTAATTTGAGATATCGCCTTTATGCACCTAAAATATCGATTTTTAGCATGTTTTGAGCCTATATTTTGAAAATATTCTAGCACTGAGTAGGCATGTACAGATCGCTTCTGGGACCCCAAAATATCGAATTTTCGGGTGTTTTGAGCCTGAATTTGAGATATAAACGAGTACAGAAGATGCATGCACATATCGACTTTTGGGCACCTAAAACATCGATTTTCAGTATGTTTTTGGGCTGTATTTTGAAAACATTCTAGCACTGAGTAGGCATGTACAGATTGCTTCTGGGACCCCAAAATATCGAATTATTGGGTGTTTTGAGCTTGAATTTGAGATATAAACGGGTACAGAAGATACATGCACATATTGACTTTGGGCATCTAGAATATCGATTTTTAGCATGTTTTGGGCATGTATTTTGAAAATACTCTAACACGGAGTAGGCATGTACAGATCGCTTTTGGGACCCCAAAATATCGAATTTTCGGGTGTTTTGAGCCTGAATTTGAGATATAAACGTGTACTGAAGATGCTTGCACATATCGACTTTTTGGCACCTAAAAGATCGATTTTCAGTATGTTTTTGGCCTGTATTTTGAAAATACTCTAACACGGAGTAGGCATGTACAGATCGCTTCTGGGACCCCTAAATATCGAAGTTTCGGGTGTTTTGTGACTGAATTTGAGATATCGACTTTTTGGCACCTAAAATATCGATTCTTAGCATGTTTTTAGCCTATATTTTGAAAATATTCTAGCACTGAGTAGGCATGTACAGATTGCTTCTGGGACCCCAAAATATCGAATTTTCGGGTATTTAGGGCCAGAATTTGAGATATAAACGGGTACAGAAGATGCATGCACATATCGACTTTTGGGCTCCTAAAAGATCGATTTTCAGTATGTTTTTGGCCTGTATTTTGAAAATACTCTAACACGGCGTAGGCATGTACATATCCCTTCTGGGACCCCAAAATATCGAATTTTCGGGTGTTTTGAGACTTAATTTGAGATATAAACGGGTACAGAAGATGCATGCACATATCGACTTTTTTGCACCTAAAACATCGATTTTCAGCATGTTTTGGGCCTGTATTTTGAAAATACTCTAACACGGAGTAGGCATGTACAGATCGCTTCTTGGACCCCTAAATATCGAATTTTCGGGTGTTTTGGGCCATAATTTGAGATATCGACTTTTTGGCACCTAAAATATCGATTTTTAGCATGTTTTGTGCCTGAATTTTGAAAATACTCTAATACGGAGTAGGCATGTACAGATCGCTTCTGGGACCCCAAAATATCGAATTTTCGGGTGTTTTGGGCCTGAATTTGAGATATCGCCTTTTCGCACCTAAAATATCGATTTTTAGCATGTTTTGAGCCTATATTTTGAAAATATTCTAGCACTGAGTAGGCATGTACGGATCGCTTCTGGGACCCCAAAATATCGAATTTCGGGGTGTTTTGAGCTTGAATTTGAGATATAAACGAGTACAGAAGATGCATGCACATATCGACTTTTGGGCACCTAAAATATCTATTTTGAGCATGTTTTGAGCCTATATTTTGAAAACATTCTAGCACTGAGTAGGCATGTACAGATCGCTTCTGGGACCCAAAAATATCGAATTATTGGGTGTTTAGGGCCAGAATTTGAGATATCAACTTTTTGGCACCTAAAAGATCGATTTTTAGCATGTTTTTAGCCTATATTTTGAAAATATTCTAGCACTGAGTAGGCATGTACAGATCGCTTCTGGGACCCCAAAATATCGAATTTTCGGGTATTTAGGGCCAGAATTTGAGATATAAACGGGTACAGAAGATGCATGCACATATCGACATTTGGGCTCCTAAAAGATCGATTTTCAGTATGTTTTTGGCCTGTATTTTGAAAATACTCTAACACGGCGTAGGCATGTACAGATCCCTTCTGGGACCCCTAAATATCGAATTTTCGGGTGTTTTGGGCCTTAATTTGAGATATCGACTTTTTGGCACCTAAAACATCGATTTTTAACATGTTTTTAGCCTATATTTTGAAAATATTCTAGCACTGAGTAGGCATGTACAGATTGCTTCTGGGACCCCAAAATATTGAATTTTCGGGTGTTTTGAGCCTGAATTTGAGATATAAACGGGTACAGAAGATACATGCACATATTGACTTTGGGCTCTAAAATATCGATTTTCAGCATGTTTTGGGCCTGAATTTTGAAAATACTCTAACACGGAGTAGGCATGTACAGATCGCTTCTGGGACCCCAAAATATCGAATTTTCGGGTGTTTTGAGCCTGAATTTGAGATATAAACGGGTTCTGAAGATGCATGCACATATCGACTTTTTTGCACCTAAAACATCGATTTTCAGCATATTTTGGGCCTGTATTTTAAAAATACTCTAACACGGAGTAGGTATGTACAGATCGCTTCTTGGACCCCTAAATATCGAATTTTCGGGTGTTTTGGGCCATAATTTGAGATATCGACTTTTTGGCACCTAAAACATCGATTTTTAACATGTTTTTAGCCTATATTTTGAAAATATTCTAGCACTGAGTAGGCATGTACAGATTGCTTCTGGGACCCCAAAATATTGAATTTTCGGGTGTTTTGAGCCTGAATTTGAGATATAAACGGGTACAGAAGATACATGCACATATTGACTTTGGGCATCTAAAATATCGATTTTCAGCATGTTTTGGGCCTGAATTTTGAAAATACTCTAACACGGAGTAGGCATGTACAGATCGCTTCTGGGACCCCAAAATATCAAATTTTCGGGTGTTTTGAGCCTTAATTTGAGATATAAACGGGTTCTGAAGATGCATGCACATATCGACTTTTTTGCACCTAAAACATCGATTTTCAGCATGTTTTGGGCCTGTATTTTGAAAATACTCTAACACGGAGTAGGCATGTACAGATCGCTTCTTGGACCCCTAAATATCGAATTTTCGGGTGTTTTGGGCCATAATTTGAGATATCGACTTTTTGGCACCTAAAATATCGATTTTTAGCATGTTTTTAGCCTATATTTTGAAAATATTCTAGCACTGAGTAGGCATGTACAGATTGCTTCTGGGACCCCAAAATATTGAATTTTCCGGTGTTTAGGGCTTGAATTTGAGATATAAACGGGTACAGAAGATGCATGCACAAATCGACTTTTGGGCACCTAAAAGATCGATTTTCAGTATGTTTTTGGCCAATATTATGAAAATACTCTAACACGGAGTAGGCATGTACAGATCGCTTCTGGGACCCCAAAATATCGAATTTTCGAGTGTTTAGGGCCAGAATTTCAGATATAAACGTGTACAGAAGATGCATGCACATATTGACTTTTGGGCACCTAAAAGATCGATTTTCAGTATGTTTTTAGCCTGTATTTTGAAAATACTCTAACACGGAGTAGGCATGTACAGATCGCTTCTGGGACCCCTAAATATCGAATTTTCGGGTGTTTTGGGCTTTAATTTGAGATATCGACTTTTTGGCACCTAAAATATCGATTTTTAGCATGTTTTTAGCCTATATTTTGAAAATATTCTAGCACTGAGTAGGCATGTACAGATTGCTTCTGGGACCCCAAAATATTGAATTTTCTAGTGTTTAGGGCCAGAATTTGAGATATAAACGGGTACAGAAGATGCATGCACATATCGACTTTTGGGCACCTAAAAGATCGATTTTCAGTATGTTTTGGGCCTGTATTTTGAAAATACTCTAACACGGAGTAGGCATGTACAGATCGGTTGTGGGACCCCTAAATATCGAATTTTGGGGTGTTTTGGGCCTTAATTTGAGATATCGCCTTTACGCACCTAAAATATCGATTTTTAGCATGTTTTGAGCCTATATTTTGAAAATATTCTAGCACTGAGTAGGCATGTACAGATCGCTTCTGGGACCCCAAAATATCGAATTTTCGGGTGTTTTGAGCCTGAATTTCAGATATAAACGGGTACAGAAGATGCATGCACATATTGACTTTTGGGCACCTAAAAGATCGATTTTCAGTATGTTTTTAGCCTGTATTTTGAAAATACTCTAACACGGAGTAGGCATGTACAGATCGCTTCTGGGACCCCTAAATATCGAATTTTCGGGTGTTTTGGGCTTTAATTTGAGATATCGACTTTTTTTCACCTAAAATATCGATTTTTAGCATGTTTTTAGCCTATATTTTGAAAATATTCTAGCACTGAGTAGGCATGTACAGATTGCTTCTGGGACCCCAAAATATTGAATTTTCGGGTGTTTTGAGCCTGAATTTGAGATATAAACGGGTACAGAAGATACATGCACATATTGACTTTGGGCATCTAAAATATCGATTTTCAGCATGTTTTGGTCATGTATTTTGAAAATATTCTAACACGAAGTAGGCATGTACAGATCGCTTTTGGGACCCCAAAATATCGAATTTTCGGGTATTTTGAGCCTGAATTTGAGATATAAACGGGTACTGAAAGGGCATGCACATATCGACTTTTTGGCACCAAAAACATCGATTTTGAGCATGTTTTGGGCCTGTATTTTGAAAATACTCTAACACGGAGTAGGCATGTACAGATCGCTTCTGGGACCCCAAAATATCGAATTTTCGGGTGTTTTGGGCCTGAATTTGAGATATCGCCTTTACGCACCTAAAATATCGATTTTTAGCATGTTTTGAGCCTATATTTTGAAAATATTCTAGCACTGAGTAGGCATGTACAGATCGCTTCTGGGACCCCAAAATATTGAATTTTCGGGTGTTTTGAGCCTGAACTTGAGATGTAAACGAGTATAGAAGATGCATACACATATTGACTTTGGGCACCAAAAATATCGATTTTGAGCATGTTTTGGGCCTGAATTTTGAAAATACTCTAACACGGAGTAGGCATGTACAGATCGCTTCTGGGACTCCAAAATATCGAATTTTCGGGTGTTTTGGGCCTGAATTTGAGATATCGCCATTTCGCACCTAAAATATCGATTTTTAGCATGTTTTGAGCCTATATTTTGAAAATATTCTAGCACTGAGTAGGCATGTACGGATCGCTTCTGGGACCCCAAAATATCGAATTTTCGGGTGTTTTGAGCTTGAATTTGAGATATAAACGAGTACAGAAGATGCATGCACATATCGACTTTTGGGCACCTAAAATATCGATTTTGAGCATGTTTTGAGCCTATATTTTGAAAACATTCTAGCACTGAGTAGGCATGTACAGATCGCTTCTGGGACCCAAAAATATCGAATTTTCGGGTGTTTAGGGCCAGAATTTGAGATATCAACTTTTTGGCACCTAAAAGATCGATTTTTAGCATGTTTTTAGCCTATATTTTGAAAATATTCTAGCACTGAGTAGGCATGTACAGATCGCTTCTGGGACCCCAAAATATCGAATTTTCGGGTATTTAGGGCCAGAATTTGAGATATAAACGGGTACAGAAGATGCATGCACATATCGACTTTTGGGCTCCTAAAAGATCGATTTTCAGTATGTTTTTAGCCTATATTTTGAAAATATTCTAGCACTGAGTAGGCATGTACAGATCGCTTCTGGGACCCCAAAATATCGAATTTTCGGGTATTTAGGGCCAGAATTTGAGATATAAACGGGTACAGAAGATGCATGCACATATCGACTTTTGGGCTCCTAAAAGATCGATTTTCAGTATGTTTTTGGCCTGTATTTTGAAAATACTCTAACACGGAGTAGGCATGTACAGATCCCTTCTGGGACCCCTAAATATCGAATTTTGGGGTGTTTTGGGCCTTAATTTGAGATATCGACTTTTTGGCACCTAAAACATCGATTTTTAACATGTTTTTAGCCTATATTTTGAAAATATTCTAGCACTGAGTAGGCATGTACAGATTGCTTCTGGGACCCAAAAATATTGAATTTTCGGGGGTTTTGAGCCTGAATTCGAGATATAAACGGGTACAGAAGATACATGCACATATTGACTTTGGGCATCTAAAATATCGATTTTCAGCATGTTTTGGGCATGTATTTTGAAAATACTCTAACACGGAGTAGGCATGTACAGATCGCTTCTGGGACCCCAAAATATCGAATTTTCGGGTGTTTTGAGCCTGAATTTGAGGTATAAACGGGTTCTGAAGATGCATGCACATATCGACTTTTTTGCACCTAAAACATCGATTTTCAGCATGTTTTGGGCCTGTATTTTGAAAATACTCTAACACGGAGTAGGCATGTACAGATCGCTTCTTGGACCCCTAAATATCGAATTTTCGGGTGTTTTGGGCCATAATTTGAGATATCGACTTTTAGGCACCTAAAATATCGATTTTTAGCATGTTTTTAGCCTATATTTTGAAAATATTCTAGCACTGAGTAGGCATGTACAGATTGCTTCTGGGACCCCAAAATATTGAATTTTCCGGTGTTTAGGGCTTGAATTTGAGATATAAACGGGTACAGAAGATGCATGCACAAATCGACTTTTGGGCACCTAAAAGATCGATTTTCAGTATGTTTTTGGCCAATATTATGAAAATACTCTAACACGGAGTAGGCATGTACAGATCGCTTCTGGAACCCCAAAATATCGAATTTTCGGGTGTTTAGGGCCAGAATTTCAGATATAAACGGATTCAGAAGATGCATGCACATATCGACTTTTAGGCACCTAAAAGATCGATTTTCAGTATGTTTTTGGCCTGTATTTTGAAAATACTCTAACACGGAGTAGGCATGTACAGATCCCTTCTGGGACCCCTAAATATCGAATTTTGGGGTGTTTTGGGCCTTTATTTGAGATATCGACTTTTAAGCGCCTAAAATATCGATTTTTAACATGTTTGTAGCCTATATTTTGAAAATATTCTAGCACTGAGTAGGCATGTACAGATTGCTTCTTGGGCCCCAAATATTGAGTTTTCGGGTGTTTAGGGCTTGAATTTGAGATATAAACGGGTACAGAAGATGCATGCACATATCGACTTTTGGGCACCTAAAAGATCGATTTTCAGTATGTTTTTAGCCTGTATTTTGAAAATACTCTAACACGGAGTAGGCATGTACAGATCGGTTGTGGGACCCCTAAATATCGAATTTTCGGGTGTTTTGGGACTGAATTTGAGATATCGACTTTTTGGCACATAAAAGATCGATTTTTAGCATGTTTTTAGCCTTTATTTTGAAAATATTCTAGCACTGACTAGCCATGTACAGATTGCTTCTGGGACCCCAAAATATTGAATTTTCGGGTGTTTTGAGCATGAATTTGAGAAATAAACGGGTACAGAAGATACATGCACATATTGACTTTGGGCATCTAAAATATCGATTTTCAGCATGTTTTGGTCATGTATTTTGAAAATATTCTAACACGGAGTAGGCATGTACAGATCGCTTCTGGGACCCCTAAATATTCAATTTTGGGGTTTTTTGGGCCTTAATTTGAGATATCGCATTTACACACCTAAAATATCGATTTTTAGCATGTTTTTAGCCTATGTTTTGAAAATATTCTAGCACTGAGTAGGCATGTACAAATCGCTTTTGGGACCCCAAAATATCGAATTTTCGGGTGTTTTGAGCCAGAATTTGAGATATAAACGGGTACAGAAGATGCATGCACATATCGACTTTTGGGCACCTAAAAGATCGATTTTCAGTATGTTTTTGGCCTTTATCTTGAAAACATTCTAGCACTGAGTAGGCATGTACAGATTGCTTCTGGGACCCCAAAATATCGAATTTTCGGGTGTTTTCAGCCTGAATTTGAGATATAAACGGGTACAGAAGATACATGCACATATTGACTTTGGGCATCTAAAATATCGATTTTTAGCATGTTTTGGGCATGTATTTTGAAAATACTCTAACACGGAGTAGGTATGTACAGATCGCTTTTGGGACCCCAAAATATCGAATTTTCGGGTGTTTTGAGCCTGAATTTGAGATATAAACGTGTACTGAAGATGCATGCACATATCGACTTTTTGGCACCTAAAAGATCGATTTTCAGTATGTTTTTGGCCTGTATTTTGAAAATACTCTAACACGGAGGAGGCATGTACAGATCGCCTCTGGTACCCCTAAATATCGAATTTTTGGGTGTTTTGGGCCTTAATTTGAGATATCGACTTTTTGGCACCTAAAATATCGATTTTTATCATGTTTTTAGCCTATATTTTGAAAATATTCTAGCACTGAGTAGGCATGTACAAATTGCTTCTGGGACCCCAAAATATTGAATTTTCGGGTGTTTTGAGCCTGAATTTGAGATATAAACGGGTACAGAGGATGCATGCACATATCGACTTTTGGGCACCTAAAAGATCGATTTTCAGTATGTTTTTGGCCAATATTATGAAAATACTCTAACACGGAGTAGGCATGTACAGATCGCTTCTGGGACCCCAAAATATCGAATTTTCGGGTGTTTAGGGCCAGAATTTCAGATATAAACGGATACAGAAGATGCATGCACATATCGACTTTTAGGCACCTAAAAGATCGATTTTCAGTATGTTTTTGGCCTGTATTTTGAAAATACTCTAACACGGAGTACGCATGTACAGATCCCTTCTGGGACCCCTAAATATCGAATTTTGGGGTGTTTTGGGACTTTATTTGAGATATCGACTTTTAAGCACCTAAAATATCGATTTTTAACATGTTTTTAGCCTATATTTTGAAAATATTCTAGCACTGAGTAGGCATGTACAGATTGCTTCTTGGGCCCCAAAATATTGAGTTTTCGGGTGTTTAGGGCTTGAATTTGAGATATAAAAGGGTACAGAAGATGCATGCACATATTGACTTTTGGGCACCTAAAAGATCGATTTTCAGTATGTTTTTAGCCTGTATTTTGAAAATACTCTAACACGGAGTAGGCATGTACAGATCGCTTCTGGGACCCCTAAATATCGAATTTTCGGGTGTTTTGGGCTTTAATTTGAGATATCGACTTTTTTTCACCTAAAATATCGATTTTTAGCATGTTTTTAGCCTATATTTTGAAAATATTCTAGCACTGAGTAGGCATGTACAGATTGCTTCTGGGACCCCAAAATATTGAATTTTCTAGTGTTTAGGGCCAGAATTTGAGATATAAACGGGTACAGAAGATGCATGCACATATCGACTTTTGGGCACCTAAAAGATCGATTTTCAGTATGTTTTGGGCCTGTATTTTGAAAATACTCTAACACGGAGTAGGCATGTACAGATCGGTTGTGGGACCCCTAAATATCGAATTTTCGGGTGTTTTGGGACTGAATTTGAGATATCGACTTTTTGGCACCTAAAAGATCGATTTTTAGCATGTTTTTAGCCTATATTTTGAAAATATTCTAGCACTGAGTAGGCATGTACAGATTGCTTCTGGGACCCCAAAATATTGAATTTTAGGGTGTTTTGAGCCTGAATTTGAGATATAAACGGGTACAGAAGATACATGCACATATTGACTTTGGGCATCTAAAATATCGATTTTCAGCATGTTTTGGTCATGTATTTTTAAAATATTCTAACACGAAGTAGGCATGTACAGATCGCTTCTGGGACCCCTAAATATCGAATTTTGGGGTGTTTTGGGCCTTAATTTGAGATATCGCCTTTACGCACCTAAAATATCGATTTTTAGCATGTTTTGAGCCTATATTTTGAAAATATTCTAGCACTGAGTAGGCATGTACAGATCGCTTCTGGGACCCCAAAATATCGAAATTTCGGGTGTTTTGAGCCTGAATTTGAGATATAAACGAGTACAGAAGATGCATGCACATATCGACTTTTGGGCACCTAAAAGATCGATTTTCAGTATGTTTTTGGCCTGTATTTTGAAAACATTCTAGCACTGAGTAGGCATGTACAGATTGCTTCTGGGACCCCAAAATATCGAATTATTGGGTGTTTTGAGCTTGAATTTGAGATATAAACGGGTACAGAAGATACATGCACATATTGACTTTGGGCATCTAAAATATCGATTTTTAGCATGTTTTGGGCATGTATTTTGAAAATACTCTAACACGGAGTAGGCATGTACAGATCGCTTTTGGGACCCCAAAATATCGAATTTTCGGGTGTTTTGAGCCTGAATTTGAGATATAAACGTGTACTGAAGATGCATGCACATATCGACTTTTTGGCACCTAAAAGATCGATTTTCAGTATGTTTTTGGCCTGTATTTTGAAAATACTCTAACACGGAGTAGGCATGTACAGATCGCTTCTGGGACCCCTAAATATCGAAGTTTCGGGTGTTTTGTGACTGAATTTGAGATATCGACTTTTTGGCACCTAAAATATCGATTCTTAGCATGTTTTTAGCCTATATTTTGAAAATATTCTAGCACTGAGTAGGCATGTACAGATTGCTTCTGGGACCCCAAAATATTGAATTTTCGGGTGTTTTGAGCCTGAATTTGAGATATAAACGGGTACAGAAGATACATGCACATATTGACTTTGGGCATCTAAAATATCGATTTTCAGCATGTTTTGAGCATGTATTTTGAAAATACTGTAATACGTAGTAGGCATGTACAGATCGCTTCTGGGACCCCAAAATATCGAATTTTCGGGTATTTTGAGCCTGAATTTGAGATATAAACGGGTACTGAAAGGGCATGCACATATCGACTTTTTGGCACCAAAAACATCGATTTTGAGCATGTTTTGGGCCTGTATTTTGAAAATACTCTAACACGGAGTAGGCATGTACAGATCGCTTCTGGGACCCCAAAATATCGAATTTTCGGGTGTTTTGGGCCTCAATTTGAGATATCGCCTTTACGCACCTAAAATATCGATTTTTAGCATGTTTTGAGCCTATATTTTGAAAATATTCTAGCACTGAGTAAGCATGTACAGATCGCTTCTGGGACCCCAAAATATTGAATTTTCGGGTGTTTTGAGCCTGAATTTGAGATATAAACGAGTATAGAAGATGCATACACATATTGACTTTGGGCACCAAAAATATCGATTTTGAGCATGTTTTGGGCCTGAATTTTGAAAATACTCTAACACCGAGTAGGCATGTACAGATCGCTTCTGGGACTCCAAAATATCGAATTTTCGGGTGTTTTGGGCCTGAATTTGAGATATCGCCATTTCGCACCTAAAATATCGATTTTTAGCATGTTTTGAGCCTATATTTTGAAAATATTCTAGCACTGAGTAGGCATGTACGGATCGCTTCTGGGACCCCAAAATATCGAATTTTCGGGTGTTTTGAGCTTGAATTTGAGATATAAACGAGTATAGAAGATGCATGCACATATCGACTTTTGGGCACCTAAAATATCGATTTTGAGCATGTTTTGAGCCTATATTTTGAAAACATTCTAGCACTGAGTAGGCATGTACAGATCGCTTCTGGGACCCAAAAATATCGAATTTTCGGGTGTTTAGGGCCAGAATTTGAGATATCAACTTTTTGGCACCTAAAAGATAGATTTTTAGCATGTTTTTAGCCTATATTTTGAAAATATTCTAGCACTGAGTAGGCATGTACAGATCGCTTCTGGGACCCCAAAATATCGAATTTTCGGGTATTTAGGGCCAGAATTTGAGATATAAACATGTACAGAAGATGCATGCACATATCGACTTTTGGGCTCCTAAAAGATCGATTTTCAGTATGTTTTTGGCCTGTATTTTGAAAATACTCTAACACGGAGTAGGCATGTACAGATCCCTTCTGGGACCCCAAAATATCGAATTTTCGGGTGTTTTGAGCCTTAATTTGAGATATAAACGGGTTCTGAAGATGCATGCACATATCGACTTTTTTACACCTAAAACATCGATTTTCAGCATGTTTTGGGCCTGTATTTTGAAAATACTCTAACACGGAGTAGGCATGTACAGATCGCTTCTTGGACCCCTAAATATCGAAATTTCGGGTGTTTTGGGCCATAATTTGAGATATCGACTTTTTGGCACCTAAAATATCGATTTTTAGCATGTTTTTAGCCTATATTTTGAAAATATTCTAGCACTGAGTAGGCATGTACAGATTGCTTCTGGGACCCCAAAATATTGAATTTTCCGGTGTTTAGGGCTTGAATTTGAGATATAAACGGGTACAGAAGATGCATGCACAAATCGACTTTTGGGCACCTAAAAGATCGATTTTCAGTATATTTTTGGCCAATATTATGAAAATACTCTAACACGGAGTAGGCATGTACAGATCGCTTCTGGGACCCCAAAATATCGAATTTTCGGGTGATTAGGGCCAGAATTTCAGATATAAACGGATACAGAAGATGCATGCACATATCGACTTTTAGGCACCTAAAAGATCGATTTTCAGTATGTTTTTGGCCTGTATTTTGAAAATACTCTAACACGGAGTAGGCATGTACAGATCCCTTCTGGGACCCCTAAATATCGAATTTTGGGGTGTTTTGGGCCTTTATTTGAGATATCGACTTTTAAGCACCTAAAATATCGATTTTTAACATGTTTTTAGCCTATATTTTGAAAATATTCTAGCACTGAGTAGGCATGTACAGATTGCTTCTTGGGCCCCAAAATATTGAGTTTTCGGGTGTTTAGGGCTTGAATTTGAGATATAAACGGGTACAGAAGATGCATGCACATATTGACTTTTGGGCACCTAAAAGATCGATTTTCAGTATGTTTTTAGCCTGTATTTTGAAAATACTCTAACACGGAGTAGGCATGTACAGATCGCTTCTGGGACCCCTAAATATCGAATTTTCGGGTGTTTTGGGCTTTAATTTGAGATATCGACTTTTTGGCACCTAAAAGATAGATTTTTAGCATGTTTTTAGCCTATATTTTGAAAATATTCTAGCACTGAGTAGGCATGTACAGATTGCTTCTGGGACCCCAAAATATTGAATTTTCTGGTGTTTAGGGCCAGAATTTGAGATATAAACGGGTACAGAAGATGCATGCACATATCGACTTTTGGGCACCTAAAAGATCGATTTTCAGTTTGTTTTGGGCCTGTATTTTGAAAATACTCTGACACGGAGTAGGCATGTACAGATCGGTTGTGGGACCCCTAAATATCAAATTTTCGGGTGTTTTGGGACTGAATTTGAGATATCGACTTTTTGGCACCTAAAAGATCGATTTTTAGCATGTTTTGAGCCTATATTTTGAAAATATTCTAGCACTGAGTAGGCATGTACAGATTGCTTCTGGGACCCCAAAATATTGAATTTTCGGGTGTTTTGAGCCTGAATTTGAGATATAAACGGGTACAGAAGATACATGCACATATTGACTTTGGGCATCTAAAATATCGATTTTCAGCATGTTTTGGTCATGTATTTTGAAAATATTCTAACACGAAGTAGGCATGTACAGATCGCTTCTGGGACCCCAAAATATCGAATTATTGGGTGTTTTGAGCTTGAATTTGAGATATAAACGGGTACAGAAGATACATGCACATATTGACTTTGGGCATCTAAAATATCGATTTTTAGCATGTTTTGGGCATGTATTTTGAAAATACTCTAACACGGAGTAGGCATGTACAGATCGCTTCTGGGACCCCTAAATATCGAAGTTTCGGGTGTTTTGTGACTGAATTTGAGATATCGACTTTTTGGCACCTAAAATATCGATTCTTAGCATGTTTTTAGCCTATATTTTGAAAATATTCTAGCACTGAGTAGGCATGTACAGATTGCTTCTGGGACCCCAAAATATTGAATTTTCGGGTGTTTTGAGCCTGAATTTGAGATATAAACGGGTACAGAAGATACATGCACATATTGACTTTGGGCATCTAAAATATCGATTTTCAGCATGTTTTGAGCATGTATTTTGAAAATACTGTAATACGGAGTAGGCATGTACAGATCGCTTCTGGGACCCCAAAATATCGAATTTTCGGGTATTTTGAGCCTGAATTTGAGATATAAACGGGTACTGAAAGGGCATGCACATATCGACTTTTTGGCACCAAAAACATCGATTTTGAGCATGTTTTGGGCCTGTATTTTGAAAATACTCTAACACGGAGTAGGCATGTACAGATCGCTTCTGGGACCCCAAAATATCGAATTTTCGGGTGTTTTGGGCCTGAATTTGAGATATCGCCTTTACGCACCTAAAATATCGATTTTTAGCATGTTTTGAGCCTATATTTTGAAAATATTCTAGCACTGAGTAGGCATGTACAGATCGCTTCTGGGACCCCAAAATATTGAATTTTCGGGTGTTTTGAGCCTGAACTTGAGATATAAACGAGTATAGAAGATGCATGCACATATCGACTTTTGGGCACCTAAAATATCGATTTTGAGCATGTTTTGAGCCTATATTTTGAAAACATTCTAGCACTGAGTAGGCATGTACAGATCGCTTCTGGGACCCCTAAATATCGAATTTTCGGGTGTTTTGGGACTGAATTTGAGATATCGACTTTTTGGCACATAAAAGATCGATTTTTAGCATGTTTTTAGCCTTTATTTTGAAAATATTCTAGCACTGACTAGCCATGTACAGATTGCTTCTGGGACCCCAAAATATTGAATTTTCGGGTGTTTTGAGCCTGAATTTGAGAAATAAACGGGTACAGAAGATACATGCACATATTGACTTTGGGCATCTAAAATATCGATTTTCAGCATGTTTTGGTCATGTATTTTGAAAATATTCTAACACGGAGTAGGCATGTACAGATCGCTTCTGGGACCCCTAAATATCGAATTTTCGGGTTTTTTGGGCCTTAATTTGAGATATCGCATTTACACACCTAAAATATCGATTTTTAGCATGTTTTGAGCCTATGTTTTGAAAATATTCTAGCACTGAGTAGGCATGTACAGATCGCTTCTGGGACCCCAAAATATCGAATTTTCGGGTGTTTTGAGCCAGAATTTGAGATATAAACGAGTACAGAAGATGCATGCACATATCGACTTTTGGGCACCTAAAAGATCGATTTTCAGTATGTTTTTGGCCTGTATCTTGAAAACATTCTAGCACTGAGTAGGCATGTACAGATTGCTTCTGGGACCCCAAAATATCGATTTTTCGGGTGTTTTCAGCCTGAATTTGAGATATAAACGGGTACAGAAGATACATGCACATATTGACTTTGGGCATCTAAAATATCGATTTTTAGCATGTTTTGGGCATGTATTTTGAAAATACTCTAACACGGAGTATGTATGTACAGATCGCTTTTGGGACCCCAAAATATCGAATTTTCGGGTGTTTTGAGCCTGAATTTGAGATATAAACGTGTACTGAAGATGCATGCACATATCGACTTTTTGGCACCTAAAAGATCGATTTTCAGTATGTTTTTGGCCTGTATTTTGAAAATACTCTAACACGGAGTAGGCATGTACAGATCGCCTCTGGTACCCCTAAATATCGAATTTTTGGGTGTTTTGGGCCTTAATTTGAGATATCGACTTTTTGGCACCTAAAATATCGATTTTTATCATGTTTTTAGCCTATATTTTGAAAATATTCTAGCACTGAGTAGGCATGTACAAATTGCTTCTGGGACCCCAAAATATTGAATTTTCGGGTGTTTTGAGCCTGAATTTGAGATATAAACGGGTACAGAAGATGCATGCACATATCGACTTTTGGGCACCTAAAATATCGATTTTAAGCATGTTTTGAGCCTATAATTCGAAAACATTCTAGCACTTAGTAGGCATCTACAGATCGCTTCTGGGACCCCAAAATATCGAATTTTCGGGTGTTTAGGGCCAGAATTTGAGATATAAACGGGTACAGAAGATGCATGCACATATCGACTTTTGGGCACCTAAAAGATCGATTTTCAGTATGTTTTTGGCCTGTGTTTTGAAAATACTCTAACACGGAGTAGGCATGTACAGATCGCTTCTAGGACCCCTAAATATCGAAGTTTTGGGTGTTTTGGGCCTTAATTTGAGATATCGACTTTTTGTCACCTAAAATATCGATTTTTAGCATGTTTTTAGCCTATATTTTTAAAATATTCTAGCACTGAGTAGGCATGTACAGATTGCTTCTGGGACCCCAAAATATTGAATTTTCGGGTGTTTTGAGCCTGAATTTGAGATATAAACGGGTACAGAAGATACATGCACATATTGACTCTGGGCATCTAAATTATCGATTTTCAGCATGTTTTGGGCCTGTATTTTGAAAATATTCCAGCACTGAGTAGGCATGTACAGATCGCTTCTGGGACCCCAAAATATCGAATTTTCGGGTGTTTTGAGCTTGAATTTGAGATATAAACGGGTACAGAAGATGCATGCACATATCGACTTTTGGGCACCTAAAAGATCGATTTTCAGTATGTTTTTGGCCTGTATTTTGAAAATACTCTAACACGGAGTAGGCATGTACAGATCCCTTCTGGGACCCCTAAATATCGAATTTTCGGGTGTTTTGGGCCTTAATTTGAGATATCGACTTTTTGGCACCTAAAACATCGATTTTTAACATGTTTTTAGCCTATATTTTGAAAATATTCTAGCACTGAGTAAGCATGTACAGATTGCTTCTGGGACCCCAAAATATTGAATTTTCGGGTGTTTTGAGCCTGAATTTGAGATATAAACGGGTACAGAAGATGCATGCACATATCGACTTTTGGGCACCTAAAATATCGATTTTAAGCATGTTTTGAGCCTATATTTTGAAAACATTCTAGCACTGAGTAGGCATCTACAGATCGCTTCAGGGACCCAAAAATATTGAATTTTCGGGTGTTTAGGGCCAGAATTTGAGATATAAACGGGTACAGAAGATGAATGCACATATCGACTTTTGGGCACCTAAAAGATCGATTTTCAGTATTTTTTTGGCCAGTATTTTGAAAATACTCTAACACTGAGTAGGCATGTACAGATCGCTTCTGGGACCCCAAAAAATCGAATTTCCGGTATTTTGAGCATGAATTCGAGATATAAACGGGTACAGAAGATGCATGCACATATCGACTTTGGGCACCAAAAATATCGATTTTCAGCATGTTTTGTGCCTGAATTTTGAAAATACTCTAATACGGAGTAGGCATGTACAGATCGCTTCTGGGACCCCAAAATATCGAATTTTCGGGTGTTTTGGGCCTGAATTTGAGATATCGCCTTTTCGCACCTAAAATATCGATTTTTAGCATGTTTTAAGCCTATATTTTGAAAATATTCTAGCACTGTACGGATCGCTTCTGGGACCCCAAAATATCGAATTTTCGGGTGTTTTGAGCTTGAATTTGAGATATAAACGAGTACAGAAGATGCATGCACATATCGACTTTTGTTCACCTAATATATCGATTTTAAGCATGTTTTGAGCCTATATTTTGAAAACATTCTAGCACTGAGTAGGCATGTACAGATCGCTTCTGGGACCCCAAAATATCGAATTTTCGGGTGTTCAGGGCTTGAATTTGAGATATAAACGGGTACAGAAGATGCATGCACATATCGACTTTTGGGCACCTAAAACATCGATTTTCAGTATCTCTTTGGCCTGAATTTTGAAAATACTCTAACACGGAGTAGGCAGGTACAGATCCTTTCTGGGACCCCTAAATATCGAATTTTCGGGTGTTTTGGGCCTTAATTTGAGATATCGACTTTTTGGCACCTAAAATATCGATTTTTAGCTTGTTTTTAGCCTATATTTTGAAAATATTCTAGCACTGAGTAGGCATGTACAAATTGCTTCTGGGACCCCAAAATATTGAATTTTCGGGTGTTTAGGGCTTGAATTTGAGATATAAACGGGTACAGAAGATGCATGCACATATCGACTTTTGGGCACCTAAAAAATCGATTTTCAGTATGTTTTTGGCCTGTATTATGAAAATACTTTAACACGGTTTAGTCATGTACAGATCGCTTCTGGGACCCCAAAATATCGAATTTTCGGGTGTTTTGAGCCTGAATTTGAGATATAAACGGGTACTGAAGATGCATGCACATATCGACTTTTGGGCACCTAAAACATCGATTTTGAGCATGTTTTGGGCCTGTATTTTAAAAATACTTTAACACGGAGTAGGCATGTACAGATCGCCTCTGGGACCCCTAAATATCGAATTTTCGGGTGTTTTGGGCCTTAATTTGAGATATCGACTTTTTGGCACCTAAAATATCGATTTTTAGCATGTTTTTAGCCTATATTTTGAAAATATTCTTGCACTGACTAGGCATGTACAGATTGCTTCTGGGACCCCAAAATATTGAATTTTCGGGTGTTTTGAGCCTGAATTTGAGATATAAACGGGTACAGAAGATACATGCACATATCGACTTTTGGGCACCTAAAATATCGATTTTGAGCATGTTTTGAGCCTATATTTTGAAAACATTCTAGCACTAAGTAGGCATGTACAGATCGCTTCTGGGACCCCAAAATATCGAATTTTCGGGTGTTTAGGGCCAAAATATGAGATATAAACGGGTACAGAAGATGCATGCACATATCGACTTTTGGGCACCTAAAACATCGATTTTCAGTATGTTTTTAGCCTCTATTTTGAAAATACTCTAACACGGAGTAGGCATGTACAGATCGCTTTTGGGACCCCTAAATATCGAATTTTCGGGTGTTTTGGGACTGAATTTGAGTTATCGACTTTTTGGCACCTAAAATATCGTTTTTTTAGCATGTTTTGAGCCTATATTTTGAAAATATTCTAGCACTGAGTAGGCATGTACAGATCGCTTCTGGGACCCCTAAATATCGAATTTTTGGGTGTTTTGGACCTTAATTTGAGATATCGCCTTTACGCACCTAAAATATCGATTTGTAGCATGTTTTGAGCCTATATTTTGAAAATATTCTAGCACTGAGTAGGCATGTACAGATCGCTTCTGGGACCCCTGAATATCGAATTTTCAAGTGTTTTGTGCCTTAATTTGAGATATCGACTTTTGGGCACCTAAAACATCGATTTTCAGTATGTTTTTAGCCTCTATTTTGAAAATACTCTAACACGGAGTAGGCATGTACAGATCGCTTTTGGGACCCCTAAATATCGAATTTTCGGGTGTTTTGGGCCTTAATTTAGGATATCGACTTTTTGGCACCTAAAATATCGATTTTTTGCATGTTTTTAGACTATATTTTGAAAATATTCTAGCACTGAGTAGGCATGCACAGATTGCTTCTGGGACCCCTAAATATCGAATTTTTGGGTGTTTTGGACCTTAATTTGAGATATCGCCTTTACGCACCTAAAATATCGATTTGTAGCATGTTTTGAGCCTATATTTTGAAAATATTCTAGCACTGAGTAGGCATGTACAGATCGCTTCTGGGACCCCTAAATATCGAATTTTCGGGTGTTTTGGGCCTTAATTTGAGATATCGACTTTTTAGCACCTAAAATATCGATTTTTGGCATGTTTTTAGCCTATATTTTGAAAATATTCTAGCACTGAGTAGGCATGTACAGATCGCTTCTGGGACCCCTAAATATCGAATTTTCGGGTGTTTTTGGCCTTAATTTGAGATATCGCCTTTACGCACCTAAAATATCGATTTTTAGCATGTTTTGAGCCTATATTTTGAAAATATTCTAGCACTGACTAGGCATGTAAAGATCGCTTCTGGGACCCCAAAATATCGAATTTTCGGGTGTTTTGAGCCTGAATTTGAGATATAAACGAGTACAGAATATGCATGCACATATCGACTTATGGGCACCTAAAATATCGATTTTGAGCATGTTTTGAGCCTATATTTTGAAAACATTCTAGCACTGAGTAGGCATGTACAGATCGCTTCTGGGACCCCAAAATATCGAATTTTCGGGTGTTTTGAGCCTGAATTTGAGATATAAACGAGTATAGAAGATGCATACACATATTGACTTTGGGCATCTAAAATATCGATTTTCAGCATGTTTTGGGCCTGTATTTTGAAAATACTCTAACACGGAGTAGACATGTACAGATCGCTTCTGGGACCCCAAAATATCGAATTTTCGGGTGTTTTGAGCCTGAATTTGAGATATAAGCGGGTACTGAAGATGCATGCACATATCGACTTTTGGGCACCTAAAACATCGATTTTGAGCATGTTTTGGGCCTGTATTTTGAAAATACTCTAACACGGAGTAGGCATGTACAGATCGCATCTGGGACCCCAAAATATTGAATTTTCGGGTGTTTTGGGCCTGAATTTGAGATATCGCCTTTACGCACCTAAAATATCGTTTTTTTAGCATGTTTTGAGCCTATGTTATGAAAATATTCTAGCACTGAGTAGGCATGTACAGATCGCTTCTGGGACCCCAAAATAACGAATTTTCGGGTGTTTTGAGCTTGAATTTGAGATATAAACGAGTACTGAAGGTGCATGCTCATATTGACTTTTTGGCACCTAAAACATCGATTTTGAGCATGTTTTGGGCCTGTATTTTGAAAATACTCTAACACAGAGTAGGCATGTACAGATCGCTTCTGGGACCCCTGAATATCGAATTTTCAAGTGTTTTGTGCCTTAATTTGAGATATCGACTTTTGGGCACCTAAAACATCGATTTTCAGTATGTTTTTAGCCTCTATTTTGAAAATACTCTAACACGGAGTAGGCATGTACAGATCGCTTTTGGGACCCCTAAATATCGAATTTTCGGGTGTTTTGGGCCTTAATTTGAGATATCGACTTTTTGGCACCTAAAATATCGATTTTTTGCATGTTTTTAGACTATATTTTGAAAATATTCTAGCACTGAGTAGGCATGCACAGATTGCTTCTGGGACCCCTAAATATCGAATTTTTGGGTGTTTTGGACCTTAATTTGAGATATCGCCTTTACGCACCTAAAATATCGATTTGTAGCATGTTTTGAGCCTATATTTTGAAAATATTCTAGCACTGAGTAGGCATGTACAGATCGCTTCTGGGACCCCTAAATATCGAATTTTCGGGTGTTTTGGGCCTTAATTTGAGATATCGACTTTTTAGCACCTAAAATATCGATTTTTGGCATGTTTTTAGCCTATATTTTGTAAATATTCTAGCACTGAGTAGGCATGTACAGATCGCTTCTGGGACCCCTAAATATCGAATTTTCGGGTGTTTGGGGCCTTAATTTGAGATATCGCCTTTACGCACCTAAAATATCGATTTTTAGCATGTTTTGAGCCTATATTTTGAAAATATTCTAGCACTGACTAGGCATGTAAAGATCGCTTCTGGGACCCCAAAATATCGAATTTTCGGGTGTTTTGAGCCTGAATTTGAGATATAAACGAGTACAGAATATGCATGCACATATCGACTTATGGGCACCTAAAATATCGATTTTGAGCATGTTTTGAGCCTATATTTTGAAAACATTCTAGCACTGAGTAGGCATGTACAGATCGCTTCTGGGACCCCAAAATATCGAATTTTCGGGTGTTTTGAGCCTGAATTTGAGATATAAACGAGTATAGAAGATGCATACACATATTGACTTTTTGGCACCTAAAACATCGATTTTGAGCATGTTTTGGGCCTGTATTTTGAAAATACTCTAACACAGAGTAGGCATGTACAGATCGCTTCTGGGACCCCTGAATATCGAATTTTCAAGTGTTTTGTGCCTTAATTTGAGATATCGACTTTTGGGCACCTAAAACATCGATTTTCAGTATGTTTTTAGCCTCTATTTTGAAAATACTCTAACACGGAGTAGGCATGTACAGATCGCTTTTGGGACCCCTAAATATCGAATTTTCGGGTGTTTTGGGCCTTAATTTGAGATATCGACTTTTTGGCACCTAAAATATCGATTTTTTGCATGTTTTTAGACTATATTTTGAAAATATTCTAGCACTGAGTAGGCATGCACAGATTGCTTCTGGGACCCCTAAATATCGAATTTTTGGGTGTTTTGGACCTTAATTTGAGATATCGCCTTTACGCACCTAAAATATCGATTTGTAGCATGTTTTGAGCCTATATTTTGAAAATATTCTAGCACTGAGTAGGCATGTACAGATCGCTTCTGGGACCCCTAAATATCGAATTTTCGGGTGTTTTGGGCCTTAATTTGAGATATCGACTTTTTAGCACCTAAAATATCGATTTTTGGCATGTTTTTAGCCTATATTTTGAAAATATTCTAGCACTGAGTAGGCATGTACAGATCGCTTCTGGGACCCCTAAATATCGAATTTTCGGGTGTTTGGGGCCTTAATTTGAGATATCGCCTTTACGCACCTAAAATATCGGTTTTTAGCATGTTTTGAGCCTATATTTTGAAAATATTCTAGCACTGACTAGGCATGTAAAGATCGCTTCTGGGACCCCAAAATATCGAATTTTCGGGTGTTTTGAGCCTGAATTTGAGATATAAACGAGTACAGAATATGCATGCACATATCGACTTATGGGCACCTAAAATATCGATTTTGAGCATGTTTTGAGCCTATATTTTGAAAACATTCTAGCACTGAGTAGGCATGTACAGATCGCTTCTGGGACCCCAAAATATCGAATTTTCGGGTGTTTTGAGCCTGAATTTGAGATATAAACGAGTATAGAAGATGCATACACATATTGACTTTGGGCATCTAAAATATCGATTTTCAGCATGTTTTGGGCCTGTATTTTGAAAATACTCTAACACGGAGTAGACATGTACAGATCGCTTCTGGGACCCCAAAATATCGAATTTTCGGGTGTTTTGAGCCTGAATTTGAGATATAAGCGGGTACAGAAGATGCATGCACATATCGACTTTTGGGCACCTAAAACATCGATTTTGAGCATGTTTTGGGCCTGTATTTTGAAAATACTCTAACACGGAGTAGGCATGTACAGATCGCATCTGGGACCCCAAAATATTGAATTTTCGGGTGTTTTGGGCCTGAATTTGAGATATCGCCTTTACGCACCTAAAATATCGTTTTTTTAGCATGTTTTGAGCCTATGTTATGAAAATATTCTAGCACTGAGTAGGCATGTACAGATCGCTTCTGGGACCCCAAAATAACGAATTTTCGGGTGTTTTGAGCTTGAATTTGAGATATAAACGAGTACAGAAGATGCATGCACATATCGACTTTTGGGCACTTAAAATATCGATTTTGAGCATGTTTTGGGCCTGTATTTTGAAAATACTCTAACACGGAGTAGGCATATACAGATTGCTTCTGGCACCCCAAAATATTGAATTTTCGGGTGTTTAGGGCCAGAATTTGAGATATAAACGGGTACAGAAGATGCATGCACATATCGACTTTTGGGCATCTAAAATATCGATTTTGAGCATGTTTTGAGCCTATATTTTGAAAACATTCTAGCACTGAGTAGGCATGAACAGATCGCTTCTGGGACCCCTAAATATCGAATTTTCGGGTGTTTTGGGCCTTAATTTGAGATATCGACTTTTTGGCACCTAAAATATCGATTTTTAGCATGTTTTTAGCCTATATTTTGAAAATATTCTTGCACTGAGTAGGCATGTACAGATTGCTTCTGGGACCCCAAAATATTGAATTTTCGGGTGTTTTGAGCCTGAATTTGAGATATAAACGGGTACAGAAGATACATGCACATATCGACTTTTGGGCACCTAAAATATCGATTTTGAGCATGTTTTGAGCCTATATTTTGAAAATACTCTAACACGGAGTAGGCATTTACAGATCGCTTCTGGGACCCCTAAATATCGAATTTTCGGGTGTTTTGGGCCTTAATTTGAGATATCGATTTCTAGCATGTTTTTAGCATATATATTGAAAATATTCTAGCACTGAGTAGGCATGTATAGATTTCTTCTGGGACCCCAAAATATTGAATTTTCGGGTGTTTTGAGCCTGAATTTGAGATATAAACGGGTACAGAAGATACATGCACATATTGACTTTGGGCATCTAAAATATCGATTTTCAGCATGTTTTGGGCATGTATTTTGAAAATACTCTAACACGAAATAGGCATGTACAGATCGCTTCTGGGACCCCAAAATATCGAATTTTCGGGTGTTTTAAGCCTGAATTTGAGATATAAACGGGTACTGAAGGTGCATGCTCATATTGACTTTTTGGCACCTAAAACATCGATTTTGAGCATGTTTTGGGCCTGTATTTTGAAAATACTCTAACACAGAGTAGGCATGTACAGATCGCTTCTGGGACCCCTGAATATCGAATTTTCAAGTGTTTTGTGCCTTAATTTGAGATATCGACTTTTTGGCACCTAAAATATCGATTTTTATCATGTTTTTAGCCTATATTTTGAAAATATTCTAGCACTGAGTAGGTATGTACAGATTGCTTCTGGGACCCCAAAATATTAAATTTTCGGGGGTTTAGGGCCAGAATTTGAGATATAAACGGGTACAGAAGATGCATGCACATATAGACTTTTGGGCACCTAAAATATCGATTTTGAGCATGTTTTGAGCCTATATTTTGAAAACATTCTAGCACTGAGTAGGCATCTACAGATCGCTTCTGGGACCCAAAAATATCGAATTTTCGGATGTTTAGGGCCAGAATTTGAGATATAAACGGGTACAGAAGATGCATGCACATATCGACTTTTGGGCACCTAAAAGATCGATTTTCAATATGTTTTTGGCCTGTGTTTTAAAACAACACTAACACGGAGTAGGCATGAACAGATCGCTTCTGAGAACCCTAAATATTGAATTTTCGGGTGTTTTGGGCCTTAATTTGAGATATCGCCTTTACGCACCTAAAATATCGATTTTTAGCATGTTTTGAGCCTATATTTTGAAAATGTTCTAGCACTTAGTAGGCATGTACAGATTGCTTCTGGGACCCAAAAATATTGAATTTTCGGGTGTTTTCGGCCTTAATTTGAGATATCGACTTTTTGGCACCTAAAATATCGATTTTTAGCATGTTTTTAGCCTATATTATGAAAATATTCTAGCACTGAGTAGGCATGTACAGATCGCTTCTGGGACCCCAAAATATTGAATTTTCGGGTGTTTAGGGCTTGAATTTGAGATATAAACGGGTACAGAAGATACATGCACATATCGACTTTTGGGCACCTAAAATATCGATTTTGAGCATGTTTTGAGCCTATATTTTGAAAACATTCTAGCACTGAGTAGGCATGTACAGATCGCTTCTGGGACCCCTAAATATCGAATTTTCGGGTGTTTTGGGCCATAATTTGAGATATCGACTTTTTGGCACCTAAAATATCGATTTTTAGCATGTTTTTATCCTATATTTTGAAAATATTCTAGCACTGAGTAGGCATGTACAAATTGCTTCTGGGACCCAAAAATATTGAATTTTCGGGTGTTTTGAGCCTGAATTTGAGATATAAACATGTACAGAAGATACATGCACATATCGACTTTTTGGCACCTAAAACATCGATTTTGAGCATGTTTTGGGCCTGTATTTTGAAAATACTCTAACATGGAGTAGGCATGTACAGATCGCTTCTGGGACCCCTAAATATCGAATTTTCGGGTGTTTTGGGTCTTAATTTGAGATATCGACTTTTCGGCACCTAAAATATCGATTTCTAGCATGTTTTTAGCCTATATATTGAAAATATTCTAGCATTGAGTAGGCATGTACAGATTGCTTCTGGGACCCAAAAATATTGAATTTTCGAGTGTTTTGAGCCTGAATTTGAGATGTAAACGGGTACTGAAGGTGCATGCACATATCGACTTTTTGGCACCTAAAACATCGATTTTGAGCATGTTTTGGGGCTGTATTTAGAAAATACTCTAACACGGAGTAGGCATGTACAGATCGCTTCTGGGACCCCTAAATATCGAATTTTCGGGTGTTTTGGGCCTTAATTTGAGATATCGACTTTTTGGCCCCTAAAATATCGATTTTTAGCATGTTTTTAGCCTATATTTTGAAAATATTCTAGCAATGAGTAGGCATGTACAGATTGCTTCTGGGACCCCAAAATATTGAATTTTCGGGTGTTTAGGGCCAGAATTTGAGATATAAACGAACGGGTACAGAAGATACATGCACATATCGACTTTTGGGCACCTAAAATATCGATTTTGAGCATGTTTTAAGCCTATATTTTGAAAACATTCTAGCACTGAGTAGGCATGTACAGATCGCTTCTGGGACCCAAAAATATCGAATTTTCGGGTGTTTAGGGCCAGAATTAGAGATATAAACGGGTACAGAAGATACATGCTTATATTGACTTTGGGCATCTAAAATATAGATTTTCAGCATGTTTTGGGCATGTATTTTGAAAATACTCTAACACGGACTAGGCATGTACAGATCGCTTTTGGGACCCCAAAATATCGAATTTTTGGGTGTTTTGAGCCTGAATTTGAGATATAAACGGGTACTGAAGGTGCATACACATATCGATTTTTTGGCACCTAAAACATCGATTTTGAGCATGTTTTGGGCCTGTATTTTGAAAATACTCTAACACGGAGTAGGCATGTACAGATCGCTTCTGGGACCCCTAAATATCGAATTTTCGAGTGTTTTGGGCCTTAATTTGAGATAACGACTTTTTTGGCACCTAAAATATCGATTTTTAGCATGTTTATAGCCTATATTTTGAAAATATTCTAGCACTGAGTAGGCATGTACAGATTGCTTCTAGGACCCCAAAATATTGAATTTTCGGGTGTTTTGAGCCTGAATTTGAGATATAAACGGGTACTGAAAGTGCATGCACATATCGACTTTTTGGCACCTAAAACATCGATTTTGAGCATGTTTTGGGCCTGTACTTTGAAAATACTCTAACACGGAGTAGGCATGTACAGATCGCTTCTGGGACCCCTAAATATCGAATTTTCGGGTGTTTTGGGCCTTAATTTGAGATATCGACTTTTTGGCACCTAAAATATCGATTTTTAGCATGTTTTTTGCCTATATTTTGAAAATATTCTAGCACTGAGTAGGCAAGCATGTACAGATTGCTTCTCGGACCCCAAAATATTGAATTTTCGGGTGTTTAGCGCCAGAATTTGAGATATAAACGGGTACAGAAGATGCATGCACATATCGATTTATGGGCACCTAAAATATCGATTTTTAGCATGTTTTGAGCCTATATTTTGAAAACATTCTAGCACTGAGTAGGCATGTACAGATTGCTTCTGGGACAACAAAATATTGAATTTTCGGGTGTTTTGAGCCTGAATTTGAGATATAAACGGGTACAGAAGATACATGCACATATTGACTTTGGGAATCTAAAATATCGATTTTGATCATGTTTTGAGTCTATATTTTGAAAACATTCTATCACTGAGTAGGCATGTACAGATCGCTTCTGGGACCCGTAAATATCGAATTTTCTGGTGTTTTGGGCCTTAATTTGAGATATCGACTTTTTGGCACCTAAAATATCGATTTTTAGCATGTTTTTAGCCTATATTTTTAAAATATTCTAGCACTGAGTAGGCATGTAAAGATTGCTTCTGGGACCCCAAAATATCGAATTTTCGGGCGTTTTGAGCCTGAATTTGAGATATAAACGGGTACAGAAGATACATGCACATATTGACTTTGGGCATCTAAAATATCGATTTTCAGCATGTTTTGGGCATGTATTTTGAAAATACTCTGACACGGAGTAGGCATGTACAGATCGCTTCTGGGACCCCAAAATATCGAATTTTCGGGTGTTTTGAGCCTGAATTTGAGATATAAACGGGTAGAGAAGATGCATGCACATATCGACTTTTTGGCACCTAAAACATCGATTTTCAGTATGTTTTGGGCCTGTATTTTGAAAATACTCTAACACGGAGTAGGCATGTACAGATCGTTACTGGAACCCCTAAATATCGAATTTTCGAGTGTTTTGGGCCTTAATTTGAGATATCGACTTTTTGGCACAAAAATATCGATTTTTAGCATGTTTTTAGCCTATATTTTGAAAATATTCTAGCATGAGTAGGCATGTACAGATTTCTTCTGGGAAACCAAAATATTGAATGTTCGGGTGTTTAGGGCCAAAATTTGAGATATAAACGGGTACAGAAGATGCATACACATATCGACTTTTGGGCACCTAAAATATCGATTTTGAGCATGTTTTGAGCCTATATTTTGAAAACATTCTAGCACTGAGTAGGCATGTACAGATCGCGTCTGGGACCCCAAAATATCGAATTTTCGGGTGTTTAGGGCCAGAATATGAGATATAAACGGGTACAGAAGATGCATGCACATATCGACTTTTGGGCACCTAAAAGATCGATTTTCAGTATGTTTTTAGCCTCTATTTTGAAAATACTCTAACACGGAGTAGGCATGTACAGATCCCTTCTGGAACCCCTAAATATAGAATTTTCGGGTGTTTTGGGACTGAATTTTAGATATCGACTTTTTGGCATCTAAAATATCGTTTTTTAGCATGTTTTGAGCCTATATTTTGAAAATATTCTAGCACTGAGTAGGCATGTACAGATCGCTTCTGGGACCCCTAAATATCGAATTTTCGAGTGTTTTGGGCCTTAATTTGAGATATCGACTTTTTGGCACCTAAAATATCGATTTTTTGCATGTTTTTAGACTATATTTTGAAAATATTCTAGCACTGAGTAGGCATGCACAGATTGCTTCTGGGACCCCTAAATATCAAATTTTGGGTGTTTTGGAGCTTAATTTGAGATATCGCCTTTACGCACCTAAAATATCGATTTTTAGCATGTTTTGAGCCTATATTTTGAAAATATTCTAGCACTGAGTAGGCATGTACAGATCGCTTCTGGGACCCCTAAATATCGAATTTTTGGGTGTTTTTGGCCTTAATTTGAGATATCGACTTTTTAGCACCTAAAATATCGATTTTTGGCATGTTTTTAGCCTATATTTTGAAAATATTCTAGCACTGAGTAGGCATGTACAGATCGCTTCTGGGACCCCTAAATATCGAATTTTCGGGTGTTTGGGGCCTTAATTTGAGATATCGCCTTTACGCACCTAAAATATCGATTTTTAGCATGTTTTGAGCCTATATTTTGAAAATGTTCTAGCACTGAGTAGGCATGTACAGATCGCTTCTGGGACCCCTAAATATCGAATTTTTGGGTGTTTTTGGCCTTAATTTGAGATATCGACTTTTTAGCACCTAAAATATCGATTTTTGGCATGTTTTTAGCCTATATTTTGAAAATATTCTAGCACTGAGTAGGCATGTACAGATCGCTTCTGGGACCCCTAAATATCGAATTTTCGGGTGTTTGGGGCCTTAATTTGAGATATCGCCTTTACGCACCTAAAATATCGATTTTTAGCATGTTTTGAGCCTATATTTTGAAAATGTTCTAGCACTGAGTAGGCATGTAAAGATCGCTTCTGGGACCCCAAAATATCGAATTTTCGGGTGTTTTGAGCCTGAATTTGAGATATAAACGAGTACAGAATATGCATGCACATATCGACTTTTGGGCACCTAAAATATCGATTTTGAGCATGTTTTGAGACTATATTTTGAAAACATTCTAGAACTGAGTAGGCATGTACAGATCGCTTCTGGGACCCAAAAATATCGAATTTTCGGGTGTTTTGAGCCTGAATTTGAGATATAAACGAGTATAGAAGATGCATACACATATTGACTTTGGGCACCAAAAATATCGATTTTGAGCATGTTTTGGGCCTGAATTTTGAAAATACTCTAACACGGAGTAGGCATGTACAGATCGCTTCTGGGACCCCAAAATATTGAATTTTCGGGAGTTTAGGGCCAGAATTTGAGATATAAACGGGTACAGAAGATGCATGCACATATCGACTTTTGGGCACCTAAAATATCGATTTTTAGCATGTTTTGAGCCTATATTTTGAAAATGTTCTAGCACTGAGTAGGCATGTACAGATCGCTTCTGGGACCCCAAAATATCGATTTTTCGGGTGTTTTGAGCCTGAATTTGAGATATAAACGAGTACAGAAGATACATGCACAAATTGACTTTGGGCATCTAAAATATCGATTTTCAGCATGTTTTGAGCCTATATTTTGAAAACATTCTAGCACTGAGTAGGCATGTACAGATCGCTTCTGGGACCCCTAAATATCGAATTTTCGGGTGTTTTGGGCCTTAATTTGAGATATCGACTTTTTGGCACCTAAAATATAGATTTTTAACATGTTTTTAGCCTATATTTTGAAAATATTCTTGCACTGACTAGGCATGTACAGATTGCTTCTGGGACCCCAAAATATTGAATTTTCGGATGTTTTGAGACTGAATTTGAGATATAAACGGGAACAGAAGATACATGCACATATCGACTTTTGGGCACCTAAAATATCGATTTTGAGCATGTTTTGAGCCTATATTTTGAAAACATTCTAGCACTGAGTAGGCATGTACAGATCGCGTCTGGGACCCCAAAATATCGAATTTTCGGGTGTTTAGGGCCAGAATATGAGATATAAACGGGTACAGAAGATGCATGCACATATCGACTTTTGGGCACCTAAAAGATCGATTTTCAGTATGTTTTTAGCCTCTATTTTGAAAATACTCTAACACGGAGTAGGCATGTACAGATCCCTTCTGGAACCCCTAAATATAGAATTTTCGGGTGTTCTGGGACTGAATTTTAGATATCGACTTTTTGGCATCTAAAATATCGTTTTTTAGCATGTTTTGAGCCTATATTTTGAAAATATTCTAGCACTGAGTAGGCATGTACAGATCGCTTCTGGGACCCCTAAATATCGAATTTTCGAGTGTTTTGGGCCTTAATTTGAGATATCGACTTTTTGGCACCTAAAATATCGATTTTTTGCATGTTTTTAGACTATATTTTGAAAATATTCTAGCACTGAGTAGGCATGCACAGATTGCTTCTGGGACCCCTAAATATCAAATTTTGGGTGTTTTGGAGCTTAATTTGAGATATCGCCTTTACGCACCTAAAATATCGATTTTTAGCATGTTTTGAGCCTATATTTTGAAAATATTCTAGCACTGAGTAGGCATGTACAGATCGCTTCTGGGACCCCTAAATATCGAATTTTTGGGTGTTTTTGGCCTTAATTTGAGATATCGACTTTTTAGCACCTAAAATATCGATTTTGGCATGTTTTTAGCCTATATTTTGAAAATATTCTAGCACTGAGTAGGCATGTACAGATCGCTTCTGGGACCCCTAAATATCGAATTTTCGGGTGTTTGGGGCCTTAATTTGAGATATCGCCTTTACGCACCTAAAATATCGATTTTTAGCATGTTTTGAGCCTATATTTTGAAAATGTTCTAGCACTGAGTAGGCATGTACAGATCGCTTCTGGGACCCCTAAATATCGAATTTTTGGGTGTTTTTGGCCTTAATTTGAGATATCGACTTTTTAGCACCTAAAATATCGATTTTTGGCATGTTTTTAGCCTATATTTTGAAAATATTCTAGCACTGAGTAGGCATGTACAGATCGCTTCTGGGACCCCTAAATATCGAATTTTCGGGTGTTTGGGGCCTTAATTTGAGATATCGCCTTTACGCACCTAAAATATCGATTTTTAGCATGTTTTGAGCCTATATTTTGAAAATGTTCTAGCACTGAGTAGGCATGTAAAGATCGCTTCTGGGACCCCAAAATATCGAATTTTCGGGTGTTTTGAGCCTGAATTTGAGATATAAACGAGTACAGAATATGCATGCACATATCGACTTTTGGGCACCTAAAATATCGATTTTGAGCATGTTTTGAGACTATATTTTGAAAACATTCTAGAACTGAGTAGGCATGTACAGATCGCTTCTGGGACCCAAAAATATCGAATTTTCGGGTGTTTTGAGCCTGAATTTTAGATATAAACGAGTATAGAAGATGCATACACATATTGACTTTGGGCACCAAAAATATCGATTTTGAGCATGTTTTGGGCCTGAATTTTGAAAATACTCTAACACGGAGTAGGCATGTACAGATCGCTTCTGGGACCCCAAAATATTGAATTTTCGGGAGTTTAGGGCCAGAATTTGAGATATAAACGGGTACAGAAGATGCATGCACATATCGACTTTTGGGCACCTAAAATATCGATTTTTAGCATGTTTTGAGCCTATATTTTGAAAATGTTCTAGCACTGAGTAGGCATGTACAGATCGCTTCTGGGACCCCAAAATATCGATTTTTCGGGTGTTTTGAGCCTGAATTTGAGATATAAACGAGTACAGAAGATACATGCACAAATTGACTTTGGGCATCTAAAATATCGATTTTCAGCATGTTTTGAGCCTATATTTTGAAAACATTCTAGCACTGAGTAGGCATGTACAGATCGCTTCTGGGAGCCCTAAATATCGAATTTTCGGGTGTTTTGGGCCTTAATTTGAGATATCGACTTTTTGGCACTTAAAATATCGATTTTTAGTAAGTTTTTAGCCTATATTTTGAAAATATTCTTGCACTGACTAGGCATGTACAGATTGCTTCTGGGACCCCAAAATATTGAATTTTCGGGTGTTTTGAGCCTGAATTTGAGATATAAACGGGTACAGAAGATACATGCACATATAGACTTTTGGGCACCTAAAATATCGATTTTGAGCATGTTTTGAGCCTATATTTTGAAAACATTCTAGCACTGAGTAGGCATGTACGGATCGCTTCTGGGACCCCTTAATATCGAATTTTTCGAGTGTTTTGGGCTTTAATTTGAGATATCGACTTTTTGGCACCTAAAATATCGATTTTTAGCATGTTTTTAGCCTATATTTTGAAAATATTCTAGCACTGAGTAGGCATGTACAGATTGCTTCTGGGACCCAAAATATTGAATTTTCGGGTGTTTAGGGCCGGAATTTGAGATATAAACGGGTACAGAAGATGCATGCACATATCGACTTTTGGGCACCTAAAAGATCGATTTTCGGTATGTTTTTGGCCTGTATTTTAAAAATACTCTAACACGGAGTAGGCATGTACAGATCGCTTCTGGGACCACTAAATATCAAATTTTCGAGTGTTGTGGGCCTTAATTTGAGATATCGACTTTTTGGCACCTAAAATATCGATTTTTAGAATATTTTTAGCCTATATTTTGAAAATAGTTTAGCACTGAGTAGTCATGTACAGATTGCTTCTGGGACCCTAAAATATTGAATTTTCGGGTGTTTTGAGCCTGAATTTGAGATATAAACGGGTACAGAAGATACATGCACATATTGACTTTGGGCATCTATAATATCGATTTTCAGCATGTTTTGGGCATGTATTTTGAAAATACTCTAACACGGAGTAGGCATGTACAGATCGCTTCTGGGACCCCAAAATATCGAAATTTCGGGTATTTTGAGCCTGAATTTGAAATATAAACGGGTACTGAAGGTGCATGCACATATTGACTTTTTGGCACCTAAAACATCGATTTTGAGCATGTTTTGGGCCTGTTATTTGAAAATACTCTAACACGGAGTAGGCATGTACAGATCGCTTTTGGGACCCCTAAATATCGAATTTTCGGGTGTTTTGGGCCTTAATTTGAGATATCGATTTTTGGCATGTTTTTAGCCTATATATTGAAAATATTCTAGCACTGAGTAGGCATGTACAGATTGCTTCTGGGATCCCAAAATATCGAATTTTCGGGTGTTTTGAGCCTGAATTTGAGATATAAACGGGTACAGAAGATACATGCACATATTGACTTTGGGCATCTAAAATATCGATTTTCAGCATGTTTTGGGCATGTATTTTGAAAATACTCTAACACAGAGTAGGCATGTACAGATCGCTTCTGGGACCCCTTAATATCGAATTTTTCGGGTGTTTTGGGCCTTAATTTGAGATATCGACTTTTTGGCACCTAAAATATCGATTTTTAGCATGTTTTTAGCCTATATTTTGAAAATACTCTAGCACTGAGTAGGCATGTACAGATTGCTTCTGGGACCCAAAATATTGAATTTTCGGGTGTTTAGGGCCGGAATTTGAGATATAAACGGGTACGGAAGATGCATGCACATATCGACTTTTGGGCACCTAAAAGATCGATTTTCGGTATGTTTTTGGCCTGTATTTTAAAAATACTCTAACACGGAGTAGGCATGTACAGATCGCTTCTGGGACCACTAAATATCAAATTTTCGGGTGTTGTGGGCCTTAATTTGAGATATCGACTTTTTGGCACCTAAAATATCGATTTTTAGAATATTTTTAGCCTATATTTTGAAAATAGTCTAGCACTGAGTAGGCATGTACAGATCGCTTCTGGGACCCCAAAATATCGAAATTTCGGGTATTTTGAACCTGAATTTGAGATATAAACGGGTACTGAAGGTGCATGCACATATCGACCTTTTGGCACCTAAAACATCGATTTTGAGCATGTTTTGGGCCTGTTATTTGAAAATACTCTAACACGGAGTAGGCATGTACAGATCGCTTCTGGGACCCCTAAATATCGAATTTTCGAGTGTTTTGGGCCTTAATTTGAGATATCGATTTTTAGCATGTTTTTAGCCTATATATTGAAAATATTCTATCACTGAGTAGGCATGTACAGATTGCTTCTGGGACCCCAAAATATCGAATTTTCGGGTGTTTTGAGCCTGAATTTGAGATATAAACGGGTACAGAAGATACATGCACATATTGACTTTGGGCATCTAAAATATCGATTTTCAGCATGTTTTGGGCATGTATTTTGAAAATACTCTAACACAGAGTAGGCATGTACAGATCGCTTCTGGGACCCCTAAATATCGAATTTTCAAGTGTTTTGTGCCTTAATTTGAGATATCGACTTTTTGGCACCTAAAATATCGATTTTTAGCATGTTTTTAGCCTATATTTTGAAAATATTCTAGCAATGAGTAGGCATGTACAGATTGCTTCTGGGACCCCAAAATATTAAATTTTCGGGGGATTAGAGAAAGAATTTGAGATATAAACGGGTACAGAAGATGCATGCACATATCGACTTTTGGGCACCTAAAAGATCGATTTCAGTATGTTTTTGGCCTGTGTTTTGAAAATACTCTAACAAGGAGTAGGCATGTACAGATCGCTTCTGAGACCCCTAAATATCGAATTTTCGGGTGTTTTGGGCCTTAAATTGAGATATCGCCTTTACGCACCTAAAATATCGATTTTTAGCATGTTTTGAGCCTATATTATGAAAATATTCTAGCACTGTACAGATCGCTTCTGGGACCCCAAAATATCGAATTTTCGGGTGTTTTGAGCTTGAATTTGAGATATAAACGAGTACAGAAGATGCATGCACATATCGACTTTTAGGCACTTAAAATATCGATTTTGAGCATGTTTTGGGCCTGTATTTTGAAAATACTCTAACACGGAGTAGGCATGTACAGATTGCTTCTGGGACCCCAAAATATTGAATTTTCGGGTGTTTAGGGCCAGAATTTGAGATATAAACGGGTACAGAAGATGCATGCACATATCGACTTTTGGGCACCTAAAATATCGATTTTTAGCATGTTTTGAGCCTATATTTTGAAAATGTTCTAGCACTGAGTAGGCATGTACAGATCGCTTCTGGGACCCCAAAATATCGATTTTTCGGGTGTTTTGAGCCTGAATTTGAGATATAAACGAGTACAGAAGATACATGCACAAATTGACTTTGGGCATCTAAAATATCGATTTTGAGCATGTTTTGAGCCTATATTTTGAAAACATTCTAGCACTGAGTTGGCATGTACAGATCGCTTCTGGGACCCCTAAATATCGAATTTTCGGGTGTTTTTGGCCTTAATTTGAGATATCGACTTTTTGGCACCTAAAATATCGATTTTTAGCATGTTTTTAGCCTATATTTTGAAAATATTCTTGTACTGACTAGGCATGTACAGATTGCTTCTGGGACCCCAAAATATTGAATTTTCGGATGTTTTGAGCCTGAATTTGAGATATAAACGGGAACAGAAGATACATGCACATATCGACTTTTGGGCACCTAAAATATCGATTTTGAGCATGTTTTGAGCCTATATTTTGAAAACATTCTAGCACTGAGTAGGCATGTACAGATCGCGTCTGGGACCCCAAAATATCGAATTTTCGGGTGTTTAGGGCCAGAATATGAGATATAAACGGGTACAGAAGATGCATGCACATATCGACTTTTGGGCACCTAAAAGATCGATTTTCAGTATGTTTTTAGCCTCTATTTTGAAAATACTCTAACACGGAGTAGGCATGTACAGATCCCTTCTGGAACCCCTAAATATAGAATTTTCGGGTGTTTTGGGACTGAATTTTAGATATCGACTTTTTGGCACCTAAAATATCGTTTTTTAGCATGTTTTGAGCCTATATTTTGAAAATATTCTAGCACTGAGTAGGCATGTACAGATCGCTTCTGGGACCCCTAAATATCGAATTTTCGAGTGTTTTGGGCCTTAATTTGAGATATCGACTTTTTGGCACCTAAAATATCGATTTTTTGCATGTTTTTAGACTATATTTTGAAAATATTCTAGCACTGAGTAGGCATGCACAGATTGCTTCTGGGACCCCTAAATATCAAATTTTGGGTGTTTTGGAGCTTAATTTGAGATATCGCCTTTACGCACCTAAAATATCGATTTTTAGCATGTTTTGAGCCTATATTTTGAAAATATTCTAGCACTGAGTAGGCATGTACAGATCGCTTCTGGGACCCCTAAATATCGAATTTTTGGGTGTTTTTGGCCTTAATTTGAGATATCGACTTTTTAGCACCTAAAATATCGATTTTTGGCATGTTTTTAGCCTATATTTTGAAAATATTCTAGCACTGAGTAGGCATGTACAGATCGCTTCTGGGACCCCTAAATATCGAATTTTCGAGTGTTTTGGGCCTTAATTTGAGATATCGACTTTTTGGCACCTAAAATATCGATTTTTTGCATGTTTTTAGACTATATTTTGAAAATATTCTAGCACTGAGTAGGCATGCACAGATTGCTTCTGGGACCCCTAAATATCAAATTTTGGGTGTTTTGGAGCTTAATTTGAGATATCGCCTTTACGCACCTAAAATATCGATTTTTAGCATGTTTTGAGCCTATATTTTGAAAATATTCTAGCACTGAGTAGGCATGTACAGATCGCTTCTGGGACCCCTAAATATCGAATTTTTGGGTGTTTTTGGCCTTAATTTGAGATATCGACTTTTTAGCACCTAAAATATCGATTTTTGGCATGTTTTTAGCCTATATTTTGAAAATATTCTAGCACTGAGTAGGCATGTACAGATCGCTTCTGGGACCCCTAAATATCGAATTTTCGGGTGTTTGGGGCCTTAATTTGAGATATCGCCTTTACGCACCTAAAATATCGATTTTTAGCATGTTTTGAGCCTATATTTTGAAAATGTTCTAGCACTGAGTAGGCATGTAAAGATCGCTTCTGGGACCCCAAAATATCGAATTTTCGGGTGTTTTGAGCCTGAATTTGAGATATAAACAAGTACAGAATATGCATGCACATATCGACTTTTGGGCACCTAAAATATCGATTTTGAGCATGTTTTGAGACTATATTTTGAAAACATTCTAGAACTGAGTAGGCATGTACAGATCGCTTCTGGGACCCCAAAATATCGAATTTTCGGGTGTTTTGAGCCTGAATTTGAGATATAAACGAGTATAGAAGATGCATACACATATTGACTTTGGGCACCAAAAATATCGATTTTGAGCATGTTTTGGGCATGAATTTTGAAAATACTCTAACACGGAGTAGGCATGTACAGATCGCTTCTGGGACCCCAAAATATTGAATTTTCGGGTGTTTAGGGCCAGAATTTGAGATATAAACGGGTACAGAAGATGCATGCACATATCGACTTTTGGGCACCTAAAATATCGATTTTTAGCATGTTTTGAGCCTATATTTTGAAAATGTTCTAGCACTGAGTAGGCATGTACAGATCGCTTCTGGGACCCCAAAATATCGATTTTTCGGGTGTTTTGAGCCTGAATTTGAGATATAAACGAGTACAGAAGATACATGCACAAATTGACTTTGGGCATCTAAAATATCGATTTTCAGCATGTTTTGAGCCTATATTTTGAAAACATTCTAGCACTGAGTAGGCATGTACAGATCGCTTCTGGGAGCCCTAAATATCGAATTTTCGGGTGTTTTGGGCCTTAATTTGAGATATCGACTTTTTGGCACTTAAAATATCGATTTTTAGTATGTTTTTAGCCTATATTTTGAAAATATTCTTGCACTGACTAGGCATGTACAGATTGCTTCTGGGACCCCAAAATATTGAATTTTCGGGTGTTTTGAGCCTGAATTTGAGATATAAACGGGTACAGAAGATACATGCACATATCGACTTTTGGGCACCTAAAATATCGATTTTGAGCATGTTTTGAGCCTATATTTTGAAAACATTCTAGCACTGAGTAGGCATGTACGGATCGCTTCTGGGACCCCTTAATATCGAATTTTTCGGGTGTTTTGGGCCTTAATTTGAGATATCGACTTTTTGGCACCTAAAATATCGATTTTTAGCATGTTTTTAGCCTATATTTTGAAAATATTCTAGCACTGAGTAGGCATGTACAGATTGCTTCTGGGACCCAAAATATTGAATTTTCGGGTGTTTAGGGCCGTAATTTGAGATATAAACGGGTACAGAAGATGCATGCACATATCGACTTTTGGGCACCTAAAAGATCGATTTTCGGTATGTTTTTGGCCTGTATTTTAAAAATACTCTAACACGGAGTAGGCATGTACAGATCGCTTCTGGGACCACTAAATATCAAATTTTAGGGTGTTGTGGGCCTTAATTTGAGATATCGACTTTTTGGCACCTAAAATATCGATTTTTAGAATATTTTTAGCCTATATTTTGAAAATAGTTTAGCACTGAGTAGTCATGTACAGATTGCTTCTGGGACCCTAAAATATTGAATTTTCGGGTGTTTTGAGCCTGAATTTGAGATATAAACGGGTACAGAAGATACATGCACATATTGACTTTGGGCATCTATAATATCGATTTTGAGCATGTTTTGGGCATGTATTTTGAAAATACTCTAACACGGAGTAGGCATGTACAGATCGCTTCTGGGACCCCAAAATATCGAAATTTCGGGTATTTTGAGCCTGAATTTAAAATATAAACGGGTACTGAAGGTGCATGCACATATTGACTTTTTGGCACCTAAAACATCGATTTTGAGCATGTTTTGGGCCTGTTATTTGAAAATACTCTAACACGGAGTAGGCATGTACAGATCGTTTTTGGGACCCCTAAATATCGAATTTTCGGGTGTTTTGGGCCTTAATTTGAGATATCGATTTTTAGCATGTTTTTAGCCTATATATTGAAAATATTCTAGCACTGAGTAGGCATGTACAGATTGCTTCTGGAACCCCAAAATATCGAATTTTCGGGTGTTTTGAGCCTGAATTTGAGATATAAACGGGTACAGAAGATACATGCACATATTGACTTTGGGCATCTAAAATATCGATTTTCAGCATGTTTTGGGCATGTATTTTGAAAATACTCTAACACAGAGTAGGCATGTACAGATCGCTTCTGGGACCCCTTAATATCGAATTTTTCGTGTGTTTTGGGCCTTAATTTGAGATATCGACTTTTTGGCAACTAAAATATCGATTTTTAGCATGTTTTTAGCCTATATTTTGAAAATATTCTAGCACAGAGTAGGCATGTACAGATTGCTTCTGGGACCCAAAATATTGAATTTTCGGGTGTTTAGGGCCGGAATTTGAGATATAAACGGGTACAGAAGATGCATGCACATATCGACTTTTGGGCACCTAAAAGATCGATTTTCGGTATTTTTTTGGCCTGTATTTTAAAAATACTCTAACACGGAGTAGGCATGTACAGATAGCTTCTGGGACCACTAAATATCAAATTTTCGGGTGTTGTGGGCCTTAATTTGAGATATCGACTTTTTGGCACCTAAAATATCGATTTTTAGAATATTTTTAGCCTATATTTTGAAAATAGTCTAGCACTGAGTAATCATGTACAGATTGCTTCTGGGACCCTAAAATATTGAATTTTCGGGTGTTTTGAGCCTGAATTTGAGATATAAACGGGTACAGAAGATACATGCACATATTGACTTTGGGCATCTATAATATCGATTTTCAGCATGTTTTGGGCATGTATTTTGAAAATACTCTAACACGGAGTAGGCATGTACAGATCGCTTCTGGGACCCCAAAATATCGAAATTTCGGGTATTTTGAGCCTGAATTTGAGATATAAACGGGTACTGAAGGTGCATGCACATATCGACCTTTTGGCACCTAAAACATCGATTTTGAGCATGTTTTGGGCCTGTTATTTGAAAATACTCTAACACGGAGTAGGCATGTACAGATCGCTTCTGGGACCCCTAAATATCGAATTTTCGGGTGTTTTGGGCCTTAATTTGAGATATCGATTTTTAGCATGTTTTTAGCCTATATATTGAAAATATTCTAGCACTGAGTAGGCATGTACAGATTGCTTCTGGGACCCAAAAATATCGAATTTTCGGGTGTTTTGAGCCTGAATTTGAGATATAAACGGGTACAGAAGATACATGCACATATTGACTTTGGGCATCTAAAATATCGATTTTCAGCATGTTTTGGGCATGTATTTTGAAAATACTCTAACACAGAGTAGGCATGTACAGATCGCTTCTGGGACCCCTAAATATCGAATTTTCAAGTGTTTTGTGCCTTAATTTGAGATATCGACTTTTTGGCACCTAAAATATCGATTTTTAGCATGTTTTTAGCCTATATTTTGAAAATATTCTAGCACTGAGTAGGCATGTACAGATTGCTTCTGGGACCCCAAAATATTAAATTTTCGGGGGATTAGGGAAAGAATTTGAGATATAAACGGGTACAGAAGATGCATGCACATATCGACTTTTGGGCACCTAAAAGATCGATTTTCAGTATGTTTTTGGCCTGTGTTTTGAAAATACTCTAACACGGAGTAGGCATGTACAGATCGCTTCTGAGACCCCTAAATATCGAATTTTCGGGTGTTTTGGGCCTTAAATTGAGATATCGCCTTTACGCACCTAAAATATCGATTTTTAGCATGTTTTGAGCCTATATTTTGAAAATGTTCTAGCACTGAGTAGGCATGTACAGATTGCTTCTGGGACCCAAAAATATTGAATTTTCGGGTGTTTCGGGCCTTAATTTGAGATATCGACTTTTTGGCACCTAAAATATCGATTTTTAGCATGTTTTTAGCCTATATTTTGAAAATATTCTAGCACTGAGTAGGCATGTACAGATTGCTTCTGGGACCCCAAAATATTGAATTTTCGGGTGTTTTGAGCCAGAATTTGAGATATAAACGGGTACAGAAGATACATGCACATATCGACTTTTGGGCACCTAAAATATCGATTTTGAGCATGTTTTGAGCCTATATTTTGAAAACATTCTAGCACTGAGTAGGCATGTACAGATCGCTTCTGGGACCCCTAAATATCGAATTTTAGGGTGTTTTGGGCCATAATTTGAGATATCGACTTTTTGGCACCTAAAATATCGATTTTTAGCATGTTTTTAGCCTATATTTTGAAAATATTCCAACACTGAGTAGGCATGTACAGATTGCTTCTGGGACCCAAAAAAATTGAATTTTCGGGTGTTTTGAGCCTGAATTTGAGATATAAATAGGTACAGAAGATACATGCACATATTGACTTTGGGCATCTAAAATATCGATTTTCAGCATATTTTGGGCATGTATTTTGAAAATACTCTAACACGGAGTAGGCATGTACAGATCGCTTCTGGGACCCAATACTATCGAATTTTCGGGTGTTTAGGGCCAGAATTTGAGATATAAACGGGTACAGAAGATGCATGCACATATCGACTTTTGGGCACCTAAAAGATCGATTTTCAGTATGTTTTTGGCCTGTGTTTTGAAAATACTCTAACACGGAGTAGGCATGTACAGATCGCTTCTGAGACCCCTAAATATCGAATTTTCGGGTGTTTTGGGCCTTAAATTGAGATATCGCCTTTACGCACCTAAAATATCGATTTTTAGCATGTTTTGAGCCTATATTTTGAAAATGTTCTAGCACTGAGTAGGCATGTACAGATTGCTTCTGGGACCCAAAAATATTGAATTTTCGGGTGTTTCGGGCCTTAATTTGAGATATCGACTTTTTGGCACCTAAAATATCGATTTTTAGCATGTTTTTAGCCTATATTTTGAAAATATTCTAGCACTGAGTAGGCATGTACAGATTGCTTCTGGGACCCCAAAATATTGAATTTTCGGGTGTTTTGAGCCAGAATTTGAGATATAAACGGGTACAGAAGATACATGCACATATCGACTTTTGGGCACCTAAAATATCGATTTTGAGCATGTTTTGAGCCTATATTTTGAAAACATTCTAGCACTGAGTAGGCATGTACAGATCGCTTCTGGGACCCCTAAATATCGAATTTTAGGGTGTTTTGGGCCATAATTTGAGATATCGACTTTTTGGCACCTAAAATATCGATTTTTAGCATGTTTTTAGCCTATATTTTGAAAATATTCCAACACTGAGTAGGCATGTACAGATTGCTTCTGGGACCCAAAAAAATTGAATTTTCGGGTGTTTTGAGCCTGAATTTGAGATATAAATAGGTACAGAAGATACATGCACATATTGACTTTGGGCATCTAAAATATCGATTTTCAGCATATTTTGGGCATGTATTTTGAAAATACTCTAACACGGAGTAGGCATGTACAGATCGCTTCTGGGACCCAATACTATCGAATTTTCGGGTGTTTAGGGCCAGAATTTGAGATATAAACGGGTACAGAAGATGCATGCACATATCGACTTTTGGGCACCTAAAAGATCTATTTTCAGTATGTTTTTGGCCTGTATTTTGAAAATACTCTAACACGGAGTAGGCATGTACAGATCGCTTCTGGGACCCCTAAATATCAAATTTTCGGGTGTTTTGGGCCAGAATTTGAGATATAAACGGGTACAGAAGATACATGCACATATCGACTTTTGGGCACCTAAAATATCGATTTTGAGCATGTTTTGAGCCTATATTTTGAAAACATTCTAGCACTGAGTAGGCATGTACAGATCGCTTCTGGGACCCCTAAATATCGAATTTTCGGGTGTTTTGGGCCATAATTTGAGATATCGACTTTTTGGCACCTAAAATATCGATTTTTAGCATGTTATTAGCCTATATTTTGAAAATATTCTAGCACTGAGTAGGCATGTACAGATTGCTTCTGGGACCCCAAAATATTGAATTTTCGGGTGTTTTGAGCCTGAATTTGAGATATAAACATGTACAGAAGATACATGCACATATCGACTTTTTGGCACCTAAAACATCGATTTTGAGCATGTTTTGGGCCTGTATTTTGAAAATACTCTAACACGAAGTAGGCATGTACAGATCGCTTCTGGGACCCCTAAATATCGAATTTTCGGGTGTTTTGGGTCTTAATTTGAGATATCGACTTTTCGGCACCTAAAATATCGATTTCTAGCATGTTTTTAGCCTATATATTGAAAATATTCTAGCACTGAGTAGGCATGTACAGATTGCTTCTGGGACACAAAAATATTGAATTTTCGGGTGTTTTGAGCCTGAATTTGAGATATAAACGGGTACTGAAGGTGCATGCACATATCGACTTTTTGGCACCTAAAACATCGATTTTGAGCATGTTTTGGGCCTGTATTTTGAAAATACTCTAACACGGAGTAGGCATGTACAGATCGCTTCTGGGACCCCTAAATATCGAATTTTCGGGTGTTTTGGGCCTTAATTTGAGATATCGACTTTTTGGCACCTAAAATATCGATTTTTAGCATGTTTTTAGCCTATATTTTGAAAATATTCTAGCAATGAGTAGGCATGTACAGATTGCTTCTGGGACCCCAAAATATTGAATTTTCGGGTGTTTAGGGCCAGAATTTGAGATATAAACGAACGGGTACAGAAGATGCATGCACATATCGACTTTTGGGCACCTAAAATATCGATTTTGAGCATGTTTTAAGCCTATATTTTGAAAACATTCTAGCACTGAGTAGGCATGTACAGATCGCTTCTGGGACCCAAAAATATCGAATTTTCGGGTGTTTAGGGCCAGAATTTGAGATATAAACAGGTACAGAAGATACATGCATATATCAACTTTTGGACACCTAAAAGATCGATTTTCAGTATGTTTTTGGCCTGTATTTTGAAAATACTCTAACACGGAGTAGGCATGTACAGATCGCTTCTGGGACCCCTAAATATCGAATTTTCGGTGTTTTGGGACTGAATTTGAGATATCGACTTTTTGGCACCTAAAATATCGATTTTTAGCATGTTTTTAGCCTATATTTTGAAAATATTCTTGCACTGAGTAGGCACGTACAGATTGCTTCTGGGACCCCAAAATATTGAATTTTCGGGTGTTTTGAGCCTGAATTTGAGATATAAACGGGTACAGAAGATACATGCACATATTGACTTTGGGCATCTAAAATATCGATTTTGAGCATGTTTTGGGCATGTATTTTGAAAATACTCCAACACGGAGTAGGCATGTACAGATCGCTTCTGGGACCCAAAAATATCGAATTTTCGGGGGTTTAGGGCCAGAATTTGAGATATAAACGGGTACAGAAGATGCATGCAAATATCGACTTTTGGGCACCTAAAAGATCTATTTTCAGTATGTTTTTGGCCTGTATTTTGAAAATACTCTGACACGGAGTAGGCATGTACAGATCGCTTCTGGGACCCCTAAATATCAAATTTTCGGGTGTTTTGGGCCAGAATTTGAGATATAAACGGGTACAGAAGATGCATGCACATATCGACTTTTGGGCAACTAAAAGATCGATTTTCAGTATGTTTTTGGCCTGTATTTTGAAAATACTCTAACACGGAGTAGGCATGTACAGATCCCTTCTGGGACCCCTAAATATCGAATTTTCGGGTGTTTTGGGCCTTAATTTGAGATATCGACTTTTTGGCACCTAAAACATCGATTTTTAACATGTTTTTAGCCTATATTTTGAAAATATTCTAGCACTGAGTAGGCATGTACAGATTGCTTCTGGGACCCCAAAATATTGAATTTTCGGGTGTTTTGAGCCTGAATTTGAGATATAAACGTGTACTGAAGATGAATGCACATATCGTATTTTTGGCACCTAAAAGATCGATTTTCATTATGTTTTTGGCCTGTATTTTGAAAATACTCTAACACGGAGTAGGCATGTACAGATCGCTTCTGGGACCCCTAAATATCGAATTTTCGGGTGTTTTGGACCATAATTTGAGATATCGACTTTTTGGCACCTAAAATATCGATTTTTAGCATGTTTTTAGCCTATATTTTGAAAATATTCTAGCACTGAGTAGGCATGTACAGATTGCTTCTAGGACCCCAAAATATTGAATTTTTGGGTGTTTAGGGCCAGAATTTGAGATATAAACGGGTACAGAAGATGCATGCACATATCGACTTTTGGGCACCTAAAATATCGATTGTGAGCATGTTTTGAGCCTATATTTTGAAAAAATTCTAGCACTGAGTAGGCATGTACAGATCGCTTCTGGGACCCCAAAATATCGAATTTTGGGGGTTTAGGGCCAGAATTCGAGATATAAACGGGTACAGAAGATGCATGCACATATCAACTTTTGGGCACCTAAAAGATCGATTTTCAGTATGCTTTTGGCCAGTATTTTGAAAATACTCTAACAAGGAGTAGGCATGTACAGATCGCTTCTGGGAACCCAAAATATCGAATTTTCGTGTGTTTTGAGCCTGAATTTGAGATATAAACGAGTATAGAAGATGCATACACATATTGACTTTGGGCACCAAAAATATCGATTTTCAGCATGTTTTGGGCCTGAATTTTGAAAATACTCTAACACGGAGTAGGCATGTACAGATCGATTCTGGGACCCCTAAATATCGATGTTTCGGGTGTTTTGGGACTGAATTTGAGATATCTACTTTTTGGCACCTAAAATATCGATTTTGAGCATGTTTTGAGCCTATATTTTGAAAACATTCTAGCACTGAGTAGGCATGTACAGATCGATTCTGGGACCCCAAAATATCGAATTTTCGTGTGTTTAGGGCCAGAATTTGAGATATAAACGGGTACAGAAGATGCATGCACATATCGATTTTTGGGCACCTAAAAGATCGATTTTCAGTATGTTTTTGGCCTGTATTTTGAAAATACTCTAACACGGAGTAGGCCAGTACAGGTCGCTTCTGGGACCCCTAAATATCGAATTTTCGGGTGTTTTGGGACTGAATTTGAGATATCGACTTTTTGGCACCAAAAATATCGATTTTTAGCATGTTTTTAGCCTTTATTTTGAAAATATTCTAGCACTGAGTAGGCATGTACAGATTGCTTCTGGGACCCCAAAATATTGAATTTTCGTGTGTTTTGACCCTGAATTTGAGATATAAACGGGTGCTGAAAGTGCATTCACATATCTACTTTTTGGCACCTAAAACATCGATTTTGAGCATGTTTTGGGCCTGTATTTTGAAAATACTCTAACACGGAGTAGGCATGTACAGATCGCTTCTAGAACCCCAAAATATCGAATTTTCGGGTGTTTTGGGCCTGAATTTGAGATATCGCCTTTACGCACCTAAAATATCGATTTTTAGCATGTTTTGAGCCTATATTTTGAAAATATTCTAGCACTGAGTAGGCATGTACAGATTGCTTCTGGGACCCCAAAATATTGAATTTTCGGGTGTTTTGAGCCTGAATTTGAGATATAAACGGGTACAGAAGATGCATGCACATATCGACTTTTGGGCACCTAAAATATCGATTTTGAGCATGTTTTGAGCCTATATTTTGAAAACATTCTAGCACTGAGTAGGCATGTACAGATCGCTTCTGGGACCCCAAAATACCGAATTTTCGGGTGTTTTGAGCCTGAATTTGAGATATAAAAGGGTACTGAAAGTGCATGCACATATCGACTTTTTGGCACCTAAAACATCGATTTTGAGCATGTTTTGGGCCTGTACTTTGAAAATACTCTAACACGGAGTAGGCATGTACAGATCGCTTCTGGGACCCGTAAATATCGAATTTTCGGGTGTTTTGGGCCTTAATTTGAGATATCGACTTTTTGGCACCTAAAATATCGATTTTTAGCATGTTTTTAGCCTATATTTTGAAAATATTCTAGCACTGAGTAAGCAGGCATGTACAGATAGCTTCTCGGACCCCAAAATATTGAATTTTCGGGTGTTTTGAGCCTGAATTTGAGATATAAACGGGTACAGAAGATACATGCACATATTGACTTTGGGCATCTAAAATATCGATTTTCAGCATGTTTTGGGCATGTATTTTGAAAATACTCTAACACGGAGTAGGCATGTACAGATCGCTTCTGGGACCCCAAAATATCGAATTTTCGGGTGTTTTGAGCCTGAATTTGAGATATAAACGGGTAGAGAAGATGCATGCACATATCGACTTTTTGGCACCTAAAACATCGATTTTCAGTATGTTTTGGGCCTGTATATTGAAAATACTCTAACACGGAGTAGGCATGTACAGATCGCTACTGGAACCCCTAAATATCGAATTTTCGGGTGTTTTGGTCCTTAATTTGAGATATCGACTTTTTGGAACAAAAATATCGATTTTTAGCATGTTTTTAGCCTATATTTTGAAAATATTCTAGCACTGAGTAGGCATGTACAGATTGCTTCTGGGACGCCAAAATATTGAATTTTCGGGTGTTTAGGGCCAAAATTTGAGATATAAACGTGTACAGAAGATGCATACACATATCGACTTTTGGGCACCTAAAAGATCGATTTTCAGTATGTTTTTGGCCTGTAATTTGAAAATACACTAACACGGAGTAGGCATGTACAGGTCGCTTATGGGACCCCTAAATATCGAATTTTCGGGTGTTTTGGGACTGAATTTGAGATATCGACGTTTGGCACCTAAAAGATAGATTTTAAGCATGTTTTTAGCTTATATTTTGAAAATATTCTAGCACTGAGTAGGCATGTACAGATCGCTTCTGGGACCCCATAATATCGAATTTTTGGGTGTTTTGGGCCTGAATTTGAGATATAAACAGGTACTGAAGATGCATGCACATATATACTTTTGGGCACCTAAAAAATCTATTTTGAGCATGATTTGGGCCTGTATTTTGTAAATACTCTAACACGGAGTAGGCATGTACAGATCGCTTCTGGGACCCCATAATATCGAATTTTTGGGTGTTTCGGGCCTGAATTTGAGATATCGCCTTTACGCACCTAAAATATCGATTTTTAGCATGTTTTGAGCTTATATTTTGAAAATATTCTAACACTGAGTAGGCATGTACAAATCGCTTCTGGGACCCCAAAATATCGAATTTTCGGGTGTTTTGTGCCTGAATTTGAGATATCGACTTTTTGGCACCAAAAATATCGATTTTTAGCTTGTTTTTAGCCTATATTTTGAAAATATTCTAGCACTGAGTAGGCATGTACAGATTGCTTCTGGGACCCCAAAATATTGAATTTTCGTGTGTTTTGACCCTGAATTTGAGATATAAACGGGTACTGAAAGTGCATTCACATATCTACTTTTTGGCACCTAAAACATCGATTTTGAGCATGTTTTGGGCCTGTATTTTGAAAATACTCTAACACGGAGTAGGCATGTACAGATCGCTTCTAGAACCCCAAAATATCGAATTTTCGGGAGTTTTGGGCCTGAATTTGAGATATCGCCTTTACGCACCTAAAATATCGATTTTTAGCATGTTTTGAGCCTATATTTTGAAAATATTCTAGCACTGAGTAGGCATGTACAGATTGCTTCTGGGACCCCAAAATATTGAATTTTCGGGTGTTTTGAGCCTGAATTTGAGATATAAACGGGTTCAGAAGATGCATGCACATATCGACTTTTGGGCACCTAAAATATCAATTTTGAGCATGTTTTGAGCCTATATTTTGAAAACATTCTAGCACTGAGTAGGCATGTACAGATCGCTTCTGGGACCCCAAAATATCGAATTTTCAGGTGTTTTGAGCCTGAATTTGAGATATAAACGAGTATAGAAGATGCATACACATATTGACTTTGGGCACCAAAAATATCGATTTTCAGCATGTTTTGGGCCTGAATTTTGATAATACTCTAACACGGAGTAGGCATGTACAGATCGCTTCTGGGACCCCAAAATATCGAATTTTCGGGTGTTTAGGGCCAGAATTTGAGATATGAACGGGTACAGAAGATGCATACACATATCGACTTTTGGGCACCTAAAAGATCGATTTTCAGTATGTTTTTGGCCTGTATTTTCAAAATACTCTAACACGGAGTAGGCATGTACAGATCGCTTCTAGGACCCCTAAATATCAAAGGTTCGGGTGTTTTGGGACTGAATTTGAGATATCGACTTTTTGGCACTTAAAATATCGATTTTTAGCATGTTTTTAGCCTATATTTTGAAAATATTCTAGCACTGAGTAGGCATGTACAGATCGCTTCTGGTACCCCAAAATATCGAATTTTTGGGTGTTTTGAGCCTGAATTTGAGATATAAACGGGTACTGAAGATGCATGCACATATCGACTTTTGGGCACCTAAAACATCGATTTTGAGAATGTTTTGGGCCTGTATTTTTGTAAATACTCTAACACGGAGTAGGCATGTACAGGTCGCTTCTGGGACCCCATAATATCGAATTTTCGGGTGTTTTGGGCCTGAATTTGAGATATCGCCTTTACGCACCTAAAATATAGATTTTTAGCATGTTTTGAGCCTATATTTTGAAAATATTCTAGCACTGAGTAGGCATGTACAGATCGCTTCTGGGACCCCAAAATATCGAATTTTCGGGTGTTTTGAGCCTGAATTTGAGATATAAACGACTACAGAAGATGCATGCACATATCGACTTTTGGGCACCTAAAATATCGATTTTGAGCATGTTTTGAGCCTATATTTTGAAAATATTCTAGCACTGAGTAGGCATGTACAGATTGCTTCTGGGACCCCAAAATATCGAATTTTCGGGTGTTTTGAGCCTGAATTTTAGATAAAAACGGGTACAGAAGATGCATGCACATATCGACTTTTGGGCACCTAAAATATCGATTTTGAGCATGTTTTGAGCCTATATTTTGAAAACATTCTAGCACTGAGTAGGCATGTACAGATCGCTTCTGGGACCCCAAAATATCGAATTTTCGTGTGTTTAGGGCCAGAATTTGAGATATAAACGGGTACAGAAGATGCATGCACATATCGACTTTTGGGCACCTAAAAGATCGATTTTCAGTATGTTTTTGGCCTGTATTTTGAAAATACTCTAACACGGAGTAGGCATGTACAGATCGCTTCTGGGACCCCTAAATATCGAATTTTCGGGTTTTTTGGGACTGAATTTGAGATATCGACTTTTTGGCACCAAAAATATCGATTTTTAGCATATTTTTAGCCTATATTTTGAAAATATTCTAGCACTGAGTAGGCATGTACAGATTGCTTCTGGGACCCCAAAATATTGAATTTTCGTGTGTTTTGACCCTGAATTTGAGATATAAACGGGTACTGAAAGTGCATTCACATATCGACTTTTTGGCACCTAAAACATCGATTTTGAGCATGTTTTGGGCCTGTATTTTGAAAATACTCTAACACGGAGTAGGCATGTACAGATCGCTTCTAGAACCCCAAAATATCGAATTTTCGGGTGTTTTGAGCCTGAATTTGAGATATCGCCTTTACGCACCTAAAATATCGATTTTTAGCATGTTTTGAGCCTATATTTTGAAAATATTCTAGCACTGAGTAGGCATGTACAGATCGCTTCTGGGACCCCTAAATATCGAATTTTCGGGTGTTTTGGGCCTTAATTTGAGATATCGACTTTTTGGCACCTAAAATATCGATTTTTAGCATGTTTTTAGCCTATATTTTGAAAATATTCTAGCACTGAGTAGGCATATACAGATCGCTTCTGGGACCCCAAAATATCGAATTTTCGTGTGTTTAGGGCCAGAATTTGAGATATAAACGGTTACAGAAGATGCATGCACATATCGACTTTTGGGCACCTAAAATATCGATTTTGAGCATGTTTTGAGCCTATATTTTGAAAACATTCTAGCACTGAGTAGGCATGTACAGATCGCTTCTGGGACCCCAAAATATCGAATTTTCGTGTGTTTAGGGCCAGAATTTGAGATATAAACGGGTACAGAAGATGCATGCACATATCGACTTTTGGGCACCTAAAAGATCGATTTTCAGTATGTTTTTGGCCTGTATTTTGAAAATACTCTAACACGGAGTAGGCATGTACAGATCGCTTCTGGGACCCCTAAATATCGAATTTTCGGGTGTTTTGGGACTGAATTTGAGATATCGACTTTTTGGCACCAAAAATATTGATTTTTAGCATGTTTTTAGCCTATATTTTGAAAATATTCTAGCACTGAGTAGGCATGTACAGATTGCTTCTGGGACCCCAAAATATTGAATTTTCGTGTGTTTTGACCCTGAATTTGAGATATAAACGGGTACTGAAAGTGCATTCACATATCGACTTTTTGGCACCTAAAACATCGATTTTGAGCATGTTTTGGGCCTGTATTTTGAAAATACTCTAACACGGAGTAGGCATGTACAGATTGCTTCTGGGACCCCAAAATATCGAATTTTCGGGTGTTTTGAGCCTGAATTTGAGATATAAACGAGTACAGAAGATGCATGCACATATCGACTTTTAGGCACCTAAAAGATCGATTTTCAGTATGTTTTTGGACTCTATTTTGAAAATACTCTAACACGGAGTAGGCATGTACAGATCGCTTCTGGGACCCCTAAATATCGAATTTTCGGGTGTTTTGGGCCTTAATATGAGATATCGACTCTTTGGCACCTAAAATATCGATTTTTAGCATGTTTTTAGCCTATATTTTGAAAATATTCTAGCACTGAGTAGGCATGTACAGATTGCTTCTGGGACCCCAAAATATTGAATTTTCGGGTGTTTTGAGCCTGAATTTCAGATATAAACGGGTACAGAAGATATATGCACATATTGACTTTGGGCATCTAAAATATCGATTTTCAGCATGTTTTGGGCATGTATTTTGAAAATACTCTAACACGAAGTAAGCATGTACAGATCGCTTCTGGGACTCCAAAATATCGAATTTTCGGGTGTTTAGGGCCAGAATTTGAGATATAAACGGGTACAGAAGATGCATGCACATATCGACTTTTTGGCACCTAAAAGATCGATTTTCAGTATGTTTTTGGCCTGTATTTTGAAAATACTCTAACACGGAGTAGGCATGTACAGATCGCTTCTAGGACCCCTAAATATCAAAGGTTCGGGTGTTTTGGGACTGAATTTGAGATATCGACTTTTTGGCACTTAAAATATCGATTTTTAGCATGTTTTTAGCCTATATTTTGAAAATATTCTAGCACTGAGTAGGCATGTACAGATCGCTTCTGGGACCCCAAAATATCGAATTTTCGGGTGTTTTGAGCTTGAATTTGAGATATAAACGAGTACAGAAGATGCATGCATATATCGACTTTTGGACACCTAAAATTTCGATTTTGGGCATGTTTTGAGCCTATATTTTGATAACATTCTAGCACTGAGTATGCATGTACAGATCGCTTCTGGGACCCAAAAATATCGAATTTTCGGGTGTTTAGGGCCAGAATTTGAGATATAAACGGGTACAGAAGATGCATGCACATATCGACTTTTGGGCACCTAAAACATCGATTTTGAGCATGTTTTGGGCCTGTATTTTGAAAAAATTCTAGCACTGAGTAGGCATGTACAGATCGCTTCTGGGACCCCAAAATATCGAATTTTCGGGTGTTTTGAGCCTGAATTTGAGATATAAACGAGTATAGAAGATGCATACACATATTGACTTTGGGCACCAAAAATATCGATTTTCAGCATGTTTTGGGCCTGAATTTTGATAATACTCTAACACGGAGTAGGCATGTACAGATTGCTTCTGGGACCCCAAAATATCGAATTTTCGGGTGTTTTGAGCCTGAATTTGAGATATAAACGAGTACAGAAGATGCATGCACATATCGACTTTTTGGCACCTAAAATATCGATTTTGAGCATGTTTTGAGCCTATATTTTGAAAACATTCTAGCACTGAGTAGGCATGTACAGATCGCTTCTGGGACCCAAAAATATCGAATTTTCGGGTATATAGGGCCAGAATTTGAGATATAAACGGGTACAGAAGATGAGTGCACATATCGACTTTTGGGCACCTAAAAGATCGATTTTCAGTATGTTTTTGGACTCTATTTTGAAAATACTCTAACACGGAGTAGGCATGTACAGATCGCTTCTGGGACCCCTAAATATCGAATTTTCGGGTGTTTTGGGCCTTAATATGAGATATCGACTCTTTGGCACCTAAAATATCGATTTTTAGCATGTTTTTAGCCTATATTTTGAAAATATTCTAGCACTGAGTAGGCATGTACAGATTGCTTCTGGGACCCCAAAATATTGAATTTTCGGGTGTTTTGAGCCTGAATTTCAGATATAAACGGGTACAGAAGATATATGCACATATTGACTTTGGGCATCTAAAATATCGATTTTCAGCATGTTTTGGGCATGTATTTTGAAAATACTCTAACACGAAGTAAGCATGTACAGATCGCTTCTGGGACTCCAAAATATCGAATTTTCGGGTGTTTAGGGCCAGAATTTGAGATATAAACGGGTACAGAAGATGCATGCACATATCGACTTTTTGGCACCTAAAAGATCGATTTTCAGTATGTTTTTGGCCTGTATTTTGAAAATACTCTAACATGGAGTAGGCATGTACAGATCGCTTCTAGGACCCCTAAATATCAAAGGTTCGGGTGTTTTGGGACTGAATTTGAGATATCGACTTTTTGGCACTTAAAATATCGATTTTTAGCATGTTTTTAGCCTATATTTTGAAAATATTCTAGCACTGAGAAGGCATGTACAGATCGCTTCTGGGACCCCAAAATATCGAATTTTCGGGTGTTTTGAGCTTGAATTTGAGATATAAACGAGTACAGAAGATGCATGCATATATCGACTTTTGGACACCTAAAATTTCGATTTTGGGCATGTTTTGAGCCTATATTTTGATAACATTCTAGCACTGAGTATGCATGTACAGATCGCTTCTGGGACCCAAAAATATCGAATTTTCGGGTGTTTAGGGCCAGAATTTGAGATATAAACGGGTACAGAAGATGCATGCACATATCGACTTTTGGGCACCTAAAACATCGATTTTGAGCATGTTTTGGGCCTGTATTTTGAAAATACTCTAACACGGAGTAGGCATGTACAGATCGCTTCTGGGACCCCTAAATATCGAATTTTCGGGTGTTTTGGGCCTTAATTTGAGATATCGCCTTTACGCACCTAAAATATCGATTTTTAGCATGTTTTGAGCCTATATTTTGAAAATATTCTAGCACTGAATAGGCATGTAAAGATCGCTTCTGGGACCCCAAAATATCGAATTTTCGGGTGTTTTGAGCCTGAATTTGAGATATAAACGGGTACAGAAGATACATGCACATATTGACTTTGGGAATCTAAAATATCGATTTTCAGCATGCTTTGGGCCTGTATTTTGAAAATACTCTAACACGGAGTGCCTGGCATGTACAGATCGCTTCTGGGACCCCAAAATATCGAATTTTCGGGTGTTTTGGGACTGAATTTGAGATATCGCCTTTACGCACCTAAAATATCGATTTTTAGCATGTTTTGAGCCTGTATTTTGAAAATATTCTAGCACTGAGTAGGCATGTATAGATCGCTTCTGGGACCCCTAAATATCGAATTTTTGGGTGTTTTAGGCCTTAATTTGAGATATCGACTTTTTGGCACCTAAAATATCGATTTTTAGCATGTTTTTGCCTATATTTTGAAAATATTCTAGCACTGAGTAGGCATGTACAGATTGCTTCTGGGACCCCTAAATATCGAATTTTCTTGTCTTTTTGGCCTTAATTTGAGATATCGCCTTTACGCACCTAAAATATCGATTTTTAGCATGTTTTGAGCCTATATTTTGAAAATATTCTAGCACTGAGTAGGCAGGCATGTAAAGATCGCTTCTGGGACCCCAAAATATTGAATTTTCGGGTGTTTTGAGCCTGAATTTGAGATATAAACGGGTACAGAAGATACATGCACATATTGACTTTGGGCATCTAAAATATCGATTTTCAGCATGTTTTGGGCATGTATTTTGAAAATACTCTAACACGGAGTAGGCATGTAAAGATCGCTTTTGGGACCCCAAAATATCGAATTTTCGTTTGTTTTGAGCCTGAATTTGAGATATCGACTTTTTGGCACCTAAAATATCGATTTTTAGCATGTTTTTAAAAGCCAATATTTTGAAAATATTCTAGCACTGAGTAGGCATGTACAGATTGCTGCTGGGACCCCAAAATATTGAATTTTCAGGTGTTTAGGGCCAGAATTTTAGATATAAACGGGTACAGAAGATGCATGCACATATCGACTTTTTGGCACCTAAAAGATCGATTTTCAGTATTTTTTTGGCCTGTATTTTGAAAATACTCTAACCCGGAGTAGGCATGTACAGATCGCTTCTGGGACCCCTAAATATCGAATTTTCGGGTGTTTTGGGACTGAATTTGAGATATCGAATTTTTGGCACCTAAAAGATCGATTTTTAGCATGTTTTTAGCCTATATTTTGAAAATATTCTAGCACTGAGTAGGCATGTACAGATTGCTTCTGGGACCCCAAAATATTGAATTTTCGGGTGTTTTGAGCCTGAATTTGAGATATAAACGGGTACAGAAGATACATGTACATATTGATTTTGGGCATCTAAAATATCGATTTTCAGCATGTTTTGGGCATTTATTTTGAAAATACTCTAACACGGAGTAGGTATGTACAGATCGCTTCTGGGACCCCAAAATATCGAATTTTTGGGTGTTTTGAGCCTGAATTTGAGATATAAACGGGTACTGAAGATGCATGCACATATCGACTTTTGGGCACCTAAAACATCGATTTTGAGCATGTTTTGGGCCTGTATTTTGTAAATACTCTAACACGGAGTAGGCATGTACAGATCGCTTCTGGGACCCCATAATATCGAATTTTTGGGTGTTTTGGGCCTGAATTTGAGATATCGCCTTTACGCACCTAAAATATCGATTTTTAGCATGTTTTGCGCCTATATTTTGAAAATATTCTAGCACTGAGTAGGCATGTACAAATCGCTTCTGGGACCCCAAAATATCGAATTTTCGGGAGTTTTGAGCCTGAATTTCAGATATAAACGAGTACAGAAGATGCATGCACATATCGACTTTTGGGCACCTAGAATATCGATTTTGAGCATGTTTTGAGCCTATATTTTGAAAACATTCTAGCACTGAGTAGGCATGTACAGATCGCTTCTGGGACCCCAAAATATCGAATTTTCGGGTGTTTTGAGCCTGAATTTGAGATATAAACGAGTATAGAAGATGCATACACATATTGACTTTGGGCACATAAAATATCGATTTTCAGCATGTTTTGGGCCTGAATTTTGAAAATACTCTAACACGGAGTAGGCATGTACAGATCGCTTCTGGGACCCCAAAATATCGAATTTTCAGGTGTTTAGGGCCAGAATTGAGATATAAACGGGTAAAGAAGATGCATGCACATATCGCCTTTTGGGCACCTAAAAGATCGATTTTCAGTATGTTTTTGGCCTGTATTTTGAAAATACTCTAACACGGAGTAGGCATGTACAGATCGCTTCTGGGACCCCTAAATATCGAATTTTCGGGTGTTTTGGGACTGAATTTGAGATATCGACTTTTTGGCACCTAAAATATCGATTTTTAGCATGTTTTTAGCCTATATTTTGAAAATATTCTAGCACTGAGTAGGCATGTACAGATTGCTTCTGGGACCCTAAAATATTGAATTTTCGGGTGTTTTGAGCCTGAATTTGAGATATAAACGGGTACAGAAGATGCATGCACATATCGACTTTTGGGCACCTAAAATATCGATTTTGAGCATGTTTTGAGCCTATATTTTGAAAACTTTCTAGCACTGAGTATGCATGTACAGATCGCTTCTGGGACCCCTAAATATTGAATTTTCGGGTGTTTAGGGCCAGAATTTGAGATATAAACGGGTACAGAAGATGCATGCACATATCGACTTTTGGGCACCTAAAAGATCGATTTTCAGTATGTTTTTGGCCTGTATTTTGAAAATACTCTAACACGGAGTAGGCATGTACAGATCGCTTCTGGGACCCCATAATATCGAATTTTAGGGTGTTTTGGGCCTGAATTTGAGATATCGCCTTTACGCACCTAAAATATCGATTTTTAGCATGTTTTGAGCCTATATTTTGAAAATATTCTAGCACTGAGTAGGCATGTACAGATCGCTTCTGGGACCCCAAAAAATCGAATTTTCGGGTGTTTTGAGCCTGAATTTGAGAAATAAACGAGTACATAAGATGCATGCACATATCGACTTTTGGGCACCTAAAATATCGATTTTGAGCATGTTTTGAGCTTATATTTTGAAAACATTCTAGCACTGAGTAGGCATGTACAGATCGCTTCTGGGACCCCTAAATATCGAATTTTCGGGTGTTTTGAGCCTGAATTTGAAATATAAACGAGTACAGAAGATGCATGCACATATCGACTTTTAGGTACCTAAAATATCGATTTTGAGCATGTTTTGAGTTTTGTTTTTGAAAACATTCTAGCACTGAGTAGGCATGTACAGATCGCTTTTGGGACCCCAAAATATCGAATTTTCGGGTGTTTTGAGCCTGAATTTGAGATATAAACGAGTATAGAAGATGCATACACATATTGACTTTGGGCACCAAAAATATCGATTTTCAGCATGTTTTGGGCCTGAATTTTGAAAATACTCAAACACGGAGTAGGCATGTACAGATCGCTTCTGGGACCCCAAAATATCGAATTTTCGGGTGTTTAGGGCCAGAATTTGAGATATAAACGGGTACAGAAGATGCATGCACATATCGACTTTCGGGCACCTAATACATCGATTTTGAGCATGTTTTGAGCCTGTATTTTGAAAATACTCTAACACGGAGTAGGCATGTACAGATCGCTTCTGGGACCCCTAAATATCGAATTTTCGGGTGTTTTGGGCCTGAATTTGAGATATCGCATTTTCGCACCTAAAATATCGATTTTTAGCATGTTTTGAGCCTATATTTTGAAAATATTCTAGCACTGAGTAGGCATGTACAGATTGCTTCTGGGACCCCAAAATATTGAATTTTCGGGGGTTTTGAGCCCTAATTTGAGATATAAACGGGTACAGAAGATACATGCACATATTGACTTTGGGCATCTAAAATATCGATTTTCAGCATGTTTTGGGCATGTATTTTGAAAATACTCTAACACGGAGTAGGCATGTACAGATCGCTCCTGGGACCCCTAATATCGAATTTTCGGGTGTTTTGGGCCTGAATTTGAGATATCGCATTTTCGCACCTAAAATATCGATTTTTAGCATGTTTTGAGCCTATATTTTGAAAATATTCTAGCACTGAGTAGGCATGTACAGATTGCTTCTGGGACCCCAAAATATTGAATTTTCGGGGGTTTTGAGCCCTAATTTGAGATATAAACGGTACAGAAGATACATGCACATATTGACTTTGGGCATCTAAAATATCGATTTTCAGCATGTTTTGGGCATGTATTTTGAAAATACTCTAACACGGAGTAGGCATGTACAGATCGCTCCTGGGACCCCAAAATATCGAATTTTCGGGTTTTTTGAGCCTGAACTTGAGATATAAACGGGTACTGAAGATGCATGCACATATCGACTTTTTGGCACCTAAAACATCGATTTTGAGCATATTTTGGGCCTGTATTTTGAAAATACTCTAACACGGAGTCTGCATGTACAGATCGCTTCTGGGACCCCAAAATATCGAATATTCGGGTGTTTTGGGCCTGAATTTGAGATATCGCCTTTATGCACGTAAAATATCGATTTTTAGCATGTTTTGAGCCTATATTTTGAAAATATTCTAGCACTGAGTAGGCATGTACAGATTGCTTCTGGGACCACTAAATATCGAATTCTCGGGTGTTTTGGGCCTTAATTTGAGATATCGACTTATTGGCACCTAAAATATCGATTTTTAGCATGTTTTTAGCCTATATTTTGAAAATATTCTAGCACTGAGTAGGCATTTACAGATTGCTTCTGGGACCCCTAAATATCGAATTTTCGGGTGTTTTGGGCCTTAATTTGAGATATCGCCTTTAAGCACCTAAAATATTCATTTTTAGCATGTTTTGAGCCTATATTTTGAAAACATTCTAGCACTGAGTAGGCATGTACAGATCACTTCTGGGATCCCAAAATATCGAATTTTCGGGTGTTTTGAGCCTGAATTTGAGATATAAACGAGTACAGAAGATGCATGCACATATCGACTTTTGGGCACCTAGAATATCGATTTTGAGCATGTTTTGAGCCTATATTTTGAAAACATTCTAGCACTGAGTAGGCATGTACAGATCGCTTCTGGGACCCCAAAATATCGAATTTTCGGGTGTTTTGAGCCTGAATTTGAGATATAAACGAGTATAGAAGATGCATACACATATTGACTTTGGGCACATAAAATATCGATTTTCAGCATGTTTTGGGCCTGAACTTTGAAAATACTCTAACACGGAGTAGGCATGTACAGATCGCTTCTAGGACCCCAAAATATCGAATTTTCGGGTGTTTAGGGCCAGAATTGAGATATAAACGGGTAAAGAAGATGCATGCACATATCGCCTTTTGGGCACCTAAAAGATCGATTTTCAGTATGTTTTTGGCCTGTATTTTGAAAATACTCTAACACGGAGTAGGCATGTACAGATCGCTTCTGGGACCCCTAAATATCGAATTTTCGGGTGTTTTGGGACTGAATTTGAGATATCGACTTTTTGGAACCTAAAATATCGATTTTTAGCATGTTTTTAGCCTATATTTTGAAAATATTCTAGCACTGAGTAGGCATGTACAGATTGCTTCTGGGACCCTAAAATATTGAATTTTCGGGTGTTTTGAGCCTGAATTTGAGATATAAACGGGTACAGAAGATGCATGCACATATCGACTTTTGGGCACCTAAAATATCGATTTTGAGCATGTTTTGAGCCTATATTTTGAAAACTTTCTAGCACTGAGTAGGCATGTACAGATCGCTTCTGGGACACCAAAATATCGAATTTTCGGGTGTTTTGAGCCATAATTTGCAATATAAACGAGTATAGAAGATGCATACACATATCGAGTTTTGGGCACCCAAAAGATCGATTTTCAGTATGTTTTTGGCCTGTATTTTGAAAATACTCTAACACGGAGTAGGCATGTACAGATCGCTTCTGGGACCCCTAAATATCGAAGGTTCGGGTGTTTTGGGACTGAATTTGAGATATCGACTTTTTGGCACTTAAAATATCGATTTTTAGCATGTTATTAGCCTATATTTTGAAAATATTCTAGCACTGAGTAGGCATGTACAGATCGTTTCTGGGACCCCAAAATATCGAATTTTCGGGTGTTTTGAGCTTGAATTTGAGATATAAACGAGTACAGAAGATGCATGCACATATCGACTTTTGGGCACCTAAAATAGCGATTTTGAGCATGTTTTGAGCCTATATTTTGATAACATTCTAGCACTGAGTATGCATGTACAGACTGCTTCTGGGACCCAAAAATATCGAATTTTCGGGTGTTTAGGGCCAGAATTTGATATATAAATGGGCAGAGAAGATGCATACACATATCGACTTTTGGGCACCTAAAAGATCGATTTTCATTATGTTTTTGGCCTGTATTTTGAAAATACTCTAACACGGAGTAGGCATGTACAGATCCCTTCTGGGACCCCTAAATATCGAATTTTCGGGTGTTTTGGGACTGAATTTGATATATCGACTTTTTGGCACCTAAATTATCGATTTTTAGCATGTTTTTAGCCTATATTTTGAAAATATTCTAGCACTGAGTAGGCATGTACAGATTGCTTCTGGGACCCCAAAATATTGAATTTTCGGGTGTTTAGGGCCAGAATTTGAGATATAAACGGGTACAGAAGATGCATGGACATATCGACTTTTGGGCACCTAGCAGATCGATTTTCAGTATGTTTTTGGCCTGTATTTTGAAAATACTCTAACACGGCGTAGGCATGTACAGATCGCTTCTGGGGCCCCAAAATATCGAATTTTCGGGTGTTATGAGCCTGAATTTGAGATATAAACGGGTACTGAAGATGCATGCACATATCGACTTTTGGGCACCTAAAACATCGATTTTGAGAATGTTTTGGGCCTGTATTTTGTAAATACTCTAACACGGAGTAGGCATGTACAGATCGCTTCTGGGACCCCATAATATCGAATTTTCGGGGGTTTTGGGCCTGAATTTGAGATATCGCCTTTACTCACCTAAAATATCGAATTTTAGCATGTTTTGAGCCTATATTTTGAAAATATTCTAGCACTGAGTAGGCATGTACAGATTGCTTCTGGGACCCCAAAATATTGAATTTTCGGGTGTTTAGGGCCAGAATTTAAGATTTAAACGGGTACAGAAGATGCATGCACATATCGACTTTTGGGCACCTAAAAGATCGATTTTCAGTATGTTTTTGGCCTGTATTTTGAAAATACTCTAACACGGAGTAGGCATGTACAGATCGCTTCTGGGACCCCATAATATCGAATTTTAGGGTGTTTTGGGCCTGAATTTGAGATATCGCCTTTACGCACCTAAAATATCGATTTTTAGCATGTTTTGAGCCTATATTTTGAAAATATTCTAGCACTGAGTAGGCATGTACAGATCGCTTCTGGGACCCCAAAATATCGAATTTTCGGGTGTTTTGAGCCTGAATTTGAGAATTAAACGAGTACAGAAGATGCATGCACATATCGACTTTTAGGCACCTAAAATATCGATTTTGAGCATGTTTTGAGCCTATATTTTGAAAACATTCTAGCACTGAGTAGGCATGTACAGATCGCTTCTGGGACCCCTAAATATCGAATTTTCGGGTGTTTTCAGCCTGAATTTGAAATATAAACGAGTACAGAAGATGCATGCACATATCGACTTTTAGGTACCTAAAATATCGATTTTGAGCATGTTTTGAGTTTTGTTTTTGAAAATATTCTAGCACTGAGTAGGCATGTACAGATCGCTTTTGGGACCCCAAAATATCGAATTTTCGGGTGTTTTGAGCCTGAATTTGAGATATAAACGAGTATAGAAGATGCATACACATATTGACTTTGGGCACCAAAAATATCGATTTTCAGCATGTTTTGGGCCTGAATTTTGAAAATACTCTAACACGGAGTAGGCATGTACATATCGCTTCTGGGACCCCTAAATATCGAATTTTCGCGTGTTTTGGGCCTTAATTTGAGATATCGACTTTTTGGCACCTAAAAGATCGATTTTTAGCATGTTTTTACCCTATATTTTGAAAATATTCTAGCACTGAGTAGGCATGTACAGATTGCTTCTGGGACCCCAAAATATTGAATTTTCGGGTGTTTTGAGCCTGAATTTGAGATATACACGGGTACAGAAGATAAATGCACCTATTGACTTTGGGCATCTAAAATGTCGATTTTCAGCATGTTTTGGGCATGTATTTTGAAAATACTTTAACACGGAGTAGGCATGTACAGATCGCTTCTGGGACCCCAAAATATCGAATTTTCGGGTGTTTTGAGCCAGAATTTGAGATATAAACGGGTACTGATGATGCATGCACATATCGACTTTCGGGCACCTAAAACATCGATTTTGAGCATGTTTTGGGCCTGTATTTTGAAAATACTCTAACACGGAGTAGGCATGTACAGATCACTTCTGGGAACCCAAAATATCGAATTTTCGGGTGTTTTGGGCCTGAATTTGAGATATCGCCTTTACGCACCTAAAATATCGATTTTTAGCATGTTTTGAGCCTATATTTTGAAAATATTCTAGCACTGAGTAGGCATGTACTGATCGCTTCTGGGACCCCAAAATATCGAATTTTCTGGTGTTTTGGGCCTTAATTTGAGATATCGACTTTTTGGCACCTATAATATCGATTTTTAGCATGTTTTTAGCCTTTATTTTTAAAATATTCTAGCACTGAGTAGGCATGTACAGATTGCTTCTGGGACCCCTAAATATCGAATTTTCGGGTGTTTTGGGCCTTAATTTGATATATCGTCTTTACGCACCTAATATATCGATTTTTAGCATGATTTTAGCCTATATTTTGAAAATATTCTAACACTGAGTAGGCAGGCATGTACAGATCGCTTCTGGGACCCCAAAATATCGAATTTTCGGGTGTTTTGAGCCTGAATTTGAGATATAAACGAGTACAGAAGATGCATACACATATTGACTTTGAGCACCAAAAATATCGATTTTCAGCATGTTTTGGGCCTGACTTTTGAAAATACTCTAACACGGCGTAGGCATGTACAGATCCCTTCTGGGACCCCTAAATATCGAATTTTCGGGTGTTTTGAGCCTGAATTTGAGATATAAACGGGTACTGAAGATGCATGCACATATCGACTTTTTGGCACCTAAAACATCGATTTTGAGCATGTTATGGGCCTGTATTTTGAAAATACTCTAACAAGGAGTAGGCATGTACAGATCGCTTCTGGGACCCCTAAATATCGAATTTTCAGTTGTTTTGGGCCTTAATTTGAGATATCGACTTTTTGGCACCTAAAATATCGATTTTTAGCATGTTTTTAGCCTATATTTTGAAAATATTCTAGCACTGAGTAGGCATGTACAGATTGCTTCTGGGACCCCAAAATATTGAATTTTCGGGTGTTTAGGGCCAGAATTTGAGATATAAACGGGTACAGAAGATGCATGGACATATCGACTTTTGGGCACCTAGCAGATCGATTTTCAGTATGTTTTTGGCCCGTATTTTGAAAATACTCTAACACGGCGTAGGCATGTACAGATCGCTTCTGGGGCCCCAAAATATCGAATTTTCGGGTGTTATGAGCCTGAATTTGAGATATAAACGGGTACTGAAGATGCATGCACATATCGACTTTTGGGCACCTAAAACATCGATTTTGAGAATGTTTTGGGTCTGTATTTTGTAAATACTCTAACACGGAGTAGGCATGTACAGATCGCTTCTGGGACCCCATAATATCGAATTTTCGGGGGTTTTGGGCCTGAATTTGAGATATCGCCTTTACTCACCTAAAATATCGATTTTTAGCATGTTTTGAGCCTATATTTTGAAAATATTCTAGCACTGAGTAGGCATGTACAGATTGCTTCTGGGACCCCAAAATATTGAATTTTCGGGTGTTTAGGGCCAGAATTTAAGATTTAAACGGGTACAGAAGATGCATGCACATATCGACTTTTGGGCACCTAAAAGATCGATTTTCAGTATGTTTTTGGCCTGTATTTTGAAAATACTCTAACACGGAGTAGGCATGTACAGATCGCTTCTGGGACCCCATAATATCGAATTTTAGGGTGTTTTGGGCCTGAATTTGAGATATCGCCTTTACGCACCTAAAATATCGATTTTTAGCATGTTTTGAGCCTATATTTTGAAAATATTCTAGCACTGAGTAGGCATGTACAGATCGCTTCTGGGACCCCAAAATATCGAATTTTCGGGTGTTTTGAGCCTGAATTTGAGATATAATCGAGTACAGAAGATGCATGCACATATCGACTTTTAGGCACCTAAAATATCGATTTTGAGCATGTTTTGAGCCTATATTTTGAAAACATTCTAGCACTGAGTAGGCATGTACAGATCGCTTCTGGGACCCCTAAATATCGAATTTTCGCGTGTTTTGGGCCTTATTTTGAGATATCGACTTTTTGGCACCTAAATGATCGATTTTTAGCATGTTTTTAGCCTATATTTTGAAAATATTCTAGCACTGAGTAGGCATGTACAGATTGCTTCTGGGACCCCAAAATATTGAATTTTCGGGTGTTTAGGGCCATAATTTGATATATAAACGGGTACAGAAGATACATGCACGTATTGATTTTGGGCATCTAAAATATCAATTTTTAGCATGTTTTGGGCATGTATTTTGAAAATACTCTAACTCGGAGTAGGCATGTACAGATCGCTTGTGGGACCCCAAAATATTGAATTTTCGGGTTTTTTGAGCCTGAACTTGAGATATAAACGGGTACTGAAGATGCATGCACATATCGACTTTTGGGCACCTAAAAGATCGATTTTCAGTATGTTTTTGGCCTGTATTTTGAAAATACTCTAACACGGAGTAGGCATGTACAGATCGCTTCTGGGACCCCTAAATATAGAATTTTCGGGTGTTTTGGGCCTTAATTTGAGATATCGACTCTTTGGCACCTAAAATATCGATTTTTAGCATGTTTTTAGCCTATATTTTGAAAATATTCTAGCACTGAGTAGGCATGTACAGATTGCTTCTGGGACCCCAAAATATTGAATTTTCGGGTGTTTATGGCCAGAATTTGATATATAAACGTGTACAGAAGATACATGCACATATTGATTTTGGGCATCTAAAATATTTATTTTTAGCATGTTTTGGGCATGTATTTTGAAAATACTCTAACTCGGAGTAGGCATGTACAGATCGCTTCTTGGACCCCAAAATATCGAATTTTCGGGTTTTTTAAGCCTGAATTTGAGATATAAACGGGTACAGAAGATGCATGCACATATCGACTTTTCTGCACCTAAAATATCGATTTTGAGCATGTTTTGAGCCTATATTTTCAAAACATTCTAGCACTGAGTTGGCATGTACAGATTGCTTCTGGGACCCCAAAATATTGAATTTTCGGGTTTTTTGAGCCTGAACTTGAGATATAAACGGGTACTGAAGATGCATGCACATATCGACTTTTGGGCACCTAAAAGATCGAATTTCAGTATGTTTTTGGCCTGTATTTTGAAAATACTCTAACACGGAGTAGGCATGTACAGATCGCTTCTGGGACCCCATAATATCGAATTTTAGGGTGTTTTGGGCCTGAATTTGAGATATCGCCTTTACGAACCTAAAATATCGATTTTTAGCATGTTTTGAGCCTATATTTTGAAAATATTCTAGCACTGAGTAGGCATGTACAGATCGCTTCTGGGACCCCAAAATATCGAATTTTCGGGTGTTTTGAGCCTGAATTTGAGATATAATCGAGTACAGAAGATGCATGCACATATCGACTTTTAGGCACCTAAAATATCGATTTTGAGCATGTTTTGAGCCTATATTTTGAAAACATTCTAGCACTGAGTAGGCATGTACAGATCGCTTCTGGGACCCCTAAATATCGAATTTTCGGGTGTTTTGAGCCTGAATTTGAAATATAAACGAGTACAGAAGATGCATGCACATATCGACTTTTAGGTACCTAAAATATCGATTTTGAGCATGTTTTGAGTTTTGTTTTTGAAAATATTCTAGCACTGAGTAGGCATGTACAGATCGCTTTTGGGACCCCAAAATATCGAATTTTCGGGTGTTTTGAGTTTGAATTTGAGATATAAACGAGTATAGAAGATGCATACACATATTGACTTTGGGCACCAAAAATATCGATTTTCAGCATGTTTTGGGCCTGAATTTTGAAAATACTCTAACACGGAGTAGGCATGTACAGATCGCTTCTGGGACCCCTAAATATCGAATTTTCGCGTGTTTTGGGCCTTAATTTGAGATATCGACTTTTTGGCACCTAAAAGATCGATTTTTAGCATGTTTTTAGCCTATATTTTGAAAATATTCTAGCACTGAGTAGGCATGTACAGATTGCTTTTGGGACCCCAAAATATTGAATTTTCGGGTGTTTAGGGCCATAATTTGATATATAAACGGGTACAGAAGATACATGCACGTATTGATTTTGGGCATCTAAAATATCAATTTTTAGCATGTTTTGGGCATGTATTTTGAAAATACTCTAACTCGGAGTAGGCATGTACAGATCGCTTGTGGGACCCCAAAATATTGAATTTTCGGGTTTTTTGAGCCTGAACTTGAGATATAAACGGGTACTGAAGATGCATGCACATATCGACTTTTGGGCACCTAAAAGATCGATTTTCAGTATGTTTTTGGCCTGTATTTTGAAAATACTCTAACACGGAGTAGACATGTACAGATCGCTTCTGGGACCCCTAAATATAGAATTTTCGGGTGTTTTGGGCCTTAATTTGAGATATCGACTCTTTGGCACCTAAAATATCGATTTTTAGCATGTTTTTAGCCTATATTTTGAAAATATTCTAGCACTGAGTAGGCATGTACAGATTGCTTCTGGGACCCCAAAATATTGAATTTTCGGGTGTTTAGGGCCAGAATTTGATATATAAACGTGTACAGAAGATACATGCACATATTGATTTTGGGCATCTAAAATATTTATTTTTAGCATGTTTTGGGCATGTATTTTGAAAATACTCTAACTCGGAGTAGGCATGTACAGATCGCTTCTTGGACCCCAAAATATCGAATTTTCGGGTTTTTTAAGCCTGAATTTGAGATATAAACGGGTACAGAAGATGCATGCACATATCGACTTTTCTGCACCTAAAATATCGATTTTGAGCATGTTTTGAGCCTATATTTTCAAAACATTCTAGCACTGAGTTGGCATGTACAGATTGCTTCTGGGACCCCAAAATATTGAATTTTCGGGTTTTTTGAGCCTGAACTTGAGATATAAACGGGTACTGAAGATGCATGCACATATCGACTTTTGGGCACCTAAAAGATCGAATTTCAGTATGTTTTTGGCCTGTATTTTGAAAATACTCTAACACGGAGTAGGCATGTACAGATCGCTTCTGGGACCCCTAAATATAGAATTTTCGGATGTTTTGGGCCTTAATTTGAGATATCGACTCTTTGGCACCTAAAATATCGATTTTTAGCATGTTTTTAGCCTATATTTTGAAAATATTCTAGCACTGAGTAGGCATGTACAGATTGCTTCTGGGACCTCAAAATATTGAATTTTCGGGTGTTTAGGGCCAGAATTTGATATATAAACGGGTACAGAAGATACATGCACATATTGACTTTGGGCACCAAAAATATCGATTTTCAGCATATTTTGGGCCTGAATTTTGATAATACTCTAACAAGGAGTAGGCATGTACAGATCGCTTCTGGGACCCTAAAATATCGAATTTTCTGGTGTTTAGGGCCAGAATTTGAGATATAAACGGGTACAGAAGATGCATGCACATATCGACTTTTGGGCACCTAAAACATCGATTTTGAGAATGTTTTGGGCCTTTTTTTTATTGAAAATTCTCTAACACGGAGTAGGCATGTACAGATCGCTTCTGGGACCCCAAAATATCGAATTCTCGGGTGTTTTGGGCCTGATTTTGAGATATCGCCTTTACGCACCTAAAATATCGATTTTTAGCATGTTTTGAGCCTATATTTTGAAAATATTCTAGCACTGAGTAGGCATGTACAGATCGCTTCTGGGACCCCAAAATATCGAATTTTCGGGTGTTTAGGGCCAGAATTTGATATATAAACGGGTACAGAAGATACATGCACATATTGATTTTGGGCATCAAAAATATTTATTTTTAGCATGTTTTGGGCATGTATTTTGAAAATACTCTAACTCGGAGTAGGCATGTACAGATCGCTTCTTGGACCCCAAAATATCGAATTTTCGGGTTTTTTAAGCCTGAATTTGAGATATAAACGGGTACTGAAGATGCATTCACATATCGACTTTTTGGCACCTAAAACATCGATTTTGAGCATGTTTTATGCCTGTATTTTGAAAATACTCTAACAAGGAGTAGGCATGTACAGATCGCTTCTGGGACCCTAAAATATCGAATTTTCGGGTGTTTAGGGTAAGAATTTGAGATATAAACGGGTACAAAAGATGCATGCACATATCGACTTTTGGGCACCTAAAACATCGATTTTGAGCATGTTTTGGGCCTGTATTTTGAAAATACTATAACACAGAGTAGGCATGTACAGATCGCTTCTGGGACCCCAAAATATCGAATTCTCGGGTGTTTTGGGCCTGAATTTGAGATGTCGCCTTTACGCACCTAAAATATCGATTTTTAGAATGTTTTGAGCCTATATTTTGAAAATATTCTAGCACTGAGTAGGCAAGTACAGATCGCTTCTGGGACCCCAAAATATCGAATTTTCGGGTGTTTTAAGCTTGAATTTGAGATATAAACGAGTACAGAAGATGCATGCACATATCGACTTTTCTGCACCTAAAATATCGATTTTGAGCATGTTTTGAGCCTATATTTTGAAAACATTCTAGCACTGAGTTGGCATGTACAGATTGCTTCTGGGACCCAAAAATATCGAATTTTCGGGTGTTTAGGGCCAGAATTTGAGATATAAACGGGTACAGAAGATGCATGCACATATCGACTTTTGGGCACCTAAAAGATCGATTTTCAGTATGTTTTTGGCCTGTATTTTGAAAATACTCTAACACGGAGTAGTCATGTACAGATCGCTTCTGTGACCCCTAAATATCGACTTTTCGGGTGTTTTGGGCCTTAATTTGAGATATCGACTTTTTGGCACCTAAAATATCGATTTTGAGGATGTTTTTAGCCCATATTTTGAAAATACTCTAAAACGGAGTAGGCATGTACAGATCGCTTCTGGGACCCCAAAATATCGAATTTTGGGGTGTTTTGGGCCTGAATTTGAGATATCGCCTTTACGCACCTAAAATATCGATTTTTAGCATGTTTTGAGCCTATATTTTGAAAATATTCTAGCAATGAGTAGGCATGTACAGATCGCTTCTGGGACCCGAAAATATCGAATTTTCGGGTGTTTTGAGCATGAATTTGAGATATAATCGAGTACAGAAGATTCATGCACATATCGACTTTTGGGCACCTAAAATATCGATTTTGAGCATGTTTTGAGCCTATATTTTGAAAACATTCTAGCACTAAGTAGGCATGTACCGATCGCTTCTGGGACCCAAAAATATCGAATTTTCGGGTGTTTAGGGCCAGAATTTGAGATATCGCCTTTACGCACCTAAAATATCGATTTTTAGCATGTTTTGAGCCTATATTTTGAAAATATTCTAGGACTGAGTAGGCATGTACAGATCGCTTCTGGGACCCCTAAATATCGAATTTTCGGGTGTTTTGGGCCTTAATTTGATATATCTACTTATTGGCACCTAAAATATCGATTTTTAGCATGTTTTTAGCCTATATTTTGAAAATATTCTAGCACTGAGTAGGCATGTACAGATTGCTTCTGGGACCCGTAAATATCGAATTTTTCGGGTATTTTGGGCCTTAATTTGAGATATCGCTTTTAAGCACCTAAAATATCGATTTTTAGCATGTTTTGAGCCTATATTTTGAAAATATTCTAGCACTGAGTAGGCATGTACAGATCGCTTCTGGGACCCCAAAATATCGAATTTTCGGGTGTTTTGAGCCAGAATTTGAGATATAAACGAGTACAGGAGATGCATGCACATATCGACTTTTGGGCACCTAAAATATCGATTTTGAGCATGTTTTGAGGCTATATTTTGAAAACATTCTAGCACTGAGTAGGCATGTACAGATCGCTTCTGGGACCCCGAAATATCGAATTTTCGGGTGTTTTGAGCCTGAATTTGAGATATAAACGAGTATAGAAGATGCATACACATATTGACTTTGGGCACCAAAAATATCGATTTTCAGCATGTTTTGGGCCTGAATTTTGATAATACTCTAACACGGAGTAGGCATGTACAGATCGCTTCTGGGACCCTAAAATATCGAATTTTCTGGTGTTTAGGGCCAGAATTTGAGATATAAACGGGTACAGAAGATGCATGCACATATCGACTTTTGGGCACCTAAAACATCGATTTTGAGCATGTTTTGGGCCTTTTTTTTTTGAAAATTCTCTAACACGGAGTAGGCATGTACAGATCGCTTCTGGGACCCCAAAATATCGAATTCTCGGGTGTTTTGGGCCTGATTTTGAGATATCGCCTTTACGCACCTAAAATATCGATTTTTAGCATGTTTTGAGCCTATATTTTGAAAATATTCTAGCACTGAGTAGGCATGTACAGATCGCTTCTGGGACCCCAAAATATCGAATTTTCGGGTGTTTTGAGCTTGAATTTGAGATATAAACGAGTACAGAAGATGCATGCACATATCGACTTTTGGGCACCTAAAATATCGATTTTGAGCATGTTTTGAGCCTATATTTTGAAAACATTCTAGCACTGAGTTGGCATGTACAGATCGCTTCTGGGACCCCAAAATATCGAATTTTCGGGTGTTTAGGGCCAGAATTTGAGATATAAACGGGTACAGAAGATGCATGCACATATCGATTTTTGGGCACCTAAATGATCGATTTTCAGTATGTTTTTGGCCTGTATTTTGAAAATACTCTAACACGGAGTAGGCATGTACAGATCGCATCTGGGACCCCAAAATAACGAATTTTCGGGTGTTTTGAGCCTGAATTAGAGATATAAACGGGTACTGAAGATGCATGCACATATCGACTTTTGGGCACCTAAAAGATCGATTTTCAGTATGTTTTGGGCCTGTATTTTAAAAATACTCTAACACGGAGTAGGCATGTACAAATCGCTTCTGGGACCTTTAAATATCGAATTTTCGGGTGTTTTGGGAATGAATTTGAGATGTCGACTTTTTGGTACCTAAAAGATCGATTTTTAGCATGTTTTTAACCTATATTTTGAAAATATTCTAGCACTGAGTAGGCATGTACAGATTGCTTCTGGGACCCCAAAATATTGAATTTTCGTGTGTTTTGAGCCTAAATTTGAGATATAAACGGGTACAGAAGATACATGCACAGATTGACTTTGGGCATCTAAAATATCGATTTTCAGCATGTTTTGGGCATTTATTTTGAAAATACTCTAACACGGAGTAGGCATGTACAGATCGCTTCTGGGACCCCAAAATATCGAATTTTCGGGTGTTTTGAGCCTGAATTAAAGATATAAACGGGTACTGAAGATGCATGCACATATCGACTTTTGGGCACCTAAAACATCGATTTTGAGCATGTTTTGGGCCTGTATTTTGCAAATACTCTAACACGGAGTAGACATGTACAGATCGCTTCTGGGACCCCATAATATCGAATTTTCGGGTGTTTTGGGCCTGAATTTGAGATATCGCCTTTACGCACCTAAAATATCGATTTTTAGCATGTTTTGAGCCTATATTGCTTCTGGGACCCCAAAATATTTAATTTTCGGGTGTTTAGGGCCAGAATTTGAGATTTAAACGGGTACAGAAGATGCATGCACATATCGACTTTTGGGCACCTAAAAGATCGATTTTCTGTATGTTTTTGGCCTGTATTTTGAAAATACTCTAACACGGAGTAGGCATGTACAGATCGCTTCTGGGACCCCTAAATATCGAATTTTCGGGTGTTTTGGGACTGAATTTGAGATATCGACTTTTTGGCACCTAAAAGATCGATTTTTAGCATGTTTTTAGCCTATATTTTGAAAATATTCTAGCACTGAGTTGGCATGTACAGATCGCTTCTGGGACCCAAAAATATCGAATTTTCGGGTGTTTAGGGCCAGAATTTGAGATATAAACGGGTACAGAAGATGCATGCACATATCGATTTTTGGGCACCTAAAAGATCGATTTTCAGTATGTTTTTGGCCTGTATTTTGAAAATACTCTAACAAGGAGTAGGCATGTACAGATCGCATCTGGGACCCCAAAATATCGAATTTTCGGGTGTTTTGAGCCTGAATTAGAGATATAAACGGGTACTGAAGATGCATGCACATATCGACTTTTGGGCACCTAAAAGATCGATTTTCAGTATGTTTTGGGCCTGTATTTTAAAAATACTCTAACACGGAGTAGGCATGTACAAATCGCTTCTGGGACCCCTAAATATCGAATTTTTGGGTGTTTTGGGACTGAGTTTGAGATGTCGACTTTTTGGTACCTAAAAGATCGATTGTTAGCATGTTTTTAGCCTATATTTTGAAAATATTCTAGCACTGAGTAGGCATGTACAGATTGCTTCTGGGACCCCAAAATATTGAATTTTCGGGTGTTTTGAGCCTGAATTTGAGATATAAACGGGTACAGAAGATACATGCACAGATTGACTTTGGGCATCTAAAATATCGATTTTCAGCATGTTTTGGGCATTTATTTTGAAAATACTCTAACACGGAGTAGACATGTACAGATCGCTTCTGGGACCCCATAATATCGAATTTTCGGGTGTTTTGGGCCTGAATTTGAGATATCGCCTATACGCACCTAAAATATCGATTTTTAGCATGTTTTGAGCCTATATTTAAAAAAAAATTCTAGCACTGAGTAGGCATGTACAGATTGCTTCTGGGACCCCAAAATATCGAATTTTCGGGTGTTTAGGGCCAGAATTTGAGATTTAAACGGGTACAGAAGATGCATGCACATATCGACTTTTGGGCACCTAAAAGATCGATTTTCTCTATGTTTTTGGCCTGTATTTTGAAAATACTCTAACACGGAGTAGGCATGTACAGATCGCTTCTGGGACCCCTAAATATCGAATTTTCGGGTGTTTTGGGACTGAATTTGAGATATCGACTTTTTGGCACCTAAAAGATCGATTTTTAGCATGTTTTTAGCCTATATTTTGAAAATATTCTAGAACTGAGTAGGCACGTACAGATTGCTTCTGGGACCCCAAAATATTGAATTTTCGGGTGTTTTGAGCCTGAATTTGAGATATAAACGGGTACAAAAGATACATGCATATATTGACTTTGAGCATCTAAAATATCGATTTTTAGCATGTTTTGGGCCTGTATTTTGAAAATACTCTAACACGGAGTAGGCATGTACAGATCGCTTCTGGGACCCCAAAATTTCGAATTTTCTGGTGTTTTAAGCCTGAATTTGAGATATAAACGGGTACTGAAGATGCATGCACATATCGACTTTTGGGCACCTAAAACATCGATTTTGAGCATGTTTTGGGCCTGTATTTTGAAAATACTCTAACATGGAGTAGGCATGTACAGATCACTTCTGGGACCCAAAAATATCGAAATTTCGGGTGTTTTGGGCCTGAATTTGAGATATCGCCTTTACGCACCTAAAATATCGATTTTTAGCATGCTTTTAACTTATATTTTAAAAATATATTAGCACTGAGTAGGCATGTACAGATAGCTTCTGGGACCCCTAAATATCGAATTTTCGGGTGTTTTGGGCCTTAATTTGAGATATCGACTTATTGGCACATAAAATATAGATTTTTAGCATGTTTTTAGCCTATATTTTGAAAATATTCTAGCACTGAGTAGGCATGTACAGATTGCTTCTCGAACCCCTAAATATCGAATTTTCGGGTGTTTTGGGCCTTAATTTGAGATATCGCCTTTAAGCACCTAAAACATCGATTTTTAGCATGTTTTGAGCCTATATTTTGAAAATATTCTAGCACTGAGTAGGCATGTACAGATCGCTTCTGGGACCCCAAAATATCGAATTTTCGGGTGTTTTGAGCCTGAATTTGAGATATAAACGAGTACAGAAGATGCATGCACATATCGACTTTTGGGCACCTCAAATATCGAGTTTGAGCATGTTTTGAGCCTATATTTTGAAAACATTCTAGCACTGAGTAGGCATGTACAGATCGCTTCTGGGACCCCAAAATATCGAATTTTCGGGTGTTTTGAGCCTGAATTTGAGATATAAACGAGTATAGAAGATGCATACACATATTGACTTTGGCCACCAAAAATATCGATTTTCAGCATGTTTTGGGCCTGAATTTTAAAAATACTCTAACACGGAGTAGGAATGTACAGATCGCTTATGGGACCCCAAAATATCGAATTCTCGGGTGTTTTGGGCCTGAATTTGAGATATCGACTTTACACACCTAAAATATCGATTTTAGCATGTTTTGAGCCTATATTTTGAAAATATTCTAGCACTGAGTAGGCATGTACAGATCGCTTCTGGGACCCCAAAATATCGAATTTTTGGGTGTTTTGAGCTTGAATTTGAGATATAAACGAGTACAGACGATGCATGCACATATCGACTTTTGGGCACCTAAAATATCGATTTTGAGCATGTTTTGAGCCTATATTTTGAAAACATTCTAGCACTGAGTTGGCATGTACAGATCGCTTCTGGGACCCCAAAATATCGAATTTTCGGGTGTTTTGAGCCAGAATTTGAGATATAAACGGGTACAGAAGATGCATGCACATATCGACTTTTGGGCACCTAAAAGATCGATTTTCAGTATGTTTTTGGCCTGCATTTTGAAAATACTCTAACACGGAGTAGGCATGTACAGATCGCTTCTGTGACCCCTAAACATCGAATTTTCGGGTGTTTTGGGCCTTAATTTGAGATATCGACTTTTTGGCACCTAAAATATCGATTTTTAGCATGTTTTTAGCCTATATTTTGAAAATACTCTAACACTGAGTAGGCATGTACAGATCGCTTCTGGGACCCCAAAATATCGAATTTTCGGGTGTTTTGGGCCTGAATTTGAGATATCGCCTTTACGCACCTAAAATATCGATTTTTAGCATGTTTTTAACTTATATTTTAAAAATATATTAGCACTGAGTAGGCATGTACAGATCGCTTCTGGGACCCCTAAATATCGAATTTTCGGGTGTTTTGGGCCTTAATTTGAGATATCGACTTATTGGCACATAAAATATAGATTTTTAGCATGTTTTTAGCCTATATTTTGAAAATATTCTAGCACTGAGTAGGCATGTACAGATTGCTTCTGGAACCCCTAAATATCGAATTTTCGGGTGTTTTGGGCCTTAATTTGAGATATCGCCTTTAAGCACCTAAAACATCGATTTTTAGCATGTTTTGAGCCTATATTTTGAAAATATTCTAGCACTGAGTAGGCATGTACAGATCGCTTCTGGGACCCCAAAATATCGAATTTTCGGGTGTTTTGAGCCTGAATTTGAGATATAAACGAGTACAGAAGATGCATGCACATATCGACTTTTGGGCACCTCAAATATCGAGTTTGAGCATGTTTTGAGCCTATATTTTGAAAACATTCTAGCACTGAGTAGGCATGTACAGATCGCTTCTGGGACCCCAAAATATCGAATTTTCGGGTGTTTTGAGCCTGAATTTGAGATATAAACGAGTATAGAAGATGCATACACATATTGACTTTGACCACCAAAAATATCGATTTTCAGCATGTTTTGGGCCTGAATTTTAAAAATACTCTAACACGGAGTAGGAATGTACAGATCGCTTATGGGACCCCAAAATATCGAATTCTCGGGTGTTTTGGGCCTGAATTTGAGATATCGACTTTACACACCTAAAATATCGATTTTAGCATGTTTTGAGCCTATATTTTGAAAATATTCTAGCACTGAGTAGGCATGTACAGATCGCTTCTGGGACCCCAAAATATCGAATTTTTGGGTGTTTTGAGCTTGAATTTGAGATATAAACGAGTACAGACGATGCATGCACATATCGACTTTTGGGCACCTGAAATATCGATTTTGAGCATGTTTTGAGCCTATATTTTGAAAACATTCTAGCACTGAGTTGGCATGTACAGATCGCTTCTGGGACCCCAAAATATCGAATTTTCGGGTGTTTTGAGCCAGAATTTGAGATATAAACGGGTACAGAAGATGCATGCACATATCGACTTTTGGGCACCTAAAAGATCGATTTTCAGTATGTTTTTGGCCTGCATTTTGAAAATACTCTAACACGGAGTAGGCATGTACAGATCGCTTCTGTGACCCCTAAACATCGAATTTTCGGGTGTTTTGGGCCTTAATTTGAGATATCGACTTTTTGGCACCTAAAATATCGATTTTTAGCATGTTTTTAGCCTATATTTTGAAAATACTCTAACACGGAGTAGGCATGTACAGATCGCTTCTGGGACCCCAAAATATCGAATTTTCGGGTGTTTTGGGCCTGAATTTGAGATATCGCCTTTACGCACCTAAAATATCGATTTTTAGCATGTTTTGAGCCTATATTTTGAAAATATTCTAGCACTGAGTAGGCATGTACAGATCGCTTCTAGGACCCCAAAATATCGAATTTTCGGGTGTTTTGGGCCTGAATTTGAGATATCGCCTTTACGCACCTAAAATATCGATTTTTATCATGTTTTGATCCTATATTTTGAAAACATTCTAGCACTGAGTAGTCATGTACAGATCGCTTCTGGGACCCAAAAATATCGAATTTTCGGGTGTTTAGGGCCAGAATTTGAGATATAAACGGGTACAGAAGATACATGCACATATCGACTTTTGGGCACGTAAAAGATCGATTTTCAGTATGTTTTTGGCATGTATTTTGAAAATACTCTAACACGGAGTAGGCATGTACAGATCGCTTCTAGGACCCCTAAATATCGAATTTTCGGGTGTTTTGGGCCTTCATTTGAGATATCGACTTTTAGGCACCTAAAATATCGATTTTTTAGCATGTTTTGAGCCTATATTTTGAAAATATTCTAGCACTGAGTAGGCATGTACAGATTGCTTCTGGGACCCCAAAATATTGAAGTTTCGGGGGTTTTGAGCCTGAATTTGAGATATAAACGGGTACAGAAGATACATGCACATATCGACTTTTGGGCACCTAAAAGATTGATTTTCAGTATGTTTTTGGCCTGTATTTTGAAAATACTCTAACACGGAGTAGGCATGTACAGATCGCTTCTGTGACCCCTAAATATCGACTTTTTGAGTGTTTTGGGCCTTAATTTGAGATATCGACTTTTTGGCACCTAAAATATCGATTTTTAGCATGTTTTTAGCCCATATTTTGAAAATACTCTAAAATGGAGTAGGCATGTAGAGATCGCTTCTGGGACCCCAAAATATCGAATTTTCGGGTGTTTTGGGCCTGAATTTGAGATATCGCCTTTACGCACCTAAAATATCGATTTTTCGCATGTTTTGAGCCTATATTTTGAAAATATTCTATCAATGAGTAGGCATGTACAGATCGCTTCTGGGACCCCAAAATATCGAATTTTCGGGTGTTTTGAGCCTGAATTAGAGATATAAACGGGTACTGAAGATGCATGCACATATCGACTTTTTGGCACCTAAAACATCGATTTTTAAGCATGTTTTGGGCCTGTATTTTGAAAATACTCTAACACGGAGTAGGCATGTACAGGTCGCTTCTGGGACCCCAAAATATCGAATTTTCGGGTGTTTTGGGCCTGAATTTAAGATATAAACGGGTACAGAAGATGCATGCACATATCGACTTTTGGGCACCTAAAAGATCGATTTTCAGTATGTTTTTGGCCTGTATTTTAAAAATACTCTAACACGGAGTAGGCATGTACAAATCGCTTCTGGGACCCCTAAATATCGAATTTTCGGGTGTTTTGGGACTGAATTTGAGATGTCGACTTTTTGGCACCTAAAAGATCGATTTTTAGCATGTTTTTAGCATATATTTTGAAAATATTCTAGCACTGAGTAGGCATGTACAGATTGCTTCTGGGACCCCAAAACATCGAATTTTCGGGTGTTTTGAGCCTGAATTTGAGATATAAACGGGTACAGAAGATACATGCACAGATTGACTTTGGGCATCTAAAATATCGATTTTCAGCATGTTTTGGGCATTTATTTTGAAAATACTCTAACACGGAGTAGGCATGTACAGATCGCTTCTGGGACCCCAAAATATCGAATTTTCGTGTGTTTTGAGCCTGAATTAAAGATATAAACGGGTACTGAAGATGCATGCACATATCGACTTTTCGGCACCTAAAACATCGATTTTGAGCATGTTTTGGGCCTGTATTTTGTAAATACTCTAACGAGGAGTAGACATGTACAGATCGCTTCTGGGACTCCATAATATCGAATTTTCGGGTGTTTTGGGCCTGAATTTGAGATATCGCCTTTATGCACTTAAAATATCGATTTTTAGCATGTTTTGAGCCTATATTTAAAAAAAAATTCTAGCACTGAGTAGGCATGTACAGATTGCTTCTGGGACCCCAAAATATTGAATTTTCGGGTGTTTAGGGCCAGAATTTGAGATATAAACGGGTACAGAAGATGCATGCACATATCGACTTTTGGGCACCTAAAAGATCGATTTTCTGTATGTTTTTGGCCTGTATTTTGAAAATACTCTAACACGGAGTAGGCATGTACAGATCGCTTCTGGGACCCTTAAATATCGAATTTTCGGGTGTTTTGTGACTGAATTTGAGATATCGACTTTTTGGCACCTAAAAGATCGATTTTTAGCATGTTTTTAGCCTATATTTTGAAAATATTCTAGAACTGTGTAGGCATGTACAGATTGCTTCTGGGACCCCAAAATATTGAATTTTCGGGTGTTTTGAGCCTGAATTTGAGATATAAACGGGTACAGAAGATACATGCACATATTGACTTTGGGCATCTAAAATATCGATTTTTAGCATGTTTTGGGCCTGTATTTTGAAAATACTCTAACACGGAGTAGGCATGTACAGATCGCTTCTGGGACCCCAAAATTTCGAATTTTCTGGTATTTTGAGCCTGAATTTGAGATATAAACGGGTACTGAAGATTCATGCACATATTGACTTTTGGGCACCTAAAACATCGATTTTGAGCATGTTTTGGGCCTGTATTTTGAAAATACTCTAACATGGAGTAGGCATGTACAGATCGCTTCTGGGACCCCAAAATATCGAATTTTCGGGGGTTTTGGGCCTGAATTTGAGATATCGCCTTTACGCACCTAAAATATCGATTTTTAGCATGTTTTTAACCTATATTTTAAAAACATATTAGCACTGAGTAGGCATGTACAGATCGCTTCTGGGACCCCTAAATATCGAATTTTCGGGTGTTTTGGGATTGAATTTGAGATATCGACTTTTTGGCACCAAAAAGATCGATTTTTAGCATGTTTTTAGCCTATATTTTGAAAATATTCTAGAACTGAGTAGGCATGTACAGATTGCTTCTGGGACCCCAAAATATTGAATTTTCGGGTGTTTAGGGCCTGAATTTGAGATATAAACGGGTACAGAAGATACATTCACATATTGACTTTGGGCAACTAAAATATCGATTTTTAGCATGTTTTGGGCCTGTATTTTGAAAATACTCTAACACGGAGTAGACATGTACAGATCGCTTCTGGGACCCCAAAATTTCGAATTTTCTGGTGTTTTGAGCCTGAATTTGAGATATAAACGGGTACTGAAGATGCATGCACATATCGACTTTTGGGCACCTAATACATCGATTTTGAGCATGTTTTTGGCCTGTATTTTGAAAATACTCTAACACGGAGTAGGCATGTACAGATCGCTTCTGTGACCCCTAAATATCGACTTTTCGGGTGTTTTGGGCCTTAATTTGAGATATCGACTTTTTGGCACCTAAAATATCCATTTTTAGCATGTTTTTAGCCCATATTTTGAAAATACTCTAAAACGGAGTAGGCATGTACAGATCGCTTCAGGGATTCCAAAATATCGAATTTTCGGGTGTTTTGGGCCTGAATTTGAGATATCGCCTTTACGCACCTAAAATATCGATTTTTAGCATGTTTTGAGCCTATATTTTGAAAATATTCTAGCAATGAGTAGGCATATACAGATCGCTTCTGGGACCCCAAAATATCGAATTTTCGGGTGTTTTGAGCTTGAATTTGAGATATAAGCGAGTACAGAAGATGCATGCACATATCGACTTTTGGGCACCTATAATATCGATTTTGAGCAGGTTTTGAGCCTATATTTTGAAAACATTCTAGCACTGAGTAGGCATGTACAGATCGCTTCTGGGACCCAAAAATATCGAATTTTCGGGTGTTTAGGGCCAGAATTTGAGATATAAACGGGTACAGAAGATGCATGCACATATCGACTTTTGGGCACGTAAAAGATCGTTTTTCAGTATGTTTTTGGCCTGTATTTTGAAAATACTCTAACACGGATTAGGCATGTACAGATCGCTTCTGGGACCCCAAAGTATCGAATTTTCGGGTGTTTTGAGCCTGAATTAGAGATATAAACGGGTACTGAAGATGCATGCACATATCGACTTTTTGGCACCTAAAACATCGATTTTTAAGCATGTTTTGGGCCTGTATTTTGAAAATACTCTAACACGGAGTAGGCATGTACAGATCGCTTCTGGGACCCCAAAATATCGAATTTTCGGGTGTTTTGGGCCTGAATTTAAGATATAAACGGGTACAGAAGATGCATGCACATATCGACTTTTGGGCACCTAAAAGATCGATTTTCAGTATGTTTTTGGCCTGTATTTTAAAAATACTCTAACACGGAGTAGGCATGTACAAATCGCTTCTGGGACCCCTAAATATCGAATTTTCGGGTGTTTTGGTACTGAATTTGAGATGTCGACTTTTTGGCACCTAAAAGATCGATTTTTAGCATGTTTTTAGCATATATTTTGAAAATTATTTAGCACTGAGTAGGCATGTACAGATTGCTTCTGGGACCCCAAAACATCGAATTTTCGGGTGTTTTGAGCCTGAATTTGAGATATAAACGGGTACAGAAGATACATGCACAGATTGACTTTGGGCATCTAAAATATCGATTTTCAGCATGTTTTGGGCATTTATTTTGAAAATACTCTAACACGGAGTAGGCATGTACAGATCGCTTCTGGGACCCCAAAATATCGAATTTTCGTGTGTTTTGAGCCTGAATTAAAGATATAAAAGGGTACTGAAGATGCATGCACATATCGACTTTTCGGCACCTAAAACATCGATTTTGAGCATGTTTTGGGCCTGTATTTTGTAAATACTCTAACACGGAGTAGACATGTACAGATCGCTTCTGGGACTCCATAATATCGAATTTTCGGGTGTTTTGGCCTGAATTTGAGATATCGCCTTTACGCACCTAAAATATCGATTTTTAGCATGTTTTGAGCCTATATTTAAAAAAAAATTCTAGCACTGAGTAGGCATGTACAGATTGCTTCTGGGACCCCAAAATATTGAATTTTCGGGTGTTTAGTGCCAGAATTTGAGATATAAACGGGTACAGAAGATGCATGCACATATCGACTTTTGGGCACCTAAAAGATCGATTTTCTGTATGTTTTTGGCCTGTATTTTGAAAATACTCTAACATGGAGTAGGCATGTACAGATCGCTTCTGGGACCCCAAAATATCGAATTTTCGGGTGTTTTGGGCCTGAATTTGAGATATCGCCTTTACGCACCTAAAATATCGATTTTTAGCATGTTTTTAACCTATATTTTAAAAATATATTAGCACTGAGTAGGCACGTACAGATCGCTTCTGGGACCCCTAAATATCGATTTCTCGGGTGTTTTGGGCCTGAATTTGAGATATCGACTTTACGCACCTAAAATATCGATTTTTAGCATGTTTTGAGCCTATATTTTGAAAATATTCAAGCACTGAGTAGGCATGTACAGATCGCTTCTGGGATCCCAAAATATCGAATTTTCGGGTGTTTTGAGCTTAAATTTGAGATATAAACGAGTACAGAAGATGCATGCACATATCGACTTTTGGGCACCTAAAATATCGATTTTGAGCATGTTTTGAGCCTATATTTTGAAAACATTCTATGAGTTGGCATGTACAGATCTCTTCTAGGACCCAAAAATATCGAATTTTCGGGTGTTTAGGGCCAGAATTTGAGATATAAACGGGTACAGAAGATGCATGCACATATCGACTTTTAGGCACCTAAAAGATCGATTTTCAGTTTGTTTTTGGCCTGTATTTTGAAAATACTCAAACACGGAGTAGGCATGTACAGATCGCTTTTTTGACCCCTAAATATCGAATTTTCGGGTGTTTTGGGCCTTAATTTGTGATATCGACTTTTTGGCACCTAAAATATCGATTTTTAGCATGTTTTTAGCCTATATTTTGAAAATACTCTAACACGGAGTAGGCATGTACAGATCGCTTCTAGGACCCCTAAATATCGAATTTTCGGGTGTTTTGGTCCTTAATTTGAGATATCGACTTTTAGGCACCTAAAATATCGATTTTTAGCATGTTTTTAGCCTATATTTTGAAAATATTCTAGCACTGAGTAGGCATGTACAGATTGCTTCTGGGACCCCAAAATATTGAATTTTCGGGTGTTTTGAGCCTGAATTTGAGATATAAACGGGTACAGAAGATACATGCAAATATTGACTTTGGGCATCTAAAATATCGATTTTCAGCTTGTTTTGGGCATGTATTTTGAAAATACTCTAACACGGAGTAGGCATGTACAGATCGCTTCTGGGACCCCAAAATATCGAATTTTCGGGTGTTTTGAGCCTGAATTAGAGATATAAACGTTTACTGAAGATGCATGCACATATCGACTTTTTGGCACCTAAAACATCGATTTTTAAGCATGTTTTGGGCCTGTATTTTGAAAATACTCTAACACGGAGTAGGCATGTACAGATCGCTACTGGGACCCCAAAATATCGAATTTTCGGGTGTTTTGGGCCTGAATTTAAGATATAAACGGGTACAGAAGATGCATGCACATATCGACTTTTGGGCACCTAAAAGATCGATTTTCAGTATGTTTTTGGCCTGTATTTTAAAAATACTCTAACAAGGAGTAGGCATGTACAAATCGCTTCTGGGACCCCTAAATATCGAATTTTCGGGTGTTTTGGGACTGAATTTGAGATGTCGACTTTTTGGCACCTAAAAGATCGATTTTTAGCATGTTTTTAGCATATATTTTGAAAATATTCTAGCACTGAGTAGGCATGTACAGATTGCTTCTGGGACCCCAAAATATTGAATTTTCGGGTGTTTTGAGCCTGAATTTGAGATATAAACGGGTACAGAAGATACATGCACATATTGACTTTGGGCATCTAAAATATCGATTTTTAGCATGTTTTTAGCCTATATTTTGAAAATATTCTAGAACTGAGTAGGCATGTTGAGATTGCTTCTGGGACCCTAAAATATCGAATTTTCGGGTGTTTTGAGCCTGAATTTAAGATATAAACGGGTACTGAAGATGCATGCACATATCGACTTTTGGGCACCTAAAACATCGATTTTGAGCATGTTTTGGGCCTGTATTTTGAAAATACTCTAACACGGAGTATGCATGTACAGATCGCTTCTGGGACCCCAAAATATCGAATTTTCGGGTGTTTTGAGTCTGAATTAGAGATATAAACGGGTACAGAAGATGCATGCACATATCGACTTTTTGGCACCTAAAACATCGATTTTTAAGCATGTTTTGGGCCTGTATTTTGAAAATACTCTAACACGGAGTAGGCATGTACAGATCGCTTCTGGGACCCCAAAGTATCGAATTTTCGGGTGTTTTGGGTCTGAATTTGAGATATCGCCTTTACGCACCTAAAATATCGATTTTTAGCATGTTTTGAGCCTATATTTTGAAAATATTCTAGCACTGAGTAGGCATGTACAGATCGCTTCTGGGACCCCTAAATATAGAATTTTCGGGTGTTTTGGGCCTTAATTTGAGATATCGACTTATTGGCACCTAAAATATCGATTTTTAGCATGTTTTTAGCCTATATTTTGAAAATATTCTAGCACTGAGTAGGCATGTACAGATCGCTTCTGGGACCCCTAAATATCGAATTTTCGGGTGTTTTGGGCCTTAATTTGAGATATCGCCTTTAAGCACCTAAAATATCGATTTTTAGCATGTTTTGAGCCTATATTTTGAAAATATTCTAGCACTGAGTAGGCATGTACAGATCGCTTCTGGGACCCCAAAATATCGAATTTTCGGGTGTTTTGAGCCAGAATTTGAGATATAAACGAGTACAGAAGATGCATGCACATATCGACTTTTGGGCACCTAAAATATCGTTTTTGAGCATGTTTTGAGCCTATATTTTGAAAACATTCTAGCACTGAGTAGGCATCTACAGATCACTTCTGGGACCCCAAAATATCGAATTTTCGGGTGTTTTGAGCCTGAATTTGAGATATAAACGAGTATATTGACTTTGGGCACCAAAAATATCGATTTTCAGCATGTTTTGAGCCTGAATTTTGAAAATACTCTAACACGGAGTAGGCATGTACAGATCGCTTCTGGGACCCTAAAATATCGAATTTTTGGGTGTTTAGGGCCAGAATTTGAGATATAAACGGGTACAGAAGATGCATGCACATATCGACTTTTGGGCACCTAAAACATCGATTTTGAGCATGTTTTGGGCCTGTATTTTGAAAATACTCTAACACGGAGTAGGCATGTACAGATCGCTTCTGGGACCCCAAAATATCGAATTTTCGGGTGTTTTGGGCCTGAATTTGAGATATCGCCTTTACGCACCTAAAATATCGATTTTGAGCATGTTTTGAGCCTATATTTTGAAAATATTCTAGCACTGAGTAGGCATGTACAGATCGCTTCTGGGACCCCAAAATATCGAATTTTCGGGTGTTTAGGGCCAGAATTTGAGATATAAACGGGTACAGAAGATGCATGCACATATCGACTTTTGGGCACCTAAAAGATCGATTTTCAGTATGTTTTTGGCCTGTATTTTGAAAATACTCTAACACGGAGTAGGCATGTTCAGATCGCTTCTGTGACCCCTAAATATCGAATTTTCGGGTGTTTTGGGCCTTAATTTGAGATATCAACTTTTTGGCACCTAAAATATCGATTTTTAGCATGTTTTTAGCCTATATTTGAAAATACTCTAACACAGAGTAGGCATGTACAGATCGCTTCTGGGACCCCAAAGTATCGAATTTTCGGGTGTTTTGGGTCTGAATTTGAGATATCGCCTTTACGCACCTAAAATATCGATTTTTAGCATGTTTTGAGCCTATACTTTGAAAATATTCTAGCACTGAGTAGGCATGTACAGATCGCTTCTGGGACCCCAAAATATCGAATTTTCGGGTGTTTTGAGCTTGAATTTGAGATATAAACGAGTACAGAAGATGCATGCACATATTGACTTTGGGCATCTAAAATATCGATTTTCAGCATGTTTTGGGCATGTATTTTGAAAATACTCTAACACGGAGTAGGCATGTACAGATCGCTTCTGGGACCCCAAAATATCGAATTTTCGGGTGTTTTGAGTCTGAATTAGAGATATAAACGGGTACAGAAGATGCATGCACATATCGACTTTTTGGCACCTAAAACATCGATTTTTAAGCATGTTTTGGGCCTGTATTTTGAAAATACTCTAACACGGAGTAGGCATGTACAGATCGCTTCTGGGACCCCAAAGTATCGAATTTTCGGGTGTTTTGGGTCTGAATTTGAGATATCGCCTTTACGCACCTAAAATATCGATTTTTAGCATGTTTTGAGCCTATATTTTGAAAATATTCTAGCACTGAGTAGGAATGTACAGATCGCTTCTGGGACCCCAAAATATCGAATTTTCGGGTGTTTTGAGCTTGAATTTGAGATATAAACGAGTACAGAAGATGCATGCACATATTGACTTTGGGCATCTAAAATATCGATTTTCAGCATATTTTGGGCATGTATTTTGAAAATACTCTAACACGGAGTAGGCATGTACAGATCGCTTCTGGGACTCCATAATATCGAATTTTCGGGTGTTTTGGGCCTGAATTTGAGATATCGCTTTTACGCACCTAAAATATCGATTTTTAGCATGTTTTGAGCCTATATTTAAAAAAAAATTCTAGCACTGAGTAGGCATGTACAGATTGCTTCTGGGACCCCAAAATATTGAATTTTCGGGTGTTTAGTGCCAGAATTTGAGATATAAACGGGTACAGAAGATGCATGCACATATCGACTTTTGGGCACCTAAAAGATCGATTTTCTGTATGTTTTTGGCCTGTATTTTGAAAATACTCTAACATGGAGTAGGCATGTACAGATCGCTTCTGGGACCCCAAAATATCGAATTTTCGGGTGTTTTGGGCCTGAATTTGAGATATCGCCTTTACGCACCTAAAATATCGATTTTTAGCATGTTTTTAACCTATATTTTAAAAATATATTAGCACTGAGTAGGCATGTACAGATCGCTTCTGGGACCCCTAAATATCGATTTCTCGGGTGTTTTGGGCCTGAATTTGAGATATCGACTTTACGCACCTAAAATATCGATTTTTAGCATGTTTTGAGCCTATATTTTGAAAATATTCAAGCACTGAGTAGGCATGTACAGATCGCTTCTGGGATCCCAAAATATCGAATTTTCGGGTGTTTTGAGCTTAAATTTGAGATATAAACGAGTACAGAAGATGCATGCACATATCGACTTTTGGGCACCTAAAATATCGATTTTGAGCATGTTTTGAGCCTATATTTTGAAAACATTCTATGAGTTGGCATGTACAGATCTCTTCTAGGACCCAAAAATATCGAATTTTCGGGTGTTTAGGGCCAGAATTTGAGATATAAACGGGTACAGAAGATGCATGCACATATCGACTTTTAGGCACCTAAAAGATCGATTTTCAGTTTGTTTTTGGCCTGTATTTTGAAAATACTCAAACACGGAGTAGGCATGTACAGATCGCTTTTGTGACCCCTAAATATCGAATTTTCGGGTGTTTTGGGCCTTAATTTGAGATATCGACTTTTTGGCACCTAAAATATCGATTTTTAGCATGTTTTTAGCCTATATTTTGAAAATACTCTAACACGGAGTAGGCATGTACAGATCGCTTCTAGGACCCCTAAATATCGAATTTTCGGGTGTTTTGGTCCTTAATTTGAGATATCGACTTTTAGGCACCTAAAATATCGATTTTTAGCATGTTTTTAGCCTATATTTTGAAAATATTCTAGCACTGAGTAGGCATGTACAGATTGCTTCTGGGACCCCAAAATATTGAATTTTCGGGTGTTTTGAGCCTGAATTTGAGATATAAACGGGTACAGAAGATACATGCAAATATTGACTTTGGGCATCTAAAATATCGATTTTCAGCTTGTTTTGGGCATGTATTTTGAAAATACTCTAACACGGAGTAGGCATGTACAGATCGCTTCTGGGACCCCAAAATATCGAATTTTCGGGTGTTTTGAGCCTGAATTAGAGATATAAACGTTTACTGAAGATGCATGCACATATCGACTTTTTGGCACCTAAAACATCGATTTTTAAGCATGTTTTGGGCCTGTATTTTGAATATACTCTAACACGGAGTAGGCATGTACAGATCGCTACTGGGACCCCAAAATATCGAATTTTCGGGTGTTTTGGGCCTGAATTTAAGATATAAACGGGTACAGAAGATGCATGCACATATCGACTTTTGGGCACCTAAAAGATCGATTTTCAGTATGTTTTTGGCCTGTATTTTAAAAATACTCTAACAAGGAGTAGGCATGTACAAATCGCTTCTGGGACCCCTAAATATCGAATTTTCGGGTGTTTTGGGACTGAATTTGAGATGTCGACTTTTTGGCACCTAAAAGATCGATTTTTAGCATGTTTTTAGCATATATTTTGAAAATATTCTAGCACTGAGTAGTCATGTACAGATTGCTTCTGGGACCCCAAAATATTGAATTTTCGGGTGTTTTGAGCCTGAATTTGAGATATAAACGGGTACAGAAGATACATCCACATATTGACTTTGGGCATCTAAAATATCGATTTTTAGCATGTTTTTAGCCTATATTTTGAAAATATTCTAGAACTGAGTAGGCATGTTGAGATTGCTTCTGGGACCCTAAAATATCGAATTTTCGGGTGTTTTGAGCCTGAATTTAAGATATAAACAGGTACTGAAGATGCATGCACATATCGACTTTTGGGCACCTAAAACATCGATTTTGAGCATGTTTTGGGCCTGTATTTTGAAAATACTCTAACACGGAGTATGCATGTACAGATCGCTTCAGGGACCCCAAAATATCGAATTTTCGGGTGTTTTGGGCCTGAATTTGAGATATCGCCTTTACGCACCTAAAATATCGATTTTTAGCATGTTTTGAGCCTATATTTTGAAAATATTCTAGCACTGAGTAGGCATGTACAGATCGCTTCTGGGACCCCTAAATATCGAATTTTCGGGTGTTTTGGGCCTTAATTTGAGATATCGACTTATTGGCACCTAAAATATCGATTTTTAGCATGTTTTTAGCCTATATTTTGAAAATATTCTAGCACTGAGTAGGCATGTACAGATCGCTTCTGGGACCCCTAAATATCGAATTTTCTGGTGTTTTGGGCCTTAATTTGAGATATCGCCTTTAAGCACCTAAAATATCGATTTTTAGCATGTTTTGAGCCTATATTTTGAAAATATTCTAGCACTGAGTAGGCATGTACAGATCGCTTCTGGGACCCCAAAATATCGAATTTTCGGGTGTTTTGAGCCAGAATTTGAGATATAAACGAGTACAGAAGATGCATGCACATATCGACTTTTGGGCACCTAAAATATCGATTTTGAGCATGTTTTGAGCCTATATTTTGAAAACATTCTAGCACTGAGTAGGCATCTACAGATCACTTCTGGGACCCCAAAATATCGAATTTTCGCGTGTTTTGAGCCTGAATTTGAGATATAAACGAGTATATTGACTTTGGGCACCAAAAATATCGATTTTCAGCATGTTTTGAGCCTGAATTTTGAAAATACTCTAACACGGAGTAGGCATGTACAGATCGCTTCTGGGACCCTAAAATATCGAATTTTTGGGTGTTTAGGGCCAGAATTTGAGATATAAACGGGTACAGAAGATGCATGCACATATCGACTTTTGGGCACCTAAAACATCGATTTTGAGCATGTTTTGGGCCTGTATTTTGAAAATACTCTAACACGGAGTAGGCATGTACAGATCGCTTCTGGGACCCCAAAATATCGAATTTTCGGGTGTTTTGGGCCTGAATTTGAGATATCGCCTTTACGCACCTAAAATATCGATTTTGAGCATGTTTTGAGCCTATATTTTGAAAATATTCTAGCACTGAGTAGGCATGTACAGATCGCTTCTGAGACCCCAAAATATCGAATTTTCGGGTGTTTTGAGCTTGAATTTGAGATATAAACGAGTACAGAAGATGCATGCACTTATCGACTTTTGGGCACCTAAAATATCGATTTTGAGCATGTTTTGAGCCTATATTTTGAAAACTTTCTAGCACTGAGTTGGCATGTACAGATCGTTTCTGGGACCCCAAAATATCGAATTTTCGGGTGTTTAGGGCCAGAATTTGAGATATAAACGGGTACAGAAGATGCATGCACATATCGACTTTTGGGCACCTAAAAGATCGATTTTCAGTATGTTTTTGGCCTGTATTTTGAAAATACTCTAACACGGAGTAGGCATGTTCAGATCGCTTCTGTGACCCCTAAATATCGAATTTTCGGGTGTTTTGGGCCTTAATTTGAGATATCAACTTTTTGGCACCTAAAATATCGATTTTTAGCATGTTTTTAGCCTATATTTGAAAATACTCTAACACAGAGTAGGCATGTACAGATCGCTTCTGGGACCCCAAAGTATCGAATTTTCGGGTGTTTTGGGTCTGAATTTGAGATATCGCCTTTACGCACCTAAAATATCGATTTTTAGCATGTTTTGAGCCTATATTTTGAAAATATTCTAGCACTGAGTAGGCATGTACAGATCGCTTCTGGGACCCCAAAATATCGAATTTTCGGGTGTTTTGAGCTTGAATTTGAGATATAAACGAGTACAGAAGATGCATGCACATATTGACTTTGGGCATCTAAAATATCGATTTTCAGCATGTTTTGGGCATGTATTTTGAAAATACTCTAACACGTTGTAGGCATGTACAGATCGCTTCTGGGACCCCAAAATATCGAATTTTCGGGTGTTTTGAGTCTGAATTAGAGATATAAACGGGTACAGAAGATGCATGCACATATCGACTTTTTGGCACCTAAAACATCGATTTTTAAGCATGTTTTGGGCCTGTATTTTGAAAATACTCTAACACGGAGTAGGCATGTACAGATCGCTTCTGGGACCCCAAAGTATCGAATTTTCGGGTGTTTTGGGTCTGAATTTGAGATATCGCCTTTACGCACCTAAAATATCGATTTTTAGCATGTTTTGAGCCTATATTTTGAAAATATTCTAGCACTGAGTAGGCATGTACAGATCGCTTCTGGGACCCCAAAATATCGAATTTTCGGGTGTTTTGAGCTTGAATTTGAGATATAAACGAGTACAGAAGATGCATGCACATATTGACTTTGGGCATCTAAAATATCGATTTTCAGCATATTTTGGGCATGTATTTTGAAAATACTCTAACACGGAGTAGGCATGTACAGATCGCTTCTGGGACCCCAAAATATCGAATTTTCGGGTGTTTTGAGTCTGAATTAGAGATATAAACGGGTACAGAAGATGCATGCACATATCGACTTTTTGGCACCTAAAACATCGATTTTTAAGCATGTTTTGGGCCTGTATTTTGAAAATACTCTAACACGGAGTAGGCATGTACAGATCGCTTCTGGGATCCCAAAATATCGAATTTTCGGTTGTTTTGGGCTTGAATTTGAGATATCGCCTTTACTCACCTAAAATATCGATTTTTAGCAAGTTTTGAGCCTATATTTTGAAAATATTCTAGCACTGAGTAGGCATGTACATATCGCTTCTGGGACCCCAAAATATCGAATTTTCGGGTGTTTTGAGCTTGAATTTGAGATATAAACGAGTACAGAAGATGCATGCACATATTGACTTTGGGCATCTAAAATATCGATTTTCAGCATGTTTTGGGCATGTATTTTGAAAATACTCTAACACGGAGTAGGCATGTACAGATCGCTTCTGGGACCCCAAAATATCGAATTTTCGGGTGTTTTGAGCCTGAATTAGAGATATAAACGGGTACTGAAGATGCATGCACATATCGACTTTTTGGCACCTAAAACATCGATTTTTAAGCATGTTTTGGGCCTGTATTTTGAAAATACTCTAACACGGAGTAGGCATGTACAGATCGCTTCTGGGACCCCAAAATATCGAATTTTCGGGTGTTTTGGGCCTGAATTTGAGATATCGCCTTTACGCACCTAAAATATCGATTTTTAGCATGTTTTGATCCTATATTTAAAAAAAAATTCTAGCACTGAGTAGGCATGTACAGATTGCTTCTGGGACCCCAAAATATTGAATTTTCGGGTGTTTAGTGCCAGAATTTGAGATATAAACGGGTACAGTAGATGCATGCACATATCGACTTTTGGGCACCTAAAAGATCGATTTTCTGTATGTTTTTGGCCTGTATTTTGAAAATACTCTAACATGGAGTAGGCATGTACAGATCGCTTCTGGGACCCCAAAATATCGAATTTTCGGGTGTTTTGGGCCTGAATTTGAGATATCGCCTTTACGCACCTAAAATATCGATTTTTAGCATGTTTTTAACCTATATTTTAAAAATATATTAGCACTGAGTAGGCATGTACAGATCGCTTCTGGGACCCCTAAATATCGATTTCTCGGGTGTTTTGGGCCTGAATTTGAGATATCGACTTTACGCACCTAAAATATCGATTTTTAGCATGTTTTGAGCCTATATTTTGAAAATATTCAAGCACTGAGTAGGCATGTACAGATCGCTTCTGGGATCCCAAAATATCGAATTTTCGGGTGTTTTGAGCTTAAATTTGAGATATAAACGAGTACAGAAGATGCATGCACATATCGACTTTTGGGCACCTAAAATATCGATTTTGAGCATGGTTTGAGCCTATATTTTGAAAACATTCTATGAGTTGGCATGTACAGATCTCTTCTAGGACCCAAAAATATCGAATTTTTGGGTGTTTAGGGCCAGAATTTGAGATATAAACGGGTACAGAAGATGCATGCACATATCGACTTTTAGGCACCTAAAAGATCGATTTTCAGTTTGTTTTTGGCCTGTATTTTGAAAATACTCAAACACGGAGTAGGCATGTACAGATCGCTTTTGTGACCCCTAAATATCGAATTTTCGGGTGTTTTGGGCCTTAATTTGAGATATCGACTTTTTGGCCCCTAAAATATCGATTTTTAGCATGTTTTTAGCCTATATTTTGAAAATAGTCTAACACGGAGTAGGCATGTACAGATCGCTTCTGTGACCCCAAAATATCGAATTTTCGGGTGTTTTGGGCCTTAATTTGAGATATCGCCTTTACGCACCTAAAATATCGATTTTTAGCATGTTTTGAGCCTATATTTTGAAAATATTCTAGCATTGAGTAGGCATTTACAGATCGCTTCTGGGACCCCAAAATATCGAAATTTCGGGTGTTTTGAGCTTGAATTTGAGATATAAACAAGTACAGATGATGCATGCACATATCGACTTTTGGGCACCTAAAATATCGATTTTGAGCATGTTTTGAGCCTATATTTTGAAAACATTCTAGTACTGAGTAGGCATGTACAGATCGCTTCTGGGACCCAAAAATATCGAATTTTCGGGTGTTTAGGGCCAGAATTTGAGATATAAACGGGTACAGAAGATGCATGCACATATCGACTTTTGGGCACGTAAAAGATCGATTTTCAGTATGTTTTTGGCCTGTATTTTGAAAATACTCTAACACGGAGTAGGCATGTACAGATCGCTTCTAGGAACCCTAAATATCGAATTTTCGGGTGTTTTGGTCCTTAATTTGAGATATCGACTTTTAGGCACCTAAAATATCGATTTTTAGCATGTTTTTAGCCTATATTTTGAAAATATTCTAGCACTGAGTAGGCATGTACAGATTGCTTCTGGGACCCCAAAATATTGAATTTTCGGGTGTTTTGAGCCTGAATTTGAGATATAAACGGGTACAGAAGATACATGCAAATATTGACTTTGGGCATCTAAAATATCGATTTTCAGCTTGTTTTGGGCATGTATTTTGAAAATACTCTAACACGGAGTAGGCATGTACAGATCGCTTCTGGGACCCCAAAATATCGAATTTTCGGGTGTTTTGAGCCTGAATTAGAGATATAAACGTTTACTGAAGATGCATGCACATATCGACTTTTTGGCACCTAAAACATCGATTTTTAAGCATGTTTTGGGCCTGTATTTTGAAAATACTCTAACACGGAGTAGGCATGTACAGATCGCTACTGGGACCCCAAAATATCGAATTTTCGGGTGTTTTGGGCCTGAATTTAAGATATAAACGGGTACAGAAGATGCATGCACATATCGACTTTTGGGCACCTAAAAGATCGATTTTCAGTATGTTTTTGGCCTGTATTTTAAAAATACTCTAACAAGGAGTAGGCATGTACAAATCGCTTCTGGGACCCCTAAATATCGAATTTTCGGGTGTTTTGGGACTGAATTTGAGATGTCGACTTTTTGGCACCTAAAAGATCGATTTTTAGCATGTTTTTAGCATATATTTTGAAAATATTCTAGCACTGAGTAGGCATGTACAGATTGCTTCTGGGACCCCAAAATATTGAATTTTCGGGTGTTTTGAGCCTGAATTTGAGATATAAACGGGTACAGAAGATACATGCACATATTGACTTTGGGCATCTAAAATATCGATTTTTAGCATGTTTTTAGCCTATATTTTGAAAATATTCTAGAACTGAGTAGGCATGTTGAGATTGCTTCTGGGACCCTAAAATATCGAATTTTCGGGTGTTTTGAGCCTGAATTTAAGATATAAACGGGTACTGAAGATGCATGCACATATCGACTTTTGGGCACCTAAAACATCGATTTTGAGCATGTTTTGGGCCTGTATTTTGAAAATACTCTAACACGGAGTATGCATGTACAGATCGCTTCAGGGACCCCAAAATATCGAATTTTCGGGTGTTTTGGGCCTGAATTTGAGATATCGCCTTTACGCACCTAAAATATCGATTTTTAGCATGTTTTGAGCCTATATTTTGAAAATATTCTAGCACTGAGTAGGCATGTACAGATCGCTTCTGGGACCCCTAAATATCGAATTTTCGGGTGTTTTGGGCCTTAATTTGAGATATCGACTTATTGGCACCTAAAATATCGATTTTTAGCATGTTTTTAGCCTATATTTTGAAAATATTCTAGCACTGAGTAGGCATGTACAGATCGCTTCTGGGACCCCTAAATATCGAATTTTCGGGTGTTTTGGGCCTTAATTTGAGATATCGCCTTTAAGCACCTAAAATATCGATTTTTAGCATGTTTTGAGCCTATATTTTGAAAATATTCTAGCACTGAGTAGGCATGTACAGATCGCTTCTGGGACCCCAAAATATCGAATTTTCGGGTGTTTTGAGCCAGAATTTGAGATATAAACGAGTACAGAAGATGCATGCACATATCGACTTTTGGGCACCTAAAATATCGATTTTGAGCATGTTTTGAGCCTATATTTTGAAAACATTCTAGCACTGAGTAGGCATCTACAGATCACTTCTGGGACCCCAAAATATCGAATTTTCGGGTGTTTTGAGCCTGAATTTGAGATATAAACGAGTATATTGACTTTGGGCACCAAAAATATCGATTTTCAGCATGTTTTGAGCCTGAATTTTGAAAATACTCTAACACGGAGTAGGCATGTACAGATCGCTTCTGGGACCCTAAAATATCGAATTTTTGGGTGTTTAGGGCCAGAATTTGAGATATAAACGGGTACAGAAGATGCATGCACATATCGACTTTTGGGCACCTAAAACATCGATTTTGAGCATGTTTTGGGCCTGTATTTTGAAAATACTCTAACACGGAGTAGGCATGTACAGATCGCTTCTGGGACCCCAAAATATCGAATTTTCGGGTGTTTTGGGCCTGAATTTGAGATATCGCCTTTACGCACCTAAAATATCGATTTTGAGCATGTTTTGAGCCTATATTTTGAAAATATTCTAGCACTGAGTAGGCATGTACAGATCGCTTCTGAGACCCCAAAATATCGAATTTTCGGGTGTTTTGAGCTTGAATTTGAGATATAAACGAGTACAGAAGATGCATGCACTTATCGACTTTTGGGCACCTAAAATATCGATTTTGAGCATGTTTTGAGCCTATATTTTGAAAACTTTCTAGCACTGAGTTGGCATGTACAGATCGTTTCTGGGACCCCAAAATATCGAATTTTCGGGTGTTTAGGGCCAGAATTTGAGATATAAACGGGTACAGAAGATGCATGCACATATCGACTTTTGGGCACCTAAAAGATCGATTTTCAGTATGTTTTTGGCCTGTATTTTGAAAATACTCTAACACGGAGTAGGCATGTTCAGATCGCTTCTGTGACCCCTAAATATCGAATTTTCGGGTGTTTTGGGCCTTAATTTGAGATATCAACTTTTTGGCACCTAAAATATCGATTTTTAGCATGTTTTTAGCCTATATTTGAAAATACTCTAACACAGAGTAGGCATGTACAGATCGCTTCTGGGACCCCAAAGTATCGAATTTTCGGGTGTTTTGGGTCTGAATTTGAGATATCGCCTTTACGCACCTAAAATATCGATTTTTAGCATGTTTTGAGCCTATATATTGAAAATATTCTAGCACTGAGTAGGCATGTACAGATCGCTTCTGGGACACCAAAATATCGAATTTTCGGGTGTTTTGAGCTTGAATTTGAGATATAAACGAGTACAGAAGATGCATGCACATATTGACTTTGGGCATCTAAAATATCGATTTTCAGCATGTTTTGGGCATGTATTTTGAAAATACTCTAACACGGAGTAGGCATGTACAGATCGCTTCTGGGACCCCAAAATATCGAATTTTCGGGTGTTTTGAGTCTGAATTAGAGATATAAACGGGTACAGAAGATGCATGCACATATCGACTTTTTGGCACCTAAAACATCGATTTTTAAGCATGTTTTGGGCCTGTATTTTGAAAATACTCTAACACGGAGTAGGCATGTACAGATCGCTTCTGGGACCCCAAAGTATCGAATTTTCGGGTGTTTTGGGTCTGAATTTGAGATATCGCCTTTACGCACCTAAAATATCGATTTTTAGCATGTTTTGAGCCTATATTTTGAAAATATTCTAGCACTGAGTAGGCATGTACAGATCGCTTCTGGGACCCCAAAATATCGGATTTTCGGGTGTTTTGAGCTTGAATTTGAGATATAAACGAGTACAGAAGATGCATGCACATATTGACTTTGGGCATCTAAAATATCGATTTTCAGCATATTTTGGGCATGTATTTTGAAAATACTCTAACACGGAGTAGGCATGTACAGATCGCTTCTGGGACCCCAAAATATCGAATTTTCGGGTGTTTTGAGTCTGAATTAGAGATATAAACGGGTACAGAAGATGCATGCACATATCGACTTTTTGGCACCTAAAACATCGATTTTTAAGCATGTTTTGGGCCTGTATTTTGAAAATACTCTAACACGGAGTAGGCATGTACAGATCGCTTCTGGGATCCCAAAATATCGAATTTTCGGGTGTTTTGGGCTTGAATCTGAGATATCGCATTTACTCACCTAAAATATCGATTTTTAGCAAGTTTTGAGCCTATATTTTGAAAATATTCTAGCACTGAGTAGGCATGTACAGATCGCTTCTGGGACCCCAAAATATCGAATTTTCGGGTGTTTTGAGCTTGAATTTGAGATATAAACGAGTACAGAAGATGCATGCACATATTGACTTTGGGCATCTAAAATATCGATTTTCAGCATGTTTTGGGCATGTATTTTGAAAATACTCTAACACGGAGTAGGCATGTACAGATCGCTTCTGGGACCCCAAAATATCGAATTTTCGGGTGTTTTGAGCCTGAATTAGAGATATAAACGGGTACTGAAGATGCATGCACATATCGACTTTTTGGCACCTAAAACATCGATTTTTAAGCATGTTTTGGGCCTGTATTTTGAAAATACTCTAACACGGAGTAGGCATGTACAGATCGCTTCTGGGACCCCAAAATATCGAATTTTCGGGTGTTTTGGGCCTGAATTTGAGATATCGCCTTTACGCACCTAAAATATCGATTTTTAGCATGTTTTGATCCTATATTTAAAACAAAATTCTAGCACTGAGTAGGCATGTACAGATTGCTTCAGGGACCCCAAATTATTGAATTTTCGGGTGTTTTGAGCCTGAATTTGAGATATAAACGGGTACAGAAGATACATGCACATATTGACTTTGGGCATCTAAAATATCGATTTTTAGCATGTTTTTAGCCTATATCTTGAAAATATTCTAGAACTGAGTAGGCATGTACAGATTGCTTCTGGGACCCCAAAATATCGAATTTTCGGGTGTTTTGAGGCAGAAATTGAGATATAAACGGGTACTGAAGATGCATTCACATATCGACTTTTGGGCACCTAAAATATCGATTTTGAGCATGTTTTGGGCCTGTATTTTGAAAATACTCTAACACGGAGTAGGCATATACAGATCGCTTCTAGGACCCCAAAATATCGAATTTTCGGGTGTTTTGGGCCTGAATTTGAGATATCGCCTTTATGCACCTAAAATATCGATTTCCAGCATGTTTTGAGCCTATATTTTGAAAATATTCTAGCACTGAGTAGGCATGTACAGATCGCTTCTGGGACCCCTAAATATCGAATTTTCGGGTGTTTTGGGACTTAATTTGAGATATCGACTTATTGGCACATAAAATATCGATTTTTAGCATGTTTTTAGCCTATATTTTGAAAATATTCTAGCACTGAGTAGGCATGTACAGATCGCTTCTGGGACCCCTAAATATCGAATTTTCGGGTGTTTGGGCCTTAATTTGAGATATCGCCTTTAAGCACCTAAAATATCGATTTTTAGCATCTTTTGAGCCTATATTTTGAAAATATTCTAGCACTGAGTAGGCATGTACAGATCGCTTCTGGGACCCCAAAATATCGAATTTTCGGGTGTTTTGAGCCTGAATTTGAGATATAAACGAGTACAGAAGATGAATGCACATATCGACTTTTGGGCACCTAAAATATCGATTTTGAGCATGTTTTGAGCCTATATTTTGAAAACATTCTAACACTGAGTAGGCATGTACAGATCGCTTCTGGGACCCCAAAATATCGAATTTTCGGGTGTTTTGAGCCTGAATTAGAGATATAAACGGGTACTGAAGATGCATGCACATATCGACTTTTTGGCACCTAAAACATCGATTTTTAAGCATGTTTTGGGCCTGTATTTTGAAAATATTCTAGCACTGAGTAGGCATGTACAGATCGCTTCTGGGACCCCAAAATATCGAATTTTCGGGTGTTTTGAGCTTGAATTTGAGATATAAACGAGTACAGAAGATGCATGCACATATTGACTTTGGGCATCTAAAATATCGATTTTCAGCATGTTTTGGGCATGTATTTTGAAAATACTCTAACACGGAGTAGGCATGTACAGATCGCTTCTGGGACCCCAAAATATCGAATTTTCGGGTGTTTTGAGTCTGAATTAGAGATATAAACGGGTACAGAAGATGCATGCACATATCGACTTTTTGGCACCTAAAACATCGATTTTTAAGCATGTTTTGGGCCTGTATTTTGAAAATACTTTAACACGGAGTAGGCATGTACAGATCGCTTCTGGGATCCCAAAATATCGAATTTTCGGGTGTTTTGGGCCTGAATTTGAGATATCGCCTTTACTCACCTAAAATATCGATTTTTAGCATGTTTTGAGCCTATATTTTGAAAATATTCTAGCACTGAGTAGGCATGTACAGATCGCTTCTGGGACCCCAAAATATCGAATTTTCGGGTGTTTTGAGCTTGAATTTGAGATATAAACGAGTACAGAAGATGCATGCACATATTGACTTTGGGCATCTAAAATATCGATTTTCAGCATGTTTTGGGCATGTATTTTGAAAATACTCTAACACGGAGTAGGCATGTACAGATCGCTTCTGGGACCCCAAAATATCGAATTTTCGGGTGTTTTGAGCCTGAATTAGAGATATAAACGGGTACTGAAGATGCATGCACATATCGACTTTTTGGCACCTAAAACATCGATTTTTAAGCATGTTTTGGGCCTGTATTTTGAAAATACTCTAACACGGAGTAGGCATGTACAGATCGCTTCTGGGACCCCAAAATATCGAATTTTCTGGTGTTTTGGGCCTGAAATTGAGATATCGCCTTTACGCACCTAAAATATCGATTTTTAGCATGTTTTGATCCTATATTTAAAACAAAATTCTAGCACTGAGTAGGCATGTACAGATTGCTTCAGGGACCCCAAAATATTGAATTTTCGGGTGTTTTGAGCCTGAATTTGAGATATAAACGGGTACAGAAGATACATGCACATATTGACTTTGGGCATCTAAAATATCGATTTTTAGCATGTTTTTAGCCTATATCTTGAAAATATTCTAGAACTGAGTAGGCATGTACAGATTGCTTCTGGGACCCCAAAATATCGAATTTTCGGGTGTTTTGAGCCTGAATTTGAGATATAAACGGGTACTGAAGATGCATTCACATATCGACTTTTGGGCTCCTAAAACATCGATTTTGAGCATGTTTTGGGCCTGTATTTTGAAAATACTCTAACACGGAGTAGGCATGTACAGATCGCTTCTAGGACCCCAAAATATCGAATTTTCGGGTGTTTTGGGCCTGAATTTGAGATATCGCCTTTATGCACCTAAAATATCGATTTCTAGCATGTTTTGAGCCTATATTTTGAAAATATTCTAGCACTGAGTAGGCATGTACAGATCGCTTCTGGGACCCCTAAATATCGAATTTTCGGGTGTTTTGGGACTTAATTTGAGATATCGACTTATTGGCACATAAAATATCGATTTTTAGCATGTTTTTAGCCTATATTTTGAAAATATTCTAGCACTGAGTAGGCATGTACAGATCGCTTCTGGGACCCCTAAATATCGAATTTTCGGGTGTTTGGGCCTTAATTTGAGATATCGCCTTTAAGCACCTAAAATATCGATTTTTAGCATCTTTTGAGCCTATATTTTGAAAATATTCTAGCACTGAGTAGGCATGTACAGATCGCTTCTGGGACCCCAAAATATCGAATTTTCGGGTGTTTTGAGCCTGAATTTGAGATATAAACGAGTACAGAAGATGAATGCACATATCGACTTTTGGGCACCTAAAATATCGATTTTGAGCATGTTTTGAGCCTATATTTTGAAAACATTCTAACACTGAGTAGGCATGTACAGATCGCTTCTGGGACCCCAAAATATCGAATTTTCGGGTGTTTTGAGCCTGAATTAGAGATATAAACGGGTACTGAAGATGCATGCACATATCGACTTTTTGGCACCTAAAACATCGATTTTTAAGCATGTTTTGGGCCTGTATTTTGAAAATATTCTAGCACTGAGTAGGCATGTACAGATCGCTTCTGGGACCCCAAAATATCCAATTTTCGGGTGTTTTGAGCTTGAATTTGAGATATAAACGAGTACAGAAGAAGCATGCACATATTGACTTTGGGCATCTAAAATATCGATTTTCAGCATGTTTTGGGCATGTATTTTGAAAATACTCTAACACGGAGTAGGCATGTACAGATCGCTTCTGGGACCCCAAAATATCGAATTTTCGGGTGTTTTGAGTCTGAATTAGAGATATAAACGGGTACAGAAGATGCATGCACATATCGACTTTTTGGCACCTAAAACATCGATTTTTAAGCATGTTTTGGGCCTGTATTTTGAAAATACTCTAACACGGAGTAGGCATGTACAGATCGCTTCTGGGATCCCAAAATATCGAATTTTCGGGTGTTTTGGGCCTGAATTTGAGATATCGCCTTTACTCACCTAAAATATCGATTTTTAGCATGTTTTGAGCCTATATTTTGAAAATATTCTAGCACTGAGTAGGCATGTACAGATCGCTTCTGGGACCCCAAAATATCGAATTTTCGGGTGTTTTGAGCTTGAATTTGAGATATAAACGAGTACAGAAGATGCATGCACATATTGACTTTGGGCATCTAAAATATCGATTTTCAGCATGTTTTGGGCATGTATTTTGAAAATACTCTAACACGGAGTAGGCATGTACAGATCGCTTCTGGGACCCCAAAATATCGAATTTTCGGGTGTTTTGAGCCTGAATTAGAGATATAAACGGGTACTGAAGATGCATGCACATATCGACTTTTTGGCACCTAAAACATCGATTTTTAAGCATGTTTTGGGCCTGTATTTTGAAAATACTCTAACACGGAGTAGGCATGTACAGATCGCTTCTGGGACCCCAAAATATCGAATTTTCGGGTGTTTTGGGCCTGAATTTGAGATATCGCCTTTACGCACCTAAAATATCGATTCTTAGCATGTTTTGAGCCTATATTTAAAACAAAATTCTAGCACTGAGTAGGCATGTACAGATTGCTTCAGGGACCCCAAAATATTGAATTTTCGGGTGTTTTGAGCCTGAATTTGAGATATAAACGGGTACAGAAGATACATGCACATATTGACTTTGGGTATCTAAAATATCGATTTTTAGCATGTTTTTAGCCTATATCTTGAAAATATTCTAGAACTGAGTAGGCATGTACAGATTGCTTCTGGGACCCCAAAATATCGAATTTTCGGGTGTTTTGAGCCTGAATTTGAGATATAAACGGGTACTGAAGATGCATTCACATATCGACTTTTGGGCACCTAAAACATCGATTTTGAGCATGTTTTGGGCCTGTATTTTGAAAATACTCTAACACGGAGTAGGCATGTACAGATCGCTTCTGGGACCCCAAAATATCGAATTTTCGGGTGTTTTGGGCCTGAATTTGAGATATCGCCTTTATGCACCTAAAATATCGATTTCTAGCATGTTTTGAGCCTATATTTTGAAAATATTCTAGCATTGAGTAGGCATGTACAGATCGCTTCTGGGACCCCTAAATATCGAATTTTCGGGTGTTTTGGGACTTAATTTGAGATATCGACTTATTGGCACCTAAAATATCGATTTTTAGCATGTTTTTAGCCTATATTTTGAAAATATTCTAGCACTGAGTAGGCATGTACAGATCGCTTCTGGGACCCCTAAATATCGAATTTTCGGGTGTTTTGGGCCTTAATTTGAGATATCGCCTTTAAGCACCTAAAATATCGATTTTTAGCATCTTTTGAGCCTATATTTTGAAAATATTCTAGCACTGAGTAGGCATGTACAGATCGCTTCTGGGACCCCAAAATATCGAATTTTCGGGTGTTTTGAGCCTGAATTTGAGATATAAACGAGTACAGAAGATGAATGCACATATCGACTTTTGGGCACCTAAAATATCGATTTTGAGCATGTTTTGAGCCTATATTTTGAAAACATTCTAACACTGAGTAGGCATGTACAGATCGCTTCTGGGACCCCAAAATATCGAATTTTCGGGTGTTTTGAGTCTGAATTAGAGATATAAACGGGTACAGAAGATGCATGCACATATCGACTTTTTGGCACCTAAAACATCGATTTTTAAGCATGTTTTGGGCCTGTATTTTGAAAATACTCTAACACGGAGTAGGCATGTACAGATCGCTTCTGGGATCCCAAAATATCGAATTTTCGGGTGTTTTGGGCCTGAATTTGAGATATCGCCTTTACTCACCTAAAATATCGATTTTTAGCATGTTTTGAGCCTATATTTTGAAAATATTCTAGCACTGAGTAGGCATGTACAGTTCGCTTCTGGGACCCCAAAATATCGAATTTTCGGGTGTTTGAGCTTGAATTTGAGATATAAACGAGTACAGAAGATGCATGCACATATTGACTTTGGGCATCTAAAATATCGATTTTCAGCATGTTTTGGGCATGTATTTTGAAAATACTCTAACACGGAGTAGGCATGTACAGATCGCTTCTGGGACCCCAAAATATCGAATTTTCGGGTGTTTTGAGCCTGAATTAGAGATATAAACGGGTACTGAAGATGCATGCACATATCGACTTTTTGGCACCTAAAACATCGATTTTTAAGCATGTTTTGGGCCTGTATTTTGAAAATACTCTAACACGGAGTAGGCATGTACAGATCGCTTCTGGGACCCCAAAATATCGAATTTTCGGGTGTTTTGGGCCTGAATTTGAGATATCGCCTTTACGCACCTAAAATATCGATTTTTAGCATGTTTTGAGCCTATATTTTGAAAATATTCTAGCACTGAGTAGGCATGTACAGATCGCTTCTGGGACCCCAAAATATCGTATTTTCGGGGGTTTTGAGCTTGAATTTGAGATATAAACGAGTACAGAAGATGCATGCACATATCGACTTTTGTGCACCTAAAATATCGATTTTCTGTATGTTTTTGGCCTGTATTTTGAAAATACCCTAACACGGAGTAGGCATGTACAGATCGCTTCTAGGACCCCAAAATATTGAATTTTCGGGTGTTTTGAGCCTGAATTTGAGATATAAACGGGTACAGAAGATACCTGCACATATTGACTTTGGGCATCTAAAATATCGATTTTTAGCATGTTTTGGGCCTGTTTTTTGAAAATACTCTAACACGGAGTAGGCATGTACAGATCGCTTCTGGGACCCCAAAATATCGAATTTTCTGGTGTTTTGGGCCTGAATTTGAGATATCGCCTTTACGCACCTAAAATATCGATTTTTAGCATGTTTTCAGCCTATATTTTGAAAATATTCTAGCACTGAGTAGGCATGTACAGATCGCTTCTGGGACTCCTAAATATCGAATTTTCGTGTGTTTTGGGCCTTAATTTGAGATATAAACGAGTACAGAAGATTCATCCACATATCGACTTTTGGGCACCTAAAATATCGACTTTTGGGCACCTAAAATATCGATTTTGAGCATGTTTTGAGCCTATATTTTGAAAACATTCTAGCACTGAGTAGGCATGTACAGATCGCTTCTGGGACCCCAAAATATCGAATTTTCGGGTGTTTTGAGCCTGAATTTGAGATATAAACGAGTATAGAAGATGCATACACATATTGACTTTGGGCACCAAAAATATCGATTTTCAGCATGTTTTGGGCCTGAAAATTGAAAATACTCTAACACGGATTAGGCATCTACAGATCGCTTCTAGGACCCCAAAATATCGAATTTTCGGGTGTTTTGAGCCAGAATTAGAGATATAAACGGGTACTGAAGATGCATGCACATATCGACTTTTGGGAACCTAAAACATCGATTTTGAGCATGTTTTGGGCCTGTATCTTGTAAATAATCTAACACGGAGTAGACATGTACAGATCGCTTCTGGGACCCCATAATATCGAATTTTCGGGTGTTTTCGGCCTGAATTTGAAATATCGCCTTTACGCACCTAAAATATCAATTTTGAGCATGTTTTGGGCCTGTATTTTAAAAATACTCTAACACGGAGTAGGCATGTACAGATCGCTTCTGGGACCCCAAAATATCGATATTTCGGGTGTTTTGGGCCTTAATTTGAGATATCGACTTTTTGGCACCTAAAATATAGATTTTTAGCACAAAATATTGAATTTTCGGGTGTTTAGGGCCTGAATTTGAGATATGAACGAGTACAGAAGATGAATGCACATATCGACTTTTGGGCACCTAAAATATCGATTTTGAGCATGTTTTGAGCCAATATCTTGAAAACATTCTAGCACTGAGTAGGCATGTACAGATCGCTTCTGGGACCCCAAAATATCGAATTTTCGGGTGTTTAGGGCCAGAATTTGAGATATAAACGAGTATAGAAGATGCATACACATATTGACTTAGGGCACCAAAAATATCTATTTTCAGCTTGTTATGAGCCTGAATTTTGAAAATACTCTAAAACGAAGTAGGCATGTACAGATCGCTTCTGGGACCCTAAAATATCGAATTTTTGGGTGTTTAGGGCCAGAATTTGAGATATAAACGGGTACAGAAGATGCATGCACATATCGACTTTTGGGCACGGAAAAGATCGATTTTCAGTATGTTTTTGGCCTGTATTTTGAAAATACTCTAACACGGAGTAGGCATGTACAGATCGCTTCTGTGACCCCTAAATATCGAATTTTCGGGTGTTTTGGGCCTTAATTTGAGATATCGACTTTTTGGCACCTAAAATATAGATTTTTAGCATGTTTTTAGCCTATATTTTGAAAATACTCTAACAAGGAGTAGGCATGTACAGATCGCTTCTGGGACCCCAAAATATCGAATTTTCGGGTGTTTTGGGCCTGAATTTGAGATATCGCCTTTACGCACCTAAAATATCGATTTTTAGCATGTTTTGAGCCTATATTTTGAAAATATTCTAGCACTGAGTAGGCATGTACAGATCGCTTCTGGAACCCCAAAATATCGAATTTTCGGGGGTTTTGAGCTTGAATTTGAGATATAAACGAGTACAGAAGATGCATGCACATATCGACTTTTGTGCACCTAAAATATCGATTTTCTGTATGTTATTGGCCTGTATTTTGAAAATACCCTAACACGGAGTAGGCATGTACAGATCGCTTCTAGGACCCCTAAATATCGAATTTTCTGGTGTTTTGGGACTGAATTTGAGATATCGACTTTTTGGCACCTAAAAGATCGATTTTTAGCATGTTTTTAGGCTATATTTTGAAAATATTCTAGCACTGAGTAGGCATGTACAGATTGCTTCTGGGACCCCAAAATATTGAATTTTCGGGTGTTTTGAGCCTGAATTTGAGATATAAACGGGTACAGAAGATACCTGCACATATTGACTTTGGGCATCTAAAATATCGATTTTTAGCATGTTTTGGGCCTGTTTTTTGAAAATACTCTAACACGGAGTAGGCATGTACAGATCGCTTCTGGGACCCCAAAATATCGAATTTTCGGGTGTTTTGGGCCTGAATTTGAGATATCGCCTTTACGCACCTAAAATATCGATTTTTAGCATGTTTTCAGCCTATATTTTGAAAATATTCTAGCACTGAGTAGGCATGTACAGATCGCTTCTGGGACCCCTAAATATCGAATTTTCGGGTGTTTTGGGCCTTAATTTGAGATATAAACGAGTACAGAAGATTCATCCACATATCGACTTTTGGGCACCTAAAATATCGACTTTTGGGCACCTAAAATATCGATTTTGAGCATGTTTTGAGCCTATATTTTGAAAACATTCTAGCACTGAGTAGGCATGTACAGATCGCTTTTGGGACCCCAAAATATCGAATTTTCGGGTGTTTTGAGCCTGAATTTGAGATATAAACGAGTATAGAAGATGCATACACATATTGACTTTGGGCACCAAAAATATCGATTTTCAGCATGTTTTGGGCCTGAAAATTGAAAATACTCTAACACGGATTAGGCATCTACAGATCGCTTCTAGGACCCCAAAATATCGAATTTTCGGGTGTTTTGAGCCAGAATTAGAGATATAAACGGGTACTGAAGATGCATGCACATATCGACTTTTGGGCACCTAAAACATCGATTTTGAGCATGTTTTGGGCCTGTATCTTGTAAATAATCTAACACGGAGTAGACATGTACAGATCGCTTCTGGGACCCCATAATATCGAATTTTCGGGTGTTTTCGGCCTGAATTTGAAATATCGCCTTTACGCACCTAAAATATCAATTTTGAGCATGTTTTGGGCCTGTATTTTAAAAATACTCTAACACGGAGTAGGCATGTACAGATCGCTTCTGGGACCCCAAAATATCGATATTTCGGGTGTTTTGGGCCTTAATTTGAGATATCGACTTTTTGGCACCTAAAATATAGATTTTTAGCACAAAATATGGAATTTTCGGGTGTTTAGGGCCTGAATTTGAGATATGAACGAGTACAGAAGATGAATGCACATATCGACTTTTGGGCACCTAAAATATCGATTTTGAGCATGTTTTGAGCCTATATCTTGAAAACATTCTAGCACTGAGTAGGCATGTACAGATCGCTTCTGGGACCCCAAAATATCGAATTTTCGGGTGTTTAGGGCCAGAATTTGAGATATAAACGGGTACAGAAGATGCATGCACATATCGACTTTTCGGCACCTAAAGGATCGATTTTCAGTATGTTTTTGGCCTGTATTTTGAAAATACTCTAACACGGAGTAGGCATGTACATATCCCTTCTGGGACCCCTAAATATCGAATTTTCGGGTGTTTTGGGACTGAATTTGAGATATCAACTTTTTGGCACCTAAAATATCGATTTTGAGCATGTTTTTAGCCTATATTTTGATAATATTCTACCACTGAGTAGGCATGTACAGATTGCTTCTGGGACCCCAAAATATTGAATTTTCGGGTGTTTTGAGCCTGAATTTGAGATATAAACGGGTACAGAAGAAACATGCACTTATTGACTTTGGGCGTCTAAAACATCGATTTTAAGCATGTTTTGAGCCTATATTTTGAAAACATTCTAACACTGAGTAGGCATGTACAGATCGCTTCTGGGACCCCAAAATATCGAATTTTCGGGTGTTTTCAGCCTGAATTTGAGATATAAACGGGTACTGAAGATGCATGCACATATCGACTTTTGGGCACCTAAAACATCGATTTTGAGCATGTTTTTGGCCTGTATTTTGAAAATACTCTAACACGGAGTAGGCATGTACAGATCGCTTCTGGGACCCCAAAATATCGAATTTTCGGGTGTTTTGGGCCTGAATTTGAGATATCGCCTTTACGCACCTAAAATATCGATTTTTAGCATGTTTTGAGCCTATATTTTGAAAATATTCTAGCACTGAGTAGGCATGTATAGATCGCTTCTGGGACCCCAAAATATCGAATTTTTTTGGGTGTTTTGGGACTTAATTTAAGATATCGACTTATTGGCACCTAAAATATCGATTTTTAGCATGTTTTTAGCCTATATTTTGAAAATATTCTAGCACTGAGTAGGCATGTACAGATCGCTTCTGGGACCCCTAAATATCGAATTCTCGGGTGTTTTGGGCCTTAATTTGAGATATCGCCTTTAAGCACCTAAAATATCGATTTTTAGCATCTTTTGAGCCTATGTTTTGAAAATATTCTAGCACTGAGTAGGCATGTACAGATCGCTTCTGGGACCCCAAAATATCGAATTTTCGGGTGTTTTGAGCCTGAATTTGAGATATAAACGAGTACAGAAGATGAATGCACATATCGACTTTTGGGCACCTAAAATATCGATTTTCAGCATGTTTTGAGCCTATATTTTGAAAACATTCTAACACTGAGTAGGCATGTACAGATCGCTTCTGGGACCCCAAAATATCGAATTTTCGGGTGTTTTGAGCATGAATTTGAGATATAAACGAGTATAGAAGATGCATACACATATTGACTTAGGGAACCAAAAATATCTATTTTCAGCTTGTTATGAGCCTGAATTTTGAAAATACTCTAAAACGAAGTAGTCATGTACAGATCGCTTCTGGGACCCTAAAATATCGAATTTTTGGGTGTTTAGGGCCAGAATTTGAGATATAAACGGGTACAGAAGATGCATGCACATGACTTTTGGGCACCGAAAAGATCGATTTTCAGTATGTTTTTGGCCTGTATTTTGAAAATACTCTAACACGGAGTAGGCATGTACAGATCGCTTCTGTGACCCCTAAATATCGAATTTTCGGGTGTTTTGGGCCTTAATTTGAGATATCGACTTTTTGGCACCTAAAATATCGATTTTTAGCATGGTTTTAGCCTATATTTTGAAAATACTCTAACAAGGGGTAGGCATGTACAGATCGCTTCTGGGACCCCAAAATATCGAATTTTCGGGTGTTTTGGGCCTGAATTTGAGATATCGCCTTTACGAACCTAAAATATCGATTTTTAGCATGTTTTGAGCCTATATTTTGAAAATATTCTAGCACTGAGTAGGCATGTACAGATCGCTTCTAGGACCCCAAAATATCGAATTTTCGGGGGTTTTGAGCTTGAATTTGAGATATAAACGAGTACAGAAGATGCATGCACATATCGACTTTTGGGCACCTAAAATATCGATTTTCTGTATGTTTTTGGCCTGTATTTTGAAAATACCCTAACACGGAGTAGGCATGTACAGATCGCTTCTAGGACCCCTAAATATCGATTTTTCTGGTGTTTTGGGACTGAATTTGAGATATCGCCTTTTTGGCACCTAAAAGATCGATTTTTAGCATGTTTTTAGCCTATATTTTGAAAATATTCTAGCACTGAGTAGGCATGTACAGATCGCTTCTGGGACCCCAAAATATCGAATTTTCGGGGGTTTTGAGCTTGAATTTGAGATATAAACGAGTACAGAAGATGAATGCACATATCGACTTTTGGGCAACTAAAAGATCGATTTTCAGTATGTTTTTGGCCTGTATTTTGAAAATACTCTAACATGGAGTAAGCATGTTCAGATCGCTTCTGTTACCCCTAAATATCGAATTTTCGGGTGTTTTGGGCCTTAATTTGAGATATCAACTTTTTGGCACCTAAAATATCGATTTTTAGCATGTTTTAGCCTATATTTGAAAATACTCTAACACAGAGTAGGCATGTACAGATCGCTTCTGGGACCCAAAAGTATCGAATTTTCGGGTGTTTTGGGTCTGAATTTGAGATATCGCCTTTACGCACCTAAAATATCGATTTTTAGCATGTTTTGAGCCTATATTTTGAAAATATTCTAGCACTGAGTATTCATGTACAGATCGCTTCTGGGACCCCAAAATATCGAATTTTCGGGTGTTTTGAGCTTGAATTTGAGATATAAACGAGTACAGAAGATGCATGCACATATTGACTTTGGGCATCTAAAATATCGATTTTCAGCATGTTTTGGGCATGTATTTTGAAAATACTCTAACACAGAGTAGGCATGTACAGATCGCTTCTGGGACCCCAAAATATCGAATTTTCGGGTGTTTTGAGTCTGAATTAGAGATATAAACGGGTACAGAAGATGCATGCACATATCGACTTTTCGGCACCTAAAACATCGATTTTTAAGCATGTTTTGGGCCTGTATTTTGAAAATACTCTAACACGGAGTAGGCATGTACAGATCGCTTCTGGGATCCCAAAATATCGAATTTTCGGGTGTTTTGGGCCTGAATTTGAGATATCGCCTTTACTCACCTAAAATATCGATTTTTAGCATGTTTTGAGCCTATATTTTGAAAATATTCTAGCACTGAGTAGGCATGTACAGATCACTTCTGGGACCCCAAAATATCGAATTTTCGGGTGTTTTGAGCTTGAATTTGAGATATAAACGAGTACAGAAGATGCATGCACATATTGACTTTGGGCATCTAAAATATCGATTTTCAGCATGTTTTGGGCATGTATTTTGAAAATACTCTAACACGGAGTAGGCATGTACAGATCGCTTCTGGGACCCCAAAATATCGAATTTTCGGGTGTTTTGAGCCTGAATTAGAGATATAAACGGGTACTGAAGATGCATGCACATATCGACTTTTTGGCACCTAAAACATCGATTTTTAAGCATGTTTTGGGCCTGTATTTTGAAAATACTCTAACACGGAGTAGGCATGTACAGATCGCTTCTGGGACCCCAAAATATCGAATTTTCGGGTGTTTTGGGCCTGAATTTGAGATATCGCCTTTACGCACCTAAAATATCGATTTTTAGCATGTTTTGATCCTATATTTAAAACAAAATTCTAGCACTGAGTAGGCATGTACAGATTGCTTCTGGGACCCCAAAATATTGAATTTTCGGGTGTTTTGAGCCTGAATTTGAGATATAAACGGGTACAGAAGATACATGCACATATTGACTTTGGGCATCTAAAATATCGATTTTTAGCATGTTTTTAGCCTATATCTTGAAAATATTCTAGAACTGAGTAGGCATGTACAGATTGCTTCTGGGACCCCAAAATATCGAATTTTCGGGTGTTTTGAGCCTGAATTTGAGATATAAACGGGTACTGAAGATGCATGCACATATCGACTTTTGGGCACCTAAAATATCGATTTTCAGCATGTTTTGAGCCTATATTTTGAAAACATTCTAACACTGAGTAGGCATGTACAGATCGCTTCTGGGACCCCAAAATATCGAATTTTCGGGTGTTTTGAGCATGAATTTGAGATATAAACGAGTATAGAAGATGCATACACATATTGACTTAGGGAACCAAAAATATCTATTTTCAGCTTGTTATGAGCCTGAATTTTGAAAATACTCTAAAACGAAGTAGTCATGTACAGATCGCTTCTGGGACCCTAAAATATCGAATTTTTGGGTGTTTAGGGCCAGAATTTGAGATATAAACGGGTACAGAAGATGCATGCACATGACTTTTGGGCACCGAAAAGATCGATTTTCAGTATGTTTTTGGCCTGTATTTTGAAAATACTCTAACACGGAGTAGGCATGTACAGATCGCTTCTGTGACCCCTAAATATCGAATTTTCGGGTGTTTTGGGCCTTAATTTGAGATATCGACTTTTTGGCACCTAAAATATCGATTTTTAGCATGGTTTTAGCCTATATTTTGAAAATACTCTAACAAGGGGTAGGCATGTACAGATCGCTTCTGGGACCCCAAAATATCGAATTTTCGGGTGTTTTGGGCCTGAATTTGAGATATCGCCTTTACGCACCTAAAATATCGATTTTTAGCATGTTTTGAGCCTATATTTTGAAAATATTCTAGCACTGAGTAGGCATGTACAGATCGCTTCTAGGACCCCAAAATATCGAATTTTCGGGGGTTTTGAGCTTGAATTTGAGATATAAACGAGTACAGAAGATGCATGCACATATCGACTTTTGGGCACCTAAAATATCGATTTTCTGTATGTTTTTGGCCTGTATTTTGAAAATACCCTAACACGGAGTAGGCATGTACAGATCGCTTCTAGGACCCCTAAATATCGATTTTTCTGGTGTTTTGGGACTGAATTTGAGATATCGCCTTTTTGGCACCTAAAAGATCGATTTTTAGCATGTTTTTAGCCTATATTTTGAAAATATTCTAGCACTGAGTAGGCATGTACAGATCGCTTCTGGGACCCCAAAATATCGAATTTTCGGGGGTTTTGAGCTTGAATTTGAGATATAAACGAGTACAGAAGATGAATGCACATATCGACTTTTGGGCAACTAAAAGATCGATTTTCAGTATGTTTTTGGCCTGTATTTTGAAAATACTCTAACATGGAGTAAGCATGTTCAGATCGCTTCTGTTACCCCTAAATATCGAATTTTCGGGTGTTTTGGGCCTTAATTTGAGATATCAACTTTTTGGCACCTAAAATATCGATTTTTAGCATGTTTTAGCCTATATTTGAAAATACTCTAACACAGAGTAGGCATGTACAGATCGCTTCTGGGACCCCAAAGTATCGAATTTTCGGGTGTTTTGGGTCTGAATTTGAGATATCGCCTTTACGCACCTAAAATATCGATTTTTAGCATGTTTTGAGCCTATATTTTGAAAATATTCTAGCACTGAGTATTCATGTACAGATCGCTTCTGGGACCCCAAAATATCGAATTTTCGGGTGTTTTGAGCTTGAATTTGAGATATAAACGAGTACAGAAGATGCATGCACATATTGACTTTGGGCATCTAAAATATCGATTTTCAGCATGTTTTGGGCATGTATTTTGAAAATACTCTAACACAGAGTAGGCATGTACAGATCGCTTCTGGGACCCCAAAATATCGAATTTTCGGGTGTTTTGAGTCTGAATTAGAGATATAAACGGGTACAGAAGATGCATGCACATATCGACTTTTCGGCACCTAAAACATCGATTTTTAAGCATGTTTTGGGCCTGTATTTTGAAAATACTCTAACACGGAGTAGGCATGTACAGATCGCTTCTGGGATCCCAAAATATCGAATTTTCGGGTGTTTTGGGCCTGAATTTGAGATATCGCCTTTACTCACCTAAAATATCGATTTTTAGCATGTTTTGAGCCTATATTTTGAAAATATTCTAGCACTGAGTAGGCATGTACAGATCACTTCTGGGACCCCAAAATATCGAATTTTCGGGTGTTTTGAGCTTGAATTTGAGATATAAACGAGTACAGAAGATGCATGCACATATTGACTTTGGGCATCTAAAATATCGATTTTCAGCATGTTTTGGGCATGTATTTTGAAAATACTCTAACACGGAGTAGGCATGTACAGATCGCTTCTGGGACCCCAAAATATCGAATTTTCGGGTGTTTTGAGTCTGAATTAGAGATATAAACGGGTACAGAAGATGCATGCACATATCGACTTTTGGGCACCTAAAACATCGATTTTTAAGCATGTTTTGGGCCTGTATTTTGAAAATACTCTAACACGGAGTAGGCATGTACAGATCGCTTCTGGGATCCCAAAATATCGAATTTTCGGGTGTTTTGGGCCTGAATTTGAGATATCGCCTTTACTCACCTAAAATATCGATTTTTAGCATGTTTTGAGCCTATATTTTGAAAATATTCTAGCACTGAGTAGGCATGTACAGATCACTTCTGGGACCCCAAAATATCGAATTTTCGGGTGTTTTGAGCTTGAATTTGAGATATAAACGAGTACAGAAGATGCATGCACATATTGACTTTGGGCATCTAAAATATCGATTTTCAGCATGTTTTGGGCATGTATTTTGAAAATACTCTAACACGGAGTAGGCATGTACAGATCGCTTCTGGGACCCCAAAATATCGAATTTTCGGGTGTTTTGAGCCTGAATTAGAGATATAAACGGGTACTGAAGATGCATGCACATATCGACTTTTTGGCACCTAAAACATCGATTTTTAAGCATGTTTTGGGCCTGTATTTTGAAAATACTCTAACACGGAGTAGGCATGTACAGATCGCTTCTGGGACCCCAAAATATCGAATTTTCGGGTGTTTTGGGCCTGAATTTGAGATATCGCCTTTACGCACCTAAAATATCGATTTTTAGCATGTTTTGATCCTATATTTAAAACAAAATTCTAGCACTGAGTAGGCATGTACAGATTGCTTCTGGGACCCCAAAATATTGAATTTTCGGGTGTTTTGAGCCTGAATTTGAGATATAAACGGGTACAGAAGATACATGCACATATTGACTTTGGGCATCTAAAATATCGATTTTTAGCATGTTTTTAGCCTATATCTTGAAAATATTCTAGAACTGAGTAGGCATGTACAGATTGCTTCTGGGACCCCAAAATATCGAATTTTCGGGTGTTTTGAGCCTGAATTTGAGATATAAACGGGTACTGAAGATGCATGCACATATCGACTTTTGGGCACCTAAAACATCGATTTTGAGCATGTTTTGGGCCTGTATTTTGAAAATACTCTAACACGGAGTAGGCATGTACAGATCGCTTCTGGGACCCCAAAATATCGAATTTTCGGGTGTTTTGGGCCTGAATTTGAGATATCGCCTTTACGCACCTAAAATATCGATTTTTAGCATGTTTTGAGCCTATATTTTGAAAATATTCTAGCACTGAGTAGGCATGTACAGATCGCTTCTGGGACCCCTAAATATCGAATTTTCGGGTGTTTTGGGACTTAATTTGAGATATCGACTTATTGGCACCTAAAATATCGATTTTTAGCATGTTTTTAGCCTATATTTTGAAAATATTCTAGCACTGAGTAGGCATGTACAGATCGCTTCTGGGACCCCTAAATATCGAATTTTCGGGTGTTTTGGGCCTTAATTTGAGATATCGCCTTTAAGCACCTAAAATATCGATTTTTAGCATCTTTTGAGCCTATATTTTGAAAATATTCTAGCACTGAGTAGGCATGTACAGATCGCTTCTGGGACCCCAAAATATCGAAGTTTCGGGTGTTTTGAGCCTGAATTTGAGATATAAACGAGTACAGAAGATGAATGCACATATCGACTTTTGGGCACCTAAAATATCGATTTTGAGCATGTTTTGAGCCTATATTTTGAAAACATTCTAACACTGAGTAGGCATGTACAGATCGCTTCTGGGACCCCAAAATATCGAATTTTCGGGTGTTTTGAGCATGAATTTGAGATATAAACGAGTATAGAAGATGCATACACATATTGACTTTGGGCACCAAAAATATCGATTTTCAGCATGTTATGAGCCTGAATTTTGAAAATACTCTAACACGAAGTAAGCATTTACAGATCGCTTCTGGGACCCTAAAATATCGAATTTTTGGGTGTTTAAGGCCAGAATTTGAGATATAAACGGGTACAGAAGATCCATGCACATATCGACTTTTGGGCACCGAAAAGATCGATTTTCAGTATGTTTTTGGCCTGTATTTTGAAAATACTCTAACACGGAGTAGGCATGTACAGATCGCTTCTGTGACCCCTAAATATCGAATTTTCGGGTGTTTTGGGCCATAATTTGAGATATCGACTTTTTGGCACCTAAAATATCGATTTTTAGCATGTTTTTAGCCTATATTTTGAAAATACTCTAACAAGGAGTAGGCATGTACAGATCGCTTCTGGGACCCCAAAATATCGAATTTTCGGGTGTTTTGGGCCTGAATTTGAGATATCGCCTTTACGCACCTAAAATATCGATTTTTAGCATATTTTGAGCCTATATTTTGAAAATATTCTAGCACTGAGTAGGCATGTACAGATCGCTTCTGGGACCCCAAAATATCGAATTTTCGGGTTTTTGAGCTTGAATTTGAGATATAAAAGAGTACAGAAGATGCATGCACATATCGACTTTTGGGCACCTAAAATATCGATTTTCTGTATGTTTTTTGGCCTGTATTTTGAAAATACCCTAACACGGAGTAGGCATGTACAGACCGCTTCTAGGACCCCTAAATATCGAATTTTCTGGTGTTTTGGGACTGAATTTGAGATATCGACTTTTTGGCACCTAAAAGATCGATTTTTAGCATGTTTTTAGCCTATATTTTGAAAATATTCTAGCACTGAGTAGGCATGTACAGATTGCTTCTGGGACCCCAAAATATTGAATTTTCGGGTGTTTTGAGCCTGAATTTGAGATATAAACGGGTACAGAAGATACATGCACATATTGACTTTGGGCATCTAAAATATCGATTTTAAGCATGTTTTGGGCCTTTTTTTTGAAAATGCTCTAACACGGAGTAGGCATGTACAGATCGCTTCTGGGACCCCGAAATATCGAATTTTCGGGTGTTTTCAGCCTGAATTTGAGATATAAACGGGTACTGAAGATGCATGCACATATCGACTTTTGGGCACCTAAAACATCGATTTTGAGCATGTTTTTGGCCTGTATTTTGAAAATACTCTAGCACTGAGTAGGAATGTACAGATCGCTTCTGGGACCCCAAAATATCGAATTTTCGGGTGTTTTGAGCCTGAATTTGAGATATAAACGAGTACAGAAGATGTATGCACATATCGACTTTTAGGCACCTAAAATATCGATTTTGAGCATGTTTTGAGCCTATATTTTGAAAAGATTCTAGCACTGAGTAGGCATGTACAGATCGCTTCTGGGACCCCTAAATATCGAATTTTCGGGTGTTTTAAGCCTGAATTTGAGATATAAACGAGTATAGAAGATGCATACACATATTGACTTTGGGCACCTAAAATATCGATTTTCAGCATGTTTTGGGCCTGAATTTTGAAAATATTCTAGCACTGAGTAGGCATGTACAGATTGCTTCTGGTACCCGAAAAAATTTAATTTTCGGGTGTTTTGAGCCTGAATTTGAGATAAAAACGGGTACAGAAGATACATGCACATATTGACTTTGGGCATCTAAAATATCGATTTTCAGCATGTTTTGGGCCTGTATTTTGAAAATACTCTAACACGGAGTAGGCATGTACAGATCGCTTCTAGGACCCAAAAATATCGAATTTTCGGGTGTTTTGAGCCTGAATTTGAGATATAAACGGGTACTGAAGATGCATGCACATATCGACTTTTGGGCACCTAAAACATCGATTTTGAGCATGTTTTTGGCCTGTATTTTGAAAATACTCTAGCACTGAGTAGGAATATACAGATCGCTTCTGGGACCCCAAAATATCGAATTTTCGGGTGTTTTGAGCCTGAATTAAAGATATAAACGAGTACAGAAGATGTATGCACATATCGACTTTTAGGCACCTAAAATATCGATTTTGAGCATGTTTTGAGCCTATATTTTGAAAAGATTCTAGCACTGAGTAGGCATGTACAGATCGCTTCTGGGACCCCTAAATATCGAATTTTCGGGTGTTTTAAGCCTGAATTTGAGATATAAACGAGTATAGAAGATGCATACACATATTGACTATGGGCACCTAAAATATCGATTTTCAGCATGTTTTGGGCCTGAATTTTGAAAATACTCAAACACGGAGTAGGCATGTACAGATTGCTTCTGGGACCCCAAAATATTTAATTTTCGGGTGTTTTGAGCCTGAATTTGAGATAAAAACGGGTACAGAAGATACATGCACATATTGACTTTGGGCATCTAAAATATCGATTTTCAGCATGTTTTGGGCCTGTATTTTGAAAATACTCTAACACGGAGTAGGCATGTACAGATCGCTTCTGGGACCCCTAAATATCAAATTTTCTGGTGTTTTGGGACTGAATTTGAGATATCGACTTTTTGGCACCTAAAAGATCGATTTTTAGCATGTTTTTAGCCTATATTTTGAAAATATTCTAGCACTGAGTAGGCATGTACAGATTGCTTCTGGGACCCCAAAATATTGAATTTTCGGGTGTTTTGAGCCTGAATTTGAGATAAAAACGAGTACAGAAGATACATGCACATATTGACTTTGGGCATCTAAAATATCGATTTTCAGCATGTTTTGGGCCTGTATTTTGAAAATACTCTAACACGGAGTAGGCATGTACAGATCGCTTCTGGGACCCCTAAATATCGAATTTTCGGGCGTTTTGGGACTGAATTTGAGATATCGACTTTTTGGCACCTAAAAGATCGATTTTTAGCATGTTTTTAGCCTATATTTTGAAAATATTCTAGCACTGAGTAGGCATGTACAGATTGCTTCTGGGACCCCAAAATATTGAATTTTCGGGTGTTTTGAGCCTGAATTTGAGATATAAACGGGTACAGAAGATACATGCACATATTGACTTTGGGCATCTAAAATATCGATTTTCAGCATGTTTTGGGCCTGTATTTTGAAAATACTCTAACACGGAGTAGGCATGTACAGATCGCTTCTGGGACCCCTAAATATCGAATTTTCGGGTGTTTTGGGCCTTAATTTGAGATATCGACTTTTTGGCACCTAAAATATCGATTTTTAGCATGTTTTTAGCCTATATTTTGAAAATATTCTAGCACTGAGTAGGCATGTACAGATTGCTTCTGGGACCCCAAAATATTGAATTTTCGGGTGTTTTGAGCCTGAATTTGAGATATAAACGGGTACAGAAGATACATGCACATATTGACTTTGGGCATCTAAAATATCGATTTTCAGCATATTTTGGGCATGTATTTTGAAAATACTCTAACACGGAGTAGGCATGTACAGATCGCTTCTGGGACCCCAAAATATCGAATTTTTGGGTGTTTTGGGCCTGAATTTGAGATATCGCCTTTACGCACCTAAAATATCGATTTTTAGCATGTTTTGAGCCTATATTTTGAAAATATTCCAGCACTGAGTAGGCATGTAAAGATCGCTTCTGGGACCCCAAAATATCGAATTTTCGGGTGTTTTGGGACTGAATTTGAGATATCGACTTTTTGGCACATAAAAGATCGATTTTTAGCATGTTTTTAGCCTATATTTTGAAAATATTCTAGCACTGAGTAGGCATGTACAGATTGCTTCTGGGACCCCAAAATATTGAATTTTCGAGTGTTTTGAGCCTGAATTTGAGATAAAAACGGGTACAGAAGATACATGCACATATTGACTTTGGGCATCTAAAATATCGATTTTCAGCATGTTTTGGGCCTGTATTTTGAAAATACTCTAACACGGAGTAGGCATGTTCAGATCGCTTCTGGGACCCCTAAATATCGAATTTTCGGGCGTTTTGGGACTGAATTTGAGATATCGACTTTTTGGCACCTAAAAGATCGATTTTTAGCATGTTTTTAGCCTATATTTTGAAAATATTCTAGCACTAAGTAGGCATGTACAGATTGCTTCTGGGACCCAAAAATATTGAATTTTCGGGTGTTTTGAGCCTGAATTTGAGACATAAACGGGTACAGAAGATACATGCACATATTGACTTTGGGCATCTAAAATATCGATTTTCAGCATGTTTTGGGCATGTATTTTGAAAATACTCTAACACGGAGTAGGCATGTACAGATCGCTTCTGGGACCCCTAAATATCGAATTTTCGGGTGTTTTAGGCCTTAATTTGAGATATCGACTTTTTGGCACCAAAAATATCGATTTTTAGCATGTTTTTAGCCTATATTTTGAAAATATTCTAGCACTGAGTATGCATGTATAGATTGCTTCTGGGACCCCAAAATATTGAATTTTCGGGTGTTTTGAGCCTGAATTTGAGATATAAACGGGTACAGAAGATACATGCACATATCGACTTTTGGGCACCTAAAATATCGATTTTCTGTATGTTTTTGGCCTGTATTTTTAAAATACTCTAACATGGAGTAGGCATGTACAGATCGCTTCTGGGACCCCTAAATATCGAATTTTCTGGTGTTTTGGGACTGAATTTGAGATATCGACTTTTTGGCACCTAAAAGATCGATTTTTAGCATGTTTTTAGCCTATATTTTGAAAATATTCTAGCACTGAGTAGGCATGTACAGATTGCTTCTGGGACCCCAAAATATTGAATTTCCGGGTGTTTTGAGCCTGAATTTGAGATAAAAACGAGTACAGAAGATACATGCACATAATGACTTTGGGCATCTAAAATATCGATTTTCAGCATGTTTTGGGCCTGTATTTTGAAAATACTCTAACATGGAGTAGGCATGTACAGATCGCTTCTGGGACCCCTAAATATCGAATTTTCGGGCGTTTTGGGACTGAATTTGAGATTTCGACTTTTTGGCACCTAAAAGATCGATTTTTAGCATGTTTTTAGCCTATATTTTGAAAATATTCTAGCACTGAGTAGGCATGTACAGATTGCTTCTGGGACCCCAAAATATTGAATTTTCGGGTGTTTTGAGCCTGAATTTGAGATATAAACGGGTACAGAAGATACATGCACATATTGACTTTGGGCATCTAAAATATCGATTTTCAGCATGTTTTGGGCCTGTATTTTGAAAATACTCTAACACGGAGTAGGCATGTACAGATCGCTTCTGGGACCCCTAAATATCGAATTTTCGGGTGTTTTGGGCCTTAATTTGAGATATCGACTTTTTGGCACCTAAAATATCGATTTTTAGCATGTTTTTAGCCTATATTTTGAAAATATTCTAGCACTGAGTATGCATGTACAGATTGCTTCTGGGACCCCAAAATATTGAATTTTCGGGTGTTTTGAGCCTGAATTTGAGATATAAACGGGTACAGAAGATACATGCACATATTGACTTTGGGCATCTAAAATATCGATTTTCAGCATGTTTTGGGCCTGTATTTTGAAAATACTCTAACACGGAGTAGGCATGTACAGATCGCTTCTGGGACCCCAAAATATCGAATTTTTGGGTGTTTTGGGCCTGAATTTGAGATATCGCCTTTACGCACCTAAAATATCGATTTTTAGCATGTTTTGAGCCTATATTTTGAAAATATTCCAGCACTGAGTAGGCATGTAAAGATCGCTTCTGGGACCCCAAAATATCGAATTTTCGGGTGTTTTGAGCTTGAATTTAAGATATAAACGAGTACAGAAGATACATGCACATATTGACTTTGGGCATCTAAAATATCGATTTTCAGCATGTTTTGGGCCTGTATTTTGAAAATACTCTAACACGGAGTAGGCATGTACAGATCGCTTCTGGGACCCCAAAATATCGAATTTTTGGGTGTTTTGGGCCTGAATTTGAGATATCGCCTTTATGCACCTAAAATATCGATTTTTAGCATGTTTTGAGCCTATATTTTGAAAATATTCCAGCACTGAGTAGGCATGTAAAGATCGCTTCTGGGACCCCAAAATATCGAATTTTCGGGTGTTTTGGGACTGAATTTGAGATATCGACTTTTTGGCACATAAAATATCGATTTTTAGCATGTTTTTAGCCTATATTTTGAAAATATTCTAGCACTGAGTAGGCATGTACAGATTGCTTCTGGGACCCCAAAATATTGAATTTTCGGGTGTTTTGAGCCTGAATTTGAGATATAAACGGGTAGAGAAGATACATGCACATATCTACTTTTGGGCACCTAAAATATCGATTTTCTGTATGTTTTTGGCCAGTATTTTGAAAATACTCTAACACGGAGTAGGCATGTACAGATCGTTACTGGGACCCCTAAATATCGAATTTTCTGGTGTTTTGGGACTGAATTTGAGATTTCGACTTTTTGGCACCTAAAAGATCGATTTTTAGCATGTTTTTACCCTATATTTTGAAAATATTCTAGCACTGAGTAGGCATGTACAGATTGCTTCTGGGACCCCAAAATATTGAATTTTCGGGTGTTTTGAGCCTGAATTTGAGATAAAAACGGGTACAGAAGATACATGCACATATTGACTTTGGGCATCTAAAATATCGATTTTCAGCATGTTTTGGGCCTGTATTTTGAAAATACTCTAACACGGAGTAGGCATGTACAGATCGCTTCTGGGACCCCAAAATATCGAATTTTTGGGTGTTTTGGGCCTGAATTTGAGATATCGCCTTTACGCACCTAAAATATCGATTTTTAGCATGTTTTGAGCCTATATTTTGAAAATAATCCAGCACTGAGTAGGCATGTAAAGATCGCTTCTGGGACCCCAAAATATCGAATTTTCGGGTGTTTTGAGCCTGAATTTGAGATATAAACGGGTACAGAAGATACATGCACATATTGACTTTGGGCATCTAAAATATCGATTTTCAGCATGTTTTGGGCCTGTATTTTGAAAATACTCTAACACGGAGTAGGCATGTACAGATCGCTTCTGGGACCCCTAAATATCGAATTTTCGGGTGTTCTGGGCCTTAATTTGAGATATCGACTTTTTGGCACCTAAAATATCGATTTTTAGCATGTTTTTAGCCTATATTTTGAAAATATTCTAGCACTGAGTATGCATGTACAGATTGCTTCTGGGACCCCAAAATATTGAATTTTCGGGTGTTTTGAGCCTGAATTTGAGATATAAACGGGTACAGAAGATACATGCACATATTGACTTTGGGCATCTAAAATATCGATTTTCAGCATGTTTTGGGCCTGTATTTTGAAAATACTCTAACACGGAGTAGGCATGTACAGATCGCTTCTGGGACCCCAAAATATCGAATTTTTGGGTGTTTTGGGCCTGAATTTGAGATATCGCCTTTACGCACCTAAAATATCGATTTTTAGCATGTTTTGAGCCTATATTTTGAAAATATTCCAGCACTGAGTAGGCATGTAAAGATCGCTTCTGGGACCCCAAAATATCGAATTTTCGGGTGTTTTGGGACTGAATTTGAGATATCGACTTTTTGGCACATAAAATATCGATTTTTAGCATGTTTTTAGCCTATATTTTAAAAATATTCTAGCACTGAGTAGGCATGTACAGATTGCTTCTGGGACCCCAAAATATTGAATTTTCGGGTGTTTTGAGCCTGAATTTGAGATATAAACGGGTAGAGAAGATACATGCACATATCTACTTTTGGGCACCTAAAATATCGATTTTCTGTATGTTTTTGGCCAGTATTTTGAAAATACTCTAACACGGAGTAGGCATGTACAGATCGTTACTGGGACCCCTAAATATCGAATTTTCTGGTGTTTTGGGACTGAATTTGAGATATCGACTTTTTGGCACCTAAAAGATCGATTTTTAGCATGTTTTTACCCTATATTTTGAAAATATTCTAGCACTGAGTAGGCATGTACAGATTGCTTCTGGGACCCCAAAATATTGAATTTTCGGGTGTTTTGAGCCTGAATTTGAGATAAAAACGGGTACAGAAGATACATGCACATATTGACTTTGGGCATCTAAAATATCGATTTTCAGCATGTTTTGGGCCTGTATTTTGAAAATACTCTAACACGGAGTAGGCATGTACAGATCGCTTCTGGGACCCCAAAATATCGAATTTTTGGGTGTTTTGGGCCTGAATTTGAGATATCGCCTTTACGCACCTAAAATATCGATTTTTAGCATGTTTTGAGCCTATATTTTGAAAATAATCCAGCACTGAGTAGGCATGTAAAGATCGCTTCTGGGACCCCAAAATATCGAATTTTCGGGTGTTTTGAGCTTGAATTTAAGATATAAACGAGTACAGAAGATACATGCACATATTGACTTTGGGCATCTAAAATATCGATTTTCAGCATGTTTTGGGCCTGTATTTTGAAAATACTCTAACACGGAGTAGGCATGTACAGATCGCTTCTGGGACCCCAAAATATCGAATTTTTGGGTGTTTTGGGCCTGAATTTGAGATATCGCCTTTACGCACCTAAAATATCGATTTTTAGCATGTTTTGAGCCTATATTTTGAAAATGTTCCAGCACTGAGTAGGCATGTAAAGATCGCTTCTGGGACCCCAAAATATCGAATTTTCGGGTGTTTTGGGACTGAATTTGAGATATCGACTTTTTGGCACATAAAAGATCGATTTTTAGCATGTTTTTAGCCTATATTTTGAAAATATTCTAGCACTGAGTAGGCATGTACAGATTGCTTCTGGGACCCCAAAATATTGAATTTTCGGGTGTTTTGAGCCTGAATTTGAGATAAAAACGGGTACAGAAGATACATGCACATATTGACTTTAAGCATCTAAAATATCGATTTTCAGCATGTTTTGGGCCTGTATTTTGAAAATACTCTAACACGGAGTAGGCATGTACAGATCGCTTCTGGGACCCCTAAATATCGAATTTTCGGGCGTTTTGGGACTGAATTTGAGATATCGACTTTTTGGCACCTAAAAGATAGATTTTTAGCATGTTTTTAGCCTATATTTTGAAAATATTCTAGCACTGAGTAGGCATGTACAGATTGCTTCTGGGACCCCAAAATATTGAATTTTCGGGTGTTTTGAGCCTGAATTTGAGATATAAACGGGTACAGAAGATACATGCACATATTGACTTTGGGCATCTAAAATATCGATTTTCAGCATGTTTTGGGCCTGTATTTTGAAAATACTCTAACACGGTGTAGGCATGTACAGGTCGCTTCTGGGACCCCTAAATATCGAATTTTCGGGCGTTTTGGGACTGAATTTGAGATATCGACTTTTTGGCACCTAAAAGATCGAGTTTTAGCATGTTTTTAGCCTATATTTTGAAAATATTCTAGCACTGAGTAGGCATGTACAGATTGCTTCTGGGACACAAAAATATTGAATTTTCGGGTGTTTTGAGCCTGAATTTGAGATATAAACGGGTTCAGAAGATACATGCACATATTGACTTTGGGCATCTAAAATATCGATTTTCAGCATGTTTTGGGCCTGTATTTTGAAAATACTCTAACACGAAGTAGGCATGTACAGATCGCTTCTGGGACCCCTAAATATCGAATTTTCGGGTGTTTTAGGCCTTAATTTGAGATATCGACTTTTTGGCACCAAAAATATCGATTTTTAGCATGTTTTTAGCCTATATTTTGAAAATATTCTAGCACTGAGTATGCATGTATAGATTGCTTCTGGGACCCCAAAATATTGAATTTTCGGGTGTTTTGAGCCTGAATTTGAGATATAAACGGGTACAGAAGAAACATGCACATATCGACTTTTGGGCACCTAAAATATCGATTTTCTGTATGTTTTTAGCCTGTATTTTTAAAATACTCTAACATGGAGTAGGCATGTACAGATCGCTTCTGGGACCCCTAAATATCGAATTTTCTGGTGTTTTGGGAGTGAATTTGAGATATCGACTTTTTGGCACCTAAAAGATCGATTTTTAGCATGTTTTTAGCCTATATTTTGAAAATATTCTAGCACTGAGTAGGCATGTACAGATTGCTTCTGGGACCCCAAAATATTGAATTTTCGGGTGTTTTGAGCCTGAATTTGAGATAAAAACGGGTACAGAAGATACATGCACATATTGACTTTAGGCATCTAAAATATCGATTTTCAGCATGTTTTGGGCCTGTATTTTGAAAATACTCTAACACGGAGTAGGCATGTACAGATCGCTTCTGGGACCCCAAAATATCGAATTTTTGGGTGTTTTGGGCCTGAATTTGAGATATCGCCTTTACGCACCTAAAATATCGATTTTTAGCATGTTTTGAGACTATATTTTGAAAATATTCCGGCACTGAGTAGGCATGTAAAGATCGCTTCTGGGACCCCAAAACATCGAATTTTCGGGTGTTTTGAGCTTGAATTTAAGATATAAACGAGTACAGAAGATACATGCACATATTGACTTTGGGCATCTAAAATATCGATTTTCAGCATGTTTTGGGCCTGTATTTTGAAAATACTCTAACACGGAGTAGGCATGTACAGATCGCTTCTGGGACCCCAAAATATCGAATTTTTGGGTGTTTTGGGCCTGAATTTGAGAAATCGCCTTTACGCACCTAAAATATCGATTTTTAGCATGTTTTGAGCCTATATTTTGAAAATATTCCAGCACTGAGTAGGCATGTAAAGATCGCTTCTGGGACCCCAAAATATCGAATTTTCGGGTGTTTTGGGACTGAATTTGAGATATCGACTTTTTGGCACATAAAAGATCGATTTTTAGCATGTTTTTAGCCTATATTTTGAAAATATTCTAGCACTGAGTAGGCATGTACAGATTGCTTCTGGGACCCCAAAATATTGAATTTTCGGGTGTTTTGAGTCTGAATTTGAGATAAAAACGGGTACAGAAGATACATGCACATATTGACTTTGGGCATCTAAAATATCGATTTTCAGCATGTTTTGGGCCTGTATTTTGAAAATACTCTAACACGGAGTAGGCATGTACAGATCGCTTCTGGGACCCCTAAATATCGAATTTTCGGGCGTTTTGGGACTGAATTTGAGATATCGACTTTTTGGCACCTAAAAGATCGATTTTTAGCATGTTTTTAGCCTATATTTTGAAAATATTCTAGCACTGAGTAGGCATGTACAGATTGCTTCTGGGACCCCAAAATATTGAATTTTCGGGTGTTTTTGAGCCTGAATTTGAGATATAAACGGGTACAGAAGATACATGCACATATTGACTTTGGGCATCTAAAATATCGATTTTCAGCATGTTTTGGGCCTGTATTTTGAAAATACTCTAACACGGTGTAGGCATGTACAGGTCGCTTCTGGGACCCCTAAATATCGAATTTTCGGGCGTTTTGGGACTGAATTTGAGATATCGACTTTTTGGCATCTAAAATATCGATTTTCAGCATGTTTTGGGCCTGTATTTTGAAAATACTCTAACACGGAGTAGGCATGTACAGATCGCTTCTGGGACCCCTAAATATCGAATTTTCGGGTGTTTTAGGCCTTAATTTGATATATCGACTATTTGGCACCAAAAATATCGATTTTTAGCATGTTTTTAGCCTATATTTTGAAAATATTCTAGCACTGAGTATGCATGTATAGATTGCTTCTGGGACCCCAAAATATTGAATTTTCGGGTGTTTTGAGCCTGAATTTGAGATATAAACGGGTACAGAAGAAACATGCACATATCGACTTTTGGGCGCCTAAAATATCGATTTTCTGTATGTTTTTGGCCTGTATTTTGAAAATACTCTAACATGGAGTAGGCATGTACAGATCGCTTCTGGGACCCCTAAATATCGAATTTTCTGGTGTTTTGGGACTGAATTTGAGATATCGACTTTTTGGCACCTAAAAGATCGATTTTTAGCATGTTTTTAGTCTATATTTTGAAAATATTCTAGCACTGAGTAGGCATGTACAGATTGCTTCTGGGACCCCAAAATATTGAATTTTCGGGTGTTTTGAGCCTGAATTTGAGATAAAAACGAGTACAGAAGATACATGCACATATTGACTTTGGGCATCTAAAATATCGATTTTCAGCATGTTTTGGGCCTGTATTTTGAAAATACTCTAACACGGAGTAGGCATGTACAGATCGCTTCTGGGACCCCTAAATATCGAATTTTCGGGCGTTTTGGGACTGAATTTGAGATATCGACTTTTTGGCACCTAAAAGATCGATTTTTAGCATGTTTTTAGCCTATATTTTGAAAATATTCTAGCACTGATTAGGCATGTACAGATTGCTTCTGGGACCCCAAAATATTGAATTTTCGGGTGTTTTGAGCCTGAATTTGAGATATAAACGGGTACAGAAGATACATGCACATATTGACTTTGGGCATCTAAAATATCGATTTTCAGCATGTTTTGGGCCTGTATTTTGAAAATACTCTAACACGGAGTAGGCATGTACAGATCGCTTCTGGGACCCCTAAATATCGAATTTTCGGGTGTTTTGGGCCTTAATTTGAGATATCGACTTTTTGGCACCTAAAATATCGATTTTTAGCATGTTTTTAGCCTATATTTTGAAAATATTCTAGCACTGAGTATGCATGTACAGATTGCTTCTGGGACCCCAAAATATTGAATTTTCGGGTGTTTTGAGCCTGAATTTGAGATATAAACGGGTACAGAAGATACATGCACATATCTACTTTTGGGCACCTAAAATATCGATTTTCTGTATGTTTTTGGCCTGTATTTTGAAAATACTCTAACACGGAGTAGGCATGTACAGATCGTTTCTGGGACCCCTAAATATCGAATTTTCTGGTGTTTTGGGACTGAATTTGAGATATCGACTTTTTGGCACCTAAAAGATCGATTTTTAGCATGTTTTTAGCCTATATTTTGAAAATATTCTAGCACTGAGTAGGCATGTACAGATTGCTTCTGGGACCCCAAAATATTGAATTTTCGGGTGTTTTGAGCCTGAATTTGAGATAAAAACGGGTACAGAAGATACATGCACATATTGACTTTGGGCATCTAAAATATCGATTTTCAGCATGTTTTGGGCCTGTATTTTGAAAATACTCTAACACGGAGTAGGCATGTACAGATCGCTTCTGGGACCCCAAAATATCGAATTTTTGGTTGTTTTGGGCCTGAATTTGAGATATCGCCTTTACGCACCTAAAATATCGATTTTTAGCATGTTTTGAGCCTATATTTTGAAAATATTCCAGCACTGAGTAGGCATGTAAAGATTGCTTCTGGGACCCCAAAATATCAAATTTTCGGGTGTTTTGAGCTTGAATTTAAGATATAAACGAGTACAGAAGATGCATGCACATATCGACTTTTGGGCACCTAAGATATCGATTTTGAGCATGTTTTGATCCTATATTTTGAAAACATTCTAGCACTGAGTAGGCATGTACAGATCGCTTCAAGGACCCAAAAATATCGAATATTCGGGTGTTTTGAGCCTGAATTTGAGATATAAACGGGTACAGAAGATGCATGCACATATCGAATTTTGGGCTCCTAAAAGATCTATTTTCAGTATGTTTTTGGCCTGTATTTTGAAAATACTCTAACACGGAGTAGGCATGTACAGATCGCTTCTGGGACCCCTAAATATCGAATTTTCGGGTGTTTTGGGCCTTAATTTGAGATATTGACTTTTTGGCACCTAAGATATCGATTTTTAGCATGTTTTTAGCCTATATTTTGAAAATATTCTAGCACTGATTAGGCATGTACAGATTGCTTCTGGGACCCCCAAATATTGAATTTTCGGGTGTTTTGAGCCTGAATTTGAGATATAAACGGGTACTGAAGATGCATGCACATATCGACTTTTTGGCACCTAAAACATCGATTTTGAGCATGTTTTGGGCCTGTATTTTGAAAATACTCTAACACGGAGTAGGCATGTACAGATCGCTTCTGGGACCCCTAAATATCGAATTTTCGGGTGTTTTGGGCCTTAATTTGAGATATCGACTTTTTGGCACCTAAAATATCGATTTTTAGCATGTTTTTAGCCTATATTTTGAAAATATTCTAGCACTGAGTAGGCATGTACAGATCGCTTCTGGGACCCAAAAATATTGAATTTTCGGGTCTTTAGGGCCAGAATTTGAGATATAAACGGGTACAGAAGATGCATGCACATATCGACTTTTAGTACCTAAAAGATCTATTTTCAGTATGTTTTTGGCCTGTATTTTGAAAATACTCTAACACGGAGTAGGCATGTACAGATCGCTTCTGGGACCCCTAAATATCGAATTTTCGGGTGTTTTGGGCCTTAATTTGAGATATTGACTTTTTGGCACCTAAGATATCGATTTTTAGCATGTTTTTAGCCTATATTTTGAAAATATTCTAGCACTGATTAGGCATGTACAGATTGCTTCTGGGACCCCCAAATATTGAATTTTCGGGTGTTTTGAGCCTGAATTTGAGATATAAACGGGTACAGAAGATGCATGCACATATCGACTTTTTGGCACCTAAAACATCGATTTTGAGCATGTTTTGGGCCTGTATTTTGAAAATACTCTAACACGGAGTAGGCATGTACAGATCGCTTCTGGGACCCCTAAATATCTAATTTTCGGGTGTTTTGGGCCTTAATTTGAAATATCGACTTTTTGGCACCTAAAATATCGATTTTTAGCATGTTTTTAGCCTATATTTTGAAAATATTCTAGCACTGAGTAGGCATGTACAGATCGCTTCTGGGACCCAAAAATATCGAATTTTCGGGTCTTTAGGGCCAGAATTTGAGATATAAACGGGTACAGAAGATGCATGCACATATCGACTTTTGGTACCTAAAAGATCGATTTTCAGTATGATTTTGGCCTGTATTTTGAAAATACTCTAACACGGAGTAGGCATGTACAGATCGCTTCTGGGACCCCAAAATATTGAATTTTCGGGTGTTTTGAGCCTGAATTTGAGATATCGCCTTTACGCACCTAAAATATCGATTTTTAGCATGTTTTGAGCCTATATTTTGAAAATATTCTAGCACTGAGTAGGCATGTACAGATCGCTTCTGGGACCCCTAAATATCGAATTTTCGGGTGTTTTGGGCCTTAATTTGAGATATCGACTTATTGGCACCTAAAATATCGATTTTTAGCATGTTTTTAGCCTATATTTTGAAAATATTCTAGCACTGAGTAGGCATGTACAGATTGCTTTTGGGACCCCTAAATATAGAATTATCGGGTGTTTTGGGCCTTAATTTGAGATATCGCCGTTAAGCACCTAAAATATCGATTTTTAGCATGTTTTGAGCCTAAATTTTGAAAACATTCTAGCACTGAGTAGGCATGTACAGATCGCTTCTGGGACCCCAAAATATCGAATTTTCGGGTGTTTTGAGCCTGAATTTGAGATATAAACGAGTATAGAAGATGCATACACATATTAACTTTGGGCATCTAAAATATCGATTTTCAGCATGTTTTGGGCCTGTATTTTGAAAATACTCTAGCACTGAGTAGGCATGTACAGATCGCTTCTGGGACCCCAAAATATTGAATTTTCGGGTGTTTTGAGCCTGAATTTGAGATATAAACGGGTACAGAAGATACATGCACATATTGACTTTGGGCATCTAAAATATCGATTTTCAGCATGTTTTGGGCCTGTATTTTGAAAATAATCTAACACGGAGTAGGCATGTACAGATCGCTTCTGGGACCCCTAAATATCGAATTTTCGGGTGTTTTGGGCCTTAATTTGATATATCGACTTTTTGGCACCTAAAATATCGATTTTTAGCATGTTTTTAGCCTATATTTTGAAAATATTCTAGCACTGAGTAGGCATGTACAGATCGCTTCTGGGACCCAAAAATATCGAATTTTCGGGTGTTTAGGGCCAGAATTTGAGATATAAACGGGTACAGAAGATGCATGCACATATCGACTTTTGGTACCTAAAAGATCGATTTTCAGTATGATTTTGGCCTGTATTTTGAATATACTCTTAACACGGAGTAGGCATGTACAGATCGCTTCTGGGACCCCTAAATATCGAATTTTCGGGCGTTTTGGGACTGAATTTGAGATATCGACTTTTTGGCACCTAAAAGATCGATTTTTAGCATGTTTTTAGCCTATATTTTGAAAATATTCTAGCACTGAGTAGGCATGTACAGATCGCTTCTGGGACCCCTAAATATCGAATTTTCGGGTGTTTTGGGCCTTAAATTGAGATATCGACTTTTTGGCACCTAAAATATCGATTTTTAGCATGTTTTTAGCCTATATTTTGAAAATATTCTAGCACTGAGTATGCATGTACAGATTGCTTCTGGGACCCCAAAATATTGAATTTTCGGGTGTTTTGAGCCTGAATTTGAGATATAAACGGGTACAGAAGATACATGCACATATTGATTTTGGGCATCTAAAATATCGATTTTTAGCATGTTTTGGGCCTGTACTTTGAAAATACTCTAACACGGATTAGGCATGTACAGATCGCTTCTGGGACCCCAAAATATCGAATTTTCGGGTGTTTTGGGCCTGAATTTGAGATATTGACTTTTTGGCACCTAAGATATCGATTTTTAGCATGTTTTTAGCCTATATTTTGAAAATATTCTAGCACTGATTAGGCATGTACAGATTGCTTCTGGGACCCCCAAATATTGAATTTTCGGGTGTTTTGAGCCTGAATTTGAGATATAAACGGGTACAGAAGATGCATGCACATATCGACTTTTTGGCACCTAAAACATCGATTTTGAGCATGTTTTGGGCCTGTATTTTGAAAATACTCTAACACGGAGTAGGCATGTACAGATCGCTTCTGGGACCCCTAAATATCTAATTTTCGGGTGTTTTGGGCCTTAATTTGAAATATCGACTTTTTGGCACCTAAAATATCGATTTTTAGCATGTTTTTAGCCTATATTTTGAAAATATTCTAGCACTGAGTAGGCATGTACAGATCGCTTCTGGGACCCAAAAATATCGAATTTTCGGGTCTTTAGGGCCAGAATTTGAGATATAAACGGGTACAGAAGATGCATGCACATATCGACTTTTGGTACCTAAAAGATCGATTTTCAGTATGATTTTGGCCTGTATTTTGAAAATACTCTAACACGGAGTAGGCATGTACAGATCGCTTCTGGGACCCCAAAATATTGAATTTTCGGGTGTTTTGAGCCTGAATTTGAGATATCGCCTTTACGCACCTAAAATATCGATTTTTAGCATGTTTTGAGCCTATATTTTGAAAATATTCTAGCACTGAGTAGGCATGTACAGATCGCTTCTGGGACCCCTAAATATCGAATTTTCGGGTGTTTTGGGCCTTAATTTGAGATATCGACTTATTGGCACCTAAAATATCGATTTTTAGCATGTTTTTAGCCTATATTTTGAAAATATTCTAGCACTGAGTAGGCATGTACAGATTGCTTTTGGGACCCCTAAATATCGAATTTTCGGGTGTTTTGGGCCTTAATTTGAGATATCGCCTTTAAGCACCTAAAATATCGATTTTTAGCATGTTTTGAGCCTATATTTTGAAAACATTCTAGCACTGAGTAGGCATGTACAGATCGCTTCTGGGACCCCAAAATATCGAATTTTCGGGGGTTTTGAGCCTGAATTTGAGATATAAACGAGTATAGAAGATGCATACACATATTAACTTTGGGCATCTAAAATATCGATTTTCAGCATGTTTTGGGCCTGTATTTTGAAAATACTCTAGCACTGAGTAGGCATGTACAGATCGCTTCTGGGACCCCTAAATATCGAATTTTCTGGTGTTTTGGGACTGAATTTGAGATATCGACTTTTTGGCACCTAAAAGATCGATTTTTAGCATGTTTTTAGCCTATATTTTGAAAATATTCTAGCACTGAGTAGGCATGTACAGATTACTTCTGGGACCATAAAATATTGAATTTTCGGGTGTTTTGAGCCTGAATTTGAGATAAAAACGGGTACAGACGATACATGCACATATTGACTTTGGGCATCTAAAATATCGATTTTCAGCATGTTTTGGGCCTGTATTTTGAAAATACTCTAACACGGAGTAGGCATGTACAGATCGCTTTTGGGACCCCAAAATATCGAATTTTTGGGTGTTTTGGGCCTGAATTTGAGATATCGCCTTTACGCACCTAAAATATCGATTTTTAGAATGTTTTGAGCCTATATTTTGAAAATATTCCAGCACTGAGTAGGCATGTAAAGATCGCTTCTGGGACCCCAAAATATCGAATTTTCGGGTGTTTTGAGCCTGAATTTAAGATATAAACGAGTACAGATGATGCATGCACATATCGACTTTTGGGCACCTAAGATATCGATTTTGAGCATGTTTTGATCCTATATTTTGAAAACATTCTAGCACTGAGTAGGCATGTACAGATCGCTTCAAGGACCCAAAAATATCGAATATTCGGGTGTTTTGAGCCTGAATTTGAGATATAAACTGGTACAGAAGATGCATTCACATATCGAATTTTGGGCTCCTAAAAGATCTATTTTCAGTATGTTTTTGGCCTTTATTTTGAAAATACTATAATACGGAGTAGGCATGTACAGATCGCTTCTGGGACCCCTAAATATCGAATTTTGGGGTGTTTTGGGCCTTAATTTGAGATATTGACTTTTTGGCACCTAAAATATCGATTTTTAGCATGTTTTTAGCCTATATTTTGAAAATATTCTAGCACTGAGTAGGCATGTACAGATTGCTTCTGGGACCCCCAAATATTGAATTTTCGGGTGTTTTGAGCCTGAATTTGAGATATAAACGGGTACAGAAGATACATCCACATATTGACTTTGGGCATCTAAAATATCGATTTTCAGCATATTTTGGGCATGTATTTTGAAAATACTCTAACACGGAGTAGGCATGTACAGATCGTTTCTGGGACCCCAAAATATCGAATTTTCGGGTGTTTTGAGCCTGAATTTGAGATATAAACGGGTACTGAAGATGCATGCACATATCGACTTTTTGGCACCTAAAACATCGATTTTGAGCATGTTTTGGGCCTGTATTTTGAAAATACTCTAACACGGAGTAGGCATGTACAGATCGCTTCTGGGACCCCTAAATATCGAATTTTTGGGTGTTTTGGGCCTTAATTTGAGATATCGACTTTTTGGCACCTAAAATATCGATTTTTAGCATGATTTTAGCCTATATTTTGAAAATATTCTAGCATTGAGTAGGCATGTACAGATCGCTTCTGGGACCCCAAAATATCGAATTTTCGGGTGTTTAGGGCCAGAATTTGAGATATAAACGGGTACAGAAGATGCATGCACATATCGACTTTTGGTACCTAAAAGATCGATTTTCAGTATGATTTTGGCCTGTATTTTGAAAATACTCTAACACGGAGTAGGCATGTACAGATCGCTTCTGGGACCCCTAAATATCGAATTTTCGGGGGTTTTGGGACTGAATTTGAGATATCGACTTTTTAGCACCTAAAAGATCGATTTTTAGCATGTTTTTAGCCTATATTTTGAAAATATTCTAGCACTGAGTAGGCATGTACAGATTGCTTCTGGGACCCCAAAATATTGAATTTTCGGGTGTTTTGAGCCTGAATTTGAGATATAAACGGGTACAGAAGATATATGCACATATTGACTTTGGGCATCTAAAATATCGATTTTCAGCATGTTTTGGGACTGTATTTTGAAAATACTCTAACACGGAGTAGGCATGTACAGATCGCTTCTGGGACCCCTAAACATCGAATTTTCGGGTGTTTTGGGCCTTAAATTGAGATATCGACTTTTTGGCACCTAAAATATCGATTTTTAGCATGTTTTTAGCCTATATTTTGAAAATATTCTAGCACTGAGTATGCATGTACAGATTGCTTCTGGGACCCCAAAATATTGAATTTTCGGGTGTTTTGAGCCTGAATTTGAGATATAAACGGGTACAGAAGATACATTCACATATTGACTTTGGGCATCTAATATATCGATTTTTAGCATGTTTTGGGCCTGTACTTTGAAAATACTCTAACACGGATTAGGCATGTACAGATCGCTTCTGGGACCCCAAAATATCGAATTTTCGGGTGTTTTGGGCCTGAATTTGAGATATCGCCTTTACGCACCTAAAATATCGATTTTTAGCATGTTTTGAGCCTATATTTTGAAAATCTTCTAGCACTGAGTAGGCATGTACAGATCGCTTCTGGGACCCCTAAATATCGAATTTTCGGGTGTTTTGGGCCTTAATTTGAGATATCGACTTATTGGCACCTAAAATATCGATTTTTAGCATGTTTTTAGCCTATATTTTGTAAATATTCTAGCACTGAGTAGGCATCTACAGATTGCTTTTGAGACCCCTAAATATCGAATTTTCGGGTGTTTTGGGACTTAATTTGAGATATCGCCTTTAAGCACCTAAAATATCGATTTTTAGCATGTTTTGAGCCTATATTTTGAAAATATTCTAGCACTGAGTAGGCATGTACAGATCGCTTCTGGGACCCCAAAATATCGAATTTTCGGGTGTTTTGAGCCTGATTTTGAGATATAAACGAGTACAGAAGATTCATGCACATATCGACTTTTGGGCACCTAATATATCGATTTTGAGCATGTTTTGAGCCTATATTTTGAAAACATTCTAGCACTGAGTAGGCATGTACAGATCGCTTCTGGGACCCCAAAATATCGAATTTTCGGGTGTTTTGAGCCTGAATTTGAGATATAAACGAGTATAGAAGATGCATACACATATTAACTTTGGGCACCAAAAATATCGATTTTCAGCATGTTTTGGGCCTGAAATTTGAAAATACTCTAACACGGAGTAGGCATGTACAGATCGCTTCTGGGACCACAAAATATCGAATTTTCGGGTGTTTAGGGCCAGAATTTGAGATATAAACGGGTACAGATGATGCATGCACATATCGACTTTTGGGCACCTAAAACATCGATTTTGAGCATGTTTTGGGCCTGTATTTTGAAAATACTCTAACACGGAGTAGGCATGTACAGATCGCTTCTGGGACCCCAAAATATCGAATTTTCGGGTGTTTTGGGCCTAAATTTGAGATATCGCCTTTACGCACCTAAAATATCGATTTTTAGCATGTTTTAAGCATATATTTTGAAAAAATTCTAGCACTGAGTAGGCATGTACAGATCGCTTCTGGGACCCCAAAATATCGAATTTTCGGGTGTTTTGGGCCTGAATTTGAGATATTGCCTTTACGCACCTAAAATATCGATTTTTAGCATGTTTTGAGCCTATATTTTGAAAATCTTCTAGCACTGAGTAGGCATGTACAGATCGCTTCTGGGACCCCTAAATATCGAATTTTCGGGTGTTTTGGGCCTTAATTTGAGATATCGACTTATTGGCACCTAAAATATCGATTTTTAGCATGTTTTTAGCCTATATTTTGTAAATATTCTAGCACTGAGTAGGCATGTACAGATTGCTTTTGAGACCCCTAAATATCGAATTTTCGGGTGTTTTGGGCATTAATTTGAGATATCGCCTTTAAGCACCTAAAATATCGATTTTTAGCATGTTTTGAGCCAATATTTTGAAAATATTCTAGCACTGAGTAGGCATGTACAGATCGCTTCTGGGACCCCAAAATATCGAATTTTCGGGTGTTTTGAGCCTGATTTTGAGATATAAACGAGTACAGAAGATTCATGCACATATCGACTTTTGGGCACCTAATATATCGATTTTGAGCATGTTTTGAGCCTATATTTTGAAAACATTCTAGCACTGAGTAGGCATGTACAGATCGCTTCTGGGACCCCAAAATATCGAATTTTCGGGTGTTTTGAGCCTGAATTTGAGATATAAACGAGTATAGAAGATGCATACACATATTAACTTTGGGCACCAAAAATATCGATTTTCAGCATGCTTTGGGCTTGAAATTTGAAAATACTCTAACACGGAGTAGGCATGTACAGATCGCTTCTGGGACCACAAAATATCGAATTTTCGGGTGTTTAGGGCCAGAATTTGAGATATAAACGGGTACAGATGATGCATGCACATATCGACTTTTTGGCACCTAAAACATCGATTTTGAGCATGTTTTGGGCCTGTATTTTGAAAATACTCTAACACGGAGTAGGCATGTACAGATCGCTTCTGGGACCCCAAAATATCGAATTTTCGGGTGTTTTGGGCCTAAATTTGAGATATCGCCTTTACGCACCTAAAATATCGATTTTTAGCATGTTTTAAGCCTATATTTTGAAAATATTCTAGCACTGAGTAGGCATGTACAGATCGCTTCTGGGACCCAAAAATATCGAATTTTCGGATGTTTTGAGCTTGAATTTGAGATATAAACGAGTACAGAAGATGCATGCACATATCGACTTTTGGGCACCTAAAATATCGATTTTGAGCATGTTTTGAGCCTATATTTTGAAAACATTCTAGCACTGAGTAGGCATGTACAGATCGCTTCTGGGACCCAAAAATATTGAATTTTCGGGTGTTTTGAGCCTGAATTTGAGATATAAACGGGTACAGAAGATACATGCACATATTGACTTTGGGCATCTAAAATATTGATTTTCAGCATATTTTGGGCATGTATTTTGAAAATACTCTAACACGGAGTAGGCATGTACAGATCGTTTCTGGGACCCCAAAATATCGAATTTTTGGGTGTTTTGAGCCTGAATTTGAGATATAAACGGGTACTGAAGATGCATGCACATATCGACTTTTTGGCACCTAAAACATCGATTTTGAGCATGTTTTGGGCCTGTATTTTGAAAATACTCTAATACGGAGTAGGCATGTACAGATCGCTTCTGGGACCCCTAAATATCGAATTTTCGGGTGTTTTGAGCCTTAATTTGAGATATCGACTTTTTGGCACCTAAAATATCGATTTTTAGCATGTTTTTAGCTTATATTTTGAAAATATTCTAGCACTGAGTAGGCATGTACAAATCGCTTCTGGGACCCAAAAATATCGAATTTTCGGGTGTTTAGGGCCATAATTTGAGATATAAACGGGTACAGAAGATGCATGCACATATCGACTTTTGGTACCTAAAAGATCGATTTTCAGTATGATTTTGGCCTGTATTTTGAAAATACTCTAACACGGAGTAGGCATGTACAGATCCCTTCTGGGACCCCTAAATATTGAATTTTCGGGTGTTTTGGGACTGAATTTGAGATATCGACTTTTTGGCACCTAAAATATCGATTTTGAGCATGTTTTTTGCCTATATTTTGATAATATTCTAGCACTGAGTAGGCATGTACAGATTGCTTCTGGGACCCCAAAATATTGAATTTTCGGGTGTTTTGAGCCTGAATTTGAGATATAAACGTGTACAGAAGATACATTCACATATTGACTTTGGGCATCTAAAATATCGATTTTAAGCATGTTTTTAGCCTTTTTTTTTTAAATGCTCTAACACGGAGTAGGCATGTACAGATCGCTTCTGGGACCCCAAAATATCAAATTTTCGGGTGTTTTCAGCCTGAATTTGAGATAAAAACGGGTACTGAAGATGCATGCACATATCGACTTTTGGGCACCTAAAACATCGATTTGGAGCATGTTTTGGGCCTGTATTTTGAAAATACTCTAACACGGAGTAGGCATGTACAGATCGCTTTTGGGACCCCAAAATATCGAATTTTCGGGTGTTTTGAGCCTGAATTTGAGATATAAACGGGTACAGAAGATACATGCACATATTGACTTTGGGCATCTAAAATATCGATTTTCAGCATGTTTTGGGCCTGTATTTTGAAAATACTCTAACACGGAGTAGGCATGTACAGATCGCTTCTGGGACCCCTAAATATCGAATTTTCGGGTGTTTTGGGCCTTAAATTGAGATATCGACTTTTTGGCACCTAAAATATCGATTTTTAGCATGTATTTAGCCTATATTTTGAAAATATTCTAGCACTGAGTATGCATGTACAGATTGCTTCTGGGACCCCAAAATATTTAATTTTCGGGTGTTTTGATCCTGAATTTGAGATATAAACGGGTACAGAAGATACATTCACATATTGACTTTGGGCATCTAATATATCGATTTTTAGCATTTTTTGGGCCTGTACTTTGAAAATACTCTAACACGGATTAGGCATGTACAGATCGCTTCTGGGACCCCAAAATATCGAATTTTCGGGTGTTTTGGGCCTGAATTTGAGATATCGCCTTTACGCACCTAAAATATCGATTTTTAGCATGTTTTGAGCCTATATTTTGAAAATATTCTAGCACTGAGTAGGCATGTACAGATCGCTTCTGGGACCCCTAAATATCGAATTTTCGGGTGTTTTGGGCCTTAATTTGAGATATCGACTTATTTTCACCTAAAATATCGATTTTTAGCATGTTTTGAGTCTATATTTTGAAAATATTCTAGCACTGAGTAGGCATGTACAGATTGCTTTTGAGACCCCTAAATATCGAATTTTCGGGTGTTTTGGGCCTTAATTTGAGATATCGCCTTTAAGCTCCTAAAATATCGATTTTTAGCATGTTTTGAGCCTATATTTTGAAAATATTCTAGCACTGAGTAGGCATGTACAGATCGCTTCTGGGACCCCAAAATATCGAATTTTCGGGTGTTTTGAGCCTGATTTTGAGATATAAACGAGTACAGAAGATTCATGCACATATCGACTTTTGGGCACCTAATATATCGATTTTGAGCATGTTTTGAGCCTATAATTTGAAAACATTCTAGCACTGAGTAGGCATGTACAGAACGCTTCTGGGACCCCAAAATATCGAATTTTCGGGTGTTTTGAGCCTGAATTTGAGATATAAACGAGTATAGAAGATGCATACACATATTAACTTTGGGCACCAAAAATATCGATTTTCAGCATGTTTTGGGCCTGAAATTTGAAAATACTCTAACACGGAGTAGGCATGTACAGATCGCTTCTGGGACCACAAAATATCGAATTTTCGGGTGTTTAGGGCCAGAATTTGAGATATAAACGGGTACAGAAGATGCATGCACATATCGACTTTTGGGCACCTAAAACATCGATTTTGAGCATGTTTTGGGCCTGTATTTTGAAAATACTCTAACACGGAGTAGGCATGTACAGATCGCTTCTGGGACCCCAAAATATCGAATTTTCGGGTGTTTTGGGCCTAAATTTGAGATATCGCCTTTACGCACCTAAAATATCGATTTTTAGCATGTTTTAAGCCTATATTTTGAAAATATTCTAGCACTGAGTAGGCATGTACAGATCGCTTCTGGGACCCCAAAATATCGAATTTTCGGATGTTTTGAGCTTGAATTTGAGATATAAACGAGTACAGAAGATGCATGCACATATCGACTTTTGGGCACCTAAAATATCGATTTTGAGCATGTTTTGAGCCTATATTTTGAAAACATTCTAGCACTGAGTAGGCATGTACAGATCGCTTCTGGGACCCAAAAATATCGAATTTTCGGGTGTTCTGGGCCAGAATTTGAGATATAAACGGATACAGAAGATGCATGCACATATCGACTTTTGGGCATCTAAAAGATTGATTTTCAGTATGTTTTTGGCCTGTATTTTGAAAATACTCTAACACGGAGTAGGCATGTACAGATCGCTTCTGTGACCCCTAAATATAGAATTTTCGGGTGTTTTTAGCCAGAATTAGAGATATAAACGGGTACTGAAGATGCATGCACATATCGACTTTTGGGCACCTAAAACATCGATTTTCAGTATGTTTTGGGCCTGTATTTTGTAAATACTCTAACACGGAGTAGACATGTACAGATCGCTTCTGGAACCCCAAAATATCAAATTTTCGGGTGTTTTCAGCCTGAATTTGAGATAAAAACGGGTACTGAAGATGCATGCACATATCGACTTTTGGGCACCTAAAACATCGATTTTCTGTATGTTTTTGGCCTGTATTTTGAAAATACTCTAACACGGAGTAGGCATGTACAGATCGCTTCTGGAACCCCTAAATATCAAATTTTCGGGTGTTTTGGGACTGAATTTGAGATATCGACTTTTTGGCACCTAAAAGATCGATTTTTAGCATGTTTTTAGCCTATATTTTGAAAATATTCTAGCACTGAGTAGGCATGTACAGATTGCTTCTGGGACCCCAAAATATTGAATTTTCGGGTGTTTTGAGCCTGAATTTGAGATATAAGCGGGTACAGATGATGCATGCACATATTGACTTTAGGCATCTAAAATATCGATTTTTAGCATGTTTTAGGCCTGTATTTTGAAAATACTCTAACACGGAGTAGGCATGTACAGATCGCTTCTGGGACCCCAAAATATCGAATTTTCGGGTGTTTTGAGCCTGAATTTGAGATATAAACGGGTACTGAAGATGCATGCACATATCGACATTTGGGCACCTAAAACATCGATTTTGAGCATGTTTTGGGCCTGTATTTTGAAAATACTCTAACACGGAGTAGGCATGTACAGATCGCTTCTGGGACCCCAAAATATAGAATTTTCGGGTGTTTTGGGCCTTAATTTGAGATATCGATTTTTTGGCACCTAAAATATAGATTTTTAGCACAAAATATTGAATTTTCGGGTGTTTAGGGCCTGAATTTGAGATATAAACGAGTACAGAAGATGCATGCACATATACACTTTTGGGCACCTAAAATATAGATTTTGAGCATGTTTTGAGCCTATATTTTGAAAACATTCTAGCACTGAGTAGGCATGTACAGTTTGCTTCTGGGACCCCAAAATATCGAATTTTCGGGTGTTTAGGGCCAGAATTTGAGATATAAACGGGTACAGAAGATGCATGCACATATCGACTTTTCGGCACCTAAAGGATCGATTTTCAGTATGTTTTTGGCCTGTATTTTGAAAATACTCTAACACGGAGTAGGCATGTACAGATCCCTTCTGGGACCCCTAAATATCGAATTTTCGGGTGTTTTGGGACTGAATTTGAGATATCGACTTTTTGGCACCTAAAATATCGATTTTGAGCATGTTTTTTGCCTATATTTTGATAATATTCTAGCACTGAGTAGGCATGTACAGATTGCTTCTGGGACCCCAAAATATTGAATTTTCGGGTGTTTTGAGCCTGAATTTGAGATATAAACGTGTACAGAAGATACATGCACATATTGACTTTGGGCATCTAAAATATCGATTTTAAGCATGTTTTTAGCCTTTTTTTTTTAAATGCTCTAACACGGAGTAGGCATGTACAGATCGCTTCTGGGACCCCAAAATATCAAATTTTCGGGTGTTTTCAGCCTGAATTTGAGATAAAAACGGGTACTGAAGATGCATGCACATATCGACTTTTGGGCACCTAAAACATCGATTTGGAGCATGTTTTGGGCCTGTATTTTGAAAATACTCTAACACGGAGTAGGCATGTACAGATCGCTTCTGGAACCCCTAAATATCAAATTTTCGGGTGTTTTGGGACTGAATTTGAGATATCGACTTTTTGGCACCTAAAAGATCGATTTTTAGCATGTTTTTAGCCTATATTTTGAAAATATTCTAGCACTGAGTAGGCATGTACAGATTGCTTCTGGGACCCCAAAATATTGAATTTTCGGGTGTTTTGAGCCTGAATTTGAGATATAAGCGGGTACAGATGATGCATGCACATATTGACTTTAGGCATCTAAAATATCGATTTTTAGCATGTTTTAGGCCTGTATTTTGAAAATACTCTAACACGGAGTAGGCATGTACAGATCGCTTCTGGGACCCCAAAATATCGAATTTTCGGGTGTTTTGAGCCTGAATTTGAGATATAAACGGGTACTGAAGATGCATGCACATATCGACATTTGGGCACCTAAAACATCGATTTTGAGCATGTTTTGGGCCTGTATTTTGAAAATACTCTAACACGGAGTAGGCATGTACAGATCGCTTCTGGGACCCCAAAATATAGAATTTTCGGGTGTTTTGGGCCTTAATTTGAGATATCGATTTTTTGGCACCTAAAATATAGATTTTTAGCACAAAATATTGAATTTTCGGGTGTTTAGGGCCTGAATTTGAGATATAAACGAGTACAGAAGATGCATGCACATATACACTTTTGGGCACCTAAAATATAGATTTTGAGCATGTTTTGAGCCTATATTTTGAAAACATTCTAGCACTGAGTAGGCATGTACAGTTTGCTTCTGGGACCCCAAAATATCGAATTTTCGGGTGTTTAGGGCCAGAATTTGAGATATAAACGGGTACAGAAGATGCATGCACATATCGACTTTTCGGCACCTAAAGGATCGATTTTCAGTATGTTTTTGGCCTGTATTTTGAAAATACTCTAACACGGAGTAGGCATGTACAGATCCCTTCTGGGACCCCTAAATATCGAATTTTCGGGTGTTTTGGGACTGAATTTGAGATATCGACTTTTTGGCACCTAAAATATCGATTTTGAGCATGTTTTTTGCCTATATTTTGATAATATTCTAGCACTGAGTAGGCATGTACAGATTGCTTCTGGGACCCCAAAATATTGAATTTTCGGGTGTTTTGAGCCTGAATTTGAGATATAAACGTGTACAGAAGATACATGCACATATTGACTTTGGGCATCTAAAATATCGATTTTAAGCATGTTTTTAGCCTTTTTTTTTTAAATGCTCTAACACGGAGTAGGCATGTACAGATCGCTTCTGGGACCCCAAAATATCAAATTTTCGGGTGTTTTCAGCCTGAATTTGAGATAAAAACGGGTACTGAAGATGCATGCACATATCGACTTTTGGGCACCTAAAACATCGATTTGGAGCATGTTTTGGGCCTGTATTTTGAAAATACTCTAACACGGAGTAGGCATGTACAGATCGCTTCTGGGACCCCAAAATATCGAATTTTCGGGTGTTTTGTTCCTGAATTTCAGATATCGCCTTTACGCACTTAAAATATCGATTTTTAGCATGTTTTTAGCCTATATTTTGAAAATATTCTAGCACTGAGTAGGCATGTACAGATCGCTTCTGGGACCCCAAAATATCGAATTTTAGGATGTTTTGAGCTTGAATTTGAGATATAAACGAGTACAGAAGATGCATGCACATATCGACTTTTGGGCACCTAAAATATCGATTTTGAGCATGTTTTGAGCCTATATTTTGAAAACATTCTAGCACTGAGTATGCATGTACAGATCGCTTCTATGACCCAAAAATATCTAATTTTCGGGTGTTTTGAGCCTGAATTTGAGATATAAACGGGTACAGAGGATGCATGCACATATCGAATTTTGGGCACCTAAAAGATCGATTTTCAGTATGTTTTTGGCCTGTATTTTGAAAATACTCTAACACGGAGTAGGCATCTACAGATCGCTTCTGGGACCCCTAAATATCGAATTTTCGGGTGTTTTGGGCCTTAATTTGAGATATCGACTTTTTGGCACCTAAAATATCGATTTTTAGCATGTATTTAGCCTATATTTTGAAAATATTCTAGCACTGAGTAGGAATGTACAGATTGCTTCTTGGACCCCCAAATATTGAATTTTCGGGTGTTTTGAGCCTGAATTTGAGATATAAACGGGTACAGAAGATACATGCACATATTGACTTTGGGCATCTAAAATATCGATTTTCAGCATGTTTTGGGCCTGTATTTTGAAAATACTCTAACACGGAGTAGGCATGTACAGATCGCTTCTGGGACCCCAAAATATCGAATTTTCGGGTGTTTTGAGCTTGAATTTGAGATATAAACGGTTACTGAAGATGCATGCACAGATCGACTTTTGGGCACCTAAGATATCGATTTTTAGCATGTTTAGGGCCTGTATTTTGAAAATACTCTACCACGGAGTAGGCATGTACAGATCGCTTCTGGGACCCCAAAATATCAAATTTTCGGGTGTTTTGGGCCTGAATTTGAGATATCGCCTTTACGCACCTAAAATATCGATTTTTAGCATGTTTTGAGCCTATATTTTGAAAATATTCTAGCACTGAGTAGGCATGTACAGATCGCTTCTGGGACCACTAAATATCGAATTTTCGGGTGTTTTGGGCCTTAATTTGAGATATCGACTTATTGGAACCTAAAATATTGATTTTTAGCATGTTTTTAGCCTTTATTTTGAAAATATTCTAGCACTGAGTAGGCATGTACAGATTGCTTCTGGGACCCCTAAATTTCGAATTTTCGGGTGTTTTGGGCCTTAATTTGAGATATCGTCTTTTAGCACCTAAAATATCGATTTTTAGCATGTTTTGAGCCTATATTTTGAAAATATTCTAGCACTGAGTAGGCATGTACAGATCGCTTCTGGGACCCCAAAATATCGAATTTTCGGGTGTTTTGAGCCTGAATTTGAGATATAAACGAGTACAGAAGATTCATGCACATATCGACTTTTGAGCACCTAAAATATCGATTTTGAGCATGTTTTGAGCCTATATTTTGAAAACATTCTAGCACTGAGTAGGCATGTACAGATCGCTTCTGGGACCCCAAAATATCAAATTTTCGGGTGTTTTGAGCCTGAATTTGAGATATAAACGAGTATAGAAGATGCATACACATATTGACTTTGGGCACCAAAAATATCGATTTTCAGCATGTTTTTGGCCTGAAATTTGAAAATACTCTAACACGGAGTAGGCATGTACAGATCGCTTCTGGGACCCCAAAATATCGAATTTTCGGGAGTTTAGGGCCAGAATTTGAGATATAAACGGGTACAGAAGATGCATGCACATATCGACTTTTGGGCACCTAAAACATCGATTTTGAGCATGTTTTGGGCCTGTATTTTGAAAATACTCTAACACGGAGTAGGCATGTACAGATCGCTTCTGGGACCCCAAAATATCGAATTTTCGGGTGTTTTGTTCCTGAATTTCAGATATCGCCTTTACGCACTTAAAATATCGATTTTTAGCATGTTTTAAGCCTATATTTTGAAAATATTCTAGCACTGAGTAGGCATGTACAGATCGCTTCTGGGACCCCAAAACATCGAATTTTAGGATGTTTTGAGCTTGAATTTGAGATATAAACGAGTACAGAGGATGCATGCACATATCGACTTTTGGGCACCTAAAATATCGATTTTGGGCATGTTTTGAGCCTATATTTTGAAAACATTCTAGCACTGAGTAGGCATGTACAGATTGCTTCTGGGACCCCAAAATATCGAATTTTCGGGTGTTTAGGGCCAGAATTTGAGATATAAACGGATACAGAAGATGCATGCACATATCAACTTTTGGGCAAATAAAAGATCGATTTTCAGTATGTTTTTGGCCTGTATTTTGAAAATACTCTAACACGGAGTAGGCATGTACAGATCGCTTCTGTGACCCTTAAATATCGAATTTTCGGGTGTTTTGAGCCAGAATTAGAGATATAAACGGGTACTGAAGATGCATTCACATATCGACTTTTGGGCACCTAAAACATCGATTTTGAGCATGTTTTGGGCCTGTATTTTGTAAATACTCTAACACGGAGTAGGCATGTACAGATATCTTCTGGGACCCCTAAAAATCAAATTTTCGGGTGTTTTGGGCCTTAATTTGAGATATCGAATTTTTGGCACCTAAAAGATCGATTTTTAGCATGTTTTTAGCCTATATTTTGAAAATATTCTAGCACTGAGTAGGCATGCACAGATTGCTTCTGGGACCCCAAAATATTGAATTTTCGGGTGTTTTGAGCCTGAATTTGAGATATAAACGGGTACAGATGATACATGCACATATTGACTTTAGGCATCAAAAATATCGATTTTTAGCATGTTTTGGGCCTGTATTTTGAAAATACTCTAACATGGAGTAGGCATGTACAGATCGCTTCTGGGACCCCAAAATATCGAATTTTCGGGTGTTTTGAGCCTGAATTTGACATATAAACGTGTACTGAAGATGCATGCACATATCGACTTTTGGGCACCTAAAACATCGATTTTGAGAATGTTTTGGGCGTGTATTTTGAAAATACTCTAACACGGAGTAGGCATGTACAGATCGCTTCTGGGACCCCAAAATATCGAATTTTCGGGTGTTTTGGGCCTTAATTTGAGATATCGACTTTTTGGCACCTAAAATATAGATTTTTAGCACAAAATATTGAATTTTCGGGTGTTTAGAGCCTGAATTTGAGATATAAACGAGTACAGAAGATGCATGCTCATATCGACTTTTGGGCACCTAAAATATCGATTTTGAGCATGTTTTGAGCCTATATTTTGAAAACATTCTAGCACTGAGTAGGCATGTACAGATCGCTTCTGGGACCCCAAAATATCGAATTTTCGGGTGTTTTGAGCTTGAATTTGAGATATAAACGGTTACTGAAGATGCATGCACAGATCGACTTTTGGGCACCTAAGATATCGATTTTTAGCATGTTTAGGGCCTGTATTTTGAAAATACTCTACCACGGAGTAGGCATGTACAGATCGCTTCTGGGACCCCAAAATATCGAATTTGCGGGTGTTTTGGGCCTGAATTTGAGATATCGCCTTTACGCACCTAAAATATCGATTTTTAGCATGTTTTGAGCCTATATTTTGAAAATATTCTAGCACTGAGTAGGCATGTACAGATCGCTTCTGGGACCACTAAATATCGAATTTTCGGGTGTTTTGGGCCTTAATTTGAGATATCGACTTATTGGAACCTAAAATATAGATTTTTAGCATGTTTTTAGCCTTTATTTTGAAAATATTCTAGCACTGAGTAGGCATGTACAGATTGCTTCTGGGACCCCTAAATATCGAATTTTCGGGTGTTTTGGGCCTTAATTTGAGATATCGTCTTTTAGCACCTAAAATATCGATTTTTAGCATGTTTTGAGCCTATATTTTGAAAATATTCTAGCACTGAGTAGGCATGTACAGATCGCTTCTGGGATCCCAAAATATCGAATTTTCGGGTGTTTTGAGCCTGAATTTGAGATATAAACGAGTACAGAAGATTCATGCACATATCGACTTTTGGGCACCTAAAATATCGATTTTGAGCATGTTTTGAGCCTATATTTTGAAAACATTCTAGCACTGAGTAGGCATGTACAGATCGCTTCTGGGACCCCAAAATATCAAATTTTCGGGTGTTTTGAGCCTGAATTTGAGATATAAACGAGTATAAAAGATGCATACACATATTGACTTTGGGCACCAAAAATATCGATTTTCAGCATGTTTTGGGCCTGAAATTTGAAAATACTCTAACACGGAGTAGGCATGTACAGATCGCTTCTGGGACCCCAAAATATCGAATTTTCGGGAGTTTAGGGCCAGAATTTGAGATATAAACGGGTACAGAAGATGCATGCACATATCGACTTTTGGGCACCTAAAACATCGATTTTGAGCATGTTTTGGGCCTGTATTTTGAAAATACTCTAACACGGAGTAGGCATGTACAGATCGCTTCTGGGACCCCAAAATATCGAATTTTCGGGTGTTTTGTTCCTGAATTTCAGATATCGCCTTTACGCACTTAAAATATCGATTTTTAGCATGTTTTAAGCCTATATTTTGAAAATATTCTAGCACTGAGTAGGCATGTACAGATCGCTTCTGGGACCCCAAAACATCGAATTTTAGGATGTTTTGAGCTTGAATTTGAGATATAAACGAGTACAGAGGATGCATGCACATATCGACTTTTGGGCACCTAAAATATCGATTTTGAGCATGTTTTGAGCCTATATTTTGAAAACATTCTAGCACTGAGTAGGCATGTACAGATTGCTTCTGGGACCCCAAAATATCGAATTTTCGGGTGTTTAGGGCCAGAATTTGAGATATAAACGGATACAGAAGATGCATGCACATATCAAGTTTTGGGCACCTAAAAGATCGATTTTCAGTATGTTTTTGGCCTGTATTTTGAAAATACTCTAACACGGAGTAGGCATGTACAGATCGCTTCTGTGACCCTTAAATATCGAATTTTCGGGTGTTTTGAGCCAGAATTAGAGATATAAACGGGTACTGAAGATGCATTCACATATCGACTTTTGGGCACCTAAAACATCGATTTTGAGCATGTTTTGGGCCTGTATTTTGTAAATACTCTAACACGGAGTAGGCATGTACAGATCTCTTCTGGGACCCCTAAAAATCAAATTTTCGGGTGTTTTGGGCCTTAATTTGAGATATCGACTTTTTGGCACCTAAAAGATCGTTTTTTAGCATGTTTTTAGCCTATATTTTGAAAATATTCTGGCACTGAGTAGGCATGCACAGATTGCTTCTGGGATCCCCAAATATTGAATTTTCGGGTGTTTTGAGCCTGAATTTGAGATATAAACGGGTACAGATGATACATGCACATATTGACTTTAGGCATCAAAAATATCGATTTTAGCATGTTTTGGGCCTTTATTTTGAAAATACTCTAACACGGAGTAGGCATGTACAGATCGCTTCTGGGACCCCAAAATATCGAATTTTCGGGTGTTTTGAGCCTGAATTTGACATATAAACGGGTACTGAAGATGCATGCACATATCGACTTTTGGGCACCTAAAACATCGATTTTGAGAATGTTTTGGTCGTGTATTTTGAAAATACTCTAACACGGAGTAGGCATGTACAGATCGCTTCTGGGACCCCAAAATATCGAATTTTCGGGTGTTTTGGGCCTTAATTTGAGATATCGACTTTTTGGCACCTAAAATATAGATTTTTAGCACAAAATATTGAATTTTCGGGTGTTTAGGGCCTGAATTTGAGATATAAACGAGTACAGAAGATGCATGCACATATCGACTTTTGGGCACCTAAAATATCGATTTTGAGCATGTTTTGAGCCTATATTTTGAAAATATTCTAGCACTGAGTAGGCATGTACAGATCGCTTCTGGGACCCCAAAATATTGAATTTTCGGGTGTTTAGGGCCAGAATTTGAGATATAAACGGGTACAGAAGATGCATGCACATATCGACTTTTCGGCACCTAAAGGATCGATTTTCAGTATGTTTTTGGCCTGTATTTTGAAAATACTCTAACACGGAGTAGGCATGTACAGATCCCTTCTGGGACCCCTAAATATCGAATTTTCGGGTGTTTTGGGACTGAATTTGAGATATCGACTTTTTGGAACCTAAAATATCGATTTTGAGCATGTTTTTAGCCTATATTTTGATAATATTCTACCACTGAGTAGGCATGTTCAGATTAATTCTGGGACCCCAAAATATTGAATTTTCGGGTGTTTTGAGAATGAATTTGAGATATAAACGGGTACAGAAGATACATGCACATATTGACTTTGGGCATCTAAAATATCGATTTTAAGCATATTTTGGGCCTGTATTTTGAAAATACTCTAACACGGAGTAGGCATGTACAGATCGCTTTTGGGACCCCAAAATATCGAATTTTCGGGTGTTTTGGGCCTGAATTTGAGATATCGCCTTTACGCACCTAAAATATCGATTTTTAGCATGTTTTGAGCCTATATTTTGAAAATATTCTAGCATTGAGTAGGCATGTATAGATCGCTTCTTGGACCCCTAAATATCGAATTTTCGGGTGTTTTGGTCCTTTATTTGAGATATCGACTTTTTGGCACCTTAAAGAACGATTTTTAGCATGTTTTGAGTCTATATTTTGAAAATATTCTAGCACTGAGTAGGCATGTACAGATTGCTTCTGGGACCCCTAAATATCGAATTTTCGGGTGTTTTGGGCCTTAATTTGAGATATCGCCTTTACGCACCTAAAATATTGATTTTTAGCATGTTTTTAGCCTATATTTTGAAAATATTCTAGCACTGAGTAGGAATGTACAGATCGCTTCTGGGACCCCAAAATATCGAATTTTCGGGTGTTTTGAGCCTGAATTTGAGATATAAACGAGTACAGAAGATGCATGCACATATCGACTTTTAGGCACCTAAAATATCGATTTTGAGCATGTTTTGAGCCTATATTTTGAAAAGATTCTAGCACTGAGTAGGCATGTACAGATCGCTTCTGTTACCTTAAAATATCGAATTTTCGGGTGTTTTGAGCCTGAATTTGAGATATAAACGAGTATAGAAGATGCATACACATATTGACTTTGGGCACCTAAAATATCAATTTTCAGCATGTTTTGGGCCTATATTTTGAAAATACTCTAACACGGAGTAGGCATGTACAGATCGCTTCTGGGACCCCATAATTTCGAATTTTCGGGTGTTTTCGGCCTGAATTTGAAATATCGCCTTTACGCACCTAAAATATCGATTTTTAGCATGTTTTGAGCCTATATTTTGAAAATATTCTAGCACTGAGTAGGCATGTACAGATCGCTTCTGGGACCCCAAAATATTGAATTTTCGGGTGTTTTGAGCCTGAATTTGAGATATAAACGGGTACAGAAGATACATGCACATATTGACTTTGGGCATCTAAAATATCGATTTTAAGCATGTTTTGGGCCTTTTTTTTGAAAATGCTCTAACACGGAGTAGGCATGTACAGATCGCTTCTGGGACCCCAAAATATCGAATTTTCGGGTGTTTTCAGCCTGAATTTGAGATATAAACGGGTACTGAAGATGCATGCACATATCGACTTTTGGGCACCTAAAACATCGATTTTGAACATGTTTTGGGCCTGTATTTTGAAAATACTCTAACACGGAGTAGGCATGTACAGATCGCTTTTGGGACCCCAAAATATCGAATTTTCGGGTGTTTTGGGCCTGAATTTGAGATATCGCCTTTACGCACCTAATATATCGAATTTTAGCATGTTTTGAGCCTATATTTTGAAAATATTCTAGCACTGAGTAGGCATGTATAGCTCGCTTCTGGGACCCCTAAATATCGAATTTTCGGGTGTTTTGGGCCTTTATTTGAGATATCGACTTTTTGGCACCTTAAAGAACGATTTTTAGCATGTTTTTAGCCTATATTTTGAAAATATTCTAGCACTGAGTAGGCATGTACAGATTGCTTCTGAGACCCCTAAATATCGAATTTTCGGGTGTTTTGGGCCTTAATTTGAGATATCGCCTTTACGCACCTAAAATATCGATTTTTAGCATGTTTTTAGCCTATATTTTGAAAATATTCTAGCACTGAGTAGGAATGTACAGATCGCTTCTGGGACCCCAAAATATCGAATTTTCGGGTATTTTGAGCCTGAATTTGAAATATAAACGAGTACAGAAGATGCATGCACATATCGACTTTTAGGCACCTAAAATATCGATTTTGAGCATGTTTTGAGCCTATATTTTGAAAAGATTCTAGCACTGAGTAGGCATGTACAGATCGCTTCTGGGACCTTAAAATATCGAATTTTCGGGTGTTTTGAGCCTGAATTTGAGATATAAACGAGTATAGAAGATGCATACACATATTGACTTTGGGCACCTAAAATTTCGATTTTCAGCTTGTTTTGGGCCTGAATTTTGAAAATACTCTAACACGGAGTAGGCATGTACAGATCGCTTCTGGGACCCCAAAATAATTAATTTTCGGGTGTTTTGAGCCTGAATTTAAGATAAAAACGGGTACAGAATACACATGCACACTTTGACTTTGGGCATCTAAAATATCGATTTTCATCATTTTTTGGGCCTGAATTTTGAAAATACTCTAACACGGAGTAGGCATGTACAGATCGCTTTTGGGACCCCAAAATATCGAATTTTCGGGTGTTTTGGGCCTGAATTTGAGATATCGCCTTTACGAACCTAAAATATCGATTTTTAGCATGTTTTGAGCCTATATTTTGAAAATATTCTATCACTGAGTAGGCATGTATAGATCGCTTCTGGGACCCCTAAATATCGAATTTTCAGGTGTTTTGGGCCTTAATTTGAGATATCGACTTTTTGGCACCTTAAATAACGATTTTTAGCATGTTTTGAGCCTATATTTTGAAAATATTCTAGCACTGAGTAGGCATGTACAGATTGCTTCTGGGACACCTAAATATCGAATTTGCGGGTGTTTTGGGCCTTAATTTGAGATATCGCCTTTACGCACCTAAAATATCGATTTTTAGCATGTTTTGAGCCTATATTTTGAAAATATTCTAGCACTGAGTAGGCATGTATAGATCGCTTCTTGGACCCCTAAATATCGAATTTTCGGGTGTTTTGGTCCTTTATTTGAGATATCGACTTTTTGGCACCTTAAAGAACGATTTTTAGCATGTTTTGAGTCTATATTTTGAAAATATTCTAGCACTGAGTAGGCATGTACAGATTGCTTCTGGGACCCCTAAATATCGAATTTTCGGGTGTTTTGGGCCTTAATTTGAGATATCGCCTTTACGCACCTAAAATATTGATTTTTAGCATGTTTTTAGCCTATATTTTGAAAATATTCTAGCACTGAGTAGGAATGTACAGATCGCTTCTGGGACCCCAAAATATCGAATTTTCGGGTGTTTTGAGCCTGAATTTGAGATATAAACGAGTACAGAAGATGCATGCACATATCGACTTTTAGGCACCTAAAATATCGATTTTGAGCATGTTTTGAGCCTATATTTTGAAAAGATTCTAGCACTGAGTAGGCATGTACAGATCGCTTCTGGGACCTTAAAATATCGAATTTTCTGGTGTTTTGAGCCTGAATTTGAGATATAAACGAGTATAGAAGATGCATACACATATTGACTTTGGGCACCTAAAATATCAATTTTCAGCATGTTTTGGGCCTATATTTTGAAAATACTCTAACACGGAGTAGGCATGTACAGATCGCTTCTGGGACCCCATAATTTCGAATTTTCGGGTGTTTTCGGCCTGAATTTGAAATATCGCCTTTACGCACCTAAAATATCGATTTTTAGCATGTTTTGAGCCTATATTTTGAAAATATTCTAGCACTGAGTAGGCATGTACAGATCGCTTCTGGGACCCCAAAATATTGAATTTTCGGGTGTTTTGAGCCTGAATTTGAGATATAAACGGGTACAGAAGATACATGCACATATTGACTTTGGGCATCTAAAATATCGATTTTAAGCATGTTTTGGGCCTTTTTTTTGAAAATGCTCTAACACGGAGTAGGCATGTACAGATCGCTTCTGGGACCCCAAAATATCGAATTTTCGGGTGTTTTCAGCCTGAATTTGAGATATAAACGGGTACTGAAGATGCATGCACATATCGACTTTTGGGCACCTAAAACATCGATTTTGAACATGTTTTGGGCCTGTATTTTGAAAATACTCTAACACGGAGTAGGCATGTACAGATCGCTTTTGGGACCCCAAAATATCGAATTTTCGGGTGTTTTGGGCCTGAATTTGAGATATCGCCTTTACGCACCTAAAATATCGAATTTTAGCATGTTTTGAGCCTATATTTTGAAAATATTCTAGCACTGAGTAGGCATGTATAGCTCGCTTCTGGGACCCCTAAATATCGAATTTTCGGGTGTTTTGGGCCTTTATTTGAGATATCGACTTTTTGGCACCTTAAAGAACGATTTTTAGCATGTTTTTAGCCTATATTTTGAAAATATTCTAGCACTGAGTAGGCATGTACAGATTGCTTCTGGGACCCCTAAATATCGAATTTTCGGGTGTTTTGGGCCTTAATTTGAGATATCGCCTTTACGCACCTAAAATATCGATTTTTAGCATGTTTTTAGCCTATATTTTGAAAATATTCTAGCACTGAGTAGGAATGTACAGATCGCTTCTGGGACCCCAAAATATCGAATTTTCGGGTATTTTGAGCCTGAATTTGAAATATAAACGAGTACAGAAGATGCATGCACATATCGACTTTTAGGCACCTAAAATATCGATTTTGAGCATGTTTTGAGCCTATATTTTGAAAAGATTCTAGCACTGAGTAGGCATGTACAGATCGCTTCTGGGACCTTAAAATATCGAATTTTCGGGTGTTTTGAGCCTGAATTTGAGATATAAACGAGTATAGAAGATGCATACACATATTGACTTTGGGCACCTAAAATTTCGATTTTCAGCTTGTTTTGGGCCTGAATTTTGAAAATACTCTAACACGGAGTAGGCATGTACAGATCACTTCTGGGACCCCAAAATAATTAATTTTCGGGTGTTTTGAGCCTGAATTTAAGATAAAAACGGGTACAGAATACACATGCACACTTTGACTTTGGGCATCTAAAATATCGATTTTCATCATTTTTTGGGCCTGAATTTTGAAAATACTCTAACACGGAGTAGGCATGTACAGATCGCTTTTGGGACCCCAAAATATCGAATTTTCGGGTGTTTTGGGCCTGAATTTGAGATATCGCCTTTACGAACCTAAAATATCGATTTTTAGCATGTTTTGAGCCTATATTTTGAAAATATTCTAGCACTGAGTAGGCATGTATAGATCGCTTCTGGGACCCCTAAATATCGAATTTTCAGGTGTTTTGGGCCTTAATTTGAGATATCGACTTTTTGGCACCTTAAATAACGATTTTTAGCATGTTTTGAGCCTATATTTTGAAAATATTCTAGCACTGAGTAGGCATGTACAGATTGCTTCTGGGACCCCTAAATATCGAATTTGCGGGTGTTTTGGGCCTTAATTTGAGGTATCGCCTTTACGCACCTAAAATATCGATTTTTAGCATGTTTTTAGCCTATATTTTGAAAATATTCTAGCACTGAGTAGGAATGTACAGATCGCTTCTGGGACCCCAAAATATCGAATTTTCGGGTGTTTTGAGCCTGAATTTGAGATATAAACGAGTACAGAAGATGCATGCACATATCGACTTTTAGTCACCTAAAATATCGATTTTGAGGATGTTTTGCGCCTATATTTTGAAAAGATTCTAGCACTGAGTAGGCATGTACAGATCGCTTCTGGGACCCCAAAATATCGAATTTTCGGGTGTTTTGAGCCTGAATTTGAGATATAAACGAGTATAGAAGATGCATACACATATTGACTTTGGGCACCAAAAATATCGATTTTCAGCATGTTTTGGGCCTGAAATTTAAAAATACTCTAACACGGAGTAGGCATGTACAGATCGCTTCTGGGACCCCAAAATATCGAATTTTCGGGTGTTTAGGGCCAGAATTTGAGATACAAACGGGTACAGAAGATGCATGCACATATCGACTTTTGGGCACCTAAAACATCGATTTTGAGCATGTTTTGGGCCTGTATTTTGAAAATACTCTAACACGGAGTAGGCATGTACAGATCGCTTCTGGGACCCCTAAATATCGAATTTTCGGGTGTTTTGGGCCTGAATTTGAGATATCGACTTTTTGGCACCTAAAAGATCGATTTTTAGCATGTTTTTAGCCTATATTTTGAAAATATTCTAGCACTAAGTAGGCATGCACAGATTGCTTCGAGGGACCCCAAAATATTGAATTTTCGGGTGTTTTGAGCCTGAATTTGAGATATAAACGGGTACAGATGATACATGCACATATTGACTTTAGGCATCTAAAATATCGATTTTTAACATGTTTTGGGCCTGTATTTTGAAAATACTCTAACATGGAGTAGGCATGTACAGATCGCTTCTGGGACCCTAAAATATCGAATTTTCGGGTGTTTTGAGCCTGAATTTGAGATAAAAAACGGGTACTGAAGATGCATGCACATATCGACTTTTGGGCACCTAAAACATCGATTTTGAGCATGTTTTGGGCCTGTATTTTGAAAATACTCTAACACGGAGTAGGCATGTACAGATCGTTTCTGGGACCCCAAAATATAGAATTTTCGGGTGTTTTGGGCCTTAATTTGAGATATCGACTTTTTGGCACCTAAAATATAGATTTTTAGCACAAAATATTGAATTTTCGGGTGTTTAGGGCCTGAATTTGAGATATAAACGAGTACAGAAGATGCATGCACATATCGACTTTTGGGCACCTAAAATATCGATTTTGAGCATGTTTTGAGCCTATATTTTGAAAATATTCTAGCACTGAGTAGGCATGTACAGATCGCTTCTGGGACCCCAAAATATTGAATTTTCGGGTGTTTAGGGCCAGAATTTGAGATATAAACGGGTACAGAAGATGCATGCACATATCGACTTTTCGGCACCTAAAGGATCGATTTTCAGTATGTTTTTGGCCTGTATTTTGAAAATACTCTAACACGGAGTAGGCATGTACAGATCCCTTCTGGGACCCCTAAATATCGAATTTTCGGGTGTTTTGGGACTGAATTTGAGATATCGACTTTTTGGAACCTAAAATATCGATTTTGAGCATGTTTTTAGCCTATATTTTGATAATATTCTACCACTGAGTAGGCATGTTCAGATTAATTCTGGGACCCCAAAATATTGAATTTTCGGGTGTTTTGAGAATGAATTTGAGATATAAACGGGTACAGAAGATACATGCACATATTGACTTTGGGCATCTAAAATATCGATTTTAAGCATATTTTGGGCCTGTATTTTGAAAATACTCTAACACGGAGTAGGCATGTACAGATCGCTTTTGGGACCCCAAAATATCGAATTTTCGGGTGTTTTGGGCCTGAATTTGAGATATCGCCTTTACGCACCTAAAATATCGATTTTTAGCATGTTTTGAGCCTATATTTTGAAAATATTCTAGCATTGAGTAGGCATGTATAGATCGCTTCTTGGACCCCTAAATATCGAATTTTCGGGTGTTTTGGTCCTTTATTTGAGATATCGACTTTTTGGCACCTTAAAGAACGATTTTTAGCATGTTTTGAGTCTATATTTTGAAAATATTCTAGCACTGAGTAGGCATGTACAGATTGCTTCTGGGACCCCTAAATATCGAATTTTCGGGTGTTTTGGGCCTTAATTTGAGATATCGCCTTTACGCACCTAAAATATTGATTTTTAGCATGTTTTTAGCCTATATTTTGAAAATATTCTAGCACTGAGTAGGAATGTACAGATCGCTTCTGGGACCCCAAAATATCGAATTTTCGGGTGTTTTGAGCCTGAATTTGAGATATAAACGAGTACAGAAGATGCATGCACATATCGACTTTTAGGCACCTAAAATATCGATTTTGAGCATGTTTTGAGCCTATATTTTGAAAAGATTCTAGCACTGAGTAGGCATGTACAGATCGCTTCTGTTACCTTAAAATATCGAATTTTCGGGTGTTTTGAGCCTGAATTTGAGATATAAACGAGTATAGAAGATGCATACACATATTGACTTTGGGCACCTAAAATATCAATTTTCAGCATGTTTTGGGCCTATATTTTGAAAATACTCTAACACGGAGTAGGCATGTACAGATCGCTTCTGGGACCCCATAATTTCGAATTTTCGGGTGTTTTCGGCCTGAATTTGAAATATCGCCTTTACGCACCTAAAATATCGATTTTTAGCATGTTTTGAGCCTATATTTTGAAAATATTCTAGCACTGAGTAGGCATGTACAGATCGCTTCTGGGACCCCAAAATATTGAATTTTCGGGTGTTTTGAGCCTGAATTTGAGATATAAACGGGTACAGAAGATACATGCACATATTGACTTTGGGCATCTAAAATATCGATTTTAAGCATGTTTTGGGCCTTTTTTTTGAAAATGCTCTAACACGGAGTAGGCATGTACAGATCGCTTCTGGGACCCCAAAATATCGAATTTTCGGGTGTTTTCAGCCTGAATTTGAGATATAAACGGGTACTGAAGATGCATGCACATATCGACTTTTGGGCACCTAAAACATCGATTTTGAACATGTTTTGGGCCTGTATTTTGAAAATACTCTAACACGGAGTAGGCATGTACAGATCGCTTTTGGGACCCCAAAATATCGAATTTTCGGGTGTTTTGGGCCTGAATTTGAGATATCGCCTTTACGCACCTAATATATCGAATTTTAGCATGTTTTGAGCCTATATTTTGAAAATATTCTAGCACTGAGTAGGCATGTATAGCTCGCTTCTGGGACCCCTAAATATCGAATTTTCGGGTGTTTTGGGCCTTTATTTGAGATATCGACTTTTTGGCACCTTAAAGAACGATTTTTAGCATGTTTTTAGCCTATATTTTGAAAATATTCTAGCACTGAGTAGGCATGTACAGATTGCTTCTGAGACCCCTAAATATCGAATTTTCGGGTGTTTTGGGCCTTAATTTGAGATATCGCCTTTACGCACCTAAAATATCGATTTTTAGCATGTTTTTAGCCTATATTTTGAAAATATTCTAGCACTGAGTAGGAATGTACAGATCGCTTCTGGGACCCCAAAATATCGAATTTTCGGGTATTTTGAGCCTGAATTTGAAATATAAACGAGTACAGAAGATGCATGCACATATCGACTTTTAGGCACCTAAAATATCGATTTTGAGCATGTTTTGAGCCTATATTTTGAAAAGATTCTAGCACTGAGTAGGCATGTACAGATCGCTTCTGGGACCTTAAAATATCGAATTTTCGGGTGTTTTGAGCCTGAATTTGAGATATAAACGAGTATAGAAGATGCATACACATATTGACTTTGGGCACCTAAAATTTCGATTTTCAGCTTGTTTTGGGCCTGAATTTTGAAAATACTCTAACACGGAGTAGGCATGTACAGATCGCTTCTGGGACCCCAAAATAATTAATTTTCGGGTGTTTTGAGCCTGAATTTAAGATAAAAACGGGTACAGAATACACATGCACACTTTGACTTTGGGCATCTAAAATATCGATTTTCATCATTTTTTGGGCCTGAATTTTGAAAATACTCTAACACGGAGTAGGCATGTACAGATCGCTTTTGGGACCCCAAAATATCGAATTTTCGGGTGTTTTGGGCCTGAATTTGAGATATCGCCTTTACGAACCTAAAATATCGATTTTTAGCATGTTTTGAGCCTATATTTTGAAAATATTCTATCACTGAGTAGGCATGTATAGATCGCTTCTGGGACCCCTAAATATCGAATTTTCAGGTGTTTTGGGCCTTAATTTGAGATATCGACTTTTTGGCACCTTAAATAACGATTTTTAGCATGTTTTGAGCCTATATTTTGAAAATATTCTAGCACTGAGTAGGCATGTACAGATTGCTTCTGGGACACCTAAATATCGAATTTGCGGGTGTTTTGGGCCTTAATTTGAGATATCGCCTTTACGCACCTAAAATATCGATTTTTAGCATGTTTTGAGCCTATATTTTGAAAATATTCTAGCACTGAGTAGGCATGTATAGATCGCTTCTTGGACCCCTAAATATCGAATTTTCGGGTGTTTTGGTCCTTTATTTGAGATATCGACTTTTTGGCACCTTAAAGAACGATTTTTAGCATGTTTTGAGTCTATATTTTGAAAATATTCTAGCACTGAGTAGGCATGTACAGATTGCTTCTGGGACCCCTAAATATCGAATTTTCGGGTGTTTTGGGCCTTAATTTGAGATATCGCCTTTACGCACCTAAAATATTGATTTTTAGCATGTTTTTAGCCTATATTTTGAAAATATTCTAGCACTGAGTAGGAATGTACAGATCGCTTCTGGGACCCCAAAATATCGAATTTTCGGGTGTTTTGAGCCTGAATTTGAGATATAAACGAGTACAGAAGATGCATGCACATATCGACTTTTAGGCACCTAAAATATCGATTTTGAGCATGTTTTGAGCCTATATTTTGAAAAGATTCTAGCACTGAGTAGGCATGTACAGATCGCTTCTGGGACCTTAAAATATCGAATTTTCTGGTGTTTTGAGCCTGAATTTGAGATATAAACGAGTATAGAAGATGCATACACATATTGACTTTGGGCACCTAAAATATCAATTTTCAGCATGTTTTGGGCCTATATTTTGAAAATACTCTAACACGGAGTAGGCATGTACAGATCGCTTCTGGGACCCCATAATTTCGAATTTTCGGGTGTTTTCGGCCTGAATTTGAAATATCGCCTTTACGCACCTAAAATATCGATTTTTAGCATGTTTTGAGCCTATATTTTGAAAATATTCTAGCACTGAGTAGGCATGTACAGATCGCTTCTGGGACCCCAAAATATTGAATTTTCGGGTGTTTTGAGCCTGAATTTGAGATATAAACGGGTACAGAAGATACATGCACATATTGACTTTGGGCATCTAAAATATCGATTTTAAGCATGTTTTGGGCCTTTTTTTTGAAAATGCTCTAACACGGAGTAGGCATGTACAGATCGCTTCTGGGACCCCAAAATATCGAATTTTCGGGTGTTTTCAGCCTGAATTTGAGATATAAACGGGTACTGAAGATGCATGCACATATCGACTTTTGGGCACCTAAAACATCGATTTTGAACATGTTTTGGGCCTGTATTTTGAAAATACTCTAACACGGAGTAGGCATGTACAGATCGCTTTTGGGACCCCAAAATATCGAATTTTCGGGTGTTTTGGGCCTGAATTTGAGATATCGCCTTTACGCACCTAAAATATCGAATTTTAGCATGTTTTGAGCCTATATTTTGAAAATATTCTAGCACTGAGTAGGCATGTATAGCTCGCTTCTGGGACCCCTAAATATCGAATTTTCGGGTGTTTTGGGCCTTTATTTGAGATATCGACTTTTTGGCACCTTAAAGAACGATTTTTAGCATGTTTTTAGCCTATATTTTGAAAATATTCTAGCACTGAGTAGGCATGTACAGATTGCTTCTGGGACCCCTAAATATCGAATTTTCGGGTGTTTTGGGCCTTAATTTGAGATATCGCCTTTACGCACCTAAAATATCGATTTTTAGCATGTTTTTAGCCTATATTTTGAAAATATTCTAGCACTGAGTAGGAATGTACAGATCGCTTCTGGGACCCCAAAATATCGAATTTTCGGGTATTTTGAGCCTGAATTTGAAATATAAACGAGTACAGAAGATGCATGCACATATCGACTTTTAGGCACCTAAAATATCGATTTTGAGCATGTTTTGAGCCTATATTTTGAAAAGATTCTAGCACTGAGTAGGCATGTACAGATCGCTTCTGGGACCTTAAAATATCGAATTTTCGGGTGTTTTGAGCCTGAATTTGAGATATAAACGAGTATAGAAGATGCATACACATATTGACTTTGGGCACCTAAAATTTCGATTTTCAGCTTGTTTTGGGCCTGAATTTTGAAAATACTCTAACACGGAGTAGGCATGTACAGATCACTTCTGGGACCCCAAAATAATTAATTTTCGGGTGTTTTGAGCCTGAATTTAAGATAAAAACGGGTACAGAATACACATGCACACTTTGACTTTGGGCATCTAAAATATCGATTTTCATCATTTTTTGGGCCTGAATTTTGAAAATACTCTAACACGGAGTAGGCATGTACAGATCGCTTTTGGGACCCCAAAATATCGAATTTTCGGGTGTTTTGGGCCTGAATTTGAGATATCGCCTTTACGAACCTAAAATATCGATTTTTAGCATGTTTTGAGCCTATATTTTGAAAATATTCTAGCACTGAGTAGGCATGTATAGATCGCTTCTGGGACCCCTAAATATCGAATTTTCAGGTGTTTTGGGCCTTAATTTGAGATATCGACTTTTTGGCACCTTAAATAACGATTTTTAGCATGTTTTGAGCCTATATTTTGAAAATATTCTAGCACTGAGTAGGCATGTACAGATTGCTTCTGGGACCCCTAAATATCGAATTTGCGGGTGTTTTGGGCCTTAATTTGAGGTATCGCCTTTACGCACCTAAAATATCGATTTTTAGCATGTTTTTAGCCTATATTTTGAAAATATTCTAGCACTGAGTAGGAATGTACAGATCGCTTCTGGGACCCCAAAATATCGAATTTTCGGGTGTTTTGAGCCTGAATTTGAGATATAAACGAGTACAGAAGATGCATGCACATATCGACTTTTAGTCACCTAAAATATCGATTTTGAGGATGTTTTGCGCCTATATTTTGAAAAGATTCTAGCACTGAGTAGGCATGTACAGATCGCTTCTGGGACCCCAAAATATCGAATTTTCGGGTGTTTTGAGCCTGAATTTGAGATATAAACGAGTATAGAAGATGCATACACATATTGACTTTGGGCACCAAAAATATCGATTTTCAGCATGTTTTGGGCCTGAAATTTAAAAATACTCTAACACGGAGTAGGCATGTACAGATCGCTTCTGGGACCCCAAAATATCGAATTTTCGGGTGTTTAGGGCCAGAATTTGAGATACAAACGGGTACAGAAGATGCATGCACATATCGACTTTTGGGCACCTAAAACATCGATTTTGAGCATGTTTTGGGCCTGTATTTTGAAAATACTCTAACACGGAGTAGGCATGTACAGATCGCTTCTGGGACCCCTAAATATCGAATTTTCGGGTGTTTTGGGCCTGAATTTGAGATATCGACTTTTTGGCACCTAAAAGATCGATTTTTAGCATGTTTTTAGCCTATATTTTGAAAATATTCTAGCACTAAGTAGGCATGCACAGATTGCTTCGAGGGACCCCAAAATATTGAATTTTCGGGTGTTTTGAGCCTGAATTTGAGATATAAACGGGTACAGATGATACATGCACATATTGACTTTAGGCATCTAAAATATCGATTTTTAACATGTTTTGGGCCTGTATTTTGAAAATACTCTAACATGGAGTAGGCATGTACAGATCGCTTCTGGGACCCTAAAATATCGAATTTTCGGGTGTTTTGAGCCTGAATTTGAGATAAAAAACGGGTACTGAAGATGCATGCACATATCGACTTTTGGGCACCTAAAACATCGATTTTGAGCATGTTTTGGGCCTGTATTTTGAAAATACTCTAACACGGAGTAGGCATGTACAGATCGTTTCTGGGACCCCAAAATATAGAATTTTCGGGTGTTTTGGGCCTTAATTTGAGATATCGATTTTTGGCACCTAAAATATAGATTTTTAGCACAAAATATTGAATTTTCGGTTGTTTAGGGCCTGAATTTGATATACAAACGAGTACAGAAGATGCATGCACATATCGACTTTTGGCACCTAAAATATCGATTTTGAGCATGTTTTGAGCCTATATTTTGAAAACATTCTAGCACTGAGTAGGCATGTACAGATCGCTTCTGGGACCCCAAAATATCGAATTTTCGGGTGTTTTGGGCCTGAATTTGAGATATCGCCTTTACGCACCTAAAATATCGATTTTTAGCATGTTTTTAGCCTATATTTTGAAAATATTCTAGCACTGAGTAGGAATGTACAGATCGCTTCTGGGACCCCAAAATATCGAATTTTCGGGTGTTTTGGGCCTTTATTTGAGATATCGACTTTTTGGCACCTTAAAGAACGATTTTTAGCATGTTTTTAGCCTATATTTTGAAAATATTCTAGCACTGAGTAGGCATGTACAGATTGCTTCTGGGACCCCTAAATATCGAATTTTCGGGTGTTTTGGGCCTTAATTTGAGATATCGCCTTTACGCACCTAAAATATCGATTTTTAGCATGTTTTTAGCCTATATTTTGAAAATATTCTAGCACTGAGTAGGAATGTACAGATCGCTTCTGGGACCCCAAAATATCGAATTTTCGGGTATTTTGAGCCTGAATTTGAAATATAAACGAGTACAGAAGATGCATGCACATATCGACTTTTAGGCACCTAAAATATCGATTTTGAGCATGTTTTGAGCCTATATTTTGAAAAGATTCTAGCACTGAGTAGGCATGTACAGATCGCTTCTGGGACCTTAAAATATCGAATTTTCGGGTGTTTTGAGCCTGAATTTGAGATATAAACGAGTATAGAAGATGCATACACATATTGACTTTGGGCACCTAAAATTTCGATTTTCAGCTTGTTTTGGGCCTGAATTTTGAAAATACTCTAACACGGAGTAGGCATGTACAGATCGCTTCTGGGACCCCAAAATAATTAATTTTCGGGTGTTTTGAGCCTGAATTTAAGATAAAAACGGGTACAGAATACACATGCACACTTTGACTTTGGGCATCTAAAATATCGATTTTCATCATTTTTTGGGCCTGAATTTTGAAAATACTCTAACACGGAGTAGGCATGTACAGATCGCTTTTGGGACCCCAAAATATCGAATTTTCGGGTGTTTTGGGCCTGAATTTGAGATATCGCCTTTACGAACCTAAAATATCGATTTTTAGCATGTTTTGAGCCTATATTTTGAAAATATTCTAGCACTGAGTAGGCATGTATAGATCGCTTCTGGGACCCCTAAATATCGAATTTTCAGGTGTTTTGGGCCTTAATTTGAGATATCGACTTTTTGGCACCTTAAATAACGATTTTTAGCATGTTTTGAGCCTATATTTTGAAAATATTCTAGCACTGAGTAGGCATGTACAGATTGCTTCTGGGACCCCTAAATATCGAATTTGCGGGTGTTTTGGGCCTTAATTTGAGGTATCGCCTTTACGCACCTAAAATATCGATTTTTAGCATGTTTTTAGCCTATATTTTGAAAATATTCTAGCACTGAGTAGGAATGTACAGATCGCTTCTGGGACCCCAAAATATCGAATTTTCGGGTGTTTTGAGCCTGAATTTGAGATATAAACGAGTACAGAAGATGCATGCACATATCGACTTTTAGTCACCTAAAATATCGATTTTGAGGATGTTTTGCGCCTATATTTTGAAAAGATTCTAGCACTGAGTAGGCATGTACAGATCGCTTCTGGGACCCCAAAATATCGAATTTTCGGGTGTTTTGAGCCTGAATTTGAGATATAAACGAGTATAGAAGATGCATACACATATTGACTTTGGGCACCAAAAATATCGATTTTCAGCATGTTTTGGGCCTGAAATTTAAAAATACTCTAACACGGAGTAGGCATGTACAGATCGCTTCTGGGACCCCAAAATATCGAATTTTCGGGTGTTTAGGGCCAGAATTTGAGATACAAACGGGTACAGAAGATGCATGCACATATCGACTTTTGGGCACCTAAAACATCGATTTTGAGCATGTTTTGGGCCTGTATTTTGAAAATACTCTAACACGGAGTAGGCATGTACAGATCGCTTCTGGGACCCCTAAATATCGAATTTTCGGGTGTTTTGGGCCTGAATTTGAGATATCGACTTTTTGGCACCTAAAAGATCGATTTTTAGCATGTTTTTAGCCTATATTTTGAAAATATTCTAGCACTAAGTAGGCATGCACAGATTGCTTCGAGGGACCCCAAAATATTGAATTTTCGGGTGTTTTGAGCCTGAATTTGAGATATAAACGGGTACAGATGATACATGCACATATTGACTTTAGGCATCTAAAATATCGATTTTTAACATGTTTTGGGCCTGTATTTTGAAAATACTCTAACATGGAGTAGGCATGTACAGATCGCTTCTGGGACCCTAAAATATCGAATTTTCGGGTGTTTTGAGCCTGAATTTGAGATAAAAAACGGGTACTGAAGATGCATGCACATATCGACTTTTGGGCACCTAAAACATCGATTTTGAGCATGTTTTGGGCCTGTATTTTGAAAATACTCTAACACGGAGTAGGCATGTACAGATCGTTTCTGGGACCCCAAAATATAGAATTTTCGGGTGTTTTGGGCCTTAATTTGAGATATCGATTTTTGGCACCTAAAATATAGATTTTTAGCACAAAATATTGAATTTTCGGTTGTTTAGGGCCTGAATTTGATATACAAACGAGTACAGAAGATGCATGCACATATCGACTTTTGGCACCTAAAATATCGATTTTGAGCATGTTTTGAGCCTATATTTTGAAAACATTCTAGCACTGAGTAGGCATGTACAGATCGCTTCTGGGACCCCAAAATATCGAATTTTCGGGTGTTTTGGGCCTGAATTTGAGATATCGCCTTTACGCACCTAAAATATCGATTTTTAGCATGTTTTTAGCCTATATTTTGAAAATATTCTAGCACTGAGTAGGAATGTACAGATCGCTTCTGGGACCCCAAAATATCGAATTTTCGGGTGTTTTGAGCCTGAATTTGAGATATAAACGAGTACAGAAGATGCATGCACATATCGACTTTTAGTCACCTAAAATATCGATTTTGAGGATGTTTTGCGCCTATATTTTGAAAAGATTCTAGCACTGAGTAGGCATGTACAGATCGCTTCTGGGACCCCAAAATATCGAATTTTCGGGTGTTTTGAGCCTGAATTTGAGATATAAACGAGTATAGAAGATGCATACACATATTGACTTTGGGCACCAAAAATATCGATTTTCAGCATGTTTTGGGCCTGAAATTTAAAAATACTCTAACACGGAGTAGGCATGTACAGATCGCTTCTGGGACCCCAAAATATCGAATTTTCGGGTGTTTAGGGCCAGAATTTGAGATACAAACGGGTACAGAAGATGCATGCACATATCGACTTTTGGGCACCTAAAACATCGATTTTGAGCATGTTTTGGGCCTGTATTTTGAAAATACTCTAACACGGAGTAGGCATGTACAGATCGCTTCTGGGACCCCTAAATATCGAATTTTCGGGTGTTTTGGGCCTGAATTTGAGATATCGACTTTTTGGCACCTAAAAGATCGATTTTTAGCATGTTTTTAGCCTATATTTTGAAAATATTCTAGCACTAAGTAGGCATGCACAGATTGCTTCGAGGGACCCCAAAATATTGAATTTTCGGGTGTTTTGAGCCTGAATTTGAGATATAAACGGGTACAGATGATACATGCACATATTGACTTTAGGCATCTAAAATATCGATTTTTAACATGTTTTGGGCCTGTATTTTGAAAATACTCTAACATGGAGTAGGCATGTACAGATCGCTTCTGGGACCCTAAAATATCGAATTTTCGGGTGTTTTGAGCCTGAATTTGAGATAAAAAACGGGTACTGAAGATGCATGCACATATCGACTTTTGGGCACCTAAAACATCGATTTTGAGCATGTTTTGGGCCTGTATTTTGAAAATACTCTAACACGGAGTAGGCATGTACAGATCGTTTCTGGGACCCCAAAATATAGAATTTTCGGGTGTTTTGGGCCTTAATTTGAGATATCGATTTTTGGCACCTAAAATATAGATTTTTAGCACAAAATATTGAATTTTCGGTTGTTTAGGGCCTGAATTTGATATACAAACGAGTACAGAAGATGCATGCACATATCGACTTTTGGCACCTAAAATATCGATTTTGAGCATGTTTTGAGCCTATATTTTGAAAACATTCTAGCACTGAGTAGGCATGTACAGATCGCTTCTGGGACCCCAAAATATCGAATTTTCGGGTGTTTTGGGCCTGAATTTGAGATATCGCCTTTACGCACCTAAAATATCGATTTTTAGCATGTTTTTAGCCTATATTTTGAAAATATTTTAGCACTGAGTAGGAATGTACAGATCGCTTCTGGGACCCCAAAATATCGAATTTTCGGGTGTTTTGAGCCTGAATTTTAGATATAAACGGGTACTGAAGATTCATGCACATATCGACTTTTAGGCACCTAAAATATCGATTTTCAGCATGTTTTGGGCCTGAATTTTGAAAATACTCTAACACGGAGTAGGCATGCACAGATCGCTTCTGGGACCCCAAAATAATTAATTTTCGGGTGTTTTGAGCCTGAATTTGAGATAAAAACGGGTACAGAAGATACATGCACATATTGACTTTGGGCATCTAAAATATCGATTTTCATCATGTTTTAGGCCTGAATTTTGAAAATACTCTAACACGGAGTAGGCATGTACAGATCGCTTTTGGGACCCCAAAATATCGAATTTTCGGGTGTTTTGGGCCTGAATTTGAGATATCGCCTTTACGCACCTAAAATATCGATTTTTAGCATGTTTTGAGCCTATATTTTGAAAATATTCTAGCACTGAGTAGGCATGTATAGATCGCTTCTGGGACCCCAAAATATCGAATTTTCGGGTGTTTTGAGCCTGAATTTGAGATAAAAACGGGTACAGAATATACATGCACATATTGACTTTGGGCATCTAATATATCGATTTTAAGCATGTTTTGGGCCTTTTTTTTTTAAATGCTCTAACACGGAGTAGGCATGTACAGATCGCTTCTGGGACCCCAAAATATTGAATTTTCAGGGGGTTTTCAGCCTGAATTTGAGATATAAACGGGTACTGAAGATGCATGCACATATCGACTTTTGGGCACCTAAAACATCGATTTTGAGCATGTTTTGTGCCTGTATTTTGAAAATACTCTAATACGGAGTAGGCATGTACAGATCGCTTTTGGGACCCTAAAATAACGAATTTTCGGTTGTTTTGGGCCTGAATTTGAGATATCGCCTTTACGCACCTAAAATATCGATTTTTAGCATGTTTTGAGCCTATATTTTGAAAATACTCTAGCACTGAGTAGGCATGTATAGATCGCTTCTGGGACCCCTAAATATCGAATTTTTGGGTGTTTGGGGCCTTTATTTGAGATATCGACTTTTTGGCACCTTAAAGAACGATTTTTAGCATGTTTTGAGTCTATATTTTGAAAATATTCTAGCACTGAGTAGGCATGTACAGATTGCTTCTGGGACCCCTAAATATCGAATTTGCGGGTGTTTAAGGCCTTAATTTGAGATATCGCCTTTACGCACCTAAAATATCGATTTTTAGCATGTTTTTAGCCTATATTTTTAAAATATTTTAGCACTGAGTAGGAATGTACAGATCGCTTCTGGGACCCCAAAATATCGAATTTTCGGGTGTTTTGAGCCTGAATTTTAGATATAAACGTGTACAGAAGATGCATGCACATATCGACTTTTAGGCACCTAAAATATCGATTTTGAGCATGTTTTGAGCCTATATTTTGAAAAGATTCTAGCACTGAGTAGGCATGTACAGATCGCTTCTGGGACCCCAAAATATCGAATTTTCGGGTGATTTGAGCCTGAATTTGAGATATAAACGAGTATAGATGATGCATACACATATTGACTTTGGGCACCTAAAATATCGATTTTCAGCATGTTTTGGGCCTGATATTTGAAAATACTCTAACACGGAGTAGGCATGTACAGATTGCTTCTGGGACCCCAAAATATCAAATTTTCGGGTGTTTTGAGCCTGAATTTGAGATAAAAACGTTTACAGAAGATACATGCACATATTGACTTTGGGCATCTAAAATATCGATTTTCAGCATGTTTTGGGCCTGTATTTTGATAATACTCTAACACGGAGTAGGCATGTACAGATCGCTTCTTGGACCCAAAATATCGAATTTTTGTGTGTTTTGGGCCTGAATTTGAGATATCGCCTTTACGCACCTAAAATATCGATTTTTAGCATGTATTGAGCCTATATTTTGAAAATATTCTAGCACTGAGTAGGCATGTACAGATCGCTTCTGGGACCCCAAAATATCGAATTTTCGGGTGTTTTGAGCTTGAATTTGAGATATAAACGAGTACAGAAGATGCATGCACATATCGACTTTTGGGCACCTAAGATATCGATTTTGAGCATGTTTTGAGCCTATATTTTGAAAACATTCTAGCACTGAGTAGGCATGTACAGATCGCTTCTATGACCCAAAAATATTGAATTTTCGAGTGTTTTGAGCCTGAATTTGAGATATAAACGGGTACAGAAGATGCATGCACATATCGACTTTTGGCACCTAAAATATCGATTTTGAGCATGTTTTGAGCCTATATTTTGAAAACATTCTAGCACTGAGTAGGCATGTAGAGATCGCTTTTGGGACCCCAAAATATCGAATTTTCGGGTGTTTAGGGCCAGAATTTTAGATATAAACGGGTACAGAAGATGCATGAACATATCGACTTTTCGGCACCTAAAGGATCGATTTTCAGTATGTTTTTGGCCTGTATTTTGAAAATACTCTAACACGGAGTAGGCATGTACAGATCCCTTCTGGGACCCCTAAATATCGAATTTTCGGGTGTTTTGGGACTGAATTTGAGATATCGACTTTTTGGCACCTAAAATATCGATTTTGAGCATGTTTTTAGCCTATATTTTGATAATATTCTACCACTGAGTAGGCATGTACAGATTGCTTCTGGGACCCCAAAATATTAAATTTTCGGGTGTTTTGAGCCTGAATTTGAGATAAAAACGGGTACAGAAGATACATGCACATATTGACTTTGGGCATCTAATATATCGATTTTAAGCATGTTTTGGGCCTTTTTTTTTTAAATGCTCTAACACGGAGTAGGCATGTACAGATCGCTTCTGGGACCCCAAAATATCGAATTTTCGAGAGTTTTCAGCCTGAATTTGAGATATAAACGGGTACTGAAGATGCATGCACATATCGACTTTTGGGCACCTAAAACATCGATTTTGAGCATGTTTTGGGCCTGTATTTTGAAAATACTCTAACACGGAGTAGGCATGTACAGATCGCTTTTGGGACCCTAAAATAACGAATTTTCGGTTGTTTTGGGCCTGAATTTGAGATATCGCCTTTACGCACCTAAAATATCGATTTTTAGCATGTTTTGAGCCTATATTTTGAAAATACTCTAGCACTGAGTAGGCATGTATAGATCGCTTCTGGGACCCCTAAATATCGAATTTTTGGGTGTTTTGGGGCTTTATTTGAGATATCGACTTTTTGGCACCTTATAGAACGATTTTTAGCATGTTTTGAGTCTATATTTTGAAAATATTCTAGCACTGAGTAGGCATGTACAGATTGCTTCTGGGACCACTAAATATCGAATTTTCGGGTGTTTTGGGCCTTAATTTGAGATATCGCCTTTACGCACCTAAAATATCGATTTTTAGCATGTTTTTAGCCTATATTTTGAAAATATTCTAGCACTGAGTAGGCATGTACAGATTGCTTCTGGGACTCCAAAATATTGAATTTTCGGGTGTTTTGAGCCTGAATTTGAGATATAAACGGGTACAGAAGATACATGCACATATTGACTTTGGGCATCTAAAATATCGATTTTCAGCATATTTTGGGCCTGAATTTTGAAAATACTCTAACACGGAGTAGGCATGTACAGATCGCTTCTGGGACCCCAAAATAATTAATTTTCGGGTGTTTTGAGCCTGAATTTGAGATAAAAACGGGTACAGAAGATACATGCACATATTGACTTTGGGCATCTAAAATATCGATTTTCATCATGTTTTGGGCCTGAATTTTGAAAATACTCTAACACGAAGTAGGCACGTACAGATCGCTTTTGGGACCCCAAAATATCGAATTTTCGGGTGTTTTGGGCCTGAATTTGAGAAATCGCCTTTACGCACCTAAAATATCGATATATAGCATGTTTTAAGCCAATATTTTGAAAATATTCTAGCACTGAGTAGGCATGAATAGATCGCTTCTGGGACCCCTAAATATCGAATTTTCGGGTGTTTTGAGCTTGAATTTGAGATATAAACGAGTACAGAAGATGCATGCACATATCGACTTTTGGGCACCTAAGATATCGATTTTGAGCATGTTTTGAGCCTATATTTTGAAAACATTCTAGCACTGAGTAGGCATGTACAGATCGCTTCTAGGACCCAAAAATATCGAATTTTTGGGTGTTTTGAGCCTGAATTTGAGATATAAACGGGTACAGAAGATGCATGCACATATCGAATTTTGGGCACCTAAAAGATCGATTTTCAGTATGTTTTTGGCCTGTATTTTGAAAATACTCTAACACGGAGTAGGCAGGTACAGATCCTTTCTGGGACCCCTAAATATCGAATTTTCGGGTGTTTTGGGCCTTAATTTGAGATATCGTCTTTTTGGCACCTAAAATATCGATTTTTAGCATGTTTTTAGCCTATATTTTGAAAATATTCTAGCACTGAGTAGGCATGTACAGATTGCTTCTGGGACTCCAAAATATTGAATTTTCGGGTGTTTTGAGCCTGAATTTGAGATATAAACGGGTACAGAAGATACATGCACATATTGACTTTGGGCATCTAAAATATCGATTTTCAGCATATTTTGGGCATGTATTTTGAAAATACTCAAACACGGAGTAGGCATGTACAGATCGCTTCTGGGACCCCAAAATATCGAATTTTCGGGTGTTTTGAGCCTGAATTTGAGATATAAACGGGTACAGAAGATGCATGCACATATCGACTTTTTGGCACCTAAAACATCGATTTTGAGCATGTTTTGGGCCTGTATTTTGAAAATACTCTAACACGGAGTAGGCATGTACAGATCGCCTCTGGGACCCCTAAATATCGAATTTTCGGGTGTTTTGGGCCTTAATTTGAGATATCGACTTTTTGGCACCTAAAATATCGATTTTTAGCATGTTTTTAGCCTATATTTTGAAAATATTCTAGCACTGAGTAGGCATGTACAGATCGCTTCTGGGACCCAAAAATATAGAATTTTCGGGTGTTTAGGGCCAGAATTTGAGATATAAACGGGTACAGAACATGCATGCATGTACATATCGACTTTTGGTACCTAAAAGATCGATTTTCAGTATGATTTTGGCCTGTATTTTGAAAATACTCTAACACGGAGTAGGCATGTACAGATCGCTTCTGGGACCCCTAAATATCGAATTTTCGGGCGTTTTGTGACTGAATTTGAGATATCGACTTTTTGGCACATAAAAGATCGATTTTTAGCATGTTTTTAGCCTATATTTTGAAAATATTCTAGCACTGAGTAGGCATGTACAGATTGCTTCTGGGACCCCTAAATATTGAATTTTCGGGTGTTTTGAGCCTGAATTTGAGATATAAACGGGTACAGAAGATACATGCACATATTGACTTTGGGCATCTAAAATATCGTTTTTCAGCATGTTTTGGGCCTGTATTTTGAAAATACCCTAACACGGAGTAGGCATGTACAGATCGCTTCTGGGGCCCCTAAATATCGAATTTTCGGGTGTTTTGGGCCTTAATTTGAGATATCGACTTTTTGGCACCTAAAATATCGATTTTTAGCATGTTTTTAGCCTATATTTTGAAAATATTCTAGCACTGAGTAGGCATGTACAGATTGCTTCTGGGACCCCAAAATATTGAATTTTCGGGTGTTTAGGGCCAGAATTTGAGATATAAACGGGTACAGAAGATGCATGCACATATCGACTTTTGGGCACCTAAAAGACCGATTTTCAGTATGTTTTTGGCCTGTATTTTGAAAATACTCTAACACGGAGTAGGCATGTACAGATCGCTTCTGGTACCTCTAAATATCGAATTTTCGGGTGTTTTGGGACTGAATTTGAGATATCGACTTTTTGGCACCTAAAAGATCGATTTTTAGCATGTTTTTAGCCTATTTTTTGAAAATATTCTAGCACTGAGTAGGCATGTACAGATTGCTTCTGGGACCCTAAAATATTGAATTTTCGGGTGTTTTGAGCCTGAATTTGAGATATAAACGAGTACAGAAGATACATGCATATATTGACTTTGGGCATCTAAAATATCGATTTTCAGCTTGTTTTGGGCATGTATTTTGAAAATACTCTAACACGGAGTAAGCATGCACAGATCGCATCTGGGACCCTAAAATATCGAATTTTCGGGTGTTTTGAGCCTGAATTTGAGATATAAACGGGTACTGAAGATGCATGCACATATCGACTTTTGGGGACCTAAAAGATCGATTTTCAGTATGTTTTTGGCCTGTATTTTGAAAATGCTCTAACACGGAGTAGGCATGTACAGATCCCTTCTGGGACCCCTAAATATCGAATTTTCGGGTGTTTTGGGACTGAATTTGAGATATCGACTTTTTGGCGCCTAAAATATCGATTTTTAGCATGTTTTTAGCCTATATTTTGAAAATATTCTAGCACTGAGTAGGGATGTACAGATTGCTTCTGGGACCCCAAAATATTGAATTTTCGGGTGTTTTGAGCCTGATTTTGAGATATAAACGGGTAGAGAAGATACATCCACATATTGACTTTGGGCATCTAAAATATCGATTTTCAGCAAGTTTTGGGCATGTATTTTGAAAATACTCTAACACGGAGTAGGCATGTACAGATCGTTTCTGGGACCCCAAAATATCGAATTTTCGGGTGTTTTGAGCCTGAATTTGAGATATAAACGGGTACTGAAGATGCATGCACATATCGACTTTTGGGCACCTAAAACATCGATTTTGAGCATGTTTTGGGCCTGTATTTTGAAAATACTCTAACACGGAGTAGGCATGTACAGATCGCTTCTGGGACCCCATAATATCGAATTTTCGGGTGGTTTGGGCCTGAATTTGAGATATCGCCTTTACGCACCTAAAATATCGATTTTTAGCATGTTTTGAGCCTATATTTTGAAAATATTCTAGCACTGAGTAGGCATGTACAGATCGCTTCTGGGACCCCAAAATATCGAATTTTCGGGTGTTTTAAGCCTGAATTTGAGATATAAACGAGTACAGAAGATGAATACACATATTGAATTTGGGCACCAAAAATATCGATTTTCAGCATGTTTTGGGCATGAATTTTGAAAATTCTCTAACACGGAGTAGGCATGTACAGATCGCTTCTGGGACCCCTAAATATAGAATTTTCGGGTGTTTTGGGCCTTAATTTGAGATATCGACTTTTTGGCACCTAAAATATCGATTTTTAGCATGTTTTTTAGCCTATATTTTGAAAATATTCTAGCATTGAGTAGGCATGTACAGATTGCTTCTGGGACCCCAAAATAATGAATTTTCGGGTGTTTTGAGCCTGAATTTGAGATATAAACGGGTACAGAAGATACATGCACATATTGACTTTGGACATCTAAAATATCGATTTTGAGCATGTTTTGGGCCAGTATTTTGAAAATACTCTAACACGGAGTAGGCATGTACAGATCGCTTCAGGGACCCCAAAATATCGAATTTTCGGGTGTTTTGAGCCTGAATTTGAGATATAAACGGTTACTGAAGATGCATGCACAGATCGACTTTTGGGCACCTAAAACATCGATTTTGATCATGTTTTGGGCCTGTACTTTGTAAATACTCTAACACGGAGTAGGCATGTACAGATCGCTTCTGGGACCCCATAATATCGAATTTTCGGGTGTTTTGGGACTGAATTTCAGATATCGCCTTTACGCACCTAAAATATCGATTTTTAGCATGTTTTGAGCTTATATTTTGAAAATATTCTAGCACTGAGTAGGCATGTACAGATCGCTTCTGGGACCCCAAAATATCGAATTTTCGGGTGTTTTCAGCCTGAATTTGAGATATAAACGAGTACAGAAGATGCATGCACATATCGACTTTTGGGCACCTAAAATATCGATTTTGAGCATGTTTTGAGCCTATATTTTGAAAACATTCTAGCACTGAGTAGGCATGTACAGAACGCTTCTGGGACCCCAAAATATCGAATTTTCGGGTGTTTTGGGCCTTAATTTGAGATATCGTCTTTTTGGCACCTAAAATATCGATTTTTAGCATGTTTTTAGCCTATATTTTGAAAATATTCTAGCACTGAGTAGGCATGTACAGATTGCTTCTGGGACTCCAAAATATTGAATTTTCGGGTGTTTTGAGCCTGAATTTGAGATATAAACGGGTACAGAAGATACATGCACATATTGACTTTGGGCATCTAAAATATCGATTTTCAGCATATTTTGGGCATGTATTTTGAAAATACTCAAACACGGAGTAGGCATGTACAGATCGCTTCTGGGACCCCAAAATATCGAATTTTCAGGTGTTTTGAGCCTGAATTTGAGATATAAACGGGTACAGAAGATGCATGCACATATCGACTTTTTGGCACCTAAAACATCGATTTTGAGCATGTTTTGGGCCTGTATTTTGAAAATACTCTAACACGGAGTAGGCATGTACAGATCGCCTCTGGGACCCCTAAATATCGAATTTTCGGGTGTTTTGGGCCTTAATTTGAGATATCGACTTTTTGGCACCTAAAATATCGATTTTTAGCATGTTTTTAGCCTATATTTTGAAAATATTCTAGCACTGAGTAGGCATGTACAGATCGCTTCTGGGACCCAAAAATATAGAATTTTCGGGTGTTTAGGGCCAGAATTTGAGATATAAACGGGTACAGAACATGCATGCATGTACATATCGACTTTTGGTACCTAAAAGATCGATTTTCAGTATGATTTTGGCCTGTATTTTGAAAATACTCTAACACGGAGTAGGCATGTACAGATCGCTTCTGGGACCCCTAAATATCGAATTTTCGGGCGTTTTGTGACTGAATTTGAGATATCGACTTTTTGGCACATAAAAGATCGATTTTTAGCATGTTTTTAGCCTATATTTTGAAAATATTCTAGCACTGAGTAGGCATGTACAGATTGCTTCTGGGACCCCTAAATATTGAATTTTCGGGTGTTTTGAGCCTGAATTTGAGATATAAACGGGTACAGAAGATACATGCACATATTGACTTTGGGCATCTAAAATATCGTTTTTCAGCATGTTTTGGGCCTGTATTTTGAAAATACCCTAACACGGAGTAGGCATGTACAGATCGCTTCTGGGGCCCCTAAATATCGAATTTTCGGGTGTTTTGGGCCTTAATTTGAGATATCGACTTTTTGGCACCTAAAATATCGATTTTTAGCATGTTTTTAGCCTATATTTTGAAAATATTCTAGCACTGAGTAGGCATGTACAGATTGCTTCTGGGACCCCAAAATATTGAATTTTCGGGTGTTTAGGGCCAGAATTTGAGATATAAACGGGTACAGAAGATGCATGCACATATCGACTTTTGGGCACCTAAAAGACCGATTTTCAGTATGTTTTTGGCCTGTATTTTGAAAATACTCTAACACGGAGTAGGCATGTACAGATCGCTTCTGGTACCTCTAAATATCGAATTTTCGGGTGTTTTGGGACTGAATTTGAGATATCGACTTTTTGGCACCTAAAAGATCGATTTTTAGCATGTTTTTAGCCTATTTTTTGAAAATATTCTAGCACTGAGTAGGCATGTACAGATTGCTTCTGGGACCCCAAAATATTGAATTTTCGGGTGTTTTGAGCCTGAATTTGAGATATAAACGAGTACAGAAGATACATGCATATATTGACTTTGGGCATCTAAAATATCGATTTTCAGCTTGTTTTGGGCATGTATTTTGAAAATACTCTAACACGGAGTAAGCATGCACAGATCGCATCTGGGACCCTAAAATATCGAATTTTCGGGTGTTTTGAGCCTGAATTTGAGATATAAACGGGTACTGAAGATGCATGCACATATCGACTTTTGGGGACCTAAAAGATCGATTTTCAGTATGTTTTTGGCCTGTATTTTGAAAATGCTCTAACACGGAGTAGGCATGTACAGATCCCTTCTGGGACCCCTAAATATCGAATTTTCGGGTGTTTTGGGACTGAATTTGAGATATCGACTTTTTGGCGCCTAAAATATCGATTTTTAGCATGTTTTTAGCCTATATTTTGAAAATATTCTAGCACTGAGTAGGGATGTACAGATTGCTTCTGGGACCCCAAAATATTGAATTTTCGGGTGTTTTGAGCCTGATTTTGAGATATAAACGGGTAGAGAAGATACATCCACATATTGACTTTGGGCATCTAAAATATCGATTTTCAGCAAGTTTTGGGCATGTATTTTGAAAATACTCTAACACGGAGTAGGCATGTACAGATCGTTTCTGGGACCCCAAAATATCGAATTTTCGGGTGTTTTGAGCCTGAATTTGAGATATAAACGGGTACTGAAGATGCATGCACATATCGACTTTTGGGCACCTAAAACATCGATTTTGAGCATGTTTTGGGCCTGTATTTTGAAAATACTCTAACACGGAGTAGGCATGTACAGATCGCTTCTGGGACCCCATAATATCGAATTTTCGGGTGGTTTGGGCCTGAATTTGAGATATCGCCTTTACGCACCTAAAATATCGATTTTTAGCATGTTTTGAGCCTATATTTTGAAAATATTCTAGCACTGAGTAGGCATGTACAGATCGCTTCTGGGACCCCAAAATATCGAATTTTCGGGTGTTTTAAGCCTGAATTTGAGATATAAACGAGTACAGAAGATGAATACACATATTGAATTTGGGCACCAAAAATATCGATTTTCAGCATGTTTTGGGCATGAATTTTGAAAATTCTCTAACACGGAGTAGGCATGTACAGATCGCTTCTGGGACCCCTAAATATAGAATTTTCGGGTGTTTTGGGCCTTAATTTGAGATATCGACTTTTTGGCACCTAAAATATCGATTTTTAGCATGTTTTTTAGCCTATATTTTGAAAATATTCTAACATTGAGTAGGCATGTACAGATTGCTTCTGGGACCCCAAAATAATGAATTTTCGGGTGTTTTGAGCCTGAATTTGAGATATAAACGGGTACAGAAGATACATGCACATATTGACTTTGGACATCTAAAATATCGATTTTGAGCATGTTTTGGGCCAGTATTTTGGAAATACTCTAACACGGAGTAGGCATGTACAGATCGCTTCAGGGACCCCAAAATATCGAATTTTCGGGTGTTTTGAGCCTGAATTTGAGATATAAACGGTTACTGAAGATGCATGCACAGATCGACTTTTGGGCACCTAAAACATCGATTTTGATCATGTTTTGGGCCTGTACTTTGTAAATACTCTAACACGGAGTAGGCATGTACAGATCGCTTCTGGGACCCCATAATATCGAATTTTCGGGTGTTTTGGGACTGAATTTCAGATATCGCCTTTACGCACCTAAAATATCGATTTTTAGCATGTTTTGAGCTTATATTTTGAAAATATTCTAGCACTGAGTAGGCATGTACAGATCGCTTCTGGGACCCCAAAATATCGAATTTTCGGGTGTTTTGAGCCTGAATTTGAGATATAAACGAGTACAGAAGATGCATGCACATATCGACTTTTGGGCACCTAAAATATCGATTTTGAGCATGTTTTGAGCCTATATTTTGAAAACATTCTAGCACTGAGTAGGCATGTACAGAACGCTTCTGGGACCCCAAAATATCGAATTTTCGGGTGTTTTGAGCCTGAATCTGAGATATAAACGGGTACAGAAGATACATGCACATATTGACTTTGGGCATCTAAAATATCGATTTTCAGCATGTTTTGGTCCTGCATTTTAAAAATACTCTAACACGGAGTAGGCATGTACAGATCGCTTCTGGGACCCCTAAATATCGAATTTTCGGGTGTTTTGGGCCTTTATTTGAGATATCGACTTTTTGGCACCTAAAATATCGATTTTTAGCATGTTTTTAGCCTATATTTTGAAAATATTCTAGCACTGAGTAGGCATGTACAGATTGCTTCTGGGACACCAAAATATTGAATTTTCGGGTGTTTAGGGCCAGAATATGAGATATAAACGGGTACAGAAGATGCATGCACATATCGACTTTTGGGCATCTAAAATATCGATTTTCAGCATGTTTTGGTCCTGCATTTTAAAAATACTCTAACACGGAGTAGGCATGTACAGATCGCTTCTGGGACCCCTAAATATCGAATTTTCGGGTGTTTTGGGCCTTTATTTGAGATATCGACTTTTTGGCACCTAAAATATCGATTTTTAGCATGTTTTTAGCCTATATTTTGAAAATATTCTAGCACTGAGTAGGCATGTACAGATTGCTTCTGGGACACCAAAATATTGAATTTTCGGGTGTTTAGGGCCAGAATATGAGATATAAACGGGTACAGAAGATGCATGCACATATCGACTTTTGGACACCTAAAAGACCGATTTTCAATATGTTTTTGGCCTGTATTTTGAAAATACTCTAACACGGAGTAGGCATGTACAGATCGCTTCTGGGACCTCTAAATATCGAATTTTCGGGTGGTTTGGGACTGAATTTGAGATATCGACTTTTTGGCACTTAAAAGATCGATTTTTAGCATGTTTTTAGCCAATATTTTGAAAATATTCTAGCACTGAGTAGGCATGTACAGATTGCTTCTGGGACCCCAAAATATTGAATTTTCGGGTGTTTTGAGCCTGAATTTGAGATATAAACGGGTACAGAAGATACATGCATATATTGACTTTGGGCATCTAAAATATCGATTTTCTGCATGTTTTGGGCATGTATTTTGAAAGTACTCTAACACGGAGTAGGCATGTACAGATCCCTTCTGGGACCCTAAAATATCGAATTTTCGGGTGTTTTGAGCCTGAATTTGAGATATAAACGGGTACTGAAGATGCATGCACCTATCGACTTTTTGGGACCTAAAAGATCGATTTTCAGTATGATTTTGGCCTGTATTTTGAAAATGCTCTAACACGGAGTAGGCATGTACAGATCGCTTCTGGGACCCCATAGTATCGAATTTTCGGGTGGTTTGGGCCTGAATTTGAGATATCGCCTTTACGCACCTAAAATATCGATTTTTAGCATGTTTTGAGCCTATATTTTGAAAATATTCTAGCACTGAGTAGGCATGTACAGATCGCTTCTGGGACCCAAAAATATCGAATTTTCGGGTGTTTTGAGCCTGAATTTGAGATATAAACGAGTACAGAAGATGCATACACATATTCAATTTGGGCACTAAAAATATCGATTTTCAGCATGTTTTGGGCCTGAATTTTGAAATTTCTCTAACACGGAGTAGGCATGTACAGATCGCTTCTGGGACCCCTAAATATAGAATTTTCGGGTGTTTTGAGCCTGAATTTGAGATATAAACAGGTACAGAAGATACATGCACATATTGACTTTGGGCATCTAAAATATTGATTTTCAGCATGTTTTGGGCCTGTATTTTGAAAATACTCTGACACGGAGTAGGCATGTACAGATCGCTTCTGGGACCCCAAAATATCGAAATTTCGGGTGTTTTGAGCCTGAATTTGAGATATAAACGGTTACTGAAGATGCATGCACAGATCGACTTTTGGACACCTAAAACATCGATTTTGAGCATGTTTTGGGCCTGTACTTTGTAAATACTCTAACACGGAGTAGTCATGTACAGATCGCTTCTGGGACCCCAAAATATCGAATTTTCGGGTGTTTTGAGCTTGAATTTGAGATATAAACGGGTACAGAAGATGCATGCACATATCGACTTTTGGGCACCTAAAATATCGATTTTGAGCATGTTTTGAGCCTATATTTTGAAAACATTCTAGCACTGAGTAGGCATGTACAGATCGCTTCTGGGACCCCAAAATATCGAATTTTCGGGTGTTTTGAGCCTGAATTTGAGATATAAACGAGTATAGAAGATGCATACACATATTGACTTTTGGCACCAAAAATATCGATTTTGAGCATGTTTTGGGACTGAATTTTGAAAATACTCTAACACGGATTAGGCATGTACAGATTGCTTTAGGGACCTCAAAATATCGAATTTTCGGGTGTTTAGGGCCAGAATTTGAGATATAAACGGGTACAGAAGATGCATGCATATATCGACTTTTGGGCACCTAAAAGATCAAATTTTCAGTATGTTTTTGGCCTGTATTTTTAAAATACTCTAACACGGAGTAGGCATGAACAGATCGCTTCTGGGACCCCTAAATATCGAATTTTCAGGTGTTTTGGGACTGAATTTGAGATATCGACTTTTTGGCACCTAAAATATCGATTTTTAGCATGTTTTTAGCCTATATTTTGAAAATATTCTAGAACTGAGTAGGCATGTACAGATTGCTTCTGGGACCCCAAAATATTGAATTTTCGGGTGTTTTGAGCCTGAATTTGAGATATAAACGGGTACAGAAGATACATGCACATATTGACTTTGGGCATCTAATATATCGATTTCAAGCATGTTTTGGCCCTTTTTTTTTTAAATGCTCTAACACGGAGTAGGCATGTACAGATCGCTTCTGGGACCCCAAAATATCGAATTTTCGGGAGTTTTCAGCCTGAATTTGAGATATAAATGGGTACTGAAGATGCATGCACATATCGACTTTTGTGCACCTAAAACATCGATTTTGAGCATGTTTTGGGCCTGTATTTTGAAAATACTCTAACACGGAGTAGGCATGTACAGATCGCTTTTGGGACCCTAAAATAACGAATTTTCGGTTGTTTTGGGCCTGAATTTGAGATATCGCCTTTACGCACCTAAAATATCGATTTTTAGCATGTTTTGAGCCTATATTTTGAAAATACTCTAGCACTGAGTAGGCATGTATAGATCGCTTCTGGGACCCCTAAATATCGAATTTTTGGGTGTTTTGGGCCTTTATTTGAGATATCGACTTTTTGGCACCTTAAAGAACGATTTTTAGCATGTTTTGAGTCTATATTTTGAAAATATTGTAGCACTGAGTAGGCATGTACAGATTGCTTCTGGGACCCCTAAATATCGAATTTTCGGGTGTTTTGGGCCTTATTTTGAGATATCGCCTTTGCGCACCTAAAATATCGATTTTTAGCATGTTTTTAGCCTATATTTTGAAAATATTCTAGCACTGAGTAGGAATGTACAGATCGCTTCTGGGACCCCAAAATATCGAATTTTCGAGTGTTTTGAGCCTGAATTTTAGATATAAACGAGTACAGAAGATGCATGCACATATCGACTTTTAGGGACCTAAAATATCGATTTTGAGCATGTTTTGAGCCTATATTTTAAAAAGATTCTAGCACTGAGTAGGCATGTACAGATCGCTTCTGGGACCTTAAAATATCGAATTTTCGGGTGTTTTGAGCCTGAATTTGAGATATAAACGAGTATAGAAGATGCATACACATATTGACTTTGGGCACCTAAAATATCGATTTTCAGCATGTTTTGGGCCTGAATTTTGAAAATACTCTAACACGGAGTAGGCATGTACAGATCGCTTCTGGGACCCCAAAATAATTAATTTTCGGGTATTTTGAGCCTGAATTTGAGATAAAAACGGGTACTGAAGATGCATGCACATATTGACTTTGGGCATCTAAAATATCGATTTTCATCATGTTTTGGGCCTGAATTTTGAAAATACTCTAACACGGAGTAGGAATGTACAGATCGCTTTTGGGACCCCAAAATATCGAATTTTCGGGTGTTTTGGGCCTGAATTTGAGATATCGCCTTTACGCACCTAAAATATCGATTTTTAGCATTTTTTGAGCCTATTTTTTGAAAATATTCTAGCACTGAGTAGGCATGTATAGATCGCTTCTGGGACCCCTATATATCGAATTTTCGGGTGTTTTGGGCCTTAATTTGAGATATCGACTTTTTGGCACCTTAAATAACGATTTTTAGCATGTTTTGAGCCTATATTTTGATAATATTCTAGCACTGATTAGGCATGTACAGATTGCTTCTGAGACCCCTAAATATCGAATTTTCGGGTGTTTTGGGCCTTAATTTGAGATATCGCCTTTACGCACCTAAAATATCGATTTTTAGCATGTTTTTAGCCTATATTTTGAAAATATTTTAGCACTGAGTAGGAATGTACAGATCGCTTCTGGGACCCTAAAATATCGAATTTTCGGGTGTTTTGAGCCTGAATTTGAGATATAAACGAGTATAGAAGATGCATACACATATTGACTTTGGGCACCTAAAATATCGATTTTCAGCATGTTTTGGGCCTGATATTTGAAAATACTCTAACACGGAGTAGGCATGTACAGATTGCTTCTGGGACCCCAAAATATCGAATTTTCGGGTGTTTTGAGCCTGAATTTGAGATAAAAACGGGTACAGAAGATACATGCACATATCGAACTTTGGGCATCTAAAAGATCGATTTTCAGTATGTTTTGGGCCTGTATTTTGAAAATACTCTAACACGGAGTAGGCATGTACAGATCGCTTCTGGGACCCCTAAATATCGAATTTTCGGGTGTTTTGGGCCTTAATTTGAGATATCGACTTTTTGGCACCTAAAATATCGATTTTTAGCATGTTTTTAGCCTATATTTTGAAAATATTCTAGCACTGAGTAGGCATGTACAGATTGCTTCTGGGACCCCAAAATATTGAATTTTCGGGTGTTTTGAGCCTGAATTTGAGATATAAACGGGTACAGAAGATACATGCACATATTGACTTTGGGCATCTAAAATATCGATTTTCAGCATATTTTGGGCATGTATTTTGAAAATACTCTAACACGGAGTAGGCATGTACAGATCGCTTCTGGGACCCCAAAATATCGAATTTTCGGGTGTTTTGAGCCTAAATTTGAGATATAAACGGGTATTGAAGATGCATGCACATATCGACTTTTTGGCACCTAAAACATCGATTTTGAGCATGTTTTGGGCCTGTATTTTGAAAATACTCTAACACGGAGTAGGCATGTACAGATCGCCTCTGGGACCCCTAAATATCGAATTTTCGGGTGTTTTGGGCCTTAATTTGAGATATCGACTTTTTGGCAATTAAAATATCGATTTTTAGCATGTTTTTAGCCTATATTTTGAAAATATTCTAGCACTGAGTAGGCATGTACAGATCGCTTCTGGGACCCAAAAATATCGAATTTTCGGGTGTTTAGGGCCAGAATTTGAGATATAAACGGGTACAGAAGATGCATGCACATATCGACTTTTGGTACCTAAAAGATCGATTTTCAGTATGATTTTGGCCTGTATTTTGAAAATACTCTAACACGGAGTAGGCATGTACAGATCGCTTCTGGGACCCCTAAATATCGAATTTTCGGGCGTTTTGTGACTGAATTTGAGATATCGACTTTTTGGCACATAAAAGATCGATTTTTAGCATGTTTTTAGCCTATATTTTGAAAATATTCTAGCACTGAGTAGGCATGTACAGATTGCTTCTGGGACCCCTAAATATTGAATTTTCGGGTGTTTTGAGCCTGAATTTGAGATATAAACGGGTACAGAAGATACATGCACATATTGACTTTGGGCATCTAAAATATCGATTTTCAGCATGTTTTGGGCCTGTATTTTGAAAATACTCTAACACGGAGTAGGCATGTACAGATCGCTTCTGGGACCCCTAAATATAGAATTTTCGGGTGTTTTGAGCCTGAATTTGAGATATAAACGGGTACAGAAGATACATGCACATATTGACTTTGGGAATCTAAAATATTGATTTTCAGCATGTTTTGGGCCTGTATTTTGAAAATACTCTGACACGGAGTAGGCATGTACAGATCGCTTCTGGGACCCCAAAATATCGAATTTTCGGGTGTTTTGAGCCTGAATTTGAGATATAAACGGTTACTGAAGATGCATGCACAGATCGACTTTTGGGCACCTAAAACATCGATTTTGAGCATGTTTTGGGCCTGTACTTTGTAAATACTCTAACACGGAGTAGGCATGTACAGATCGCTTCTGGGACCCCAAAATATCGAATTTTCGGGTGTTTTGAGCTTGAATTTGAGATATAAACGAGTACAGAAGATGCATGCACATATCGACTTTTGGGCACCTAAAATATCGATTTTGAGCATGTTTTGAGCCTATATTTTGAAAACATTCTAGCACTGAGTAGGCATGTACAGATCGCTTCTGGGACCCTAAAATATCGAATTTTCGGGTGTTTTGAGCCTGAATTTGAGATATAAACGAGTATAGAAGATGCATACACATATTGACTTTGGGCACCAAAAATATCGATTTTGAGCATGTTTTGGGACTGAATTTTGAAAATACTCTAACACGGAGTAGGCATGTACAGATCGCTTTAGGGACCTCAAAATATCGAATTTTCGGGTGTTTAGGGCCAGAATTTGAGATATAAACGGGTACAGAAGATGCATGCATATATCGACTTTTGGGCACCTAAAAGATCAAATTTTCAGTATGTTTTTGGCCTGTATTTTTAAAATACTCTAACACGGAGTAGGCATGAACAGATCGCTTCTGGGACCCCTAAATATCGAATTTTCGGGTGTTTTGGGACTGAATTTGAGATATCGACTTTTTGGCACCTAAAATATCGATTTTTAGCATGTTTTTAGCCTATATTTTGAAAATATTCTAGAACTGAGTAGGCATGTACAGATTGCTTCTGGGACCCCAAAATATTGAATTTTCGGGTGTTTTGAGCCTGAATTTGAGATATAAACGGGTACAGAAGATACATGCACATATTGACTTTGGGCATCTAATATATCGATTTCAAGCATGTTTTGGCCCTTTTTTTTTTAAATGCTCTAACAAGGAGTAGGCATGTACAGATCGCTTCTGGGACCCCAAAATATCGAATTTTCGGGAGTTTTCAGCCTGAATTTGAGATATAAATGGGTACTGAAGATGCATGCACATATCGACTTTTGTGCACCTAAAACATCGATTTTGAGCATGTTTTGGGCCTGTATTTTGAAAATACTCTAACACGGAGTAGGCATGTACAGATCGCTTTTGGGACCCTAAAATAACGAATTTTCGGTTGTTTTGGGCCTGAATTTGAGATATCGCCTTTACGCACCTAAAATATCGATTTTTAGCATGTTTTGAGCCTATATTTTGAAAATACTCTAGCACTGAGTAGGCATGTATAGATCGCTTCTGGGACCCCTAAATATCGAATTTTTGGGTGTTTTGGGCCTTTATTTGAGATATCGACTTTTTGGCACCTTAAAGAACGATTTTTAGCATGTTTTGAGTCTATATTTTGAAAATATTCTAGCACTGAGTAGGCATGTACAGATTGCTTCTGGGACCCCTAAATATCGAATTTTCGGGTGTTTTGGGCCTTAACTTGAGATATCGCCTTTGCGCACCTAAAATATCGATTTTTAGCATGTTTTTAGCCTATATTTTGAAAATATTCTAGCACTGAGTAGGCATGTACAGATCGCTTCTGGGATCCCAAAATATCGAATTTTCGGGTGTTTTGAGCCTGAATTTTAGATATAAACGAGTACAGAAGATGCATGCACATATCGACTTTTAGGCACCTAAAATATCGATTTTGAGCATGTTTTGAGCCTATATTTTAAAAAGATTCTAGCACTGAGTAGGCATGTACAGATCGCTTCTGGGACCTTAAAATATCGAATTTTCGGGTGTTTTGAGCCTGAATTTGAGATATAAACGAGTATAGAAGATGCATACACATATTGACTTTGGGCACCTAAAATATCGATTTTCAGCATGTTTTGGGCCTGAATTTTGAAAATACTCTAACACGGAGTAGGCATGTACAGATCGCTTCTGGGACCCCAAAATAATTAATTTTCGGGTGTTTTGAGACTGAATTTGAGATAAAAACGGGTACTGAAGATGCATGCACATATTGACTTTGGGCATCTAAAATATCGATTTTCATCATGTTTTGGGCATGAATTTTGAAAATACTCTAACACGGAGTAGGAATGTACAGATCGCTTTTGGGACCCCAAAATATCGAATTTTCGGGTGTTTTGGGCCTGAATTTGAGATATCGCCTTTACGCACCTAAAATATCGATTTTTAGCATTTTTTGAGCCTATATTTTGAAAATATTCTAGCACTGAGTAGGCATGTATAGATCGCTTCTGGGACCCCTATATATCGAATTTTCGGGTGTTTTGGGCCTTAATTTGAGATATCGACTTTTTGGCACCTTAAATAACGATTTTTAGCATGTTTTGAGCCTATATTTTGATAATATTCTAGCACTGATTAGGCATGTACAGATTGCTTCTGAGACCCCTAAATATCGAATTTTCGGGTGTTTTGGGCCTTAATTTGAGATATCGCCTTTACGCACCTAAAATATCGATTTTTAGCATGTTTTTAGCCTATATTTTGAAAATATTTTAGCACTGAGTAGGAATGTACAGATCGCTTCTGGGACCCTAAAATATCGAATTTTCGGGTGTTTTGAGCCTGAATTTGAGATATAAACGAGTATAGAAGATGCATACACATATTGACTTTGGGCACCTAAAATATCGATTTTCAGCATGTTTTGGGCCTGATATTTGAAAATACTCTAACACGGAGTAGGCATGTACAGATTGCTTCTGGGACCCCAAAATATCGAATTTTCGGGTGTTTTGAGCCTGAATTTGAGATAAAAACGGGTACAGAAGATACATGCACATATTGAACTTTGGGTATCTAAAAGATCGATTTTCAGTATGTTTTGGGCCTGTATTTTGAAAATACTCTAACACGGAGTAGGCATGTACAGATCGCTTCTGGGACCCCTAAATATCGAATTTTCGGGTGTTTTGGGCCTTAATTTGAGATATCGACTTTTTGGCACCTAAAATATCGATTTTTAGCATGTTTTTAGCCTATATTTTGAAAATATTCTAGCACTGAGTAGGCATGTACAGATTGCTTCTGGGACCCCAAAATATTGAATTTTCGGGTGTTTTGAGCCTGAATTTGAGATATAAACGGGTACAGAAGATACATGCACATATTGACTTTGGGCATCTAAAATATCGATTTTCAGCATATTTTGGGCATGTATTTTGAAAATACTCTAACACGGAGTAGGCATGTACAGATCGCTTCTGGGACCCCAAAATATCGAATTTTCGGGTGTTTTGAGCCTAAATTTGAGATATAAACGGGTACTGAAGATGCATGCACATATCGACTTTTTGGCACCTAAAACATCGATTTTGAGCATGTTTTGGGCCTGTATTTTGAAAATACTCTAACAAGGAGTAGGCATGTACAGATCGCCTCTGGGACCCCTAAATATCGAATTTTCGGGTGTTTTGGGCCTTAATTTGAGATATCGACTTTTTGGCAATTAAAATATCGATTTTTAGCATGTTTTTAGCCTATATTTTGAAAATATTCTAGCACTGAGTAGGCATGTACAGATCGCTTCTGGGACCCAAAAATATCGAATTTTCGGGTGTTTAGGGCCAGAATTTGATATATAAACGGGTACAGAAGATGCATGCACATATCGACTTTTGGTACCTAAAAGATCGATTTTCAGTATGATTTTGGCCTGTATTTTGAAAATACTCTAACACGGAGTAGGCATGTACAGATCGCTTCTGGGACCCCTAAATATCGAATTTTCGGGCGTTTTGTGACTGAATTTGAGATATCGACTTTTTGGCACATAAAAGATCGATTTTTAGAATGTTTTTAGCCTATATTTTGAAAATATTCTAGCACTGAGTAGGCATGTACAGATTGCTTCTGGGACCCCTAAATATTGAATTTTCGGGTGTTTTGAGCCTGAATTTGAGATATAAACGGGTACAGAAGATACATGCACATATTGACTTTGGGCACCTAAAACTTCGATTTTGAGCATGTTTTGGGCCTGTACTTTGTAAATACTCTAACACGGAGTAGGCATGTACAGATCGCTTCTGGGACCCCTAAATATCGAATTTTCGGGTGTTTTGGGCCTGAATTTGAGATATCGCTTATACGCAACTAAAATATCGATTTTAGCATGTTTTGAGCCTATATTTTGAAAATATTCTAGCACTGAGTAGGCATGTACAGATCGCTTCTGGGACCCCAAAATATCGAATTTTCGGGTGTTTTGAGCCTGAATTTGAGATATAAACGAGTACAGAAGATGCATGCACATATCGACTTTTGGGCACCTAAAATATCGATTTTGAGCATGTTTTGAGCCTATATTTTGAAAACATTCTAGCACTGAGTAAGCATGTACAGAACGCTTCTGGGGCCCCCAAATATCGAATTTTCGGGTGTTTTGAGCCTGAATCTGAGATATAAACGGGTACAGAAGATACATGCACATATTGACTTTGGGCATGTAAAATATCGATTTTCAGCATGTTTTGGGCCTGTATTTTAAAAATACTCTAACACGGAGTAGGCATGTACAGATCGCTTCTGGGACCCCTAAATATCGAATTTTCGGGTGTTTTGGGCCTTTATTTGAGATATCGACTTTTTGGCACCTAAAATATCGATTTTTAGCATGTTTTTAGCCTATATTTTGAAAATATTCTAGCACTGAGTAGGCATGTACAGATTGCTTCTGGGACCCCAAAATATTGAATTTTTGGGTGTTTAGGGCCAGAATTTGAGATATAAACGGGTACAGAAGATGCATGCACATATCGACTTTTGGACACCTAATAGACCGATTTTCAGTATGTTTTTGGCCTGTATTTTGAAAATACTCTAACACGGAGTAGGCATGTACAGATCGCTTCTGGGACCCTAAAATATCGAATTTTTGGGTGTTTTGAGCCTGAATTTGAGATATAAACGGGTACTGAAGATGCATGCACCTATCGACTTTTGGGGACCTAAAAGATCGATTTTCAGTATGTTTTTGGCCTGTATTTTGAAAATGCTCTAACACGGAGTAGGCATGTACAGATCGCTTCTGGGACCCCATAGTATCGAATTTTCGGGTGGTTTGGGCCTGAATTTGAGATATCGCCTTTACGCACCTAAAATATCGATTTTTAGCATGTTTTGGGCCTATATTTTGAAAATATTCTAGCACTGAGTAGGCATGTACAGATTGCTTCAGGGACCCCAAAATATTGAATTTTCGGGTGTTTTGAGCCTGAATTTGAGATATAAACGGGTACAGAAGATACATGCACATATTGACTTTGGGCATCTAAAATATCGATTTTCAGCATGTTTTGGGCCTGTATTTTAAAAATACTCTAACACGGAGTAGGCATGTACAGATCGCTTCTGGGACCCCAAAATATCGAATTTTCGGGTGTTTTGAGCCTGAATTTCAGATATAAACGGGTACTGAAGATGCATGCATATATCGACTTTTGGGCACCTAAATCATCGATTTTGAGCATGTTTTGGGTCTGTATTTTAAAAAGACTCTAACACGGAGTAGGCACGTACAGATCGCTTCTGGGACCCCAAAATATCGAATTTTCGGGTGTTTTGGGCCTGAATTTGAGATATCGCCTTTCCGCACCTAAAATATCGATTTTTAGCATGTTTTGAGCCTATATTTTGAAAATATTCTAGCACTGAGTAGGCATGTACAGATCGCTTCTGGGACCCCAAAATATCGAATTTTCGGGTGATTTGGGACTGAATTTGAGATATCGACTTTTTGGCACTTAAAAGATCGATTTTTAGCATGTTTTTAGCCTATATTTTGAAAATATTCTAGCACTGAGTAGGCATGTACAGATTGCTTCTGGTACCCCAAAATATTGAATTTTCGGGTGTTTTGAGCCTAAATTTGAGATATAAACGGGTACAGAAGATACATGCATATTTTGACTTTGGGCATCTAAAATATCGATTTTCAGCATGTTTTGGGCATGTATTTTGAAAATACTCTAACACGGAGTAGGCATGTACAGATCGCTTCTGGGACCCTAAAATATCGAATTTTCGGGTGTTTTGAGCCTGAATTTGAGATACATTTGGGGACCTAAAAGATCGATTTTCAGTATGTTTTTGGCCTGTATTTTGAAAATGCTCTAACACGGAGTAGGCATGTACAGATCCCTTCTGGGACCCCTAAATATCGAATTTTCGGGTGTTTTGGGACTGAATTTGAGATATCGACTTTTTGGCACTTAAAATATCGATTTTTAGCATGTTTTTAGCCTATATTTTGAAAATATTCTAGCACTGAGTAGGCATGTACAGATTGCTTCTGGGACCCCAAAATATTGAATTTTCGGGTGTTTTGAGCCTGATTTTGAGATACAAACGGGTACAGAAGATACATGCACATATTGACTTTGGGCATCTAAAATATCGATTTTCAGCATGTTTTGGGCATGTATTTTGAAAATACTCTAACACGGAGTAGGCATGTACAGATCGCTTCTGGGACCCCAAAATATCGAATTTTCAGGTGTTTTGAGCCTGAATTTGAGATATAAACGGGTACTGAAGATGCATGCACATATCGACTTTTGGGCACCTAATACATCGATTTTGAGCATGTTTTGGGCCTGTATTTTGAAAATAATCTAACACGGAGTAGGCATGTACAGATCGCTTCTGGGACCCCATAATATCGAATTTTCGGGTGGTTTGGGCCCGAATTTGAGATATCGCCTTTACGCACCTAAAATATCGATTTTTAGCATGTTTTGAGCCTATATTTTGAAAATATTCTAGCACTGAGTAGGCATGTACAGTTCGCTTCTGGGACCCCAAAATATCGAATTTTCGGGTGTTTTGAGCATGAATTTGAGATATAAACGAGTACAGAAGATGCATACACATATTGAATTTGGGCACCAAAAATATCGATTTTCAGCATGTTTTGGGCCTGAATTTTGAAAATTCTCTAACACGGAGTAGGCATGTACAGATCGCTTCTGGGACCCCTAAATATAGAATTTTCGGGTGTTTTGGGCCTTAATTTGAGATATCGACTTTTTGGCACCTAAAATATCGATTTTTAGCATGTTTTTAGCTTATATTTTTAAAATATTCTAGCACTGTGTTTTGAGCCTGAATTTGAGATATAAACGGGTACAGAAGATACATGCACATATTGACTTTGGGCATCTAAAATATCGATTTTCAGCATGTTTTGGGCCTGTATTTTGAAAATACTCTAACACGGAGTAGGCATGTACAGATCGCTTCTGGGACCCCAAAATATCGAATTTTCGGGTGTTTTGAGCCTGAATTTGAGATATAAACGATTACTGAAGATGCATGCACAGATCGACTTTTGGGCGCCTAAAACATCGATTTTGAGCATGTTTTGGGCCTGTACTTTGTAAATACTCTAACACGGAGTAGGCATGTACAGATCGCTTCTGGGACCCCATAATATCGAATTTTCGGGTGTTTTGGGCCTGAATTTGAGATATCGCCTTTATGCACCTAAAAAATCGATTTTTAGCATGTTTTGAGCCTATATTTTGAAAATATTCTAGCACTGAGTAGGCATGTACAGATCGCTTCTGGGACACCAAATTATCGAATTTTCGGGTGTTTTGAGCCTGAATTTGAGATACAAACGAGTACAGAAGATGCATGCACATATCGACTTTTGGGCACCTAAAATATCGATTTTGAGCATGTTTTGAGCCTATATTTTGAAAACATTCTAGTACTGAGTAGGCATGTACAGATCGCTTCTGGGACCCCAAAATATCGAATTTTCGGGTGTTTTGAGCCTGAATTTGAGATATAAACGAGTATAGAAGATGCATACACATATTGACTTTGGGCACCAAAAATATCGATTTTCAGCATGTTTTGGGCCTGAATTTTGAAAATACTCCAACACGGAGTAGGCATGTACAGATCGCTTCTGGGACCCCAAAATATCGAATTTTCGAGTGTTTAGGGCCAGAATTTGAGATATAAACGGGTAAAGAATATGCATGCATATATCGACTTTTGGGCACCTAAAAGATCGATTTTCAGTATGTTTTTGGTCTGTATTTTTAAAATACTCTAACACGGAGTAGGCATGTACAGATCGCTTCTGGGACCCCTAAATATGGAATTTTCGGGTGTTTTGGGACTGAATTTGAGATATCGACTTTTTGGCACCTAAAATATCGATTTTTAGCATGTTTTTAGCCTATATTTTGAAAATATTCTAGAACTGAGTAGGCATGTACAGATTGCTTCTGGGAACCCAAAATATTGAATTTTCGGGTGTTTTGAGCCTGAATTTGAGATATAAACGGGTACAGAAGATACATGCACATATTGACTTTGGGCACCTAAAATATCGATATTGAGCATGTTTTGAGCCTATATTTTGAAAACATTCTAGTACTGAGTAGGCATGTACAGATCGCTTCTGGGACCCCAAAATATCGAATTTTCGGGTGTTTTGAGCCTGAATTTGAGATATAAACGAGTATAGAAGATGCATACACATATTGACTTTGGGCACCAAAAATATCGATTTATAGCATGTTTTCGGCCTGAATTTTGAAAATTCTCTAACACGGAGTAGGCATGTACAGATCGCTTTTGGGAACCAAAAATATCGAATTTTCGGGTGTTTAGGGCCAGAATTTGAGATATAAACGGGTACAGAATATGCATGCACATATCGACTTTTGGGCACCTAAAAGAGCGATTTTCAGTATGTTTTTGGCCTGTATTTTTAAAATACTCTAACACGGAGTAGGCATGTACAGATCGCTTCTGGGACCCCAAAATATCGAATTTTCGGGTGTTTTGAGCCTGAATTTGAGATATAAACGGTTACTGAAGATGCATGCACAGATCGACTTTTGGGCACCTAAAACATCGATTTTGAGCATGTTTTGGGCCTGTACTTTGTAAATACTCTAACACGGAGTAGACATGTACAGATCGCTTCTGGGACCCCATAATATCGAATTTTCTTGTGTTTTGGGACTGAATTTGAGATATCGCCTTTACGCACCTAAAAAATCGATTTTTAGCATGTTTTGAGCCTATATTTTGAAAATATTCTAGCACTGAGTAGGCATGTACAGATCGCTTCTGGGACCCCAAAATATCGATTTTTCGGGTGTTTTGAGCCTGAATTTGAGATATAAACGAGTACAGAAGATGCATGCACATATCGACTTTTGGGCACCTAAAATATCGATTTTGAGCATGTTTTGAGCCTATATTTCGAAAACATTCTAGTACTGAGTAGGCATGTACAGATCGCTTCTGGGACCCCAAAATATCGAATTTTCGGGTGTTTTGAGCCTGAATTTGAGATATAAACGAGTATAGAAGATGCATACACATATTGACTTTGGGGACCAAAAATATCGATTTTCAGCATGTTTTGGGCCTGAATTTTGAAAATACTCTAACACGGAGTAGGTATGTACAGATCGCTTCTGGGACCCCAAAATATCGAATTTTCGGGTGTTTAGGGCCAGAATTTGAGATATAAACGGGTAAAGAATATGCATGTATATATCGACTTTTGGGCACCTAAAAGATCGATTTTCAGTATGTTTTTGGCCTGTATTTTTAAAATACTCTAACACGGAGTAGGCATGTACAGATCGCTTCTGGGACCCCTAAATATCGAATTTTCGGGTGTTTTGGGACTGAATTTGAGATATCGACTTTTTGGCACCTAAAATATCGATTTTTAAAATGTTTTTAGCCTATATTTTGAAAATATTCTAGAACTGAGTAGGCATGTACAGATTGCTTCTGTGAACCCAAAATATTGAATTTTCGGGTGTTTTGAGCCTGAATTTGAGATATAAACGGGTACAAAAGATACATTCACATATTGACTTTGGGCATCTAAAATATCGATTTTCAGTATGTTTTGGGCCTGTATTTTGAAAATACTCTAACACGGAGTAGGCATGTACAGATCGCTTCTGGGACCCCAACATATCGAATTTTCGGGTGTTTTGAGCCTGAATTTGAGATATAAACGAGTACAGAAGATGCATACACATATTGACTTAGGGCACCAAAAATATCGATTTTCAGCATATTCTGGGCCTGAATTTTGAAAATTCTCTAACACGGAGTAGGCATGTACAGATCGCTTCTGGGAACCAAAAATATCGAATTTTCGGATGTTTGGGGCCAAAATTTGAGATATAAACGGGTACAGAATATGCATGCACATATCGACTTTTGGGCACCTAAAAGATCGATTTTCAGTATGTTTTTGGCCTGTATTTTGAAAATACTCTAACACGGAGTAGGCATGTACATATCGCTTCTGGGACCCAAAAATATCGAATTTTCGAGTGTTTAGGGCCAGAATTTGTGATATAAACGGGTACAGAAGATGCATGCACATATCGACTTTTGGGCACCTAAAAGATCGATTTTCAGTATGTTTTTGGCCTGTATTTTTAAAATACTCTAACACGGAGTAGGCATGTACAGATCGCTTCTGGGACCCCTAAATATTGAATCTTCGGGTGTTTTGGGCCTTAATTTGAGATATCGCCTTTTTGGCACCTAAAATATCGATTTTTAGCATTTTTTTAGCCAATATTTTGAAAATATTCTAGCACTGAGTAGGCATGTACAGATCGCTTCTGGGACCCCAAAATATCGAATTTTTGGGTGTTTAGGGCCAGAATTTGAGATATAAACGGGTACAGAAGATGCATGCACATATCGACTTTTGGGCACCTAAAAGATCGATTTTCAGTATGTTTTTGGCCTGTATTTTGAAAATACTCTAACACGGAGTAGGCATATACAGATCGCTTCTGGGACCCCTAAATATCGAATTTTCGGGCGTTTTGGGACTGAATTTGAGATATCGACTTTTGGGCACCTAAAATATCGATTTTTAGCATGTTTTTAGCCTATATTTTGAAAATATTCTAGCACTGAGTAGGCATCTACAGATTGCTTCAGGGACCCCAAAATATTGATTTTTCGGGTGTTTTGAGCCAGAATTTGAGATATAAACGGGTACAGAAGATACATGCACATATTGACTTTGGGCATCAAAAATATCGATTTTCAGCATGTTTTTGGCCTGTATTTTGAAAATACTCTAACACGGAGTAGGCATGTACAAATCGCTTCTGGGACCCCAAAATATCGAATTTTCGGGTGTTTTGAGCCTGAATTTGAGATATAAATGGTCACTGAAGATGCATGCACATATCGACTTTTGGGCACCTACAACATCGATTTTGTGCATGTTTTGGGCCTGTCTTTTGAAAATACTCTAACACGGAGTAGGCATGTACAGATCGCTTCTGGGACCCCAAAATATCGAATTTTCGGGTGTTTTGGGCCTGAATTTGGGATATCGCCTTTACACACCTAAAATATAGATTTTTAGCATGTTTTGAGCCTATATTTTGAAAACATTCTAGAAATGAGTAGTCATGTACAGATCGCTTCTGGGACCCAAAAATATCGAATTTTCGGATGTTTAGGGCCAGAATTTGAGATATAAACGGGTACAGAAGATGTATGCACATATCGACTTTTGGGCACCTAAAAGATCGATTTTCAGTATGTTTTTGGACTGTATTTTGAAAATACTCTAACACGGAGTAGGCATGTACAGATCGCTTCTGGGAACCCTAAATATAGAATTTCGGGTGTTTTGGGACTGAATTTGAGATATCGACTTTTTGGCACTTAAAATATCGATTTTTAGCATGTTTTTAGCCTATATTTTGAAAATATTCTAGCACTGAGTAGGCATGTACAGATTGCTTCTGGGACCCCAAAATATTGAATTTTCGGGTGTTTTGAGCCTGAATTTGAAATATAAACGGGTACAGAAGATACATGCACATATTGACTTTGGGCATCTAAAATAACGATTTTCAGCATGTTTTGGGCCTGTATTTTCAAAATAATCTAACACGGAGTAGGCATTTACAGATCGCTTCTTGGACCCCAAAATATCGAATTTTTGGGTGTTTTGAGCCTGAATTTCAGATATAAACGGGTATTGAAGATGCATTCACATATCGACTTTTTGGCACCTAAAACATCGATTTTGAGCATGTTTTGGGCCTGTATTTTGAAAATACTCTAACACGGAGTAGGCATATACAGATCGCTTTTGGGACCCCTAAATATCGAATTTTCGTTTGATTTGGGCCTTAATTTAAGATATCGACTTTTTGGCACCTAAAATATCGATTTTTAGCATGTTTTTAGCCTATATTTTGAAAATATTCTAGCACTGAGTGCCTAGGCATGTACAGATTGCTTCTGGGACCCCAAAATAATGAATTTTCGGGTGTTTAGGGCCAAAATTTGAGATATAAACGGGTACAGAAGATGCATGCACATATCGACTTTTGGGCACCTAAAAGATCGATTTTCAGTATGTTTTTGGCATGTATTTTGAAAATACTCTAACACGGAGTAGGCATGTATAGATCGCTTCTGGGACCCCTAAATATCAAATTTTCGGGTGTTTTGGGACTGAATTTGAGATATCGACTTTTTGGCACCTAAAATATCGATTATTAGCATGTTTTGAGCCTATATTTTGAAAATATTCTTGCACTGAGTAGGCATGTACAGATTGCTTCTGGGACCCCAAAATATTGAATTTTCGGGTGTTTTGAGCCTGAATTTGAGATATAAACGGGTACAGAAGATACATGCACATATTGACTTTAGGCATCTAAAATATCGATTTTCAGCATGTTTTGGGCCTGTATTTTGAAAATACTCTAACACGGAGTAGGCATGTACAGATCGCTTCTGGGACCCCAAAATATCGAATTTTCGGGTATTTTGAGCCTGAATTTGAGATATAAACGGTTACTGAAGATGCATGCACAGATTGATTTTTGGGCACCTAAAACATCGATTTTGAGCATGTTTTGGGCCTGTACTTTGTAAATACTCTAACACGGAGTAGGCATGTACAGATCGCTTCTGGGACCCCATAATATCGAATTTTCGGGTGTTTTGAGCCTGAATTTGAGATATCGCCTTTACGCACCTAAAATATCGATTTTTAGCATGTTTTGAGCCTATATTTTGAAAATATTCTAGCACTGAGTAGGCATGTACAGATCGCTTCTGGGACCCCAAAATATCGAATTTTCGGGTGTTTTGAGCCTGAATTTGAGATATAAACGAGTACAGAAGATGCATGCACATATCGACTTTTGGGCACCTAAAATATCGATTTTGAGCATGTTTTGAGCCTATATTTTGAAAACATTCTAGCACTGAGTAGGCATGTACAGATCGCTTCTGGGACCCCAAAATATCGAATTTTCGGGGGTTTTGAACCTGAATTTGAGATATAAACGAGTATAGAAGATGCATACACATATTGACTTTGGGCACCAAAAATATCGATTTTCAGCATGTTTTGGGCCTGAATTTTGAAAACATTCTAGCAATGAGTAGGCATGTACAGATCGCTTCTGGGACCCAAATATATCGAATTTTCGGATGTTTAGGGCCAGAATTTGAGATATAAACGGGTACAGAAGTTGCATGCACATATCGACTTTTGGGCACCTAAAAGATCGATTTTGAGCATGTTTTGGGCCTGTATTTGGAAAATACTCTAACACGGAGTAGGCATGTACAGATCGCTTCTGGGACCCCAAAATATCGAATTTTCGGGTGTTTTGGGCCCGAATTTGAGATATCGCCTTTACGCACCTAAAATATAGATTTTTAGCATGTTTTGAGCCTATATTTTGAAAATATTCTAGCACTGAGTAGGCATGTACAGATCGCTTCTGGGACCCCAAAATATCGAATTTTCGGGTGTTTTGAGCTTGAATTTGAGATATAAACGAGTACAAAAGATGCATGCACATATCGACTTTTAGGCACCTAAAAGATCGATTTTCAGTATGTTTTTGGCCTGTATTTTGAAAATACTATAACACGGAGGAGGCATGTACAGATCGCTTCTGGGACCCCAAAATATCGAATTTTTGGGTGTTTTGAGCCTGAATTTCAGATATAAACGGGTATTGAAGATTCATTCACATATCGACTTTTTGGCACCTAAAAGATCGATTTTGAGCATGTTTTGGGCCTGTATTTCAGGTGTTTAGGGCCAGAATTTGAGATATAAACGGGTACAGAAGATGCATGCACATATCGACTTTTGGGCACCTAAAAGATCGATTTTCAATATGTTTTTGGCCTGTATTTTGAAAATACTCTAACACGGAGTAGGCATGTACAGATCCCTTCTGGGACCCCTAAATATCGAATTTTCGGGTGTTTTGGGACTGAATTAGAGATATCGACTTTTTGGCACCTAAATTATCGATTTTTAGCATGTTTTTAGCCTATATTTTGAAAATATTCTAGCACTGAGTAGGCATGTACAGATTGCTTCTGGGACCCCAAAATATTTAATTTTCGGGTGTTTTGAGCCTGAATTTGAGATATTGCCTTTACTCACCTAAAATATCGATTTTTAGCATGTTTTGAGGCTGAATTTTGAAAATTCTCTAACACAGAGTAGGCATGTACAGATCGCTTCTGGGACCCAAAAATATCGAATTTTCGGGTGTTTAGGGCCAGAATTTGAGATATAAACGGGTACAGAATATGCATGCACATATCGACTTTTGGGCACCTAAAAGATCGATTTTCAGTATGTTTTTGGCCTGTATTTTTAAAATACTCTAACACGGAGTAGGCATGTCGAGATCGCTTCTGGTACCCCTAAATATCGAATTTTCGGGTGTTTTGGGACTGAATTTGAGATATCGACTTTTTGGCACCTTAAATATCGATTTTGAGCATGTTTTGGGTCTGTATCTTGAAAACATTCTAACTAGGAGTAGGCATGTACAGATCGCTTCTGGGACCCCAAAATATCAAATTTTCGGGTGTTTTGAGCCTGAATTTGAGATATAAACGGGTACTGAGAATGCATGCACATATCGACTTTTGGGCACCTAAAACAACGATTTTGAGCATGTTTTGGGCCTGTATTTTGAAAATACTCTAACACGGAGTAGGCATGTACAGATCGCTTCTGGGACCCCTAAATATCGAATTTTCGGGTGTTTTGGGACTGAATTTGAGATATCGACTTTTTGGCACCTTAAATAACGATTTTGAGCATGTTTTGGGTCTGTATCTTGAAAACATTCTAACTAGGAGTAGGCATGTACAGATCGCTTCTGGGACCCCAAAATATTGAATTTTCGGGTGTTTTGAGCCTGAATTTGAGATATAAACGGGTACTGAGAATGCATGCACATATCGACTTTTGGGCACCTAAAACAATGATTTTGAGCATGTTTTGGGCCTGTATTTTGAAAATACTCTAACACGGAGTAGGCATGTACGGATCGCTTCTGGGACCCCAAAATATCGAATTTTCGGGCGTTTTGGGCCTGAATTTGAGATATCGTCTTTACGCACCTAAAATATCGATTTTCAGTATATTTTGAGCCTATATTTTGAAAATATTCTAGCACTGAGTAGGCATGTACAGATCGCATCTGGGACCCCAAAATATCGAATTTTCGGGTGTTTTGAGCTTGAATTTGAGATATAAACGAGTACAGAAGATGCATGCACATATCGACTTTTAGGCACCTAAAATATCGATTTTGAGCATGTTTTGAGCCTATATTTTGAAAACATTCTAGCAATGAGTAGGCATGTACAGATCGCTTCTGGGACCCAAAAATATCGAATTTTCGGATGTTTAGGGCCAGAATTTGAGATATAAACGGGTACTGAAGATGCATGCACATATCGACTTTTGGGCACCTAAAAGATCGATTTTCAGTATGTTTTTGGCCTGTATATTGAAAATACTCTAACACGGAGTAGGCATGTACAGATCCCTTCTGGGACCCCTAAATATCGAATGTTCGGGTGTTTTGGGACTGAATTTGAGATATCGACTTTTTGGCACCTAAAATATCGATTTTTAGCATGTTTTGAGCCTATATTTTGAAAATATTCTAGCACTGAGTAGGCAGGTACAGATCGCTTCTGGGACCCCAAAATATCGAACATTCGGGTGTTTTGAGCCTGAATTTGAGATATAAACGAGTACAGAAGATGCATACACATATTGACTTTGGGCACCTAAAATATCAATTTTCAGCATGTTTTGGGCCTATATTTTGAAAATACTCTAACACGGAGTAGGCATGTACAGATCGCTTCTGGGACCCAAAAATATCGAATTTTCGGGTGTTTAGGGACAGAATTTGAGATATAAACGTGTACAGAATATGCATGCACATATCGACTTTTGGGCACCTAAAAGATCGATTTTCAGTATGTTTTTGGCCTGTATTTTTAAAATACTCTAACACGGAGTAGGCATGTACAGATCGCTTCTGGTACCTCTAAATATCGAATTTTCGGGTGTTTTGGGACTGAATTTGAGATATCGACTTTTTGGCACCTAAAATATCGATTTTGAGCATGTTTTGGGTCTGTATCTTGAAAACATTCTAACTAAGAGTAGGCATGTACAGATCGCTTCTGGGACCCCAAAATATTGAATTTTCGGGTGTTTTGAGCCTGAATTTGAGATATAAACGGGTACAGAAGGTACATGCACATATTGACTTTGGGCATCTAAAATATCGATTTTTAGCATGTTTTGGGCCTGTATTTTGAAAATACTCTAACACGGAGTAGACATGTACATATCGCTTCTGGGACCCCAAAATATCAAATTTTCGGGTGTTTCGAGCCTGAATTTGAGATATAAACGGGTACTGAGAATGCATGCACATATCGACTTTTGGGCACCTAAAACAACGATTTTGAGCATGTTTTGGGCCTGTATTTTGAAAATACTCTAACACGGAGTAGGCATGTACGGATCGCTTCTGGGACCCCAAAATATCGAATTTTCGGGCGTTTTGGGCCTGAATTTTAGATATCGTCTTAACGCACCTAAAATATCGATTTTCAGTATGTTTTGAGCCTATATTTTGAAAATATTCTAGCACTGAGTAGGCATGTACAGATTGCTTCTGGGACCCCAAAATATTGAATTTTTGGGTGTTTAGGGCCAGAATTTGAGATATAAACGGGTACAGAAGATGCATGCACATATCGACTTTTGGGCACCTAAAAGATCGATTTTCAGTATGTTTTTGGCCTGTATTTTGAAAATACTCTAACACGGAGTAGGCATGTACAGATCGCTTCTGGGACCCCTAAATATCGAATTTTCGGGTGTTTTGGGACTGAATTTGAGATATCGACTTTTTGGCACCTAAAATATCGATTTTTAGCATGTTTTGAGCCTATATTTTGAAAATATTCTAGCACTGAGTAGGCATGTACAGATTGCTTCTGGGATCCCAAAATATTGAATTTTTGGGTGTTTTGAGCCTGAATTTGATATATAAACGGGTATAGAAGATACATGCACATATTGACTTTAGGCATCTAAAATATCGATTTTCAGCATGTTTTGGGCCTGTATTTTGAAAATACTCTAAGACGGAGTAGGCATGTACAGATCGCTTCTGGGACCCCAAAATATCGAATTTTCGGGTGTTTTGAGCCTGAATTTGAGATATAAACGGTTACTGAAGATGCATGCACAGATCGACTTTTGGGCGCCTAAAACATCGATTTTGAGCATGTTTTGGGCCTGTACTTTGTAAATACTCTAACACGGAGTAGGCATGTACAGATCGCTTCTGGGACCCCATAATATCGAATTTTCGGGTGTTTTGGGCCTGAATTTGAGATATCGCCTTTACGCACCTAAAATATCGATTTTTAGCATGTTTTGAGCCTATATTTTGAAAATATTCTAGCACTGAGAAGGCATGTACAGATCGCTTCTGGGACCCCAAAATATCGAATTTTCGGGTGTTTTGAGCCTGAATTTGAGATATAAACGAGTACAGAAGATGCATGCACATATCGACTTTTGGGCACCTAAAATATCGATTTTGATCATGTTTTGAGCCTATATTTTGAAAACATTCTAGCACTGAGTAGGCATGTACAGATCGCTTCTGGGACCCCAAAATATCGAATTTTCGAGTGTTTTAAACCTGAATTTGAGATATAAACGAGTATAGAAGATGCATACACATATTGACTTTGGGCACGAAAAATATCGATTTTCAGCATGTTTTGGGCCTGAATTTTGAAAATACTCTTACACGGAGTAGGCATGTACAGATCGCTTCTGGGACCCAAAAATATCGAATTTTCGGGTGTTTAGGACCAGAATTTGAGATATAAACGTGTACAGAATATGCATGCACATATCGACTTTTGGGCACCTAAAAGATCGATTTTCAGTATGTTTTTGGCCTGTATTTTTAAAATACTCTAACACGGAGTAGGCATGTACAGATCGCTTCTGGTACCTCTAAATATCGAATTTTCGGGTGTTTTGGGACTGAATTTGAGATATCGACTTTTTGGCACCTAAAATATCGATTTTGAGCATGTTTTGGGTCTGTATCTTGAAAACATTCTAACTAAGAGTAGGCATGTACAGATCGCTTCTGGGACCCCAAAATATTGAATTTTCGGGTGTTTTGAGCCTGAATTTGAGATATAAACGGGTACAGAAGGTACATGCACATATTGACTTTGGGCATCTAAAATATCGATTTTTAGCATGTTTTCGGCCTGTTTATTGAAAATACTCTAACACGGAGTAGACATGTACATATCGCTTCTGGGACCCCAAAATATCAAATTTTCGGGTGTTTTGAGCCTGAATTTGAGATATAAACGGGTACTGAGAATGCATGCACATATCGACTTTTGGGCACCTAAAACAACGATTTTGAGCATGTTTTGGGCCTGTATTTTGAAAATACTCTAACACGGAGTAGGCATGTACGGATCGCTTCTGGGACCCCAAAATATCGAATTTTCGGGCGTTTTGGGCCTGAATTTTAGATATCGTCTTTACGCACCTAAAATATCGATTTTCAGTATGTTTTGAGCCTATATTTTGAAAATATTCTAGCACTGAGTAGGCATGTACAGATTGCTTCTGGGACCCCAAAATATTGAATTTTCGGGTGTTTAGGGCCAGAATTTGAGATATAAACGGGTACAGAAGATGCATGCACATATCGACTTTTGGGCACCTAAAAGATCGATTTTCAGTATGTTTTTGGCCTGTATTTTGAAAATACTCTAACACGGAGTAGGCATGTACAGATCGTTTCTGGGACCCCTAAATATCGAATTTTCGGGTGTTTTGGGACTGAATTTGAGATATCTACTTTTTGGCACCTAAAATATCGATTTTTAGCATGTTTTGAGCCTATATTTTGAAAATATTCTAGCACTGAGTAGGCATGTACAGATTGCTTCTGGGACCCCAAAATATTGAATTTTCGGGTGGTTTGAGCCTGAATTTGATATATAAACGGGTATAGAAGATTCATGCACATATTGACTTTAGGCATCTAAAATATCGATTTTCAGTATATTTTGGGCCTGTATTTTGAAAATACTCTAACACGGAGTAGGCATGTACAGATCGCTTCTGGGACCCCAAAATATCGAACTTTTGGGTGTTTTGAGCCTGAATTTGAGATATAAACGAGTACAGAAGATGCATACACATATTGACTTTGGGCACCAAAAATATCGATTTTCAGCATGTTTTGGGCCTGAATTTTGAAAATTCTCTAACACGGAATAGGCATGTACAGATCGCTTCTGGGACCCCAAAATATCGAATTTTCGGGTGTTTAGGGCCAGAATTTGTGATATAAACGGGTACAGAATATGCATGCACATATCGACTTTTGGGCACCTAAAAGATCGATTTTCAGTATGTTTTTGGCCTGTGTTTTTAAAATACTCTAACTCGGAGTAGGCATGTACAGATTGCTTCTGGTACCCGTAAATATCGAATTTTCGGGTGTTTTGGGACTGAATTTGAGATATCGACTTTTTGGCACCTAAAATATCGATTTTTAGCATGTTTTTATCCTATATTTTGAAAATATTCTAGCACTGAGTAGGCATGTACAGATCGCTTCTGGGACCCCAAAATTTTGAATTTTCGGGTGTTTTGACCCTGAATTTGAGATATAAACGGGTACAGAAGATACATGCACATATCGACTTTAGGGCACCTAAATCATCGATTTTGAGCATGTTTTGGGTCTGTATTTTGAAAATACTCTAACACGGAGTAGGCATGTACAGATCGCTTCTGGGACCCCAAAATATCGAATTTTCGGGTGTTTTGAGCCTGAATATGAGATGTAAACGGTTACTGAAAATGCATGCACAGATTGATTTTTGAGCACCTAAAACATCGATTTTGAGCATGTTTTGGGCCTGTACTTTGTAAATACTCTAACACGGAGTAGGCATGTACAGATCGCTTCTGGGACCCCATAATATCGAATTTTCGGGTGTTTTGGGCCTGAATTTGAGATATCGCCTTTACGCACCTAAAATATCGATTTTTAGCATGTTTTGAGCCTATATTTTGAAAATATTCTAGCACTGAGTAGGCATGTACAGATCGCTTCTGGGACCCCAAAATATCGAATTTTCGGGTGTTTTGAGCCTGAATTTGAGATATAAACGTGTACAGAAGATGCATGCACATATCGACTTTTGGGCACCTAAAATATCGATTTTGAGCATGTTTTGAGCCTATATTCTGAAAACATTCTAGCACTGAGTAGGCAAGTACAGATCGCTTCTGGGACCACAAAATATCGAATTTTCGGGTGTTTTGAACCTGAATTTGAGATATAAACGAGTATAGAAGATGCATACACATATTGACTTTGGGCACCAAAAATATCGATTTTCAGCATGTTTTGGGCCTGAATTTTGAAAATACTCTAACACAGAGTAGGCATGTACAGATCGCTTCTGGGACCCCAAAATATCGAATTTTCGGGTGTTTAGGGCCAGAATTTGAGATATAAACGGGTACAGAAGATGCATGCATATATTGACTTTTGGGCACCTAAAACATCGATTTTCAGTATGTTTTTGGCCTGTATTTTTAAAATACTCTAACACTGAGTAGGCATGTACAGATCGCTTCTGGGACCCCAAAATATCGAACTTTCGGGTGTTTTGAGCCTGAATTTGAGATATAAACGAGTACAGAAGATGCAAACACATATTGACTTTCGGCACCAAAAATATCGATTTTCAGCCAGTTTTGGGCCTGAATTTTGAAAATTCTCTAACACGGAGTAGGCATGTACAGATCGCTTCTGGGACCCAAAAATATCGAATTTTCGGGTGTTTAGGGCCAGAATCTGAGATATAAACGGGTACAGAATATGCATGCACATATCGACTTTTGGGCACCTAAAATATCGATTTTCAGCATGTTTTGGGCCTGTATTCTGAAAATACTCTAACACGTAGTAGGCATGTACAGATCGCTTCTGGGACCCCAAAATATCGAATTTTCGGGTTTTTTGAGCCTGAATTTGAGATATAAACGGGTACTGAAGATGCATGCACATATCGACTTTTGGGCACCTAAATCATCGATTTTGAGCATGTTTTGGGTCTGTATTTTGAAAATACCCTAACACGGAGTAGGCATGTACAGATCGCTTCTGGGAACCCAAAATATCGAATTTTCGGGTGTTTTGGGCCTGAATTTGAGATATCGCCTTTACGCACCTAAAATATCGATTTTTAGCATGTTTTGAGCCTATATTTTGATAACATTCTAGCACTGAGTAGGCATGTACAGATCGCTTAGGGGACCCCAAAATATCGAATTTTCGGGTGTTTATGGCCAGAATTTGAGATATAAACGGGTACAGAAGATGCATGCACATATCGACTTTTGGGCACCTAAAAGATCGATTTTCAGTATGTTTTTGGCCTGTATTTTGAAAATACTCTAACACGGAGTAGGCATGTACAGATCGCTTCTGGGACCCCAAAATATCGAATTTTCGGGTGTTTTGGGCCTTAATTTGATATATCGACTTTTTGGCACCTAAAATATCGATTTTTAGCATGTTTTGAGCCTATATTTTGAAAATATTCTAGCACTGAGTAGGCATGTTCAGATTGCTTCTGGGACCCCAAAATATTGATTTTTCGGGTGTTTTGAGCCTGAATTTGAGATATAAACGGGTACAGATGATACATGCACATATTGACTTTAGGCATCTAAAATATCGATTTTCAGCATGTTTTGGGCATGTATTTTGAAAATACTATAATACGGAGTAGGCATGTACAGATCGCTTCTGGGACCCCAAAATATTGAATTTTCGGGTGTTTTGAGCCTGAATATTAGATATAAACTGGTACTGAAGATGCATGCACATATCGACTTTTTGGCACCTAAAACATCGATTTTGAGCATGTTTTGGGCCTGAATTTTGAAAATACTCTAACATGGAGTAGGCATGTACAGATCGCTTCTGGGACCCCTAAATATAGAATTTTCGGGTGTTTTGGGCCTTAATTTGAGATATCGACTTTTTGGCACCTAAAATATTGATTTTTAGCATGTTTTTAGCCTATATTTTGAAAATATTCTAGCACTGAGTAGGCATGTACAGATTGCTTCTGGGACCCCAAAATATTGAATTTTCGGGTGTTTAGGGCCAGAATTTGAGATAAAACGGGTACAGAAGATGCATGCACATATCGACTTTTGGGCACCTAAAAGATCGATTTTCAGTATGTTTTTGGCCTGTATTTTTAAAATACTCTAACACGGAGTAGGCATGTACAGATCGCTTCTGGTACCCCTAAATATCGAATTATCGGGTGTTTTGGGACTGAATTTGAGATATCGACTTTTTGGCAACTAAAATATCGATTTTTAGCATGTTTTTCTCCTATATTTTGAAAATATTCTAGCACTGAGTAGGCATGTACAGATTGCTTCTGGGACCCCAAAATATTAGATTTTCGGGTATTTTGACCCTGAATTTGAGATATAAACGGGTACAGAAGATACATGCACATATTGACTTTGGACATTTAAAATATCGATTTTCAGCATGTTTTGGGCCTGTATTCTGAAAATACTCTAACACGTAGTAGGCATGTACAGATCGCTTCTGAGACCCCAAAATATCGAATTTTCGGGTGTTTTGAGCCTTAATTTGAGATATAAACGGGTACTGAAGATGCATGCACATATCGACTTTTGGGCACCTAAATCATCGATTTTGAGCATGTTTTGGGTCTTTATTTTGAAAATACTCTAACACGGAGTAGGCATGTACAGATCGCTTCTGGGACCCCAAAATATCGAATTTTCGGGTGTTTTGGGCCTGAATTTGAGATATCGCCTTTACGCACCTAAAATATCGATTTTTAGCATGTTTTGAGCCTATATTTTGAAAATATTCTAGCACTGAGTAGGCATGTACAGATCGCTTCTGGGACCCTAAAATATCGAATTTTCGGGTCTTTTGAGCTTGAATTTGAGATATAAACGAGTACAGAAGATACATGCACCAATCGACTTTTGGGCACCTAAAATATCGATTTTGAGCATGTTTTGAGCCTATATTTTGAAAACATTCTAGCACTGAGTAGGCATGTACAGATCGCTTCTGGGACCCCAAAATATCGAATTTTCGGGTGTTTAGGGCCAGAATTTGAGATATAAACGGGTACAGAAGATGCATGCACATATCGACTTTTGGGCACCTAAAAGATCGATTTTCAGTATGTTTTTGGCCTGTATTTTGAAAATACTCTAACACGGAGTAGGCATGTACAGATCGCTTCTGGGACCCCTAAATATCGAATTTTCGGGTGTTTTGGGCCTTAATTTGATATATCGACTTTTTGGCACCTAAAATATCGATTTTTAGCATGTTTTTAGCCTATATTTTGAAAATATTCTAGCACTGAGTAGGCATGTTCAGATTGCTTCTGGGACCCCAAAATATTGAATTTTCGGGTGTTTTGAGCATGAATTTGAGATATAAACGGGTACAGATGATACATGCACATATTGACTTTGGGCATCTAAAATATCGATTTTCAGCATGTTTTGGGCATGTATTTTGAAAATACTATAATACGGAGTAGGCATGTACAGATCGCTTCTAGGACCCCAAAATATCGAATTTTCGGGTGTTTTGAGCCTGAATATTAGATATAAACGGGTACTGAAGATGCATGCACATATCGACTTTTTGGCACCTAAAACATCGATTTTGAGCATGTTTTGGGCCTAAATTTTGAAAATACTCTAACACGGAGTAGGCATGTACAGATCGCCTCTGGGACCCCTAAATATAGAATTTTCGGGTGTTTTGGGCCTTAATTTGAGATATCGACTTTTTGGCACCTAAAATATTGATTTTTAGCATGTTTTTAGCCTATATTTTGAAAATATTCTAGCACTGAGTAGGCATGTACAGATTGCTTCTGGGACCCCAAAATATTAAATTTTCGGGTGTTTTGAGCCTGAATTTGAGATATAAACGGGTACAGAAGATACATGCACATATTGACTTTGGGCATCTAAAATATCGATTTTCAGCATGTTTTGGGCCTGTAATTTGGAAATACTCTAACACGGAGTAGGCATGTACAGATCGCTTCTGGGACCCCAAAATATCGAATTTTCGGGTGTTTAGGGCCAGAATTTGAGATATAAACGGGTACAGAAGATGCATGCACATATCGACTTTTGGGCACCTAAAAGATCGATTTTCAGTATGTTTTTGGCCTGTATTTTGAAAATACTCTAACACGGAGTAGGCATGTACAGATCGCTTCTGGGACCCCTAAATATCGAATTTTCGGGTGTTTTGGGCCTTAATTTGATATATCGACTTTTTGGCACCTAAAATATCGATTTTTAGCATGTTTTTAGCCTATATTTTGAAAATATTCTAGCACTGAGTAGGCATGTTCAGATTGCTTCTGGGACCCCAAAATATTGAATTTTCGGGTGTTTTGAGCATGAATTTGAGATATAAACGGGTACAGATGATACATGCACATATTGACTTTGGGCATCTAAAATATCGATTTTCAGCATGTTTTGGGCATGTATTTTGAAAATACTATAATACGGAGTAGGCATGTACAGATCGCTTCTGGGACCCCAAAATATCGAATTTTCGGGTGTTTTGAGCCTGAATTTGAGATATAAACGGGTACTGAAGATGCATGCACATATCGACTTTTTGGCACCTAAAACATCGATTTTGAGCATGTTTTGGGCCTAAATTTTGAAAATACTCTAACACGGAGTAGGCATGTACAGATCGCCTCTGGGACCCCTAAATATAGAATTTTCGGGTGTTTTGGGCCTTAATTTGAGATATCGACTTTTTGGCACCTAAAATATTGATTTTTAGCATGTTTTTAGCCTATATTTTGAAAATATTCTAGCACTGAGTAGGCATGTACAGATTGCTTCTGGGACCCCAAAATATTGAATTTTCGGGTGTTTTGAGCCTGAATTTGAGATATAAACGGGTACAGAAGATACATGCACATATTGACTTTGGGCATCTAAAATATCGATTTTCAGCATGTTTTGGGCCTGTAATTTGGAAATACTCTAACACGGAGTAGGCATGTACAGATCGCTTCTGGGACCCCAAAATATCGAATTTTCGGGTGTTTTGAGCCTGAATATGAGATATAAACGGTTACTGAAGATGCATGCACATATCGACTTTTGGGCACCTAAAACATCGATTTTGAGCATGTTTTGGGCCTGTACTTTGTAAATACTCTAACACGTAGTAGGCATGTACAGATCGCTTCTGGGTCCCCATAATATCGAATTTTCGGGTGTTTTGGGCCTTAATTTGAGATATCGCCTTTACGCACCTAAAATATCGATTTTTAGCATGTTTTGAGCCTATATTTTGAAAATATTCTAGCACTGAGTAGGCATGTACAGATCGCTTCTGGGACCCCAAAATATCGAATTTTCGGGTGTTTTGAGCTTGAATTTGAGATATAAACGAGTACAGAAGATGCATGCACATATCAACTTTTGGGCACCTAAAATATCGATTTTGAGCATGTTTTGAGCCTATATTTTGAAAACATTCTAGCACTGAGTAGGGATGTACAGATCGCTTCTGGGACCCCAAAATATCGAATTTTCGGGTGTTTTGAGCCTGAATTTGAGATATAAACGAGTATAGGAGATGCATACACATATTGACTTTGGGCACCAAAAATATCGATTTTCAGCATGTTTTGGGCCTGAATTTTGAAAATACTATAACACGGAGTAGGCATATACAGATCGCTTCTGGGACCCCAAAATATCGAATTTTCGGGTGTTTAGGGCCAGAATTTGAGATATAAAAGGGTACAGAAGATGCATGCATATATCGACTTTTGGGCACCTAAAAGATCGATTTTCAGTATGTTTTTGGCCTTTATTTTTAAAATACTCTAACACGGAGTAGGCATGTAAAGATCGCTTCTGGTACCCCTAAATATCGAATTTTCGGGTGTTTAGGGCCTGAATTTGAGATATCGCCTTTACGCACCTAAAATATCGATTTTTAGCATGTTTTGAGCCTATATTTTGAAAATATTCTAGCACTGAGTAGGCATGTAGAGATCGCTTCTGGGACCCCAAAATATCGAATTTTCGGGTCTTTTGAGCTTGAATTTGAGATATAAACGAGTGCAGAAGATACATGCACATATCGACTTTTGGGCACCTAAAATATCGATTTTGAGCATGTTTTGAGCCTATATTTTGAAAACATTCTAGCACTGAGTAGGGATGTACAGATCGCTTCTGGGACCCCAAAATATCGAATTTTCGGGTGTTTTGAGCCTGAATTTAAAATATAAACGGGTACTGAAGATTAATGCACATATCGACTTTTGGGCACCTAAAATATCGATTTTGAGCATGCTTTTGGTCTGTATCTTGAAAACATTCAAACTAGGAGTAGGCATGTACAGATCGCTTCTGGAACCCCAAAATATTGAATTTTCAGGTGTTTTGAGCCTGAATTTGAGATATAAACGGGTACAGAAGATACATGCACATATTGACTTTGGGCATCTAAAATATCGATTTTTAGCATGTTTTTGGCCTGTATTTTGAAAATACTCTAACACGGAGTAGGCATGTACAGATCCCTTTTGGGACCCCAAAATATCGAATTTTCGGGTGTTTTGAGCCTGAATTTGAGATATAAACGGGTACAGAAGATGCATGCACATATCGTCTTTTGGGCACCTAAAAGATCGATTTTCAGAATGTTTTTGGCCTCTATTTTGAAAATACTCTAACACGGAGTAGGCATGTAGAGATCGCTTTTGGGACACCTAAATATTGAATTTTCGGGTGTTTTGGGCCTTAATTTGAGATATCCACTTTTTGGCACCTAAAATATCGATTTTTAGCATGTTTTTAGCCTATATTTTGAAAATATTCTAGCACTGAGTAGGCATGTACAGATTGCTTCTGGGACCCCAAAATATCGAATTTTCGGGTGTTTTTAGCCTACATTTGAGATATAAACGAGTATAGAAGATGCATACACATATTGACTTTGGGCACCAAAAATATCGATTTTCAGCATGTTATGGGCCTGAATTTTGAAAATACTCTGACACGGAGTAGGCATGTACAGATCGCTTCTGGGACCCCAAAATATCGAATTTTCGGGTGTTTAGGGCCAGAATTTGAGATATAAACGGGTACAGAAGATGCATGCACATATCGACTTTTGGGCACCTAAAAGATCGATTTTCAGTATGTTTTTAGCCTGTATTTTGAAAATACTCTAACACGGAGTAGGCATGTACAGATCGCTTCTAGGACCCCTAAATATCGAATTTTCGGGTGTTTTGGGCCTTATTTTGAGATATCGACTTTTTGGCATCTAAAATATCGATTTTTAGCATGTTTTTAGCCTATATTTTGAAAATATTCTAGCACTGAGTAGGCATGTACAGATTGCTTCTGGGACCCCAAAATATTGAATTTTCGGGTGTTTTGAGCCTGAATTTGAAATATAAACGGGTACAGAAGATACATGCACATATTGACTTTGGGCATCAAAAATATCGATTTTTAGCATGTTTTGGGCCTGCATTTTCTAAAATACTCTAACACGGAGTAGGCATGTACAGATCGCTTCTGGGACCCCAAAATATCGAATTTTTAGGTGTTTTGAGCCTGAATTTGAGATATAAACGGGTATTGAAGATGCATGCACATATCGACTTTTTGGCACCTAAAACATCGATTTTTAAAATGTTTTGGGATTTTTTTTTTGAAAATACTCTAACACGGAGTAGGCTTCTACAGATCGCTTCTGGGACCCCAAAATATCGAATTTTCGGGTATTTTGGGCCTGAATTTGAGATATCGCCTTAACGAACCTAAAATATCGATTTTTAGCATGTTTTTAGCCTATATTTTGAAAATATTCTAGCACTGAGTAGGCATGTACAGATCGCTTCTGGGACCCCAAAATATCGAATTTTCGGGTGTTTTGAGCTTGAATTTGAGATATAAACGAGTACAGAAGATACCTGAACATATCGACTTTTGGGCATCTAAAATATCGATTTTCAGTATGTTTTGGGCCTGTATTTTGAAAATACTCTAACACGGAGTAGGCATGTACAGATCGCTTCTGGGACCCCAAAATATCGAATTTTCGGGTGTTTAGGGCCAGAATTTGAGATATAAACGGGTACAGAAGATGTATGCACATATCGACTTTTGGGCACCTAAAAGATCGATTTTCAGTATGTTTTTGGCCTGTATTTTGAAAATACTCTAACACGGAGTAGGCATGTACAGATCGCTTCTAGGACCCATAAATATCGAATTTTCGGGTGTTTTGGGCCTTAATTTGAGATATCGACTTTTTGGCACATAAAATATCGATTTTTAGCATGTTTTTAGCCTATATTTTGAAAATATTCTAGCACTGAGTAGGCATGTACAGATCGCTTCTGGGACCCCAAAATATCGAATTTTTAGGTGTTTTGAGCCTGAATTTGAGATATTAACGGGTATTGAAGATGCATGCACATATCGACTTTTTGGCACCTAAAACATCGATTTTTAACATGTTTTGGGTCTGTATTTTGAAAATACTCTAACACGGAGTAGGCTTCTACAGATCGCTTCTGGGACCCCAAAATATCGAATTTTCGGGTGTTTTGGGCCTGAATTTAAGATATAAACGGGTACTGAAGATGAATGCATATATCGACTTTTGGGCACCTAAAATATCGATTTTCAGTATGTTTTTGGCCTGTATTTTGAAAATACTCTAACACGGAGTAGGCATGTACAGATCGCTTCTGGGCCCCCTAAATATTGAATTTTCGGGTGTTTTGGGATTGAATTTGAGATATCGACTTTTTGGCACTTAAAATATCGATTTTTAGCATGTTTTTAGCCTATATTTTGAAAATATTCTAGCACTGAGTAGGCATGTACAGATTGCTTCTGGGACCCCAAAATATTTAATTTTCGGGTGTTTTGAGCCTGAATTTGAGATATAAACGGGTACAGAAGATACATGCACATATTGACTTTGGGCATCTAAAATATCGATTTTCAGCATGTTTTGGGCCTGCATTTTCTAAAATACTCTAACACGGAGTAGGCATGTACAGATCGCTTCTGGGACCCCAAAATATCGAATTTTTAGGTGTTTTGAGCCTGAATTTGAGATATAAACGGGTATTGAAGATGCATGCACATATCGACTTTTTGGCACCTAAAACATCGATTTTTAACATGTTTTGGGATTTTTTTTTTGAAAATACTCTAACACGGAGTAGGCTTCTACAGATCGCTTCTGGGACCCCAAAATATCGAATTTTCGGGTGTTTTGGGCCTGATTTTGAGATATCGCCTTAACGAACCTAAAATATCGATTTTTAGCATGTTTTTAGCCTATATTTTGAAAATATTCTAGCACTGAGTAGGCATGTACAGATCGCTTCTGGGACCCCAAAATATCGAATTTTCGGGTGTTTTGAGCTTGAATTTGAGATATAAACGAGTACAGAAGATACCTGAACATATCGACTTTTGGGCATCTAAAATATCGATTTTCAGTATGTTTTGGGCCTGTATTTTGAAAATACTCTAACACGGAGTAGGCATGTACAGATCGCTTCTGGGACCCCAAAATATCGAACTTTCGGGTGTTTTGAGCCTGATTTTGAGATATAAACGGGTATTGAAGATGCAAGCACATATCGACTTTTTGGCACCTAAAACATCGATTTTGAGCATGTTTTGGGCCTGTATTTTGAAAATACTCTAACACGGAGGAGGCATGTACAGATCGCTTCTGGGACCCCTAAATATTGAATTTTCGGGTGTTTTGGGCCTTAATTTGAGATATCCACTTTTTGGCACCTAAAATATCGATTTTTAGCATGTTTTTAGCCTATATTTAAAAAAAAATACTAGCACTGAGTAGGCATGTACAAATTGCTTATGGGATCCCAAAATATTGAATTTTCGGGTGTTTTGAGCCTGAATTTGAGATATAAACCGGTACAGAAGATACATGCACATATCGACTTTTGGGCACCTTAAATAACGATTTTGAGCATGTTTTGAGCCTATATTTTGAAAACATTCTAGCACTGAGTAGGCATGTACAGATCGCTTCTGGGACCCCAAAATATCGAATTTTCGGGTGTTTAGGGCCAGAATTTAAAATATAAACGGGTACTGAAGATGAATGCACATATCGACTTTTGGGCACCTAAAATATCGATTTTGAGCATGTTTTGGGTCTGTATTTTGAAAATACTCTAACACGGAGTAGGCTTCTACAGATCGCTTCTGGGACCCCAAAATATCGAATTTTCGGGTGTTTTGGGCCTGAATTTGAGATATCGCCATAACGAACCTAAAATATCGATTTTTTGCATGTTTTAAGCCTATATTTTGAAAATATTCTAGCACTGAGTAGGCATGTACAGATCGCTTCTGGGACCCCAAAATATCGATTTTTCGGGTGTTTTGAGCTTGAATTTGATATATAAACGAGTACAGAAAATACATGAACATATCGTTTTTTGGGCACCTAAAATATCGATTTTGAGCATGTTTTGAGCCTATATTTTGAAAACATTCTAGCACTGAGTAGGCATGTACAGATCGCTTCTGGGACCCCAAAATATCGAATTTTCGGGTGTTTAGGGCCAGAATTTGAGATATAAACGGGTACAGAAGATGTATGCACATATCGACTTTTGGGCACCTAAAAGATCGATTTTCAGTATGTTTTTGGCCTGTATTTTGAAAATACTCTAACACGGAGTAGGCATGTACAGATCGCTTCTAGGACCCATAAATATCGAATTTTCGGGTGTTTTGGGCCTTAATTTGAGATATCGACTTTTTGGCACATAAAATATCGATTTTTAGCATGTTTTTAGCCTATATTTTGAAAATATTCTAGCACTGAGTAGGCATGTACAGATCGCTTCTGGGACCCCAAAATATCGAATTTTTAGGTGTTTTGAGCCTGAATTTGAGATATTAACGGGTATTGAAGATGCATGCACATATCGACTTTTTGGCACCTAAAACATCGATTTTTAACATGTTTTGGGTCTGTATTTTGAAAATACTCTAACACGGAGTAGGCTTCTACAGATCGCTTCTGGGACCCCAAAATATCGAATTTTCGGGTGTTTTGAGCCTGAATTTGAAATATAAACGGGTACAGAAGATATATGCACATATTGACTTTGGGCATCTAAAATATCGATTTTCAGCATGTTTTGGGCCTGAATTTTGAAAATACTCAAACACTGAGTAGGCATGTACAGGTCGCTTCTGGGACCCCAAAATATCGAATTTTTGGGTGTTTTGAGCCTGAATTTGAGATATAAACGGGTATTGAAGATGCATGCACATATCGATTTTTTGGCACCTAAAACATCGATTTTGAGCATGTTTTAGGCCTGTATTTTGAAAATACTCTAATACGGAGTAGGCATGTACAGATCGCTTCTGGGACCCCTAAATATTGAATTTTCGGGTGTTTTGGGCCTTAATTTGAGATATCCACTTTTTGGTACCTAATATATCGATTTTTAGCATGTTTTTAGCCTATATTTTGAAAATACTCTAACACTGAGTAGGCATGTACAGGTCGCTTCTGGGACCCCAAAATATCGAATTTTTGGGTGTTTTGAGCCTGAATTTGAGATATAAACGGGTATTGAAGATGCATGCACATATCGATTTTTTGGCACCTAAAACATCGATTTTGAGCATGTTTTGGGCCTGTATTTTGAAAATACTCTAATACGGAGTAGGCATGTACAGATCGCTTCTGGGACCCCTAAATATTGAATTTTCGGGTGTTTTGGGCCTTAATTTGAGATATCCACTTTTTGGTACCTAATATATCGATTTTTAGCATGTTTTTAGCCTATATTTTGAAAATATTCTAGCACTGAGTAGGCATGTACAGATCGCTTCTGGGACCCCAAAATATCGAATTTTCGGGTGTTTTGAGCTTGAATTTGAGATATAAACGAGTACAGAAGATGCATGCACATATCGACTTTTGGGCACCTAAAAGATCGATTTTCAGTATGTTTATGGCCTGTATTTTGAAAATACTCTAACACGGAGTAGGCATGTACAGATCGCTTCTGGGACCCCTAAATATCGAATTTTCGGGTGTTTTGGGCCTTAATTTGAGATATCGACTTTTTGGCACCTAAAATATCGATTTTTAGCATGTTTTTAGCCTATATTTTGAAAATATTTTAGCACTGACTAGGCATGTACAGATTGCTTCTGGGACCCCAAAATATCGAATTTTCGGGTGTTTTGAGCCTGAATTTGAGATATAAACGGGTACAGAAGATACATGCACATATTGACTTTGGGCATCTAAAATATCGATTTTTAGCATGTTTTTGACCCGTATTTTGAAAATACTCTAACACGGAGTAGGCATGTACAGATAGCTTCTGGGACCCCAAAATATCGAGTTTTCGGATGTTTTGAGCCTGAATTTGAGATATAAACGGGTACTGAGAATGCATGCACATATCGACTTTTGGGCACCTAAAACAACGATTTTGAGCATGTTTTGAGCCTGTATTGAAAATACTCTAACTCGGAGTAGGCATGTACAGATCGCTTCTGGGAACCCAAAATATCGAATTTTCGAGTGTTTTGAGCCTGAATTTGAGATATAAACGAGTACAGAAGATGCATACACATATTGACTTTTGGCACCAAAAATATCGATTTTCAGCATCTTTTGGGCCTGAATTTTGAAAATTCTCTAACACGGAGTAGGCATGTACAGATCGCTTCTGGGACCCAAAAATATCGAATTTTCGGGTGTTTAGGGCCAGAATTTTATATATAAACGGGTACAGAAGATGCATGCACATATCGACTTTTGGGCACCTATAAGATCGATTTTCAGTATGTTTTTGGCCTGTATTTTGAAAATACTCTAACACGGAGTAGGCATGTAGAGATCGCTTTTGGGACCCCTAAATATTGAATTTTCGGGGGTTTTGGGCCTTAATTTGAGATATCCACTTTTTGGCACCTAAAATATAGATTTTTAGCATGTTTTTTATCCTATATTTTGAAAATATTCTAGCACTGAGTAGGCTTGTACAGATTGCTTCTGGCACCACAAAATATCGAATTTTCGGGTGTTTTGAGCCTACATTTGAGATATAAATGAGTATAGAAGATGCATACAATATTGACTTTGGGCACCAAAATTATCGATTTTCAACATGTTTTGGGCCTGAATTTTGAAAATACTCTAACACGGAGTAGGCATGTACAGATCGCTTCTGGGACCCCAAAATATCGAATTTTCGGCTGTTTAGGGCCGGAATTTGAGATATAAACGGGTACAGAAGAAGCATGCACATATCGACTTTTGGGCACCTAAAAGATCGATTTTCAGTATGTTTTTGGCCTGTATTTTGAAAATACTCTAACACGGAGTAGGCATGTACAGATCGCTTCTGGGACCCCTAAATATTGAATTTTCGGGTGTTTTGGGACTGAATTTGAGATATAAACGGTTACTGAAGATGCATGCACATATCGACTTTTGGGCACCTAAAACATCGATTTTGAGCATGTTTTGGGCCTGTATTTTGAAAATACTCTAACACGGAGTAGGCATGTACAGATCGCTTCTGGGACCCCAAAATATCGAATTTTCGGGTGTTTTGGGCCTGAATTTGAAATATCGCCTTTACGCACCTAAAATATCTATTTTTAGCATGTTTTGAGCCTATATTTTGAAAATATTCTAGCATTGAGTAGGCATGTACAGATCGCTTCTGGGACCCCAAAATATCGAATTTTCGGGTGTTTTGAGCCTGAATTTGAGATATAGACGAGTACAGAAGATGCATACACATATTGACTTTGGGCACCAAAAATATCGATTTTCAGCATGTTTTGGGCCTGAATTTTGAAAATTCTCTAACACCGAGTAGGCATGTACAGATCGCTTCTAGGACCCAAAAATATCGAATTTTCGGGTGGTTAGGGCCAGAATTTGAGATATAAACGGGTACTGAAGATGCATGCACATATCGACTTTTGGGCACCTAAAAGATCGATTTTCAGTATGTTTTTGGACTGTATGTTGAAAATACTCTAACACGGAGTAGGCATGTAGAGATCGCTTCTGGGACCCCTAAATATTGAATTTTCGGGTGTTTTGGGCCTTAATATGAGATATCCACTTTTTGGCACCTAAAAAATCGATTTTTAGCATGTTTTTAGCCTATATTTTGAAAATATTCTAGCATTGATTAGGCATGTACAGATAGATTCCTTCTGGGACCCCAAAATATCGATTTTTCGGGTGTTTTGAGCCTGCATTTGAGATATAAACGAGTATAGAAGATGCATACACATATTGACTTTGGGCACCAAAAATATCGATTTTCAGCATGTTTTGGGTCTGAATTTTGAAAATACTCTAACACGGAGTAGGCATGTACAGATCGCTTCTGGGACCCCAAAATATCGAATTTTCGGGTGTTTAGGGCCAGAATTTGAGATATAAACGGGTTCAGAAGATGCATGCACATATCGACTTTTGGACACTTAAAAGATCGATTTTTAGTATGTTTTTGGCCAGTATTTTGAAAATACTCTAACAAGGAGTAGGCATATACAGATCGCTTCTGGGACCCCTAAATATCGAATTTTCGGGTGTTTTGGGCCTGAATTTGAGATATCGCCTTTACGCACCTAAAAATATCGATTTTTAGCATGTTTTGAGCCTATATTTTGAAAATATTTTAGCACTGAGTAGGCATGTACAGATCGCTTCTGGGACCCCTAAATATCGAATTTTCGGGTGTTTTGAGCCTGAATTTGAGATAGAAACGGGTATTGAAGATGCATGCACATATCGACTTTTTGGCACCTAAAACATCGATTTTGAGCATGTTTTGGGCCTGTATTTTGAAAATACTCTAACACGGAGTAGGCATGTACAGATCGCTTCTGGGACCCCAAAATATCAAATTTTCGGGTGTTTTGTGCCTGAATTTGAGATCTCGCCTTTACGCACCTAAAATATCGATTTTTAGCATGTTTTGAGCCTATATTTTGAAAATATTCTAGCATTGAGTAGGCATGTAGAGATCGCTTCTGGGACCCCAAAATATCGAATTTTAGGATGTTTTGAGCCTGAATTTGAGATATAAACGGGTACTGAGAATGCATGCACATATCGACTTTTGGGCACCTAAAATATCGATTTTGAGCATGTTTTGGGCCTGTATTGAAAATACTCGAACACGGAGTAGGCATGTACAGATCACTTCTGAGAACCCAAAATATCGAATTTTCGAGTGTTTTGAGCCTGAATTTGAGATATATACGAGTACAAAAGATGTATACACATATTGAATTTTGGCACCAAAAATATCGATTTTCAGCATGTTTTGGGCATGAATTTTGAAAATTCTCTAACACGGAGTAGGCATGTACAGATCGCTTCTGGGACCCAAAAATATCGAATTTTCGAGTGTTTATGGCCAGAATTTGAGATATAAACGGGTACAGAAGATGCATGCACATATCGACTTTTGGGCACCTAAAAGATCGATTTTCAGTATGTTTTTGGCCTTTTTTTTAAAAATACTCTAACACGGAATAGGCATGTAGAGATCGCTTTTGGGACCCCTAAATATTGAATTTTCGGGTGTTTTGGGCCTTAATTTGAGATATCCACTTTTTGGCACCTAAAATATCGATTTTTAGCATGTTTTTAGCCTATATTTTGAAAATATTCTAGCACTGAGTAGGCATGTACAGATTGCTTCTGGGACCCCAAAATATCGAATTTTCGGGTGTTTTGAGCCTACATTTGAGATATAAACGAGTATAGAAGATGCATACACATATTGACTTTGGACACCAAAAATATCGATTTTGAGCATGTTTTGTGCCTGAATTTTGAAAATACTCTAACACGGAGTAGGCATGTACAGATCGCTTCAGGGACCCCAAAATATCGAATTTTCGGCTGTTTAGGGCCAGAATTTGAGATATAAACGGGTACAGAAGATGCATGCACATATCGAATTTTGGGCACCTAAAAGATCGATTTTCAGTATGATTTTATCCTGTATTTTGAAAATACTCTAACACGGAGTAGGCATGTACAGATCGCTTCGGGGACCCCTAAATGTTGAATTTTCGGGTGTTTTGGGACTGAATCTGAGATATCGACTTTTTGGCACTTAAAATATCGATTTTTTGCATGTTTTTAGCCTATATTTTGAAAATATTCTAGCACTGAGTAGGCATGTACAGATTGCTTCTGGGACCCCAAAATATTGAATTTTCGGGTGTTCTGAGCCTGAATTTGAGATATAAACGGGTACAGAAGATACATGAACATATTGACTTTGGGCATCTAAAATATCGATTTTCAGCATGTTTTGGGCCTGTATTTTGAAAATACTCTAACACGGAGTAGGCATGTACAGATCGCTTCTGGGACCCCAAAATATCGAATTTTCGGGTGTTTTGAGCCTGAATTTGAGATATAAACGGTTATATTTGAGATATAATCGGGTACAGAAGATGCATGCACATATCGACTTTAAGACACCTAAAAGATCGATTTTTAGTATGTTTTTGGCCAGTATTTTGAAAATACTCTAACAAGGAGTAGGCATATACAGATCGCTTCTGGGACCCCTAAATATCGAATTTTCGGGTGTTTTGGGCCTGAATTTGAGATATCGCCTTTACGCACCTAAAAATATCGATTTATAGCATGTTTTGAGCTTATATTTTGAAAATATTTTAGCACTGAGTAGGCATGTACAGATCGCTTCTGGGACCCCTAAATATCGAATTTTCGGGTGTTTTGAGCCTGAATTTGATATAGAAACGGGTATTAAAGATGCATGCACATATCGACTTTTTGGCACCTAAAACATCGATTTTGAGCATGTTTTGTGCCTGTATTTTGAAAATACTCGAACACGGAGTAGGCATGTACAAATCGCTTCTGGGACCCCAAAAAATCGAATTTTCGGGTGTTTTGGGCCTGAATTTGAGATATCGCCTTTACGCACCTAAAATATCGATTTTTAGCATATTTTGAGCCTATATTTTGAAAATATTCTAGCATTGAGTAGACATGTACAGATCGCTTCTGGGACCCCAAAATATCGAATTTTGGGGTGTTTTGAGCCTGAATTTGAGATATAAACGGGTATTGAAGATGCATTCACATATCGACTTTTTGGCACCTAAAACATCGATTTTGAGCATGTTTTGGGCCTGTATTTTGAAAATACTCTAACACGGAGTAGGCATGTACAGATCGCTTCTGGGACCCCTAAATATTGAATTTTCGGGTGTTTTGGGCATTAATTTGAGATATCCACTTTTTGGCACCTAAAATATCGATTTTTAGCATGTTTTTAGCCTATATTTAAAAAAAATACTAGCACTGAGAAGGCATGTACAGATTGCTTCTGGGATCCCAAAATATTGAATTTTCGGGTGTTTTGAGACTGAATTTGAGATATAAACCGGTACAGAAGATACATGCACATATCGACTTTTGGGCACCTAAAATATTGATTTTGAGCATGTTTTGAGCCTATATTTTGAAAACATTCTAGCACTGAGTAGGCATGTACAGATCGCTTCTGGGACCCCAAAAGATCGAATTTTCGGGTGTTTAGGGCCAGAATTTAAGATATAAACGGGTACTGAAGATGAATGCACATATCCACTTTTGGGCACCTAAAATATTGATTTTGAGCATGTTTTGAGCCTATATTTTGAAAACATTCTAGCACTGAGTAGGCTTCTACAGATCGCTTCTGGGACCCCAAAATATCGAATTTTCGGGTGTTTTGGGCCTGAATTTGAGATATCCACTTTTTGGCACCTAAAATTTCGATTTTTAGCATGTTTTTAGCCTATATTTTGAAAATATTCTAGCACTGAGTAGGCATGTACAGATTGCTTCTGGGACCCCAAAATATCGAATTTTCGGGTGTTTTGAGCCTACATTTGAGATATAAACGAGTATAGAAGATGCATACACATATTGACTTTGGACACCAAAAATATCGATTTTCAGCATGTTTTGGGCCTGAATTTTGAAAATACTCTAACACGGAGAAGGCATGTACAGATCGCTTCTGGGACCCCAAAATATCGAATTTTCGGGTGTTTTGAGCCTGAATTTGAGATATAAACGGGTTACTGAAGATGCATGCACATATCGACTTTTGGGCACCTAAAACATCGATTTTGAGCATATTTTGGGCCTGTATTTTGAAAATACTCTAACACGGAGTAGGCATGTTCAGATCGCTTCTGGGACCCCAAAATATCGAATTTTCGGGTGTTTTGGGCCTGAATTTGAGATATCGCCTTTACGCACCTAAAATATCGATTTTTAGCATGTTTTGAGCCTATATTTTGAAAATATTCTAGCACTGACTAGGGATGTACAGATCGCTTCTGGGACCCCAAAATATCGAATTTTCGGGTGTTTTGAGCCTGAATTTGAGATATAGACGAGTACAGAAGATGCATACACGTATTGACTTTGGGCACCAAAAATATCGATTTTAAGCATGTTTTGGGCCTGAATTTTGAAAATTCTCTAACACGGAGTAGGCATGTACAGATCGCTTCTGGGACCCAAAAATATCGAATTTTCGTGTGTTTAGGGCCAGAATTTGAGATATAAACGGGTACAGAAGATGCATGCACATATCGACTTTTGGGCACCTAAAAGATCGATTTTCAGTATGTTTTTGGACTGTATTTTGAAAATACTCTAACACGGAGTAGGCATGTAGAGATCCCTTCTGGGACCCCTAAATATTGAATTTTCGGGTGTTTTGGGCCTTAATATGAGATATCCACTTTTTGGCACCTAAAAAATCGATTTTTAGCATGTTTTTAGCCTATAATTTGAAAATATTCTAGCACTGAGTAGGCATGTACAGATTGCTTCTGGGACCCCAAAATATCGATTTTTCGGGTGTTTTGAGCTTGAATTTGAGATATAAACGAGTATAGAAGATGCATACACATATTGACTTTGGGCACCAAAAATATCGATTTTCAGCATGTTTTGGGCCTGAATTTTGAAAATACTCTAACACGGAGTAGGCATGTACAGATCGCTTCTGGGACCTCAAAATATCGAATTTTCGGCGGTTTAGGGCCAGAATTTAAGATATAAACGGGTTCAGAAGATGCATGCACATATCGACTTTTGGGCACCTAAAAGATCGATTTTCAGTATGTTTTTGGCCTGTATTTTGAAAATACTCTAACACGGAGTAGGCATGTACAGATCGCTTCTGGGACCCCTAAATATTGAATTTTCGGGTGTTTTGGTACTGAATTTGAGATATCGACTTTTTGGCACTTAAAATATCGATTTTTAGCATGTTTTTAGCCTATATTTTGAAAACATTCTAGCACTGAGTAGGCATGTACAGATTGCTTCTGGGACCCCAAAATATTGAATTTTCGGGTGTTCAGAGCCTGAATTTGAGATATAAACGGGTACAGAAGATACATGCACATATTGACTTTGGGCATCTAAAATATCGATTTTCAGCATGTTTTGGGCCTGTATTTTGAAAATACTCTAACACGGAGTAGGCTTGTACAGATCGCTTCTGGGACCCCAAAATATCGAATTTTCGGGTATTTTGAGCCTGAATTTGAGATATAAACGGTTATATTTGAGATATAAATGGGTACAGAAGATGCATGCACATATCGACTTTTGGACACCTAAAAGATCGATTTTTAGTATGTTTTTGGCCAGTATTTTGAAAATACTCTAACAAGGAGTAGGCATATACAGATCGCTTCTGGGACCCCTAAATATCGAATTTTCGGGTGTTTTGGGCCTGAATTTGAGATATCGCCTTTACGCACCTAAAAATATCGATTTTTAGCATGTTTTGAGCCTATATTTTGAAAATATTCTAGCATTGAGTAGGCATGTACAGATCGCTTCTGGGACCCCAAAATATCGAATTTTGGGGTGTTTTGAGCCTGAATTTGAGATATAAACGGGTATTGAAGATGCATTCACATATCGACTTTTTGGCACCTAAAACATCGATTTTGAGCATTTTTTGGGCCTGTATTTTGAAAATACTCTAACACGGAGTAGGCATGTACAGATCGCTTCTGGGACCCCTAAATATTGAATTTTCGGGTGTTTTGGGCCTTAATTTGAGATATCCACTTTTTGGCACCTAAAATATCGATTTTTAGCATGTTTTTAGCCTATATTTAAAAAAAAATACTAGCACTGAGAAGGCATGTACAGATTGCTTCTGGGATCCCAAAATATTGAATTTTCGGGTGTTTTGAGCCTGAATTTGAGATATAAACCGGTACAGAAGATACATGCACATATCGACTTTTGGGCACCTAAAATATTGATTTTGAGCATGTTTTGAGCCTATATTTTGAAAACATTCTAGCACTGAGTAGGCATGTACAGATCGCTTCTGGGACCCCAAAAGATCGAATTTTCGGGTGTTTAGGGCCAGAATTTAAGATATAAACGGGTACTGAAGATGAATGCACATATCCACTTTTGGGCACCTAAAATATTGATTTTGAGCATGTTTTGAGCCTATATTTTGAAAACATTCTAGCACTGAGTAGGCTTCTACAGATCGCTTCTGGGACCCCAAAATATCGAATTTTCGGGTGTTTTGGGCCTGAATTTGAGATATCGCCTTAACGAACCTAAAATATCGATTTTTAGCATGTTTTTAGCCTATATTTTAAAAATATTCTAGCACTGAGTAGGCATGTACAGATCACTTCTGGGACCCCATAATATCGAATTTTTTTGGGTGTTTTGGGCCTGAATTTGAGATATCGCCTTTACGCACCTAAAATATCGATTTTTAGCATGTTTTGAGCCTATATTTTGAAAATATTCTAGCACTGAGTAGGCATGTACAGATCGCTTCTGGGTCCCCAAAATATCGAATTTTCGGGTGTTTTGAGCCTGAATTTGAGATATAGACGAGTACAGAAGATGCATACACATATTGACTTTGGGCACCAAAAATATCGATTTTCAGCATGTTTTGTGCCTGAATTTTGAAAATTCTCTAACACGGAGTAGGCATGTACAGATCGCTTCTGGGACCCAAAAATATCGAATTTTCGGGTGTTTAGGGCCAGAATTTGAGATATAAAGGGGTACAGAAGATGCATGCACATATCGACTTATGGGCACCTAAAAGATCGATTTTCAGTATGTTTTTGGACTGTATTTTGAAAATACTCTAACACGGAGTAGGCATGTAGAGATCGCTTTTGGGACCCCTAAATATTGAATTTTAGGGTGTTTTGGGCCTTAATATGAGATATCCACTTTTTGGCACCTAAAAAATCGATTTTTAGCATGTTTTTAGCCTATATTTTGAAAATATTCTAGCAGTGATTAGGTATGTACAGATTGCTTCTGGGACCCCAAAATATCGATTTTTCTGGTGTTTTGAGCCTGAATTTGAGATATAAACGAGTATGGAAGATGCATACACATATTGACTTTGGGCACCAAAAATATCGATTTTCAGCATGTTTTGGGCCTGAATTTTGAAAATACTCTAACACGGAGTAGGCATGTACAGATCGCTTCTGGGACCTCAAAATAACGAATTTTCGGCTGTTTAGGGCCAGAATTTGAGATATAAACGGGTACAGAAGATGCATGCACATATCGACTTTTGGGCACCTAAAAGATCGATTTTCAGTATGTTTTTGGCCTGTATTTTGAAAATACTCTAACACGGAGTAGGCATGTACAGATCGCTTCTGGGACCCCAAAATATCGAACTTTCGGGTGTTTTGAGCCTGATTTTGAGATATAAACGGGTATTGAAGATGCAAGCACATATCGACTTTTTGGCACCTAAAATATCGATTTTGAGCATGTTTTGGGCCTGTATTTTGAAAATACTCTAACACGGAGGAGGCATGTACAGATCGCTTCTGGGACCCCTAAATATTGAATTTTCGGGTGTTTTGGGCCTTAATTTGAGATATCCACTTTTTGGCACATAAAATATCGATTTTTAGCATGTTTTTAGCCTATATTTAAAAAAAAATACTAGCACTGAGTAGGCATGTACAAATTGCTTCTGGGATCCCAAAATATTGAATTTTCGGGTGTTTTGAGCCTGAATTGGAGATATAAACCAGTACAGAAGATACATGCACATATCGACTTTTGGGCACTTTAAATATCGATTTTGAGCATGTTTTGAGCCTATATTTTGAAAACATTCTAGCACTGAGTAGGCATGTACAGATCGCTTCTGGGACCCCAAAATATCGAATTTTCGGGTGTTTAGGGCCAGAATTTAAAATATAAACGGGTACTGAAGATGAATGCACATATCGACTTTTGGGCACCTAAAATATCGATTTTGAGCATGTTTTGGGTCTGTATTTTGAAAATACTCTAACACGGAGTAGGCTTCTACAGATCGCTTCTGGTACCCCAAAATATCGAATTTTCAGGTGTTTTGGGCCTGAATTTGAAATATCGCCTTAACGAACCTAAAATATCGATTTTTAGCATGTTTTGAGCCTATATTTTGAAAATATTCTAGCACTGAGTAGGCATGTACAGATCGTTTCTGGGACCCCAAAATATCGATTTTTCGGGTGTTTTGAGCTTGAATTTGAGATATAAACGAGTACAGAAGATACATGAACATATCGACTTTTGGGCACCTAAAATATCGATTTTGAGCATGTTTTGAGCCTATATTTTGAAAACATTCTAGCACTGAGTAGGCATGTACAGATCGCTTCTGGGACCCCAAAATATCGAATTTTCGGGTGTTTAGGGCCAGAATTTGAGATATAAACGGGTACAGAAGATGTATGCACATATCGACTTTTGGAAACCTAAGAGATCGATTTTCAGTATGTTTTTGGCCTGTATTTTGAAAATACTCTAACACGGAGTAAGCATGTACAGATCGCTTCTGGGACCCCTAAATATCGAATTTTTGGGTGTTTTAGGCCTTAATTTGAGATATCGACTTTTTGGCACCTAAAATATCGATTTTTAGCATGTTTTTAGCCTATATTTTGAAAATATTCTAGCACTGAGTAGGCATGTACAGATTGCTTCTGGGACCCCAAAATATTGAATTTTCGGGTGTTTTGAGCCTGAATTTAAGATATAAACGGGTACAGAAGATTCATGCACATATTGACTTTGAGCATCTAAAATATCGATTTTCAGCATGTTTTGGGCCTGTATTTTGAAAATACTCTAACACGGAGTAGGCATGTACAGATCGCTTCTGGGACCCCAAAATATCGAATTTTCGGGTATTTTGAGCCTGAATTTGAGATATAAACGGTTACTGAAGATGCATGCACATATCGACTTTTGGGCACCTAAAACATCGATTTTGAGCATGTTTTGGGCCTGTAATTTGTAAATACTCTAACACGGAGTAGGCATGTACAGATCGCTTCTGGGACCCCAAAATATCAAATTTTCGGGTGTTTTGAGCCTGAATTTAAGATATAAACGGGTACTGAAGATGAATGCACATATCGACTTTTGGGCACCTAAAATATCGATTTTCATTATGTTTTTGGCCTGTATTTTGAAAATACTCTAACACGGAGTAGGCATGTACAGATCGCTTCTGGGCCCCCTAAATATTGAATTTTCGGGTGTTTTGGGATTTAATTTGAGATATCGACTTTTTGGCACTTAAAATATCGATTTTTAGCATGTTTTTAGCTTATATTTTAAAAATATTCTAGCACTGAGTAGGCATGTACAGATTGGTTCTGGGACCCCAAAATATTGAATTTTCGGGTGTTCTGAGCCTGAATTTGAGATATAAAAGGGTACAGATGATACATGCACATATTGACTTTGGGCATCTAAAATATCGATTTTCAGCATGTTTAAGGCCTGTATTTTGAAAATACTCTAACACGGAGTAGGCATGTACAGATCGCTTCTGGGACCCCAAAAAATCGAATTTTCGGGTGTTTTGAGCCTAAATTTGAGATATAAACGGTTACTGAAGATGCATGCACATATCGACTTTTGGTCACATAAAACATCGATTTGGAGCATGTTTTTGGCCTGTATTTTAAAAATACTCTAACACGGAGTAGGCATGTACAGATCGCTTCTGGGACCCCAAAATATCGAATTTTCGGGTGTTTTGGGCCTGAATTTGAGATATCGCCTTTACGCACCTAAAATATCGATTTTTAGCATGTTTTGAGCCTATATTTTTAAAATATTCTAGCATTGAGTAGGCATGTACAGATCGCTTCTGGGACCCCAAAATATCGAATTTTCGGGTGTTTTAAGCCTGAATTTGAGATATAAACGAGTATAGAAGATGCATACACATATTGACTTTGGGCACCAAAAATATCGATTTTCAGCATGTTTTGGGCCTGAATTTTGAAAATACTCTAACACGGAGTAGGCATGTACAGATCGCTTCTGGGACCCCAAAATATCGAATTTTCGGGTGTTTAGGGCCAGAATTTGAGATATAAACGGGTACAGAAGATGCATGCACATATCGACTTTTGGGCACCTAAAAGATCGATTTTCAGTATGTTTTTGGCCTGTATTTTGAAAATACTCTAACACGGAGTAGGCATGTGTAGATCGCTTCTGGGACCCCTAAATATCAAATTTTCGGGTGTTTTGGGCCTTAATTTGAGATATCTACTTTTTGGCACCTAAAATATCGATTTTTAGCATGTTCTTAGCCTATATTTTGAAAATATTCTAGCACTGAGTAGGCATGTACAGATTGCTTCTGGGACCCCAAAATATCGATTTTTCTGGTGTTTTGAGCCTGAATTTGAGATATAAACGAGTATAGAAGATGCATACACATATTGACTTTGGGCACCAAAAATATCGATTTTCAGCATGTTTTGGGCCTGAATTTTGAAAATACTCTAACACGGAGTAGGCATGTACAGATCGCTTCTGGGACCTCAAAATAACGAATTTTCGGCTGTTTAGGGCCAGAATTTGAGATATAAACGGGTACAGAAGATGCATGCACATATCGACTTTTGGGCACCTAAAACATCGATTTTCAGTATGTTTTTGGCCTGTATTTTGAAAATACTCTAACACGGAGTAGGCATGTACAGATCGCTTCTGGGACCCCAAAATATCGAACTTTCGGGTGTTTTGAGCCTGATTTTGAGATATAAACGGGTATTGAAGATGCAAGCACATATCGACTTTTTTGCACCTAAAATATCGATTTTGAGCATGTTTTGGGCCTGTATTTTGAAAATACTCTAACACGGAGGAGGCATGTACAGATCGCTTCTGGGACCCCTAAATATTGAATTTTCGGGTGTTTCGGGCCTTAATTTGAGATATCCACTTTTTGGCACCTAAAATATCGATTTTTAGCATGTTTTTAGCCTATATTTTAAAAAAAATACTAGCACTGAGTAGGCATGTACAAATTGCTTCTGGGATCCCAAAATATTGAATTTTCGGGTGTTTTGAGCCTGAATTTGAGATATAAACCGGTACAGAAGATACATGCACATATCGACTTTTGGGCACCTTAAATATCGATTTTGAGCATGTTTTGAGCCTATATTTTGAAAACATTCTAGCACTGAGTAGGCATGTACAGATCGCTTCTGGGACCCCAAAATATCGAATTTTCGGGTGTTTAGGGCCAGAATTTAAAATACAAACGGGTACTGAAGATGCATGCACATATCGACTTTTGGGCACCTAAAATATCGATTTTGAGCATGTTTTGGGTCTGTATTTTGAAAATACTCTAACACGGAGTAGGCTTCTACAGATCGCTTCTGGGACACCAAAATATCGAATTTTCGGGTGTTTTGGGCCTGAATTTGAGATATCGCCTTAACGAACCTAAAATATCGATTTTTAGCATGTTTTGAGCCTATATTTTGAAAATATTCTAGCACTGAGTAGGCATGTACAGATCGCTTCTGGGACCCCAAAATATCGAATTTTCGGGTGTTTAGGGCCAGAATTTGAGATATAAACGGGTACAGAAGATGTATGCACATATCGACTTTTGGAAACCTAAGAGATCGATTTTCAGTATGTTTTTGGCCTGTATTTTGAAAATACTCTAACACGGAGTAAGCATGTACAGATCGCTTCTGGGACCCATAAATATCGAATTTTTGGGTGTTTTGGGATTTAATTTGAGATATCGACTTTTTGGCACTTAAAATATCGATTTTTAGCATGTTTTTAGCTTATATTTTAAAAATATTCTAGCACTGAGTAGGCATGTACAGATTGCTTCTGGGACCCCAAAATATTGAATTTTCGGGTGTTCTGAGCCTGAATTTGAGATATAAAAGGGTACAGATGATACATGCACATATTGACTTTGGGCATCTAAAATATCGATTTTCAGCATGTTTTAGGCCTGTATTTTGAAAATACTCTAACACGGAGTAGGCATGTACAGATCGCTTCTGGGACCCCAAAAAATCGAATTTTCGGGTGTTTTGAGCCTAAATTTGAGATATAAACGGTTACTGAAGATGCATGCACATATCGACTTTTGGGCACATAAAACATCGATTTGGAGCATGTTTTTGGCCTGTATTTTAAAAATACTCTAACACGGAGTAGGCATGTACAGATCGCTTCTGGGACCCCAAAATATCGAATTTTCGGGTGTTTTGGGCCTGAATTTGAGATATCGCCTTTACGCACCTAAAATATCGATTTTTAGCATGTTTTGAGCCTATATTTTTAAAATATTCTAGCATTGAGTAGGCATGTACAGATCGCTTCTGGGACCCCAAAATATCGAATTTTCGGGTGTTTTAAGCCTGAATTTGAGATATAAACGAGTATAGAAGATGCATACACATATTGACTTTGGGCACCAAAAATATCGATTTTCAGCATGTTTTGGGCCTGAATTTTGAAAATACTCTAACACGGAGTAGGCATGTACAGATCGCTTCTGGGACCCCAAAATATCGAATTTTCGGGTGTTTAGGGCCAGAATTTGAGATATAAACGGGTACAGAAGATGCATGCACATATCGACTTTTGGGCACCTAAAAGATCGATTTTCAGTATGTTTTTGGCCTGTATTTTGAAAATACTCTAACACGGAGTAGGCATGTGTAGATCGCTTCTGGGACCCCTAAATATCAAATTTTCGGGTGTTTTGGGCCTTAATTTGAGATATCTACTTTTTGGCACCTAAAATATCGATTTTTAGTATGTTCTTAGCCTATATTTTGAAAATATTCTAGCACTGAGTAGGCATGTACAGATTGCTTCTGGGACCCCAAAATATTGAATTTTCGGGTGTTTTGAGCCTGAATTTGAAATATAAACGGGTACAGAAGATACATGCACATATTGACTTTGGGCATCTAAAATATCGATTTTCAGCATGTTTTCGGCCTGTATTTTGAAAATACTCTAACACTGAGTAGGCATGTACAGATCGCTTCTGGGACCCCAAAATATCGAATTTTTGGGTGTTTTGAGCCTGAATTTGAGATATAAATGGGTATTGAAGATGCATGCACATATCGATTTTTTGGCACCTAAAACATCAATTTTGAGCATGTTTTGGGCCTGTATTTTGAAAATACTCTAACACGGAGTAGGCATGTACAGATGGCTTCTGGGACCCCTAAATATTGAATTTTCGGGTGTTTTGGGCCTGGATTTGAGATATTCACTTTTGGGCACCTAAAATATCGATTTTTAGCATGTTTTTAGCCTATATTTTGAAAATATTCTAGCACTGAGTAGGCATGTACAGATCGCTTCTGGGACCCCAAAATATCGAATTTTCGGGTGTTTTGAGCTTGAATTTGAGATATAAACGAGTACAGAAGATACCTGAACATATCGACTTTTGGGCACCTAAAATATCGATTTTGAGCATGTTTTGAGCCTATATTTTGAAAACATTCTAGCACTGAGTAGGCATGTACAGATCGCTTCTGGGACCCCAAAATATCGAATTTTCGGGTGTTTAGGGCCAGAATTTGAGATATAAACGGGTACAGAAGATACATGCACATATCGACTTTTGTGCACCTAAAAGATCGATTTTCAGTATGTTTTTGGCCTGTATTTTAAAAATACTCTAACACGGAGTAGGCATGTACAGATCGCTTCTGGGACCCCTAAATATCGAATTTTCGGGTGTTTTGGGCCTTAATTTGAGATATCGACTTTTTGGCACCTAAAATATCGATTTTTAGCATGTTTTTAGCCTATATTTTGAAAATATTTTAGCACTGACTAGGCATGTACAGATTGCTTCTGGGACCCCAAAATATTGAATTTTCGGCTGTTTTGAGCATGAATTTGAGATATAAACGGGTACAGATGATACATGCACATATTGACTTTGGGCATCTAAAATATCGATTTTCAGCATGTTTTGGGCCTGTATTTTGAAAATACTCTAACACGGAGTAGGCATGTACAGATCACTTCTGGGACCCCAAAATATCGAATTTTCGGGTATTTTGAGCCTGAATTTGAGATATAAACGGTTACTGAAGATGCATGCACATATCGACTTTTGGGCACCTAAAACATCGATTTTGAGCATGTTTTGGGCCTGTAATTTGAAAATACTCTAACACGGAGTAGGCATGTACAGATCGCTTCTGGGACCCCAAAATATCAAATTTTCGGGTGTTTTGAGCCTGAATTTAAGATATAAACGGGTACTGAAGATGAATGCACATATCGACTTTTGGGCACCTAAAATATCGATTTTCATTATGTTTTTGGCCTGTATTTTGAAAATACTCTAACACGGAGTAGGCATGTACAGATCGCTTCTGGGCCCCCTAAATATTGAATTTTCGGGTGTTTTGGGATTTAATTTGAGATATCGACTTTTTGGCACTTAAAATATCGATTTTTAGCATGTTTTTAGCTTATATTTTAAAAATATTCTAGCACTGAGTAGGCATGTACAGATTGGTTCTGGGACCCCAAAATATTGAATTTTCGGGTGTTCTGAGCCTGAATTTGAGATATAAAAGGGTACAGATGATACATGCACATATTGACTTTGGGCATCTAAAATATCGATTTTCAGCATGTTTAAGGCCTGTATTTTGAAAATACTCTAACACGGAGTAGGCATGTACAGATCGCTTCTGGGACCCCAAAAAATCGAATTTTCGGGTGTTTTGAGCCTAAATTTGAGATATAAACGGTTACTGAAGATGCATGCACATATCGACTTTTGGTCACATAAAACATCGATTTGGAGCATGTTTTTGGCCTGTATTTTAAAAATACTCTAACACGGAGTAGGCATGTACAGATCGCTTCTGGGACCCCAAAATATCGAATTTTCGGGTGTTTTGGGCCTGAATTTGAGATATCGCCTTTACGCACCTAAAATATCGATTTTTAGCATGTTTTGAGCCTATATTTTTAAAATATTCTAGCATTGAGTAGGCATGTACAGATCGCTTCTGGGACCCCAAAATATCGAATTTTCGGGTGTTTTAAGCCTGAATTTGAGATATAAACGAGTATAGAAGATGCATACACATATTGACTTTGGGCACCAAAAATATCGATTTTCAGCATGTTTTGGGCCTGAATTTTGAAAATACTCTAACACGGAGTAGGCATGTACAGATCGCTTCTGGGACCCCAAAATATCGAATTTTCGGGTGTTTAGGGCCAGAATTTGAGATATAAACGGGTACAGAAGATGCATGCACATATCGACTTTTGGGCACCTAAAAGATCGATTTTCAGTATGTTTTTGGCCTGTATTTTGAAAATACTCTAACACGGAGTAGGCATGTGTAGATCGCTTCTGGGACCCCTAAATATCAAATTTTCGGGTGTTTTGGGCCTTAATTTGAGATATCTACTTTTTGGCACCTAAAATATCGATTTTTAGCATGTTCTTAGCCTATATTTTGAAAATATTCTAGCACTGAGTAGGCATGTACAGATTGCTTCTGGGACCCCAAAATATCGATTTTTCTGGTGTTTTGAGCCTGAATTTGAGATATAAACGAGTATAGAAGATGCATACACATATTGACTTTGGGCACCAAAAATATCGATTTTCAGCATGTTTTGGGCCTGAATTTTGAAAATACTCTAACACGGAGTAGGCATGTACAGATCGCTTCTGGGACCTCAAAATAACGAATTTTCGGCTGTTTAGGGCCAGAATTTGAGATATAAACGGGTACAGAAGATGCATGCACATATCGACTTTTGGGCACCTAAAACATCGATTTTCAGTATGTTTTTGGCCTGTATTTTGAAAATACTCTAACACGGAGTAGGCATGTACAGATCGCTTCTGGGACCCCAAAATATCGAACTTTCGGGTGTTTTGAGCCTGATTTTGAGATATAAACGGGTATTGAAGATGCAAGCACATATCGACTTTTTTGCACCTAAAATATCGATTTTGAGCATGTTTTGGGCCTGTATTTTGAAAATACTCTAACACGGAGGAGGCATGTACAGATCGCTTCTGGGACCCCTAAATATTGAATTTTCGGGTGTTTCGGGCCTTAATTTGAGATATCCACTTTTTGGCACCTAAAATATCGATTTTTAGCATGTTTTTAGCCTATATTTTAAAAAAAATACTAGCACTGAGTAGGCATGTACAAATTGCTTCTGGGATCCCAAAATATTGAATTTTCGGGTGTTTTGAGCCTGAATTTGAGATATAAACCGGTACAGAAGATACATGCACATATCGACTTTTGGGCACCTTAAATATCGATTTTGAGCATGTTTTGAGCCTATATTTTGAAAACATTCTAGCACTGAGTAGGCATGTACAGATCGCTTCTGGGACCCCAAAATATCGAATTTTCGGGTGTTTAGGGCCAGAATTTAAAATATAAACGGGTACTGAAGATGCATGCACATATCGACTTTTGGGCACCTAAAATATCGATTTTGAGCATGTTTTGGGTCTGTATTTTGAAAATACTCTAACACGGAGTAGGCTTCTACAGATCGCTTCTGGGACACCAAAATATCGAATTTTCGGGTGTTTTGGGCCTGAATTTGAGATATCGCCTTAACGAACCTAAAATATCGATTTTTAGCATGTTTTGAGCCTATATTTTGAAAATATTCTAGCACTGAGTAGGCATGTACAGATCGCTTCTGGGACCCCAAAATATCGAATTTTCGGGTGTTTAGGGCCAGAATTTGAGATATAAACGGGTACAGAAGATGTATGCACATATCGACTTTTGGAAACCTAAGAGATCGATTTTCAGTATGTTTTTGGCCTGTATTTTGAAAATACTCTAACACGGAGTAAGCATGTACAGATCGCTTCTGGGACCCATAAATATCGAATTTTTGGGTGTTTTAGGCCTTAATTTGAGATATCGACTTTTTGGCACCTAAAATATCGATTTTTAGCATGTTTTTAGCCTATATTTTGAAAATATTCTAGCACTGAGTAGGCATGTACAGATTGCTTCTGGGACCCCAAAATATTGAATTTTCGGGTGTTTTGAGCCTGAATTTGAGATATAAACGGGTACAGAAGATTCATGCACATATCGACTTTTGGGCACCTAAAACATCGATTTTGAGCATGTTTTGGGCCAGTAATTTGAAAATACTCTAACACGGAGTAGGCATGTACAGATCGCTTCTGGGACCCCAAAATATCAAATTTTCGGGTGTTTTGAGCCTGAATTTAAGATATAAACGGGTACTGAAGATGAATGCACATATCGACTTTTGGGCACCTAAAATATCGATTTTCAGTATGTTTTTGGCCTGTATTTTGAAAATACTCTAACACGGAGTAGGCATGTACAGATCGCTTCTGGGCCCCCTAAATATTGAATTTTCGGGTGTTTTGGGATTTAATTTGAGATATCGACTTTTTGGCACTTAAAATATCGATTTTTAGCATGTTTTTAGCTTATATTTTAAAAATATTCTAGCACTGAGTAGGCATGTACAGATTGCTTCTGGGACCCCAAAATATTGAATTTTCGGGTGTTCTGAGCCTGAATTTGAGATATAAAAGGGTACAGATGATACATGCACATATTGACTTTGGGCATCTAAAATATCGATTTTCAGCATGTTTTAGGCCTGTATTTTGAAAATACTCTAACACGGAGTAGGCATGTACAGATCGCTTCTGGGACCCCAAAAAATCGAATTTTCGGGTGTTTTGAGCCTAAATTTGAGATATAAACGGTTACTGAAGATGCATGCACATATCGACTTTTGGGCACATAAAACATCGATTTGGAGCATGTTTTTGGCCTGTATTTTAAAAATACTCTAACACGGAGTAGGCATGTACAGATCGCTTCTGGGACCCCAAAATATCGAATTTTCGGGTGTTTTGGGCCTGAATTTGAGATATCGCCTTTACGCACCTAAAATATCGATTTTTAGCATGTTTTGAGCCTATATTTTTAAAATATTCTAGCATTGAGTAGGCATGTACAGATCGCTTCTGGGACCCCAAAATATCGAATTTTCGGGTGTTTTAAGCCTGAATTTGAGATATAAACGAGTATAGAAGATGCATACACATATTGACTTTGGGCACCAAAAATATCGATTTTCAGCATGTTTTGGGCCTGAATTTTGAAAATACTCTAACACGGAGTAGGCATGTACAGATCGCTTCTGGGACCCCAAAATATCGAATTTTCGGGTGTTTAGGGCCAGAATTTGAGATATAAACGGGTACAGAAGATGCATGCACATATCGACTTTTGGGCACCTAAAAGATCGATTTTCAGTATGTTTTTGGCCTGTATTTTGAAAATACTCTAACACGGAGTAGGCATGTGTAGATCGCTTCTGGGACCCCTAAATATCAAATTTTCGGGTGTTTTGGGCCTTAATTTGAGATATCTACTTTTTGGCACCTAAAATATCGATTTTTAGTATGTTCTTAGCCTATATTTTGAAAATATTCTAGCACTGAGTAGGCATGTACAGATTGCTTCTGGGACCCCAAAATATTGAATTTTCGGGTGTTTTGAGCCTGAATTTGAAATATAAACGGGTACAGAAGATACATGCACATATTGACTTTGGGCATCTAAAATATCGATTGTCAGCATGTTTTCGGCCTGTATTTTGAAAATACTCTAACACTGAGTAGGCATGTACAGATCGCTTCTGGGACCCCAAAATATCGAATTTTTGGGTGTTTTGAGCCTGAATTTGAGATATAAATGGGTATTGAAGATGCATGCACATATCGATTTTTTGGCACCTAAAACATCAATTTTGAGCATGTTTTGGGCCTGTATTTTGAAAATACTCTAACACGGAGTAGGCATGTACAGATGGCTTCTGGGACCCCTAAATATTGAATTTTCGGGTGTTTTGGGCCTGGATTTGAGATATTCACTTTTGGGCACCTAAAATATCGATTTTTAGCATGTTTTTAGCCTATATTTTGAAAATATTCTAGCACTGAGTAGGCATGTACAGATCGCTTCTGGGACCCCAAAATATCGAATTTTCGGGTGTTTTGAGCTTGAATTTGAGATATAAACGAGTACAGAAGATACCTGAACATATCGACTTTTGGGCACCTAAAATATCGATTTTGAGCATGTTTTGAGCCTATATTTTGAAAACATTCTAGCACTGAGTAGGCATGTACAGATCGCTTCTGGGACCCCAAAATATCGAATTTTCGGGTGTTTAGGGCCAGAATTTGAGATATAAACGGGTACAGAAGATGCATGCACATATCGACTTTTGTGCACCTAAAAGATCGATTTTCAGTATGTTTTTGGCCTGTATTTTAAAAATACTCTAACACGGAGTAGGCATGTACAGATCGCTTCTGGGACCCCTAAATATCGAATTTTCGGGTGTTTTGGGCCTTAATTTGAGATATCGACTTTTTGGCACCTAAAATATCGATTTTTAGCATGTTTTTAGCCTATATTTTGAAAATATTTTAGCACTGACTAGGCATGTACAGATTGCTTCTGGGACCCCAAAATATTGAATTTTCGGCTGTTTTGAGCATGAATTTGAGATATAAACGGGTACAGATGATACATGCACATATTGACTTTGGGCATCTAAAATATCGATTTTCAGCATGTTTTGGGCCTGTATTTTGAAAATACTCTAACACGGAGTAGGCATGTACAGATCACTTCTGGGACCCCAAAATATCGAATTTTCGGGTGTTTTGAGCCTGAATTTAAGATATAAACGGGTACTGAAGATGAATGCACATATCGACTTTTGGGAACCTAAAATATCGATTTTGAACATGCTTTTGGTCTGTATCTTGAAAACATTCTAACTAGGAGTAGGCATGCACAGATCGCTTCTGGGACCCCGAAATATTGAATTTTCAGATGTTTTGAGCCTGAATTTGAGATATAAACGGGTACTGAGAATGCATGCACATATCGACTTTTGGGCACCTAAAACAACGATTTTGAGCATGTTTTGGGCCTGTATTGAAAATACTCTAACACGGAGTAGGCATGTACAGATCGCTTCTGGGAACCCAAAATATCGAATTTTCGAGTGTTTTGAGCCTGAATTTGAGATATAAACGAGTACAGAAGATGCATACACATATTGATTTTTGGCACCAAAAATATCGATTTTCAGCATGTTTTGGGCCTGAATTTTGAAAATTCTCTAACACGGAGTAGGCATGTACAGATCGCTTCTGGGACCCAAAAATATCGAATTTTCGGGTGTTTAGGGCCAGAATTTGATATATAAACGGGTACAGAAGATGCATGCACATATCGACTTTTGGGCACCTATAAGATCGATTTTCAGTATGTTTTTGGCCTGTATTTTGAAAATACTCTAACACGGAGTAGGCATGTAGAGATCGCTTTTCGGACCCCAAAATGTCGAATTTTCGGGTGTTTTGGGCCTGAATTTGAGATATCGCCTTAACGAACCTAAAAATCGATTTTTAGCATGATTTTAGCCTATATTTTGAAAATATTCTAGCACTGAGTAGGCATGTACAGATCGCTTCTGGGACCCCAAAATATCGTTTTTTTGGGTGTTCTGAGCTTGAATTTGTGATATAAACGAGTACAGAAGATACATGAACATATCGACTTTTGGGCACCTAATATATCGATTTTGAGCATGTTTTGAGCCTATATTTTGAAAACATTCTAGCACTGAGTAGGCATGTACAGATCGCTTCTGGGACCCCAAAATATCGAATTTTCGGGTGTTTAGGGCCAGAATTTGAGATATAAACGGGTACAGAAGATGCATGCACATATCGACTTTTGGGCACCTAAAAGATCGATTTTCAGTATGTTTTTGGCCTGTATTTTGAAAATACTCTAACACGGAGTAGGCATGTACAGACCGCTTCTGGGACCCCTAAATATCGAATTTTCGGGTGTTTTGGGCCTTAATTTGAGATATCGACTTTTTGGCACCTAAAATATCGATTTTTAGCATGTTTTTAGCCTATATTCTGAAAATATTTTAGCACTGAGTAGGCATGTACAGATTGCTTCTGGGACCCCAAAATATTGAATTTTCGGCTGTTTTGAGCATGAATTTGAGATATAAACGGGTACAGATGATACATGCACATATTGACTTTAGGCATCTAAAATATCGATTTTCAGCATGTTTTGGGCCTGTATTTTGAAAATACTCTAACACGGATTAGGCATGTACAGATCGCTTCTGGGACCCCAAAATATCGAATTTTCGGGTGTTTTGAGCCTGAATTTAAGATATAAAAGGGTACTGAAGATGAATGCACATATCGACTTTTGGGTACCTAAAATATCGATTTTGAGCATGCTTTTGGTCTGTATCTTGAAAACATTCTAACTAGGAGTAGGCATGTACAGATCGCTTCTGGGACCCCAAAATATTGAATTTTCGGGTGTTTTGAGCCTGAATTTGAGATATAAACGGGTACAGAAGATACATGCACATATTGACTTTGGGCATCTAAAATATCAATTTTTAGCATGTTTTTGGCCTGTATTTTGAAAATACTCTAACACGGAGTAGGCATGTACAGATCGCTTCTGGGACCCCAAAATATCGAATTTTCGGATGTTTTGAGCCTGAATTTGAGATATAAACGGGTACTGAGAATGCATGCACATATCGACTTTTGGGCACCTAAAACAACGATTTTGAGCATGTTTTGGGCCTGTATTAAAAATACTCTAACACGGAGTAGGCATGTACAGATCACTTCGGGAACCCAAAATATCGAATTTTCGAGTGTTTTGAGCCTGAATTTGAGATATAAACGAGTACAAAAGATGCATACACATATTGACTTTTGGCACCAAAAATATCGATTTTCAGCATGTTTTGGGCCTGAATTTTGAAAATTCTCTAACACGGAGTAGGCATATACAGATCGCTTCTGGGACCCAAAATTATCGAATTTTCGGGTGTTTATGGCCTGAATTTGAGATATAAACGGGTGCAGAAGATGCATGCACATATCGACTTTTGGGCACCTAAAAGATCGATTTTCAGTATGTTTTTGGCCTGTATATTGAAAATACTCTAACACGGAGTAGGCATGTAGAGATCGCTTTTGGGACCCCTAAATATTGAATTTTCGGGTGTTTTGGGCCTCAATTTGAGATATCCACTTTTTGGCACCTAAATTTCGATTTTTAGCATGTTTTTAGCCTATATTTTGAAAATATTCTAGCACTGAGTAGGCATGTACAGATTGCTTCTGGGACCCCAAAATATCGAATTTTCGGGTGTTTTGAGCCTACATTTGAGATATAAACGAGTATAGAAGATGCATACACATATTGACTTTGGACACCAAAAATATCGATTTTCAGCATGTTTTGGGCCTGAATTTTGAAAATACTCTAACACGGAGTAGGCATGTACAGATCGCTTCTGGGACCCCAAAATATCGAATTTTCGGCTGTTTAGGGCCAGAATTTGAGATATAAACGGGAACAGAAGATGCATGCACATATCGAATTTTGGGCACCTAAAAGATCGATTTTCAGTATGTTTTTAGCCTGTATTTTGAAAATACTCTAACACGGAGTAGGCATGTACAGATCGCTTCTGGGACCCCTAAATATTGAATTTTCGGGTGTTTTGGGACTGAATCTGAGATATCGACTTTTTGGCACTTAAAATATCGATTTTTAGCATGTTTTTAGCCTATATTTTGAAAATATTCTAGCACTGAGTAGGCATGTACAGATTGCTTCTGGGACCCCAAAATATTGAATTTTCGGGTGTTCTGAGCCTGAATTTGAGATATAAACGGGTTACTGAAGATGCATGCACATATCGACTTTTGGGCACCTAAAACATCGATTTTGAGCATGTTTTGGGCCTGTATTTTGAAAATACTCTAACACGGAGTAGGCATGTTCAGATCGCTTCTGGGACCCCAAAATATCGAATTTTCGGGTGTTTTGGGCCTGAATTTGAGATATCGCCTTTACGCACCTAAAATATCGATTTTTAGCATGTTTTGAGCCTATATTTTGAAAATATTCTAGCACTGAGTAGGCATGTACAGATCGCTTCTGGGACCCCAAAATATCGAATTTTCGGGTGTTTTGGGCCTGAATTTGAGATATCGCCTTTACGCACCTAAAATATCGATTTTTAGCATGTTTTGAGCCTATATTTTGAAAATATTCTAGCACTGAGTAGGCATGTACAGATTGCTTCTGGGACCCCAAAATATTGAATTTTCGGGTGTTTTGAGCCTGAATTTGAAATATAAACGGGTACAGAAGATACATACACATATTGACTTTGGGCACCAAAAATATCGATTTTCAGCATGTTTTGGGCCTGAATTTTGAAAATTCTCTAACACGGAGTAGGCATGTACAGATCGCTTCTGGGACCCCAAAATATCGAATTTTCGGGTGTTTAGGGCCAGAATTTGAGATATAAACGGGTACAGAAGATGCATGCACATATCGACTTTTGGGCACCTAAAACATCGATTTTGAGCATGTTTTGGGCCTGTATTTTGAAAATACTCTAACACGGAGTAGGCATGTTCAGATCGCTTCTGGGACCCCAAAATATCGAATTTTCGGGTGTTTTGGGCCTGAATTTGAGATATCGCCTTTACGCACCTAAAATATCGATTTTTAGCATGTTTTGAGCCAATATTTTGAAAATATTCTAGCACTGAGTAGGCATGTACAGATCGCTTCTGGGACCCCAAAATATCGAATTTTCGGGTGTTTTGAGCCTGAATTTGAGATATAAACGGTTATATTTGAGATATAAACGGGTACAGAAGATGCATGCACATATCGACTTTTGGACACCTAAAAGATCGATTTTTAGTATGTTTTTGGCCTGTATTTTGAAAATACTCTAACAAGGAGTAGGCATATACAGATCGCTTCTGGGACCCCTAAATATCGAATTTTCGGGTGTTTTGGGCCTGAATTTGAGATATCGCCTTTACGCACCTAAAAATATCGATTTTTAGCATGTTTTGAGCCTATATTTTGAAAATATTTTAGCACTGAGTAGGCATGTACAGATCGCTTCTGGGACCCCTAAATATCGAATTTTCGGGTGTTTTGAGCCTGAATTTGAGATAGAAACGGGTATTAAAGATGCATGCACATATCGACTTTTTGGCACCTAAAACATCGATTTTGAGCATGTTTTGTGCCTGTATTTTGAAAATACTCGAACACGGAGTAGGCATGTACAGATCGCTTCTGGGAACCAAAAATATCGAATTTTCGGGTGTTTTGGGCCTGAATTTGAGATATCGCCTTTACGCACCTAAAATATCGATTTTTAGCCTGTTTTGAGCCTATATTTTGAAAATATTCTAGCATTGAGTAGGCATGTACAGATCGCTTCTGGGACCCCAAAATATCGAATTTTTGGGTGTTTTGAGCCTGAATTTGAGATATAAACGGGTATTGAAGATGCATTCACATATCGACTTTTTGGCACCTAAAACATCGATTTTGAGCATGTTTTGGGCCTGTATTTTGAAAATACTCTAACACGGAGTAGGCATGTAGAGATCGCTTCTGTGACCTCTAAATATTGAATTTTCGGGTGTCTTGGGCCTTTATTTGAGATATCCACTTTTTGGCACCTAAAAAATCGATTTTTAGCATGTTTTTAGCCTATATTTTGAAAATATTCTAGCAGTGATTAGGCATGTACAGATTGCTTCTGGGACCCCAAAATATCGATTTTTCGGGTGTTTTGAGCTTGAATTTGAGATATAAACGAGTATAGATGATGCATACACATATTGACTTTGGGCACCTAAAAGATCGATTTTCAGTATGTTTTTGGCCTGTATTTTGAAAATACTCTAACACGGAGTAGGCATGTACAGATCGCTTCTGGGACCCCTAAATATTGAATTTTCGGGTGTTTTGGGACTGAATTTGAGATATCAACTTTTTGGCACTTAAAATATTGATTTTTAGCATGTTTTGAGCCTATATTTTGAAAATATTCTAGCACTGAGTAGGCATGTACAGATTGCCTCTGGGACCCCAAAATATTGAATTTTCGGGTGTTCTGAGCCTGAATTTGAGATATAAACGGGTACAGAAGATACATGCACATATTGACTTTGGGCATCTAAAATATCGATTTTAAGCATGTTTTGGGCCTGTATTTTGAAAATACTCTAACACGGAGTAGGCTTGTACAGATCGCTTCTGGGACCCCAAAATATCGAATTTTCGGGTATTTTGAGCCTGAATTTGAGATATAAACGGTTATATTTGAGATATAAACGGGTACAGAAGATGCATGCACATATCGACTTTTGGACACCTAAAAGATCGATTTTTAGTATGTTTTTGGCCAGTATTTTGAAAATACTCTAACAAGGAGTAGGCATATACAGATCGCTTCTGGGACCCCTAAATATCGAATTTTCGGGTGTTTTGGGCCTGAATTTGAGATATCGCCTTTACGCACCTAAAAATATCGATTTTTAGCATGTTTTGAGCCTATATTTTGAAAATATTCTAGCATTGAGTAGGCATGTACAGATCGCTTCTGGGACCCCAAAATATCGAATTTTGGGGTGTTTTGAGCCTGAATTTGAGATATAAACGGGTATTGAAGATGCATTCACATATCGACTTTTTGGCACCTAAAACATCGATTTTGAGCATGTTTTGGGCCTGTATTTTGAAAATACTCTAACACGGAGTAGGCATGTACAGATCGCTTCTGGGACCCCTAAATATTGAATTTTAGGGTGTTTTGGGCCTTAATTTGAGATATCCACTTTTTGGCACCTAAAATATCGATTTTTAGCATGTTTTTATCCTATATTTAAAAAAAAATACTAGCACTGAGAAGGCATGTACAGATTGCTTCTGGGATCCCAAAATATTGAATTTTCGGGTGTTTTGAGCCTGAATTTGAGATATAAACCGGTACAGAAGATACATGCACATATCGACTTTTGGGCACCTAAAATATTGATTTTGAGCATGTTTTGAGCCTATATTTTGAAAACATTCTAGCACTGAGTAGGCATGTACAGATCGCTTCTGGGACCCCAAAAGATCGAATTTTCGGGTGTTTAGGGCCAGAATTTAAGATATAAACGGGTACTGAAGATGAATGCACATATCCACTTTTGGGCACCTAAAATATTGATTTTGAGCATGTTTTGAGCCTATATTTTGAAAACATTCTAGAACTGAGTAGGCTTCTACAGATCGCTTCTGGGACCCCAAAATATCGAATTTTCGGGTGTTTTGGGCCTGAATTTGAGATATCGCCTTAACGAACCTAAAATATCGATTTTTAGCATGTTTTTAGCCTATATTTTGAAAATATTCTAGCACTGAGTAGGCATGTACAGATCGCTTCTGGGACCCCAAAATATCGAATTTTCGGGTGTTTTGGGCCTGAATTTGAGATATCGCCTTTACGCACCTAAAATATCGATTTTTAGCATGTTTTGAGCCTATACTTTGAAAATATTCTAGCACTGAGTAGGCATGTACAGATCGCTTCTGGGACCCCAAAATATCGAATTTTCGGGTGTTTTCAGCCTGAATTTGAGATATAGACGAGTACAGAAGATGCATACACATATTGACTTTGGGCACCAAAAATATCGATTTTCAGCATGTTTTGGGCCTGAATTTTGAAAATTCTCTAACACGGAGTAGGCATGTACAGATCGCTTCTGGGACCCCAAAATATCGAATTTTCGGCTGTTTAGGGCCAGAATTTGAGATATAAACGGGTACAGAAGATGCATGCACATATCGACTTTTGGGCACCTAAAACATCGATTTTGAGCATGTTTTGGGCCTGTATTTTGAAAATACTCTAACACGGAGTAGGCATGTTCAGATCGCTTCTGGGACCCCAAAATATCGAATTTTCGGGTGTTTTGGGCCTGAATTTGAGATATCGCCTTTACGCACCTAAAATATCGATTTTTAGCATGTTTTGAGCCAATATTTTGAAAATATTCTAGCACTGAGTAGGCATGTACAGATCGCTTCTGGGACCCCAAAATATCGAATTTTCGGGTGTTTTGAGCCTGAATTTGAGATATAGACGAGTACAGAAGATGCATACACATATTGACTTTGGGCACCAAAAATATCGATTTTCAGCATGTTTTGGGCCTGAATTTTGAAAATTCTCTAACACGGAGTAGGCATGTACAGATCGCTTCTGGGACCCAAAAATATCGAATTTTCGGGTGTTTAGGGCCAGAATTTGAGATATAAACGGGTACAGAAGATGCATGCACATATCGACTTTTGGGCACCTAAAAGATCGATTTTCAGTATGTTTTTGGACTGTATTTTGAAAATACTCGAACACGGAGTAGGCATGTACAGATCGCTTCTGGGACCTCTAAATATTGAATTTTCGGGTGTCTTGGGCCTTAATATGAGATATCCACTTTTTGGCACCTAAAAAATCGATTTTTAGCATGTTTTTAGCCTATATTTTGAAAATATTCTAGCAGTGATTAGGCATGTACAGATTGCTTCTGGGACCCCAAAATATCGATTTTTCGGGTGTTTTGAGCTTGAATTTGAGATATAAACGAGTATAGATGATGCATACACATATTGACTTTGGGCACCTAAAAGATCGATTTTCAGTATGTTTTTGGCCTGTATTTTGAAAATACTCTAACACGGAGTAGGCATGTACAGATCGCTTCTGGGACCCCTAAATATTGAATTTTCGGGTGTTTTGGGACTGAATTTGAGATATCAACTTTTTGGCACTTAAAATATCGATTTTTAGCATGTTTTGAGCCTATATTTTGAAAATATTCTAGCACTGAGTAGGCATGTACAGATTGCTTCTGGGACCCCAAAATATTGAATTTTCGGGTGTTCTGAGCCTGAATTTGAGATATAAACGGGTACAGAAGATACATGCACATATTGACTTTGGGCATCTAAAATATCGATTTTAAGCATGTTTTTGGCCTGTATTTTGAAAATACTCTAACACGGAGTAGGCATGTACAGATCGCTTCTGGGACCCCAAAATATCGAATTTTCGGGTGTTTTGAGCCTGAATTTGAGATATAAACGGTTATATTTGAGATATAAACGGGTACAGAAGATGCATGCACATATCGACTTTTGGACACCTAAAAGATCGATTTTTAGTATGTTTTGTGCCTGTATTTTGAAAATACTCGAACACGGAGTAGGCATGTACAGATCGCTTCTGGGACCCCTAAATATCGAATTTTCGGGTGTTTTGTGCCTGAATTTGAGATATCGCCTTTACGCACCTAAAATATCGATTTTTAGCATGTTTTGAGCCTATATTTTGAAAATATTCTAGCATTGAGTAGGCATGTACAGATCGCTTCTGGGACCCCAAAATATCGAATTTTTGGGTGTTTTGAGAATGAATTTGAGATATAAACGGATATTGAAGATGCATTCACATATCGACTTTTTGGCACCTAAAACATCGATTTTGAGCATGTTTTGGGCCTGTATTTTGAAAATACTCTAACACGGAGTAGGCATGTACAGATCGCTTCTGGGACCCCTAAATATTGAATTTTCGGGTGTTTTGGGCCTTAATTTGAGATATCCACTTTTTGGCACCTAAAATATCGATTTTTAGCATGTTTTTAGCCTATATTTTAAAAAAAATACTAGCACTGAGAAGGCATGTACAGATTGCTTCTGGGATCCCAAAATATTGTATTTTCGGGTGTTTTGAGCCTGAATTTGAGATATAAACCGGTACAGAAGATACATGCACATATCGACTTTTGGGCACCTAAAATATTGATTTTGAGCATGTTTTGAGCCCATATTTTGAAAACATTCTAGCACTGAGTAGGCATGTAAAGATCGCTTCTGGGACCCCAAAAGATCGAATTTTCGGGTGTTTAGGGCCAGAATTTAAGATATAAACGGGTACTGAAGATGAATGCACATATCCACTTTTGGGCACCTAAAATATTGATTTTGAGCATGTTTTGAGCCTATATTTTGAAAACATTCTAGCACTGAGTAGGCTTCTACAGATCGCTTCTGGGACCCAAAAATATCGAATTTTCGGGTGTTTTGGGCCTGAATTTGAGATATCGCCTTAACGAACCTAAAATATCGATTTTTAGCATGTTTTGAGCCTATATTTTGAAAATATTCTAGCACTGAGTAGGCATGTACAGATCGCTTCTGGGACCCCAAAATATCGAATTTTCGGGTGTTTTGGGCCTGAATTTGAGATATCGCCTTTACGCACCTAAAATATCGATTTTTAGCATGTTTTGAGCCTATATTTTGAAAATATTCTAGCACTGAGTAGGCATGTACAGATTGCTTCTGGGACCCCAAAATATCGATTTTTCGGGTGTTTTGAGCTTGAATTTGAGATATAAACGAGTATAGAAGATGCATACACATATTGACTTTGGGCACCAAAAATATCGATTTTCAACATGTTTTGGGCCTGAATTTTGAAAATTCTCTAACACGGAGTAGGCATGTACAGATCGCTTCTGGGACCCAAAAATATCGAATTTTCGGGTGTTTAGGGCCAGAATTTGAGATATAAACGGGTACAGAAGATGCATGCACATATCGACTTTTGGGCACCTAAAAGATCGATTTTCAGTATGCTTTTGGACTGTATTTTGAAAATACTCTAACACGGAGTAGGCATGTAGAGATCGCTTCTGGGACCTCTAAATATTGAATTTTCGGGTGTCTTGGGCCTTAATATGAGATATCCACTTTTTGGCACCTAAAAAATCGATTTTTAGCATGTTTTTAGCCTATATTTTGAAAATATTCTAGCAGTGATTAGGCATGTACAGATTGCTTCTGGGACCCCAAAATATCGATTTTTCGGGTGTTTTGAGCTTGAATTTGAGATATAAACGAGTATAGATGATGCATACACATATTGACTTTGGGCACCTAAAAGATCGATTTTCAGTATGTTTTTGGCCTGTATTTTGAAAATACTCTAACACGGAGTAGGCATGTACAGATCGCTTCTGGGACCCCTAAATATTGAATTTTCGGGTGTTTTGGGACTGAATTTGAGATATCAACTTTTTGGCACTTAAAATATCGATTTTTAGCATGTTTTGAGCCTATATTTTGAAAATATTCTAGCACTGAGTAGGCATGTACAGATTGCTTCTGGGACCCCAAGATATTGAATTTTCGGGTGTTCTGAGCCTGAATTTGAGATATAAACGGGTACAGAAGATACATGCACATATTGACTTTGGGCATCTAAAATATCGATTTTAAGCATGTTTTGGGCCTGTATTTTGAAAATACTCTAACACGGAGTAGGCATGTACAGATCGCTTCTGGGACCCCAAAATATCGAATTTTCGGGTGTTTTGAGCCTGAATTTGAGATATAAAAGGTTATATTTGAGATATAAACGGGTACAGAAGATGCATGCACATATCGACTTTTGGACACCTAAAAGATCGATTTTTAGTATGTTTTGTGCCTGTATTTTGAAAATACTCGAACACGGAGTAGGCATGTACAGATCGCTTCTGGGACCCCTAAATATCGAATTTTCGGGTGTTTTGTGCCTGAATTTGAGATATCGCCTTTACGCACCTAAAATATCGATTTTTAGCATGTTTTGAGCCTATATTTTGAAAATATTCTAGCATTGAGTAGGCAAGTACAGATCGCTTCTGGGACCCCAAAATATCGAATTTTTGGGTGTTTTGAGAATGAATTTGAGATATAAACGGATATTGAAGATGCATTCACATATCGACTTTTTGGCACCTAAAACATCGATTTTGAGCATGTTTTGGGCCTGTATTTTGAAAATACTCTAACACGGAGTAGGCATGTACAGATCGCTTCTGGGACCCCTAAATATTGAATTTTCGGGTGTTTTGGGCCTTAATTTGAGATATCCACTTTTTGGCACCTAAAATATCGATTTTTAGCATGTTTTTAGCCTATATTTTAAAAAAAATACTAGCACTGAGAAGGCATGTACAGATTGCTTCTGGGATCCCAAAATATTGAATTTTCGGGTGTTTTGAGCCTGAATTTGAGATATAAACCGGTACAGAAGATACATGCACATATCGACTTTTGGGCACCTAAAATATTGATTTTGAGCATGTTTTGAGCCTATATTTTGAAAACATTCTAGCACTGAGTAGGCATGTAAAGATCGCTTCTGGGACCCCAAAAGATCGAATTTTCGGGTGTTTAGGGCCAGAATTTAAGATATAAACGGGTACTGAAGATGAATGCACATATCCACTTTTGGGCACCTAAAATATTGATTTTGAGCATGTTTTGAGCCTATATTTTGAAAACATTCTAGCACTTAGTAGGCTTCTACAGATCGCTTCTGGGACCCCAAAATATCGAATTTTCGGGTGTTTTGGGCCTGAATTTGAGATATCGCCTTAACGAACCTAAAATATCGATTTTTGGCATGTTTTGAGCCTATATTTTGAAAATATTCTAGCACTGAGTAGGCATGTACAGATCGCTTCTGGGACCCCAAAATATCGAATTTTCGGGTGTTTTGGGCCTGAATTTGAGATATCGCCATTACGCACCTAAAATATCGATTTTTAGCATGTTTTGAGCCTATATTTTGAAAATATTCTAGCACTGAGTAGGCATGTACAGATCGCTTCTGGGACCCCAAAATATCGAATTTTCGGGTGTTTTGAGCCTGAATTTGAGATATAGACGAGTACAGAAGATGCATACACATATTGACTTTGGGCACCAAAAATATCGATTTTCAGCATGTTTTGGGCCTGAATTTTGAAAATTCTCTAACACGGAGTAGGCATGTACAGATCGCTTCTAGGACCCCAAAATATCGAATTTTCGGCTGTTTAGGGCCAGAATTTGAGATATAAACGGGTACAGAAGATGCATGCACATATCGACTTTTGGGCACCTAAAAGATCGATTTTCAGTATGTTTTTGGCCTGTATTTTGAAAATACTCTAACACGGAGTAGGCATGTACAGATCGCTTGTGGGACCCATAAATATTGAATTTTCGGGTGTTTTGGGACTGAATTTGAGATATCGACTTTTTGGCACTTAAAATATCGATTTTTAGCATGTTTTTAGCCTATATTTTGAAATTATTCTAGCACTGAGTAGGCATGTACAGATTGCTTCTGGGACCCCAAAATATTGAATTTTCGGGTGTTCTGAGCGTGAATTTGAGATATAAACGGGTACAGAAGATACATGCACATATTGACTTTGGGCATCTAAAATATCGATTTTGAGCATGTTTTGGGCCTGTATTTTGAAAATACTCTAACACGGAGTAGGCATGTACAGATCGCTTCTGGGACCCCAAAATATCGAATTTTCGGGTGTTTTGAGCCTGAATTTGAGATATAAACGGTTATATTTGAGATATAAACGGGTACAGAAGATGCATGCACATATCGACTTTTGGACACCTAAAAGATCGATTTTTAGTATGTTTTTGGCCAGTATTTTGAAAATACTCTAACAAGGAGTAGGCATATACAGATCGCTTCTGGGACCCCTAAATATCGAATTTTCGGGTGTTTTGGGCCTGAGTTTGAGATATCGCCTTTACGCACCTAAAAATATCGATTTTTAGCATGTTTTGAGCCTATATTTTGAAAATATTTTAGCACTGAGTAGGCATGTACAGATCGCTTCTGGGACCCCTAAATATCGAATTTTCGGGTGTTTTGAGCCTGAATTTGAGATAGAAACGGGTATTAAAGATGCATGCACATATCGACTTTTTGTCACCTAAAACATCGATTTTGAGCATGTTTTGTGCCCGTATTTTGAAAATACTCGAACACGGAGTAGGCATGTACAGATCGCTTCTGGGACCCCAAAATATCGAATTTTCGGGTGTTTTGTGCCTGAATTTGAGATATCGCCTTTACGCACCTAAAATATCGATTTTTAGCATGTTTTGAGCCGATATTTTGAAAATATTCTAGCATTGAGTAGGCATGTACAGATCGCTTCTGGGACCCCAAAATATCGAATTTTTGGGTGTTTTGAGCCTTAATTTGAGATATAAACGGGTATTGAAGATTCATTCACATATCGACTTTTTGGCACCTAAAACATCGATTTTGAACATGTTTTTGGCCTGTATTTTGAAAATACTCTAACACGGAGTAGGCATGTACAGATCGCTTCTGGGACCCCTAAATATTGAATTTTCGGGTGTTTTGGGCCTTAATTTGAGATATCCACTTTTTGGCACCTAAAATATCGATTTTTAGCATGTTTTTAGCCTATATTTAAAAAAAAATACTAGCACTGAGAAGGCATGTACAGATTGCTTCTGGGATCCCAAAATATTGAATTTTCGGGTGTTTTGAGCCTGAATTTGAGATATAAACCGGTACAGAAGATACATGCACATATCGACTTTTGGGCACCTAAAATATTGATTTTGAGCATGTTTTGAGCCTATGTTTTGAAAACATTCTAGCACTGAGTAGGCATGTACAGATCGCTTCTGGGACCCCAAAAGATCGAATTTTCGGGTGTTTAGGGCCAGAATTTAAGATATAAACGGGTACTGAAGATGAATGCACATATCCACTTTTGGGCACCTAAAATATTGATTTTGAGCATGTTTTGAGCCTATATTTTGAAAACATTCTAGCACTGAGTAGGCTTCTACAGATCGCTTCTGGGACCCCAAAATATCGAATTTTCGGGTGTTTTGGGCTTGAATTTGAGATATCGCCTTAACGAACCTAAAATATAGATTTTTAGCATGTTTTTAGCCTATATTTTGAAAATATTCTAGCACTGAGTAGGCATGTACAGATCGCTTCTGGGACCCCAAAATATCGAATTTTCGGGTGTTTTGGGCCTGAATTTGAGATATCGCCTTTACGCACCTAAAATATCGATTTTTAGCATGTTTTGAGCCTATATTTTGAAAATATTCTAGCACTGAGTAGGCATGTACAGATCGCTTCTGGGACCCCAAAATATCGAATTTTCGGGTGTTTTGAGCCTGAATTTGAGATATAGACGAGTACAGAAGATGCATACACATATTGACTTTGGGCACCAAAAATATCGATTTTCAGCATGTTTTGGGCCTGAATTTTGAAAATTCTCTAACACGGAGTAGGCATGTACAGATCGCTTCTGGGACCCCAAAATATCGAATTTTCGGCTGTTTAGGGCCAGAATTTGAGATATAAACGGGTACAGAAGATGCATGCACATATCGACTTTTGGGCACCTAAAAGATCGATTTTCAGTATGTTTTTGGCCTGTATTTTGAAAATACTCTAACTAGGAGTAGGCATGTACAGATCGCTTCTGGGACCCCCAAATATTGAATTTTCTGGTGTTTTGGGACTGAATTTAAGATATCGACTTTTTGGCACTTAAAATATCGATTTTTTGCATGTTTTTAGCCTATATTTTGAAAATATTCTAGCACTGAGTAGGCATGTACAGATTGCTTCTGGGACCCCAAAATATTGAATTTTCGGGTGTTCTGAGCCTGAATTTGAGATATAAACGGGTACAGAAGATACATGAACATATTGACTTTGGGCATCTAAAATATCGATTTTCAGCATTTTTTGTGCCTGTATTTTGAAAATACTCTAACACGGAGTAGGCATGTACAGATCGCTTCTGGGACCCCAAAATATCGAATTTTCGGGTGTTTTGAGCCTGAATTTGAGATATAAACGGTTATATTTGAGATATAAACGGGTACAGAAGATGCATGCACATATCGACTTTTGGGCACCTAAAAGATCGATTTTCAGTATGTTTTTGGCCTGTATTTTGAAAATACTCTAACTAGGAGTAGGCATGTACAGATTGCTTCTGGGACCCCAAAATATTGAATTTTCGGGTGTTCTGAGCCTGAATTTGAGATATAAACGGGTACAGAAGATACATGAACATATTGACTTTGGGCATCTAAAATATCGATTTTCAGCATGTTTTGGGCCTGTATTTTGAAAATACTCTAACACGGAGTAGGCATGTACAGATCGCTTCTGGGACCCCAAAATATCGAATTTTCGGGTGTTTTGAGCCTGAATTTGAGATATAAACGGTTATATTTGAGATATAAACGGGTACAGAAGATGCATGCACATATCGACTTTTGGACACCTAAAAGATCGATTTTTAGTATGTTTTTGGCCAGTATTTTGAAAATACTATAACAAGGAGTAGGCATATACAGATCGCTTCTGGGACCCCTAAATATCGAATTTTCGGGTGTTTTGGGCCTGAATTTGAGATCTTGCCTTTACGCACCTAAAATTATCGATTTTTAGCATGTTTTGAGCCTATATTTTGAAAATATTTTAGCACTGAGTAGGCATGTACAGATCGCTTCTGGGACCCCTAAATATCGAATTTTCGGGTGTTTTGAGCCTGAATTTGAGATAGAAACGGGTATTAAAGATGCATGCACATATCGACTTTTTGGGACCTAAAACATCGATTTTGAACATGTTTTGTGCCTGTAATTTGAAAATACTCTAACACGGAGTAGGCATGTACAGATCGCTTCTGGGACCCCAAAATATCGAATTTTCGGGTGTTTAGGGCCAGAATTTGAGATATAAAGGGGTTCAGAAGATGCATGCACATATCGACTTTTGGACACCTAAAAGATCGATTTTTAGTATGTTTTTGGCCAGTATTTTGAAAATACTCTAACAAGGAGTAGGCATATACAGATCGCTTCTGGGACCCCTAAATATCGAATTTTCGGGTGTTTTGGGCCTGAATTTGAGATATCGCCTTTACGCACCTAAAAATATCGATTTTTAGCATGTTTTGAGCCTATATTTTGAAAATATTTTAGCACTGAGTAGGCATGTACAGATCGCTTCTGGGACCCCTAAATATCGAATTTTCGGGTGTTTTGAGCCTGAATTTGAGATAGAAACGGGTATTAAAGATGCATGCACATATCGACTTTTTGGCACCTAAAACATCGATTTTGAGCATGTTTTGGGCCTGTATTTTGAAAATACTCTAACACGGAGTAGGCATGTACAGATCGCTTCTGGGACCCCAAAATATCGAATTTTCTGGTGTTTTGTGCCTGAATTTGAGATCTCGCCTTTACGCACCTAAAATATCGATTTTTAGCATGTTTTGAGCCTATATTTTGAAAATATTCTAGCATTGAGTAGGCATGTACAGATCGCTTCTGGGACCCCAAAATATCGAATTTTCGGGTGTGTTGAGCCTGAATTTGAGATATAAACGAGTATAGAAAATGCATACACATATTGACTTTGGGCACCAAAAATATCGATTTTCAGCATGTTTTGGGCCTGAATTTTGAAAATACTCTAACATGGAGTAGGCATGTACAGATCGCTTCTGGGACCCTAAAATATCGAATTTTCGGGTTTTTAGGGCCAGAATTTGAGATATAAACGTGTACAGAAGATGCATGCACATATCGACTTTTGGGCACCTAAAAGATCGATTTTCAATATGTTTTTGGCCTGTATTTTGAAATTACTCTAACAGGGAGTAGGCATGTACAGATCGCTTCTGGGACCCCTAAATATCGAATTTTCGGGTGTTTTGGGCCTTAATTTGAGATATCGACTTTTTGGCACCTAAAATATCGATTTTTAGCATGTTTTTAGCCTATATTTTGAAAATATTCTAGCACTGAGTAGGCATGTACAGATTGCTTCTGGGACCCCAAAATATTGAATTTTCGGGTGTTTTGAGCCTGAATTTGAAATATAAACGGGTACAGAAGATACATGCACATATTGACTTTGGGCATCTAAAATATCGATTTTCAGCATGTTTTGGGCCTGTATTTTGAAAATACTCTAACACTGAGTAGGCATGTACAGATCGCTTCTGGGACCATAAAATATCGAATTTTTGGGTGTTTTGAGAATGAATTTGAGATATAAACGGGTATTGAAGATGCATGCACATATCGACTTTTTGGCACCTAAAACATCGATTTTGAGCATGTTTTGGGCCTGTATTTTGAAAATACTCTAACACGGAGTAGGCATGTACAGATCGCATCTGGGACCCCTAAATATTGAATTTTCGGGAGTTTTGGGCCTTAATTTGAGATATCCACTTTTTGGCACCTAAAATATCGATTTTTAGCATGTTTTTAGCCTATATTTTAAAAAAAATACTAGCACTGAGTAGGCATGTACAGATTGCTTCTGGGATCCCAAAATATTGAATTTTCGGGTGTTTTGAGCCTGAATTGGAGATATAAACCGGTACAGAAGATACATGCACATATCGACTTTTGGGCACCTAAAATATCGATTTTGAGCATGTTTTGAACCTATATTTTGAAAACATTCTAGCACTGAGTAGGCATGTACAGATCGCTTCTGGGACCCCAAAATATTGAATTTTCCGGGTGTTTAGGGCCAGAATTTAAGATATAAACGGGTACTGAAGATGAATGCACATATCGACTTTTGGGCACCTAAAATATCGATTTTGAGCATGTTTTGGGTCTGTATTTTGAAAATATTCTAACACGGAGTAGGCTTCTACAGATCGCTTCTGGGACCCCAAAATATCGAATTTTCGGGTGTTTTGGGCCTGAATTTGAGATATCGCCTTAACGAACTTAAAATATCGATTTTTAGCATGTTTTTAGCCTATATTTTGAAAATATTCTAGCACTGAGTAGGCATGTACAGATCGCTTCTGGGACCCCAAAATATCGAATTTTCGGGTGTTTTGAGCTTGAATTTGAGATATAAACGAGTACAGAAGATACATGATCATATCGACTTTTGGGCACCTAAAATATCGATTTTGAGCATGTTTTGAGCCTATATTTTGAAAACATTCTAGCACTGAGTAGGCATGTACAGATCGCTTCTGGGACCCCAAAATATCGAATTTTCGGGTGTTTAGGGCCAGAATTTGAGATATAAACAGGTACAGAAGATGCATGCACATATCGACTTTTGGGCACCTAAAATATTGATTTTGAGCATGTTTTGAGCCTATGTTTTGAAAACATTCTAGCACTGAGTAGGCATGTACAGATCGCTTCTGGGACCCCAAAAGATCGAATTTTCGGGTGTTTAGGGCCAGAATTTAAGATATAAACGGGTACTGAAGATGAATGCACATATCCACTTTTGGGCACCTAAAATATTGATTTTGAGCATGTTTTGAGCCTATATTTTGAAAACATTCTAGCACTGAGTAGGCTTCTACAGATCGCTTCTGGGACCCCAAAATATCGAATTTTCGGGTGTTTTGGGCCTGAATTTGAGATATCGCCTTAACGAACCTAAAATATCGATTTTTAGCATGTTTTTAGCCTATATTTTGAAAATATTCTAGCACTGAGTAGGCATGTACAGATCGCTTCTGGGACCCCAAAATATCGAATTTTCGGGTGTTTTGGGCCTGAAATTGAGATATCGCCTTTACGCACCTAAAATATCGATTTTTAGCATGTTTTGAGCCAATATTTTGAAAATATTCTAGCACTGAGTAGGCATGTACAGATCGCTTCTGGGACCCCAAAATATCGAATTTTCGGGTGTTTTGAGCCTGAATTTGAGATATAGACGAGTACAGAAGATGCATACACATATTGACTTTGGGCACCAAAAATATCGATTTTCAGCATGTTTTGGGCCTGAATTTTGAAAATTCTCTAACACGGAGTAGTCATGTACAGATCGCTTCTGGGACCCCAAAATATCGAATTTTCGGCTGTTTAGGGCCAGAATTTGAGATATAAACGGGTTAAAGGTTAAAGGTTAAAGGTCCGCCAATGAGTGGCAGTCAATGGGACAGAGTGTATCACACACTATGTGTATGAAACACAACTATAGCACGCATCACAAGGATGATGAGTGGCCCAAAGACCTCTCCACCCACGTGAGACCCGAGTCAGCTTCAGCTATGGCTGCGTAAGCAGGAAGACCTCAGACAGCTGACTCAAACCCCCGACCCCCTGCTCACAGGGGTGGTAACCTCTGGCATCAGTGAAAGATTTTTATCGTGTCCCGAGCAAGGATCGAACGCTGGGCCGCAGGATTGCAGCCGCAGACTCTAGCACTGTGCTAGCCAGAAGGTTACAGAAGATGCATGCACATATCGACTTTTGGGCACCTAAAAGATCGATTTTCAGTATGTTTTTGGCCTGTATTTTGAAAATACTCTAACTAGGAGTAGGCATGTACAGATCGCTTCTGGGACCCCTAAATATCGAATTTTCGGGTGTTTTGAGACTGAATTTGAGATATCGACTTTTTGGCACTTAAAATATCGATTTTTAGCATGTTTTTAGCCTATATTTTGAAAATATTCTAGCACTGAGTAGGCATGTACAGATTGCTTCTGGGACCCCAAAATATTGAATTTTCGGGTGTTCTGAGCCTGAATTTGAGATATAAACGGGTACAGAAGATACATGAACATATTGACTTTGGGCATCTAAAATATCGATTTTCAGCATGTTTTGGGCCTGTATTTTGAAAATACTCTAACACGGAGTAGGCATGTACAGATCAATTCTGGGACCCCAAAATATCGAATTTTCGGGTGTTTTGAGCATGAATTTGAGATATAAACGGTTATATTTGAGATATAAACGGGTACAGAAGATGCATGCACATATCGACTTTTGGACACCTAAAAGATCGATTTTTAGTATGTTTTTGGCCAGTATTTTGAAAATACTCTAACAAGGAGTAGGCATATACAGATCGCTTCTGGGACCCCTAAATATCGAATTTTCGGGTGTTTTGGGCCTGAATTTGAGATCTGGCCTTTACGCACCTAAAATTATCGATTTTTAGCATGTTTTGAGCCTATATTTTGAAAATATTTTAGCACTGAGTAGGCATGTACAGATCGCTTCTGGGACCTCTAAATATCGAATTTTCGGGTGTTTTGAGCCTGATTTTGAGATAGAAACGGGTATTAAAGATGCATGCACATATCGACTTTTTGGCACCTAAAACATCGATTTTGAGCATGTTTTGTGCCTGTAATTTGAAAATACTCTAACACGGAGTAGGCATGTACAGATAGCTTCTGGGACCCCAAAATATCGAATTTTCGGGTGTTTAGGGCCAGAATTTGAGATATAAACGGGTTCAGAAGATGCATGCACATATCGACTTTTAGACACCTAAAAGATCGATTTTTAGTATGTTTTTGGCCAGTATTTTGAAAATACTCTAACAAGGAGTAGGCATATACAGATCGCTTCTGGGACCCCTAAATATCGAATTTTCGGGTGTTTTGGGCCTGAATTTGAGATATCGCCTTTACGCACCTAAAAATATCGATTTTTAGCATGTTTTGAGCCTATATTTTGAAAATATTTTAGCACTGAGTAGGCATGTACAGATCGCTTCTGGGACCCCAAAATATTGAATTTTCGGGTGTTTTGAGCCTGAATTTGAGATAGAAACGGGTATTAAAGATGCATGCACATATCGACTTTTTGGCACCTAAAACATCGATTTTGAGCATGTTTTGGGCCTGTATTTTGAAAATACTCTAACACGGAGTAGGCATGTACAGATCGCTTCTGGGACCCCAAAATATCGAATTTTCGGGTGTTTTGTGCCTGAATTTGAGATCTCGCCTTTACGCACCTAAAATATCGATTTTTAGCATGTTTTGAGCCTATATTTTGAAAATATTCTAGCATTGAGTAGGCATGTACAGATCGCTTCTGGGACCCCAAAATATCGAATTTTCGGGTGTGTTGAGCCTGAATTTGAGATATAAACGAGTATAGAAAATGCATACACATATTGACTTTGGGCACCAAAAATATCGATTTTCAGCATGTTTTGGGCCTGAATTTTGAAAATACTCTAACACGGAGTAGGCATGTACAGATCGCTTCTGGGACCCTAAAATATCGAATTTTCGGGTATTTAGGGCCAGAATTTGAGATATAAACGTGTACAGAAGATGCATGCACATATCGACTTTTGGGCACCTAAAAGATCGATTTTCAGTATGTTTTTGGCCTGTATTTTGAAATTACTCTAACACGGAGTAGGCATGTACAGATCGCTTCTGGGACCCCTAAATATCGAATTTTCGGGTGTTTTGGGCCTTAATTTGAGATATCGACTTTTTGGCACCTAAAATATAGATTTTTAGCATGTTTTTAGCCTATATTTTGAAAATATTCTAGCACTGAGTAGGCATGTACAGATTGCTTCTGGGACCCCAAAATATTGAATTTTCGGGTGTTTTGAGCCTGAATTTGAAATATAAACGGGTACAGAAGATACATGCACATATTGACTTTGGGCATCTAAAATATCGATTTTCAGCATGTTTTGGGCCTGTATTTTGAAAATACTCTAACACTGAGTAGGCATGTACAGATCGCTTCTGGAACCCAAAAATATCGAATTTTCGGGTGTTTTAAGGTTGAATTTGGGATATAAACGGGAGCAGAAGACTTATTGACTTTGGGCACCTAAAATATCGATTTTCAGCATGTTTTGGCCTGTATCTGAGTAGGCATGTACAGATCGCTTATGGGACCCCAAAATATCGAATTTTCGGGTGTTGTGAGCCTGAATTTGAGATATAAACGGGTACTGAAGATGCATGCACATATCGACTTTTGGGCACCTAAAATATCGATTTTGAGCATGTTTTGGGTCTGTATCTTGAAAACATTTTAACTAGGAGTAGGCATGTACAGATCGCTTCTAGGACCCAAAAATACCGAATTTTCGAGTGTTTTGAGCCTAAATTTGAGATATAAACGGGTACAGAAAATGCATGCACATATGGACTTTGAACACTTAAAATATCGATTTTAGTATGTTTTTAGCCTATATTTTGAAAACATTCTAGCACTGACTAGGCATGTACAGATCGCTTCTAGGTCCCCAAAACATCGAATTTTCGGGTGTTTTGAGCCTGAATTTGGGATATAAACGAGTGCAGAAGATGCATACACATATTGACTTTGGGCACCTAAAATATCAATTTTCAGCATGTTTTGAGCCTGTATCTGAGTAGGGATGTACAGATCGCATCTGGGACCCCAAAATATCAAATTTTCGGGTGTTTTGAGCCTGAATTTGAGATATAAACGGGTACTGAAGATGCATGCACATATCGACTTTTGGGCACCTAAAATATCGATTTTGAGCATGTTTTGGGTTTGTATCTTGAAAACATTCTAACTAAGAGTAGGCATGTACAGATCGCTTCTAGGACCCAAAAATACCGAATTTTCGGGTGTTTTAAGCCTGAATTTGAGATATAAACGGGTACAGAAGATGAATGCACATATCGACTTTAGACACTTAAAATATCGATTTTTAGTATGTTTTGAGCCTATATTTTGAAAACATTCTAGCACTGACTAGGCATATACAGATCACTTCTGGGACCCAAAAATATCGAATTTTCGGGTGTTTTGACCCTGAATTTGTGATATAAACGAGAGTAGAAGATGCATACACATATTGACTTTAGGCACCTAAAATATCAATTTTCAGCATGTTTTGGGCCTGTATCTGAGTAGGGATGTACAGATCGCATCTGGGACCCCAAAAAATCGAATTTTCGGGTGTTTTGAGCCTGAATTTGAGATATAAACGGGTACAGAAGATGCATGCACATATCGACTATTGGGCACCTAAGAGATCGATTTTCAGTATGTTTTGGGCCTGTATTTTGAAAATACTCTAACACGGAGTAGGCATGTACAGATCACTTCTGGGACCCCAAAATATCGAATTTTCGGGTGTTTTGTGCCTGAATTTGAGATATCGACTTTTAGCACCTAAAATATTGATTTTTAGCATGTTTTGGGCCTACATTTTGAAAATATTCTAGCACTGAGTAGGCATGTACAGATCGCTTATGTGACCCCAAAATATCGAATTTTCGGGTGTTTTGAGCCTGAATTTGAGATATAAACGGGTACAGAATATGCATGCACATATTGACTTTGGACACTTAAAATATTGATTTTTAGCATGTTTTGGGTCTGTATCTTGAAAACATTTTAACTAGGAGTAGGCATGTACAGATCGCTTCTAGGACCCAAAAATACCGAATTTTCGAGTGTTTTGAGCCTAAATTTGAGATATAAACGGGTACAGAAAATGCATGCACATATGGACTTTGAACACTTAAAATATCGATTTTAGTATGTTTTTAGCCTATATTTTGAAAACATTCTAGCACTGACTAGGCATGTACAGATCGCTTCTAGGTCCCCAAAACATCGAATTTTCGGGTGTTTTGACCCTGAATTTGGGATATAAACGAGTGCAGAAGATGCATACACATATTGACTTTGGGCACCTAAAATATCAATTTTCAGCATGTTTTGAGCCTGTATCTGAGTAGGGATGTATAGATCGCATCTGGGACCCCAAAATATCAAATTTTCGGGTGTTTTGAGCCTGAATTTGAGATATAAACGGGTACTGAAGATGCATGCACATATCGACTTTTGGGCACCTAAAATATCGATTTTGAGCATGTTTTGGGTCTGTATCTTGAAAACATTCTAACTAAGAGTAGGCATGTACAGATCGCTTCTAGGACCCAAAAATACCGAATTTTCGGGTGTTTTAAGCCTGAATTTGAGATATAAACGGGTACAGAAGATGAATGCACATATCGACTTTAGACACTTAAAATATCGATTTTTAGTATGTTTTGAGCCTATATTTTGAAAACATTCTAGCACTGACTAGGCATATACAGATCACTTCTGGGACCCAAAAATATCGAATTTTCGGGTGTTTTGACCCTGAATTTGTGATATAAACGAGAGTAGAAGATGCATACACATATTGACTTTAGGCACCTAAAATATCAATTTTCAGCATGTTTTGGGCCTGTATCTGAGTAGGGATGCACAGATCGCATCTGGGACCCCAAAAAATCGAATTTTCGGGTGTTTTGAGCCTGAATTTGAGATATAAACGGGTACAGAAGATGCATGCACATATCGACTATTGGTCACCTAAGAGATCGATTTTCAGTATGTTTTGGGCCTGTATTTTGAAAATACTCTAACACGGAGTAGGCATGTACAGATCACTTCTGGGACCCCAAAATATCGAATTTTCGGGTGTTTTGTGCCTGAATTTGAGATATCGACTTTTAGCACTTAAAATATTGATTTTTAGCATGTTTTGGGCCTATATTTTGAAAATATTCTAGCACTGAGTAGGCATGTACAGATCGCTTATGTGACCCCAAAATATCGAATTTTCGGGTGTTTTGAGCCTGAATTTGAGATATAAACGGGTACAGAATATGCATGCACATATTGACTTTGGGCTCCTAAAATATCGATCTTCAGCATGTTTTGGGCCTGAATTTTGAAAATACTCTATCACGGAGTAGGCAAGTACAGATCGCTTCTTGGGCCCACAAATATCAAATTTTCGGGTATTTTGAGCCTGAATTTGAGATATAAACGGGTACAGAAGATGCATGCACATATCGACTTTGGACACTTAAAATATTGATTTTTAGCATGTTTTGAGCCTATATTTTGAAAACATTCTAGCACTGAGTAGGAATGTACAGATCACTTCTGGGACCCAAAAATATCGCATTTTCGGGTGTTTTGAGGTTGAATTTGGGATATAAACTGGTGCAGAAGATGCATACACTTATTGACTTTGGGCACCTAAAATATCGATTTTCAGCATCTTTTGGGCCTGTATCTGAATAGACATGTACAGATCGCTTCTGGGACCCCAAAATATCGAATTTTCGGGTGTTTTGAGCCTGAATTTGAGATATAAACGGGTACAGAATATACATGCACATATTGACTTTAGGCACCTAAAATTTCGATTTTCAGCATGTTTTGGGCCTGTATTTTGAAAATACTCTAACACAGAGTAAGCATGTACAGATCGCTTCAGGAACCCAAAAATATCGAATTTTCGGTTGTTTTGAGGTTAAATTTGGGATATAAACGGTAGCAGAAGACTTATTGACTTTGGGCACCTAAAATATCGATTTTGAGCATGTTTTGGGCCTGTATCTGAGTAGGCATGTACAGATCGCTTATGGGACCCCAAAATATCGAATTTTCGGGTGTTGTGAGCATGAATTTGAGATATAAACGGGTAGTGAAGATGCATGCACATATCGACTTTTGGGCACCTAAAATATCGATTTTGAGCATGTTTTGGGTCTGTATCTTGAAAACATTTTAACTAGGAGTAGGCATATACAGATCGCTTCTAGGACCCAAAAATACCTAATTTTCGGGTGTTTTTAGCCTGAATTTGAGATATAAACGGGTACAGAAGATGAAAGCACATATCGACTTAGGACACTTAAAATATCGATTTTTAGCATGTTTTAAGCCTTTATTTTGAAAACATTCTAGCATTGAGTAGGCATGTACAGATCGCTTCTGGGACCCCAAAATATCGATTTTTCAGGTGTTTTGAGGTTGAATTTGGGATATAAATGAGTGCAGAAGATGCATTCACATATTGACTTTGAGCACCTAAAATATCGATTTTGAGCATGTTTTGGGCCTGTATCTGAGTAGGCATGTACAGATCATTCTGGGACCCAAAATTATCGAATTTTCGGGTGTTTTGACCCTGAATTTCGGATATAAACGGGTACAGAAGATGCATGCACATATTGACTTTGGACACTTAAAATATCGATTTTCAGCATGTTTTCGGCCTGTATTTTGAAAACATTCTAACTAGGAGTAGGCATGTACAGATTGCTTCTAGGACCAAAAAATACCGATTTTTTCTCGTGTTTTGAGCTTGAATTTGAGATATAAACGGGTACAGAAGATGCATGCACATATCGACTTTGGACACTCAAAATATCGATTTTTAGCATGTTTTGAGCCCATATTTTGAAAATATTCTAGCACTGAGTAGGCATGTACAGATTGCTTCTGGGACCCAAAAATATCGAATTTTCAGGTGTTTTGAGGTTGAATTTGGGATATAAACGGGTACAGAAAATGCATGCACATATCGACTTTGGACACTTAAAATATCGATTTTTAGCATGTTTTGAGCCTATATTTTGAAAACATTCTAGCACTGAGTAGGCATGTACAGATCGCATCTGGGACCCAAAAATATCGAATTTTCGTGGGTTTTGAGGTTGAATTTGGGATATAAACGGGTGTAGAAGATGCATACACATACTAACTTTGGGCACCTAAAAAATCGATTTTCATCATGTTTTGGGCCTGTATCTGAGTAGGCATGTACAGATCGCTTCTGGGACTCCAAAATATTGAATTTTCGGGTGTTGTAAGCCTGAATTTGAGATATAAACGGGTACAGAAGATGCAAGCACATATCGACTTTTGGGCACCTAAAAGATCGATTTTCTTTATGCTTTGGGCCTGTATCTTGAAAATACTCTAACACGGAGTAGGCATGAACAGATCGCTTCTGGGACCCCAAAATATCGAATTTTCGGGTGTTTTGTGCCTGAATTTGAGATATTGACTTTCGGCACCTAAAATATCGATTTTTCGCATGTTTTCGGCCTATATTTTAAAAATATTCTAGCACTGAGTATGCATGTACAGATCGCTTCTGGGACCCAGAAATATCGATTTTTCAGGTGTTTTGAGCCTGAATTTGAGATATAAACGGGTACTGAAGATGCATGCACATATCGACTTTTGGGCACCTAAAATATCGATTTTGAGCATGTTTTGGGCCTGTATTTTGAAAATACTCTAACACGGAGTAGGCATGTACAGATCGCTTCTGGGACCCCAAAATATCGAATTTTCGGGTGTTTTGTGCCTGAATTTGAGATATAAACGGGTACTGAAGATGCATGCACATATCGACTTTTGGGCACCTAAAATATCGATTTTGAGCATGTTTTGGGCCTGTATCTTGAAAACATTCTAACTAGGAGTAGGCATGTAAAGATCGCTTATAGGACCCAAAAATACCGAATTTTCGGGTGTTTTTAGCCTTAATTTGAGATATAAACGGGTACAGAAGATGCATGCACATATCGACTTTGGACACTTAAAATATCGATTGTTAGCATATTTTGAGCCTATATTTTGAAAACATTCTAGCATTTAATAGGCATGTACAGATCGCTTCTGGGACCCAAAAATATCGATTTTTCAGGTGTTTTGAGGTTGAATTTGGGATATAAACGGGTGCAGAAGATGTATACACATATTGACTTTGGGCACCTGAAATATCGATTTTGAGCATGTTTTGGGCTTGTATCTGAGTAGGCATGTACAGATCACTTCGGGGACCCCAAAATATCGAATTTTCCGGTGTTTTGAGCCTGAATTTGAGATATAAACAGGTACAGAAGATACATGCACATATCGACTTTTGGGCACCAAAAAGATCGATTTTCAGTATGTTTTGGGCCTGTATTTTGAAAATACTCTAACACGGAGTAGGCATCTACAGATCGCTTCAGGGACCCCAAAATATCGAATTTTCGGGTGTTTTGTGCCTGAATTTAAGATATCGACTTTGGGCACTTATAATATCGATTTTTAGCATGTTTTGGGCCTACATTTTGAAAATATTCAAGCACTGAGTAGGCATGTACAGATCATTTCTGGGGCCCAAAAATATCGAATTTTCGGGTGTTTTGAGCCTAAATTTGAGATAAAAACGGGTACAGAAGATGCATGCACATATTGACTCTAGGCACCTAAAATATCGAATTTCAGCATGTTTTGGGCCTATTTTTTGAAAATACTCTAACACGGAGTTGTACAGATCGCTTCTTGGCCCCCAAAATATCAAGTTTTCGGGTGTTTTGAGCCTGAATTTGAGATATAAGCAGGTACTGAAGATGCATACACATATCAACTTTTGGGCACCTAAAATATCGATTTTGAGCATGTTTTGGGCCTATATCTGAGTAGGCATGTACAGATCACTTCTGGGACCCCAAAATATCGAATTTTTGGGTGTTTTGAGAATGAATTTGAGATATAATCGGGTACAGAAGATGCATGCACATATCGACTTTGGGCACCTAAAATATCGATTTTCAGCATGTTTTGGGCCTATATTTTGAAAATACTCTAACCCGGAGTAGGAATGTACAGATCGCTTCTTGGAACCCAAAATATCGAATTTTCGGGTATTTTGAGTCTGAATTTGAGATATAAACGGGTACTGAAGATGCATGCACATATCGACTTTTGGGCACCTAAAATATCGATTTTGAGCATGTTTTGGGCCTATATCTTGAAAACATTCTAACTAGGAGTAGGCATGTACAGATCGCTTTAAGACCCAAAATTTCCGAATTTTCGGGTGTTTTTAGCCTGAATTTGAGATATAAACGGGTACAGAAGATGAATGCACATATCGACTTTGGACACTTAAAATATCGATTTTTTGCATGTTTTGAGCCTATATTTTAAAAACATTCTAGCATTGAGTAGGCATGTACAGATCGCTTCTGGGACCCAAAAATATCAATTTTTCAGGTGTTTTGAGGTTGAATTTGGGATATAAACGGGTTCAGAAGATGCATACACATATTGACTTTGGGCACCTAAAATATCGATTTTGAGCATGTTTTGGGCCTGTATCTGAGTAGGCATGTACAGATCGCTTCTAGGACCCCAAAATATCGAATTTTCGGGTGTTTTGAGCCTGAATTTGAGATATAAACAGGTACAAAAGATACATGCACATATCGACTTTTGGGCACCAATAAGAGCGATTTTCAGTATATTTTGGGCCTGTATTTTGAAAATACTCTAACACGGAGTAGGCATATACAGATCGCTTCTGGGACCCCAAAATATCGAATTTTCGGGTGTTTTGAGCCTGAATTTGAGATATAAACAGGTACAGAAAATACATGCACATATCGACTTTTGGGCACCAAAAAGATCGATTTTTAGTATGTTTTGGGCCTGTATTTTGAAAATACTCTAACACGAAGTAGGCATGTACATATCGCTTCAAGGACCCCAAAATATCGAATTTTCGGGTGTTTTGTGCCTGAATTTAAGATATCGACTTTGGGCACTTAAAATATCGATTTTTAGCATGTTTTGGGCCTATATTTTGAAAATATTCTAGCACTGAGTAGGCATGTACAGATCATTTCTGGGGCCCCAAAATATCGAATTTTCGGGTGTTTTGAGCCTTAATTTTAGATATAAACGGGTACAGAAGATGCATGCACATATTGACTTTGGGCACCTAAAATATCGATTTTCAGCATGTTTTGGGCCTGTATCTGAGTAGGCATGTACAGATCGCTTCTGGGACCCCAAAATATCGAATTTTCGGGTGTTTTGAGCCTGAATTTGAGATATAAACGGGTACAGAAGATACATGCACATATTGACTTTAGGCACCTAAAATTTCGATTTTCAGCATGTTTTGGGCCTGTATTTTGAAAATACTCTAACACAGAGTAGGCATGTACAGATCGCTTCAGGAACCCAAAAATATCGAATTTTCGGTTGTTTTGAGGTTAAATTTGGGATATAAACGGTAGCAGAAGACTTATTGACTTTGGGCACCTAAAATATCGATTTTGAGCATGTTTTGGGCCTGTATCTGAGTAGGCATGTACAGATCGCTTATGGGACCCCAAAATATCGAATTTTCGGGTGTTGTGAGCATGAATTTGAGATATAAACGGGTACTGAAGATGCATGCACATATTGACTTTTGGGCACCTAAAATATCGATTTTGAGCATGTTTTGGGTCTGTATCTTGAAAACATTTTAACTAGGAGTAGGCATATACAGATCGCTTCTAGGACCCAAAAATACCTAATTTTCGGGTGTTTTTAGCCTGAATTTGAGATATAAACGGGTACAGAAGATGAAAGCACATATCGACTTAGGACACTTAAAATATCGATTTTTAGCATGTTTTAAGCCTTTATTTTGAAAACATTCTAGCATTGAGTAGGCATGTACAGATCGCTTCTGGGACCCCAAAATATCGATTTTTCAGGTGTTTTGAGGTTGAATTTGGGATATAAATGAGTGCAGAAGATGCATTCACATATTGACTTTGGGCACCTAAAATATCGATTTTGAGCATGTTTTGGGCCTGTATCTGAGTAGGCATGTACAGATCATTCTGGGACCCAAAATTATCGAATTTTCGGGTGTTTTGACCCTGAATTTCGGATATAAACGGGTACAGAAGATGCATGCACATATTGACTTTGGACACTTAAAATATCGATTTTCAGCATGTTTTCGGCCTGTATTTTGAAAACATTCTAACTAGGAGTAGGCATGTACAGATTGCTTCTAGGACCAAAAAATACCGATTTTTTCTCGTGTTTTGAGCCTGAATTTGAGATATAAACGGGTACAGAAGATGCATGCACATATCGACTTTGGACACTCAAAATATCGATTTTTAGCATGTTTTGAGCCCATATTTTGAAAATATTCTAGCACTGAGTAGGCATGTACAGATTGCTTCTGGGACCCAAAAATATCGAATTTTCAGGTGTTTTGAGGTTGAATTTGGGATATAAACGGGTACAGAAAATGCATGCACATATCGACTTTGGACACTTAAAATATCGATTTTTAGCATGTTTTGAGCCTATATTTTGAAAACATTCTAGCACTGAGTAGGCATGTACAGATCGCATCTGGGACCCAAAAATATCGAATTTTCGTGGGTTTTGAGGTTGAATTTGGGATATAAACGGGTGTAGAAGATGCATACACATACTAACTTTGGGCACCTAAAAAATCGATTTTCATCATGTTTTGGGCCTGTATCTGAGTAGGCATGTACAGATCGCTTCTGGGACTCCAAAATATTGAATTTTCGGGTGTTGTGAGCCTGAATTTGAGATATAAACGGGTACAGAAGATGCAAGCACATATCGACTTTTGGGCACCTAAAAGATCGATTTTCTTTATGCTTTGGGCCTGTATCTTGAAAATACTCTAACACGGAGTAGGCATGAACAGATCGCTTCTGGGACCCCAAAATATCGAATTTTCGGGTGTTTTGTGCCTGAATTTGAGATATTGACTTTCGGCACCTAAAATATCGATTTTTCGCATGTTTTCGGCCTATATTTTAAAAAATATTCTAGCACTGAGTATGCATGTACAGATCGCTTCTGGGACCCAGAAATATCGATTTTTCAGGTGTTTTGAGCCTGAATTTGAGATATAAACGGGTACTGAAGATGCATGCACATATCGACTTTTGGGCACCTAAAATATCGATTTTGAGCATGTTTTGGGCCTGTATTTTGAAAATACTCTAACACGGAGTAGGCATGTACAGATCGCTTCTGGGACCCCAAAATATCGAATTTTCGGGTGTTTTGTGCCTGAATTTGAGATATAAACGGGTACTGAAGATGCATGCACATATCGACTTTTGGGCACCTAAAATATCGATTTTGAGCATGTTTTGGGCCTGTATCTTGAAAACATTCTAACTAGGAGTAGGCATGTAAAGATCGCTCATAGGACCCAAAAATACCGAATTTTCGGGTGTTTTTAGCCTTAATTTGAGATATAAACGGGTACAGAAGATGCATGCACATATCGACTTTGGACACTTAAAATATCGATTGTTAGCATATTTTGAGCCTATATTTTGAAAACATTCTAGCATTTAATAGGCATGTACAGATCGCTTCTGGGACCCAAAAATATCGATTTTTCAGGTGTTTTGAGGTTTAATTTGGGATATAAACGGGTGCAGAAGATGTATACACATATTGACTTTGGGCACCTGAAATATCGATTTTGAGCATGTTTTGGGCTTGTATCTGAGTAGGCATGTACAGATCACTTCGGGGACCCCAAAATATCGAATTTTCCGGTGTTTTGAGCCTGAATTTGAGATATAAACAGGTACAGAAGATACATGCACATATCGACTTTTGGGCACCAAAAAGATCGATTTTCAGTATGTTTTGGGCCTGTATTTTGAAAATACTCTAACACGGAGTAGGCATCTACAGATCGCTTCAGGGACCCCAAAATATCGAATTTTCGGGTGTTTTGTGCATGAATTTAAGATATCGACTTTGGGCACTTATAATATCGATTTTTAGCATGTTTTGGGCCTATATTTTGAAAATATTCAAGCACTGAGTAGGCATGTACAGATCATTTCTGGGGCCCAAAAATATCGAATTTTCGGGTGTTTTGAGCCTAAATTTGAGATAAAAACGGGTACAGAAGATGCATGCACATATTGACTCTAGGCACCTAAAATATCGATTTTCAGCATGTTTTGGGCCTATTTTTTGAAAATACTCTAACACGGAGTTGTACAGATCGCTTCTTGGCCCCCAAAATATCAAGTTTTCGGGTGTTTTGAGCCTGAATTTGAGATATAAGCAGGTACTGAAGATGCATACACATATCGACTTTTGGGCACCTAAAATATCGATTTTGAGCATATTTTGGGCCTGTATCTGAGTAGGCATGTACAGATCGCTTCTGGGACCCCAAAATATCGAATTTTCGGGTGTTTTGAGCCTTAATTTGAGATATAAACGGGTACAGAAGACGCATGCACATTTTGACTTTGGGCACCTAAAATATCGATTTTGAGCATGTTTTGGGCCTGTATCTGAGTAGGCATGTACAGATCACTTCTGGGACCCCAAAATATTGAATTTTTGGGTGTTTTGAGAATGAATTTGAGATATAATCGGGTACAGAAGATGCATGCACATATCGACTTTGGGCACCTAAAATATCGATTTTCAGCATGTTTTGGGCCTATATTTTGAAAATACTCTAACCCGGAGTAGGAATGTACAGATCGCTTCTTGGAACCCAAAATATCGAATTTTCGGGTATTTTGAGTCTGAATTTGAGATATAAACGGGTACTGAAGATGCATGCACATATCGACTTTTGGGCACCTAAAATATCGATTTTGAGCATGTTTTGGGCCTATATCTTGAAAACATTCTAACTAGGAGTAGGCATGTACAGATCGCTTTAAGACCCAAAATTTCCGAATTTTCGGGTGTTTTTAGCCTGAATTTTAGATATAAACGGGTACAGAAGATGAATGCACATATCGACTTTGGACACTTAAAATATCGATTTTTTGCATGTTTTGAGCCTATATTTTAAAAACATTCTAGCATTGAGTAGGCATGTACAGATCGCTTCTGGGACCCAAAAATATCAATTTTTCAGGTGTTTTGAGGTTGAATTTGGGATATAAACGGGTTCAGAAGATGCATACACATATTGACTTTGGGCACCTAAAATATCGATTTTGAGCATGTTTTGGGCCTGTATCTGAGTAGGCATGTACAGATCGCTTCTGGGACTCCAAAATATTGAATTTTCGGGTGTTGTGAGCCTGAATTTGAGATATAAACGGGTACAGAAGATGCAAGCACATATCGACTTTTGGGCACCTAAAAGATCGATTTTCTTTATGCTTTGGGCCTGTATCTTGAAAATACTCTAACACGGAGTAGGCATGAACAGATCGCTTCTGGGACCCCAAAATATCGAATTTTCGGGTGTTTTGTGCCTGAATTTGAGATATTGACTTTCGGCACCTAAAATATCGATTTTTCGCATGTTTTCGGCCTATATTTTAAAAATATTCTAGCACTGAGTATGCATGTACAGATCGCTTCTGGGACCCAGAAATATCGATTTTTCAGGTGTTTTGAGCCTGAATTTGAGATATAAACGGGTACTGAAGATGCATGCACATATCGACTTTTGGGCACCTAAAATATCGATTTTGAGCATGTTTTGGGCCTGTATTTTGAAAATACTCTAACACGGAGTAGGCATGTACAGATCGCTTCTGGGACCCCAAAATATCGAATTTTCGGGTGTTTTGTGCCTGAATTTGAGATATAAACGGGTACTGAAGATGCATGCACATATCGACTTTTGGGCACCTAAAATATCGATTTTGAGCATGTTTTGGGCCTGTATCTTGAAAACATTCTAACTAGGAGTAGGCATGTAAAGATCGCTCATAGGACCCAAAAATACCGAATTTTCGGGTGTTTTTAGCCTTAATTTGAGATATAAACGGGTACAGAAGATGCATGCACATATCGACTTTGGACACTTAAAATATCGATTGTTAGCATATTTTGAGCCTATATTTTGAAAACATTCTAGCATTTAATAGGCATGTGCAGATCGCTTCTGGGACCCAAAAATATCGATTTTTCAGGTGTTTTGAGGTTGAATTTGGGATATAAACGGGTGCAGAAGATGTATACACATATTGACTTTGGGCACCTGAAATATCGATTTTGAGCATGTTTTGGGCTTGTATCTGAGTAGGCATGTACAGATCACTTCGGGGACCCCAAAATATCGAATTTTCCGGTGTTTTGAGCCTGAATTTGAGATATAAACAGGTACAGAAGATACATGCACATATCGACTTTTGGGCACCAAAAAGATCGATTTTCAGTATGTTTTGGGCCTGTATTTTGAAAATACTCTAACACGGAGTAGGCATCTACAGATCGCTTCAGGGACCCCAAAATATCGAATTTTCGGGTGTTTTGTGCCTGAATTTAAGATATCGACTTTGGGCACTTATAATATCGATTTTTAGCATGTTTTGGGCCTATATTTTGAAAATATTCAAGCACTGAGTAGGCATGTACAGATCATTTCTGGGGCCCAAAAATATCGAATTTTCGGGTGTTTTGAGCCTAAATTTGAGATAAAAACGGGTACAGAAGATGCATGCACATATTGACTCTAGGCACCTAAAATATCGATTTTCAGCATGTTTTGGGCCTATTTTTTGAAAATACTCTAACACGGAGTTGTACAGATCGCTTCTTGGCCCCCAAAATATCAAGTTTTCGGGTGTTTTGAGCCTGAATTTGAGATATAAGCAGGTACTGAAGATGCATACACATATCGACTTTTGGGCACCTAAAATATCGATTTTGAGCATATTTTGGGCCTGTATCTGAGTAGGCATGTACAGATCGCTTCTGGGACCCCAAAATATCGAATTTTCGGGTGTTTTGAGCCTTAATTTGAGATATAAACGGGTACAGAAGACGCATGCACATTTTGACTTTGGGCACCTAAAATATCGATTTTGAGCATGTTTTGGGCCTGTATCTGAGTAGGCATGTACAGATCACTTCTGGGACCCCAAAATATCGAATTTTTGGGTGTTTTGAGAATGAATTTGAGATATAATCGGGTACAGAAGATGCATGCACATATCGACTTTGGGCACCTAAAATATCGATTTTCAGCATGTTTTGGGCCTATATTTTGAAAATACTCTAACCCGGAGTAGGAATGTACAGATCGCTTCTTGGAACCCAAAATATCGAATTTTCGGGTATTTTGAGTCTGAATTTGAGATATAAACGGGTACTGAAGATGCATGCACATATCGACTTTTGGGCACCTAAAATATCGATTTTCATCATGTTTTGGGCCTGTATCTGAGTAGGCATGTACAGATCGCTTCTGGGACTCCAAAATATTGAATTTTCGGGTGTTGTGAGCCTGAATTTGAGATATAAACGGGTACAGAAGATGCAAGCACATATCGACTTTTGGGCACCTAAAAGATCGATTTTCTTTATGCTTTGGGCCTGTATCTTGAAAATACTCTAACACGGAGTAGGCATGAACAGATCGCTTCTGGGACCCCAAAATATCGAATTTTCGGGTGTTTTGTGCCTGAATTTGAGATATTGACTTTCGGCACCTAAAATATCGATTTTTCGCATGTTTTCGGCCTATATTTTAAAAAATATTCTAGCACTGAGTATGCATGTACAGATCGCTTCTGGGACCCAGAAATATCGATTTTTCAGGTGTTTTGAGCCTGAATTTGAGATATAAACGGGTACTGAAGATGCATGCACATATCGACTTTTGGGCACCTAAAATATCGATTTTGAGCATGTTTTGGGCCTGTATTTTGAAAATACTCTAACACGGAGTAGGCATGTACAGATCGCTTCTGGGACCCCAAAATATCGAATTTTCGGGTGTTTTGTGCCTGAATTTGAGATATAAACGGGTACTGAAGATGCATGCACATATCGACTTTTGGGCACCTAAAATATCGATTTTGAGCATGTTTTGGGCCTGTATCTTGAAAACATTCTAACTAGGAGTAGGCATGTAAAGATCGCTCATAGGACCCAAAAATACCGAATTTTCGGGTGTTTTTAGCCTTAATTTGAGATATAAACGGGTACAGAAGATGCATGCACATATCGACTTTGGACACTTAAAATATCGATTGTTAGCATATTTTGAGCCTATATTTTGAAAACATTCTAGCATTTAATAGGCATGTACAGATCGCTTCTGGGACCCAAAAATATCGATTTTTCAGGTGTTTTGAGGTTTAATTTGGGATATAAACGGGTGCAGAAGATGTATACACATATTGACTTTGGGCACCTGAAATATCGATTTTGAGCATGTTTTGGGCTTGTATCTGAGTAGGCATGTACAGATCACTTCGGGGACCCCAAAATATCGAATTTTCCGGTGTTTTGAGCCTGAATTTGAGATATAAACAGGTACAGAAGATACATGCACATATCGACTTTTGGGCACCAAAAAGATCGATTTTCAGTATGTTTTGGGCCTGTATTTTGAAAATACTCTAACACGGAGTAGGCATCTACAGATCGCTTCAGGGACCCCAAAATATCGAATTTTCGGGTGTTTTGTGCCTGAATTTAAGATATCGACTTTGGGCACTTATAATATCGATTTTTAGCATGTTTTGGGCCTATATTTTGAAAATATTCAAGCACTGAGTAGGCATGTACAGATCATTTCTGGGGCCCAAAAATATCGAATTTTCGGGTGTTTTGAGCCTAAATTTGAGATAAAAACGGGTACAGAAGATGCATGCACATATTGACTCTAGGCACCTAAAATATCGATTTTCAGCATGTTTTGGGCCTATTTTTTGAAAATACTCTAACACGGAGTTGTACAGATCGCTTCTTGGCCCCCAAAATATCAAGTTTTCGGGTGTTTTGAGCCTGAATTTGAGATATAAGCAGGTACTGAAGATGCATACACATATCGACTTTTGGGCACCTAAAATATCGATTTTGAGCATATTTTGGGCCTGTATCTGAGTAGGCATGTACAGATCGCTTCTGGGACCCCAAAATATCGAATTTTCGGGTGTTTTGAGCCTTAATTTGAGATATAAACGGGTACAGAAGACGCATGCACATTTTGACTTTGGGCACCTAAAATATCGATTTTGAGCATGTTTTGGGCCTGTATCTGAGTAGGCATGTACAGATCACTTCTGGGACCCCAAAATATTGAATTTTTGGGTGTTTTGAGAATGAATTTGAGATATAATCGGGTACAGAAGATGCATGCACATATCGACTTTGGGCACCTAAAATATCGATTTTCAGCATGTTTTGGGCCTATATTTTGAAAATACTCTAACCCGGAGTAGGAATGTACAGATCGCTTCTTGGAACCCAAAATATCGAATTTTCGGGTATTTTGAGTCTGAATTTGAGATATAAACGGGTACTGAAGATGCATGCACATATCGACTTTTGGGCACCTAAAATATCGATTTTGAGCATGTTTTGGGCCTATATCTTGAAAACATTCTAACTAGGAGTAGGCATGTACAGATCGCTTTAAGACCCAAAATTTCCGAATTTTCGGGTGTTTTTAGCCTGAATTTTAGATATAAACGGGTACAGAAGATGAATGCACATATCGACTTTGGACACTTAAAATATCGATTTTTTGCATGTTTTGAGCCTATATTTTAAAAACATTCTAGCATTGAGTAGGCATGTACAGATCGCTTCTGGGACCCAAAAATATCAATTTTTCAGGTGTTTTGAGGTTGAATTTGGGATATAAACGGGTTCAGAAGATGCATACACATATTGACTTTGGGCACCTAAAATATCGATTTTGAGCATGTTTTGGGCCTGTATCTGAGTAGGCATGTACAGATCGCTTCTGGGACTCCAAAATATTGAATTTTCGGGTGTTGTGAGCCTGAATTTGAGATATAAACGGGTACAGAAGATGCAAGCACATATCGACTTTTGGGCACCTAAAAGATCGATTTTCTTTATGCTTTGGGCCTGTATCTTGAAAATACTCTAACACGGAGTAGGCATGAACAGATCGCTTCTGGGACCCCAAAATATCGAATTTTCGGGTGTTTTGTGCCTGAATTTGAGATATTGACTTTCGGCACCTAAAATATCGATTTTTCGCATGTTTTCGGCCTATATTTTAAAAATATTCTAGCACTGAGTATGCATGTACAGATCGCTTCTGGGACCCAGAAATATCGATTTTTCAGGTGTTTTGAGCCTGAATTTGAGATATAAACGGGTACTGAAGATGCATGCACATATCGACTTTTGGGCACCTAAAATATCGATTTTGAGCATGTTTTGGGCCTGTATTTTGAAAATACTCTAACACGGAGTAGGCATGTACAGATCGCTTCTGGGACCCCAAAATATCGAATTTTCGGGTGTTTTGTGCCTGAATTTGAGATATAAACGGGTACTGAAGATGCATGCACATATCGACTTTTGGGCACCTAAAATATCGATTTTGAGCATGTTTTGGGCCTGTATCTTGAAAACATTCTAACTAGGAGTAGGCATGTAAAGATCGCTCATAGGACCCAAAAATACCGAATTTTCGGGTGTTTTTAGCCTTAATTTGAGATATAAACGGGTACAGAAGATGCATGCACATATCGACTTTGGACACTTAAAATATCGATTGTTAGCATATTTTGAGCCTATATTTTGAAAACATTCTAGCATTTAATAGGCATGTGCAGATCGCTTCTGGGACCCAAAAATATCGATTTTTCAGGTGTTTTGAGGTTGAATTTGGGATATAAACGGGTGCAGAAGATGTATACACATATTGACTTTGGGCACCTGAAATATCGATTTTGAGCATGTTTTGGGCTTGTATCTGAGTAGGCATGTACAGATCACTTCGGGGACCCCAAAATATCGAATTTTCCGGTGTTTTGAGCCTGAATTTGAGATATAAACAGGTACAGAAGATACATGCACATATCGACTTTTGGGCACCAAAAAGATCGATTTTCAGTATGTTTTGGGCCTGTATTTTGAAAATACTCTAACACGGAGTAGGCATCTACAGATCGCTTCAGGGACCCCAAAATATCGAATTTTCGGGTGTTTTGTGCCTGAATTTAAGATATCGACTTTGGGCACTTATAATATCGATTTTTAGCATGTTTTGGGCCTATATTTTGAAAATATTCAAGCACTGAGTAGGCATGTACAGATCATTTCTGGGGCCCAAAAATATCGAATTTTCGGGTGTTTTGAGCCTAAATTTGAGATAAAAACGGGTACAGAAGATGCATGCACATATTGACTCTAGGCACCTAAAATATCGATTTTCAGCATGTTTTGGGCCTATTTTTTGAAAATACTCTAACACGGAGTTGTACAGATCGCTTCTTGGCCCCCAAAATATCAAGTTTTCGGGTGTTTTGAGCCTGAATTTGAGATATAAGCAGGTACTGAAGATGCATACACATATCGACTTTTGGGCACCTAAAATATCGATTTTGAGCATATTTTGGGCCTGTATCTGAGTAGGCATGTACAGATCGCTTCTGGGACCCCAAAATATCGAATTTTCGGGTGTTTTGAGCCTTAATTTGAGATATAAACGGGTACAGAAGACGCATGCACATTTTGACTTTGGGCACCTAAAATATCGATTTTGAGCATGTTTTGGGCCTGTATCTGAGTAGGCATGTACAGATCACTTCTGGGACCCCAAAATATCGAATTTTTGGGTGTTTTGAGAATGAATTTGAGATATAATCGGGTACAGAAGATGCATGCACATATCGACTTTGGGCACCTAAAATATCGATTTTCAGCATGTTTTGGGCCTATATTTTGAAAATACTCTAACCCGGAGTAGGAATGTACAGATCGCTTCTTGGAACCCAAAATATCGAATTTTCGGGTATTTTGAGTCTGAATTTGAGATATAAACGGGTACTGAAGATGCATGCACATATCGACTTTTGGGCACCTAAAATATCGATTTTGAGCATGTTTTGGGCCTATATCTTGAAAACATTCTAACTAGGAGTAGGCATGTACAGATCGCTTTAAGACCCAAAATTTCCGAATTTTCGGGTGTTTTTAGCCTGAATTTTAGATATAAACGGGTACAGAAGATGAATGCACATATCGACTTTGGACACTTAAAATATCGATTTTTTGCATGTTTTGAGCCTATATTTTAAAAACATTCTAGCATTGAGTAGGCATGTACAGATCGCTTCTGGGACCCAAAAATATCAATTTTTCAGGTGTTTTGAGGTTGAATTTGGGATATAAACGGGTTCAGAAGATGCATACACATATTGACTTTGGGCACCTAAAATATCGATTTTGAGCATGTTTTGGGCCTGTATCTGAGTAGGCATGTACAGATCGCTTCTAGGACCCCAAAATATCGAATTTTCGGGTGTTTTGAGCCTGAATTTGAGATATAAACAGGTACAAAAGATACATGCACATATCGACTTTTGGGCACCAAAAAGAGCGATTTTCAGTATATTTTGGGCCTGTATTTTGAAAATACTCTAACACGGAGTAGGCATATACAGATCGCTTCTGGGACCCCAAAATATCGAATTTTCGGGTGTTTTGAGCCTGAATTTGAGATATAAACAGGTACAGAAAATACATGCACATATCGACTTTTGGGCACCAAAAAGATCGATTTTTAGTATGTTTTGGGCCTGTATTTTGAAAATACTCTAACACGAAGTAGGCATGTACATATCGCTTCAAGGACCCCAAAATATCGAATTTTCGGGTGTTTTGTGCCTGAATTTAAGATATCGACTTTGGGCACTTAAAATATCGATTTTTAGCATGTTTTGGGCCTATATTTTGAAAATATTCTAGCACTGAGTAGGCATGTACAGATCATTTCTGGGGCCCCAAAATATCGAATTTTCGGGTGTTTTGAGCCTGAATTTTAGATATAAACGGGTACAGAAGATGCATGCACATATTGACTTTGGGCACCTAAAATATCGATTTTCAGCATGTTTTGGGCCTGTATCTGAGTAGGCATGTACAGATCGCTTCTGGGACCCCAAAATATCGAATTTTCGGGTGTTTTGAGCCTGAATTTGAGATATAAACGGGTACAGAAGATACATGCACATATTGACTTTAGGCACCTAAAATTTCGATTTTCAGCATGTTTTGGGCCTGTATTTTGAAAATACTCTAACACAGAGTAGGCATGTACAGATCGCTTCAGGAACCCAAAAATATCGAATTTTCGGTTGTTTTGAGGTTAAATTTGGGATATAAACGGTAGCAGAAGACTTATTGACTTTGGGCACCTAAAATATCGATTTTGAGCATGTTTTGGGCCTGTATCTGAGTAGGCATGTACAGATCGCTTATGGGACCCCAAAATATCGAATTTTCGGGTGTTGTGAGCATGAATTTGAGATATAAACGGGTACTGAAGATGCATGCACATATCGACTTTTGGGCACCTAAAATATCGATTTTGAGCATGTTTTGGGTCTGTATCTTGAAAACATTTTAACTAGGAGTAGGCATATACAGATCGCTTCTAGGACCCAAAAATACCTAATTTTCGGGTGTTTTTAGCCTGAATTTGAGATATAAACGAGTACAGAAGATGAAAGCACATATCGACTTAGGACACTTAAAATATCGATTTTTAGCATGTTTTAAGCCTTTATTTTGAAAACATTCTAGCATTGCGTAGGCATGTACAGATCGCTTCTGGGACCCCAAAATATCGATTTTTCAGGTGTTTTGAGGTTGAATTTGGGATATAAATGAGTGCAGAAGATGCATTCACATATTGACTTTGGGCACCTAAAATATCGATTTTGAGCATGTTTTGGGCCTGTATCTGAGTAGGCATGTACAGATCATTCTGGGACCCAAAATTATCGAATTTTCGGGTGTTTTGACCCTGAATTTCGGATATAAACGGGTACAGAAGATGCATGCACATATTGACTTTGGACACTTAAAATATCGATTTTCAGCATGTTTTCGGCCTGTATTTTGAAAACATTCTAACTAGGAGTAGGCATGTACAGATTGCTTCTAGGACCAAAAAATACCGATTTTTTCTCGTGTTTTGAGCCTGAATTTGAGATATAAACGGGTACAGAAGATGCATGCACATATCGACTTTGGACACTCAAAATATCGATTTTTAGCATGTTTTGAGCCCATATTTTGAAAATATTCTAGCACTGAGTAGGCATGTACAGATTGCTTCTGGGACCCAAAAATATCGAATTTTCAGGTGTTTTGAGGTTGAATTTGGGATATAAACGGGTACAGAAAATGCATGCACATATCGACTTTGGACACTTAAAATATCGATTTTTAGCATGTTTTGAGCCTATATTTTGAAAACATTCTAGCACTGAGTAGGCATGTACAGATCGCATCTGGGACCCAAAAATATCGAATTTTCGTGGGTTTTGAGGTTGAATTTGGGATATAAACGGGTGTAGAAGATGCATACACATACTAACTTTGGGCACCTAAAAAATCGATTTTCATCATGTTTTGGGCCTGTATCTGAGTAGGCATGTACAGATCGCTTCTGGGACTCCAAAATATTGAATTTTCGGGTGTTGTGAGCCTGAATTTGAGATATAAACGGGTACAGAAGATGCAAGCACATATCGACTTTTGGGCACCTAAAAGATCGATTTTCTTTATGCTTTGGGCCTGTATCTTGAAAATACTCTAACACGGAGTAGGCATGAACAGATCGCTTCTGGGACCCCAAAATATCGAATTTTCGGGTGTTTTGTGCCTGAATTTGAGATATTGACTTTCGGCAACTAAAATATCGATTTTTCGCATGTTTTCGGCCTATATTTTGAAAATATTCTAGCACTGAGTGTGCATGTACAGATCGCTTCTGGGACCCCAAAATATTGAATTTTCGGGTGTTTTGAGCCTAAATTTGAGATATAAACGGGTACAGAAGATGCATGCACATATTGACTTTGGACACCTAAAATATCGATTTTCAGCATGTTTTGGGCCTGTATTTTGAAAATACTATAACACGGAGTAGGCATGTACAGATCGCTTCTGGGACCCAGAAATATCGATTTTTCAGGTGTTTTGAGCCTGAATTTGAGATATAAACGGGTACTGAAGATGCATGCACATATCGACTTTTGGGCACCTAAAATATCGATTTTGAGCATGTTTTGGGCCTGTATTTTGAAAATACTCTAACACGGAGTAGGCATGTACAGATCGCTTCTGGGACCCCAAAATATCGAATTTTCGGGTGTTTTGTGCCTGAATTTGAGATATAAACGGGTACTGAAGATGCATGCACATATCGACTTTTGGGCACCTAAAATATCGATTTTGAGCATGTTTTGGGCCTGTATTTTGAAAACATTCTAACTAGGAGTAGGCATGTAAAGATCGCTTATAGGACCCAAAAATACCGAATTTTCGGGTGTTTTTAGCCTTAATTTGAGATATAAACGGGTACAGAAGATGCATGCACATATCGACTTAGGACACTTAAAATATCGATTGTTAGCATATTTTGAGCCTATATTTTGAAAACATTCTAGCATTTAATAGGCATGTACAGATCGCTTCTGGGACCCAAAAATATCGATTTTTCAGGTGTTTTGAGGTTGAATTTGGGATATAAACGGGTGCAGAAGATGTATACACATATTGACTTTGGGCACCTGAAATATCGATTTTGAGCATGTTTTGGGCTTGTATCTGAGTAGGCATGTACAGATCACTTCGGGGACCCCAAAATATCGAATTTTCCGGTGTTTTGAGCCTGAATTTGAGATATAAACAGGTACAGAAGATACATGCACATATCGACTTTTGGGCACCAAAAAGATCGATTTTCAGTATGTTTTGGGCCTGTATTTTGAAAATACTCTAACACGGAGTAGGCATCTACAGATCGCTTCAGGGACCCCAAAATATCGAATTTTCGGGTGTTTTGTGCCTGAATTTAAGATATCGACTTTGGGCACTTATAATATCGATTTTTAGCATGTTTTGGGCCTATATTTTGAAAATATTCAAGCACTGAGTAGGCATGTACAGATCATTTCTGGGGCCCAAAAATATCGAATTTTCGGGTGTTTTGAGCCTAAATTTGAGATAAAAACGGGTACAGAAGATGCATGCACATATTGACTCTAGGCACCTAAAATATCGATTTTCAGCATGTTTTGGGCCTATTTTTTGAAAATACTCTAACACGGAGTTGTACAGATCGCTTCTTGGCCCCCAAAATATCAAGTTTTCGGGTGTTTTGAGCCTGAATTTGAGATATAAGCAGGTACTGAAGATGCATACACATATCGACTTTTGGGCACCTAAAATATCGATTTTGAGCATATTTTGGGCCTGTATCTGAGTAGGCATGTACAGATCGCTTCTGGGACCCCAAAATATCGAATTTTCGGGTGTTTTGAGCCTTAATTTGAGATATAAACGGGTACAGAAGACGCATGCACATTTTGACTTTGGGCACCTAAAATATCGATTTTGAGCATGTTTTGGGCCTGTATCTGAGTAGGCATGTACAGATCACTTCTGGGACCCCAAAATATCGAATTTTTGGGTGTTTTGAGAATGAATTTGAGATATAATCGGGTACAGAAGATGCATGCACATATCGACTTTGGGCACCTAAAATATCGATTTTCAGCATGTTTTGGGCCTATATTTTGAAAATACTCTAACCCGGAGTAGGAATGTACAGATCGCTTCTTGGAACCCAAAATATCGAATTTTCGGGTATTTTGAGTCTGAATTTGAGATATAAACGGGTACTGAAGATGCATGCACATATCGACTTTTGGGCACCTAAAATATCGATTTTGAGCATGTTTTGGGCCTATATCTTGAAAACATTCTAACTAGGAGTAGGCATGTACAGATCGCTTTAAGACCCAAAATTTCCGAATTTTCGGGTGTTTTTAGCCTGAATTTTAGATATAAACGGGTACAGAAGATGAATGCACATATCGACTTTGGACACTTAAAATATCGATTTTTTGCATGTTTTGAGCCTATATTTTAAAAACATTCTAGCATTGAGTAGGCATGTACAGATCGCTTCTGGGACCCAAAAATATCAATTTTTCAGGTGTTTTGAGGTTGAATTTGGGATATAAACGGGTTCAGAAGATGCATACACATATTGACTTTGGGCACCTAAAATATCGATTTTGAGCATGTTTTGGGCCTGTATCTGAGTAGGCATGTACAGATCGCTTCTAGGACCCCAAAATATCGAATTTTCGGGTGTTTTGAGCCTGAATTTGAGATATAAACAGGTACAAAAGATACATGCACATATCGACTTTTGGGCACCAAAAAGAGCGATTTTCAGTATATTTTGGGCCTGTATTTTGAAAATACTCTAACACGGAGTAGGCATATACAGATCGCTTCTGGGACCCCAAAATATCGAATTTTCGGGTGTTTTGAGCCTGAATTTGAGATATAAACAGGTACAGAAAATACATGCACATATCGACTTTTGGGCACCAAAAAGATCGATTTTTAGTATGTTTTGGGCCTGTATTTTGAAAATACTCTAACACGAAGTAGGCATGTACATATCGCTTCAAGGACCCCAAAATATCGAATTTTCGGGTGTTTTGTGCCTGAATTTAAGATATCGACTTTGGGCACTTAAAATATCGATTTTTAGCATGTTTTGGGCCTATATTTTGAAAATATTCTAGCACTGAGTAGGCATGTACAGATCATTTCTGGGGCCCCAAAATATCGAATTTTCGGGTGTTTTGAGCCTGAATTTTAGATATAAACGGGTACAGAAGATGCATGCACATATTGACTTTGGGCACCTAAAATATCGATTTTCAGCATGTTTTGGGCCTGTATCTGAGTAGGCATGTACAGATCGCTTCTGGGACCCCAAAATATCGAATTTTCGGGTGTTTTGAGCCTGAATTTGAGATATAAGCAGGTACTGAAGATGCATGCACATATCGACTTTTGGGCACCTAAAATATCGATTTTGAGCATGTTTTGGGCCTGTTTCTGAGTAGGCATGTACAGATCGCTTCTGGGACCCAATAATATCGATTTTTCAGATGTTTTGAGGTTGAATTTGGGATATAAACGGGTGCAGAAGATGCATACACATATTGACTTTGGGCACCTTAAATATCGATTTTGAGCATGTTTTGGGCCTGTATCTGAGTAGGCATGTACAGATCGCTTCTGGGACCCAAAAATATCGAATTTTCGGGTGTTTTGAGCCTGAATTTGAGATATAAACGGGTACAGAAGATGCATGCAGATATTGACTTTGGGCACCTAAAATATCGATTTTCAGCATGTTTTGGGCCTATATTTTGAAAATACTCTACCACGGAGTAGGCATGTACAGATCGCTTCAGGGACCCCAAAATATCGAATTTTCGGGTGTTTTGTGCCTGAATTTGAGATATCGACTTTAGGCACTTAAAATATCGGTTTTTAGCATGTTTTGGGCCTATATTTTGAAAATATTCTAGCACTGAGTAGGCATGTACAGATCATTTCTGGGGCCCCAAAATATCGAATTTTCGGGTGTTTTGAGCCTGAATTTGAGATATAAACGGGTACAGAAGATGCATGCAGATATTGACTTTGGGCACCTAAAATATCGATTTTCAGCATGTTTTGGGCCTATATTTTGAAAATACTCTAACACGGAGTAGGCATGTACATATCGCTTCTAGGACCCCAAAATATCGAATTTTCGGGTGTTTTGAGCCTCAATTTGAGATATAAACGGGTACAGAAGATGCATGCACATATCGCCTTTGGACACTTAACATCACCAGACCTGTGGATAGGAATTACTATCGAGTGTTTCCACGCTATGGGAAAAACTCCTGTGGTTATTGATGTGTTTATGATGCACGTAAGGTGTGAAATGATAACAGGAAGGGAGTCTTTGAGAAATCTCTGTGTGATGCCGTCCGACCCGCAGGATTCACTCTTTTTCATGTTTGCTATAATGAGAGTTATTGTTTGCCAATTTGTGGATTCAGGTCGGAACTGGCAGGTTGGAGTTATATTACGTGAGTTTGTTTGTACTGGGTGTAATATTATATCTGGGTCGACTAAGTTTCTCTGGGATTTCTCAAAGGTGTCCTTTCCAACATTAGAAAAGATTGTGTTAAAATGATTAGTTGTCTGTGTTATGGTCTCTTTATCATCAATTTTACCTAGCGGCTCAGCATTATATTTATTATTAGGTATCATTTCTCTAATTGTCTTCCACGTGGCTCTGCTATTGCCTCTATTATTCTCTAGTTTACTGTTATAATATTCAGATTTAGAATGATGAGATAAACCACGAACTTGTCTCTTTAGGTTTTTGTATGTATTTTCTAAGTTAATATTGCTTTTGTCTTTTTTCCAGCTTTTCAGGGTATTATTTTTTTGTTGTATCAGTGTCCTCAGCTCCTCAGTGATCCAAGGAGTGAAGGGTCTCCTTACCTCCTGTGTCACTAATGGTGCACATAAATCTAAACATTTGGAGAAAACTTCATTGAATATTTGAACCTGGGTATCAACATTATCGGTAGAATAAATTGTATTTAATATCTGACCTTCAGCTATCAGTAGATTACATAATATATCTGGTGAATAGTTTTTAAGTTGGCGAATTTTTTTAATTTTGGGTTGCCTCTTGGGTTTAGTTATGTCCAGCGTGACAGATATGAGATCATGGTCAGCAATGGGACAAGCAATCACATCATGATGTAAAACTAAAACAGGAATATTGGTTATAATCACGTCCAATAGAGTAGCAGAGTGGGATGTAGTTCTTGAAGGCTTGTCGATTAATTGCGTTAATTTTGTGCTTTTGATTATCTGTTCCATCTTGTTTTTAGCTAAAATGTTACTATTAAGATCACCAAGTGCATAAAAAGGCTTGTTACGTAAGCGTATGTAGTTAAAAACATCAGTGACATAGTCAAAGGAATGAGAGTTAGAGTGAGGATGTCGATACATGCAGCCAACTATAACAGAAGGTAGTTTCCTGCATTGCACTGTAAGCCACAAGTCCTCCACCCCATCAATTTGTTCAATGTTTACATTAATTGGCGTAACAGTAAGAGTATCTATAACATATATACACACACCTCCTCCTCTACCTTTATCATGCCTGTATACCCTGTAGTTAGGTATCGCAATATACTGGTCTAAAACATCGTGAGTCAGCCATGTTTCACTTACACATAAAATGACAGGTTTCCGTTCATTAACTAAAATACATATTTCATCCATATTCGCTAAAAGACTTTGTGCATTAATGTGATCGATTTTCAGATTATCCTTTTTGTTAAAACTGCAGGCACTGTCCTCATGGCCAGGTTCCTATTCGTTTGGGTGCTGGCATAATCTTCCTTTATGTCCTAATTCATGGCAGTGTCCACACCTCAGTCTGTGATCGAACCTGCAGGTAGCCTGTCTATGGTTGAATTCCCCGCAGTTAAAACACCCATATTTTAATGCAGTATGGCGTTGTGTGTTGCGGGAACCGGGTTGAGACTGGGATTGCCCACCCATATGGCGCTTAAATGTTGAGGCGTAGCTGACTGCTGCCCCCTCTGGCGCGTGCATGGTGACCCCTGTGTGCGACATGTGCCCACGGAGCCTCGGTGCGAGGCCGTGGTGCAGCAGTATGGTATTCCGAGCTGCTAGGGTGGCGAAACGAGGCGGTACCTCGGGGGGCAGGGCCGGGTGATAGACGCGGGGCAGCACCGGGGATCTGCATGGTAGGTGGGGGTTGCCGTGCAGTAGTCGGAATGGCGAGGGGGTTGTCGTGATAGCACGGTTTGTGAAGTCGTATTATTGTATACCTTCCTCGGAGCTTTCTTGATTACATTCCAGTTTTTATATAATCGAAATTCAGGACACTGTGCTTCTATTGAACCTAACAGCCTGATGGCGCCTAGTCGGTTTAACACTGGCCTATTATCGTCACCATCGAAACACATGTCGTCTTGTTCACCAGTGCTAAGTCTGAAGTAGGGTAGAGTTTTAATTATTGAGATGCCATTTGATTTTCCCCACTTAAGTAAGTGTTCGTTGTAAGTCTCGATTTGGTCTTTAAATTGTTGTTCCATTGTAGGGGGAACTACCTGACATACATATATTTTAATTTCATAGTTTTTGTCTTTCAGGTCACTTATCAACGAGCCTAAGTTGTCAAGAATATTTTCACTGGGTGACTCTTCAATAATGTCATGAATACCAGAATGTATCACGCACTCAGTCAGAATCCAGTTAAGTTTTTCAGAGATCCAGCTTCTGAGCAGGTCAAAATTAGCGCGTGTATGGTCCTTACTGAGCAGTTTTCATCGAGGTCGCTGCGTAGAACTCTGCGTAGATTAATATCCCCCAGGAGTAGACAGTGTGGAGGAAGTTGATTGTTGTTCGGAGCCTGAGGTTGTTCCCTGCTGTTAGGACAAAGCTTTTGTTCCAGGTCATCCACTCGTTGCTGGAGTGCGGTGATGGTTTCGAATGCAGTCTTGACTTCCGTGTTCAGTAGGTCGATTTCCAAATCTTTAGTATGTAATTTAGCTTTGATGTTCTCAACGTCTAGGGCCATTTTTAATACATCTATTTCAGTCTTGTCACCGTGGGCTCCGTGAGGCGAGGTTGATGAGGTCAAGGCTTGAGTCGAGACGTGGGTGTGTGTGATGCTGGGCGAATGTGTGCGTGTCTGTGGTACAGGCGAGAGGCGGGGCGGGGATGTATGGGGTGAGGTGGAGATGAAGGGAGAGGTGAGGATGTGGGCTGAGTTGGGGGTGTGGGGCGAGTTGGGGGTGTGGGGCGAGTTGGGGGTGTGAGACGAGTTGGAGGAATGAGGCTAGGTGGGGATGTGGGACAAGGTGGGGGTACAGTGTAAAGGCGCCTTCACACGGGGCAACTCGCGGCGATTTTTGTTGCCAGCAACACCCGCAAGTGTTAGCCGGCAGCAAATCTGGGCCCTGCGAGCGAAATTGCCGGGAGACCGCTCTGTTGGTGTTTTGCTGCCGGCAGCGGCTGACTCCAAGTGAAGTGCCGTTGAAAAAGTTAAAAAATAGCCATCGCCACTCACCAGCAGACGACAACAACAAGGAAGACAACACAACCACTTGAGCATTTGTGTACCAGCGTGTAGCGGTGAGAGTTATTACCTCAAGCTCAACATGTGGACTCGGGATACAGAAGTAGCGCTGCTTGAGCACGTAAGGGAGTATATGCATCTTTGGGACCACAAGGATCGTCTATACACCAAACAGAGCCTACGGAGAGCTACATATGAGAAAATAGCTGTCACAAACGTTTTTTCTTGGGTTTTTTCGTCATCAGGGCCAAAATAATTGTTGCTTCAGCGATCGCGTCGTCAGAGGAGGAGTCCATCTTGTTTGTGTACATTTGCAGCCAGCCGCTGAGCCGCCAGCTTCATGAGCCCGCCCGTGTGTAGACTTTTCTTTGAATATTGCCGGCAACACCTGCCAGTAGCAGTTGCCGGCAACAAAAATCGCCGCGAGTTGCCCCGTGTGAAGGCGCCTTAAGGCGTGGGTGTGGTGCGTGGCGGAGATAGGGGGGGTGGCGGGGGTGTATGTACTGTCGGGAGAGAGACCTGGGACCCTGACAACAGGGTGGAGTTGCTGTGTCCCATGCGGGGAATAGTCTGGCCTGGTGTCGTTTTCCTCAGCGATTGGTGTATTAGCCATTATCAAGTCTATAAGTTGCTCCTTGTTGACCCAGACTTTAGTTAATCCCAGTTCTCCACATCGCTTCTGTAGGTCAGATTTGTGGAATTTTAAAGGTAACAAACGAATACCAGTGTGGAATGGATCCTAAAATAATAAAGCCTTACAAGTGTGGTTGGTTTGGAAGGTAACAAACAATACCACTGTGGAATGGACCCAATGTTATTGTTATTATTATGTTACAGACATCATGTGTGTGTACAATGATAGGGTCTGTGTGTGTGTGTGTGTGTGTGTAGATTGAGAGGGTGTAAGTAAGTAAGTAAGTAAGTAAGTAAGTAAAAGTTTATTGCCCTTAAATTCCAATACATTATGGAGCAGGAAACATAATACAAATGATCAATGGCATAGCCTGTCAAGCCGAAGCTTCCCGACAGACTTTATTACATATTAATACATATGAATGCTCACACTGCAACACGCAGCTAGAGTATATAAGAACAGCAATGCATTAATTGTAGTAATGTTCACAAATCATAAAACAACAATAAAAACAATCAACAATACCATCATCCATACCACATACCATAATATACTACACACTATAGTAACACACCAGATATATAATATATACAAACTTATTTCAATATTAACTGTTTTGGTAGTTATATAAATATGTTTTTACAGATTTTTTAAAAATTGGTAAACTACCACTATAAGGAAGAGTTTTAATTCTTAAAGGCAATGAATTCCATAATTGTGGACCGAAGCATAGTACACTGTGTTTAAAAAGAGATGTTCTGAACTGTGGACATATGAGATTGACATTATTACCACGAGTATTGTATAATGTACATACCACTCTGAAAGGTTGAGCTCCACAATATTGTGTAAGATATTTATATATATTTAATAGAACAAAATATTTATGAATGTTTGTGAAATTAAGAAAATTTTGTGTATTTATTATATTTCGTGTGGATTGAAACCTATTCATATAAAATATGCATCTAAAGATTTTATTTTGAGCTATTGATAATTTTTTGATGAAGGACTGCCAGGTACATGCCCAGACTGATACACAATAGGTGATGTGGGGGTAACAAAGTGTATAGTAAATACTAATGAGAGATTCACGTGTGAGAAAATTACGAATTCTGAACAAAATGCCACACATCCTTGCTAATTTTCTTGTAACAAATGAGATCTGTTGATTCCAATTCATATTCTCATCTATATAAACTCCCAAAAATTTTGTGAATTTTACTCTGTCTATTGTGTTTCCTTCTATGGTTACAGGAAGAGTGTTATGTTGTAGTGAACGGTTTTGGAAGAATATATAATTAGTTTTTGCAATATTCAGACTCAAATTATTTATCTTAATCCAATGATTAATTTTTCCTAATTCTGTAATTAAATTCATATGAAGATCATTAACGTTTGTATTGTCCATTAGTAGATTTGTATCATCTGCATAAATGGTGTATTTGAATTTTGAACTTACATTAACAATGTCGTTTACATAGATGAGAAAAAGTATCGGTCCTAAAATTGACCCCTGTGGTACACCTTTGTTAACTGTCCTAAAAGAAGAATGTGTGGAGTTACAGTATACAGCTTGAGACCTATTGATTAAGTAACTTTCAAATAGTTTTAAAGGAATACCTCTAACACCATAATGACTAAGCTTATTCAATAAAATTTTGTGATTTAAAGTATCGAAAGCTTTAGATAGGTCTAAGAATATTCCTATTAAATAATGTTTTTTTTCTAAATATTGATATACATTAGAGGTGAACTGTAATATGGCTGTTTCTGTGGAACGACCTGCCCTGAATCCATGCTGACTGTCAATGAGTAGATTATTATTTTCAAGAAATGTTACAAGACGGGAAGTAATGACTTTTTCAAAGACTTTACTGAATGCTGGAAGTATTGAGATAGGCCTGTAATTCTTAATATCGGATCTCTTGCCTGATTTTAGAAGTGGTATAACTTTAGCTTTTTTTAGTGCGTCCGGAAAAATACCAGTTTTTAATGTTAAGTTCACTATGTGTGTTAATGGAACAGATATGATATTAGCTGTATGTTTTAAAGCAACTGGGGAAATATCATCATATCCGGAGGAAGAAGTTTTAGATGCTGTAATACATTTTACAATTTCAAATATAGTAGCAGGACATAGATACATTGAAAAATTGGGAGAATTATGTAAATAATCATAAAATCCATTTCCTATAATTTCTGTTGCTTGCCCTCCTGCTCTCAGAAAGTGTTCATTAAATGTATCTGGAATATTATTACTAAATGGTCTTATTTCAATTTCACTATTTTTTCCATGGGCAGATCTACCTAATATGTTATTTATTGAGTTCCAGTGAGACTTGGGGTTGCCTTGGCTAGTTAGTAATTGGTCTTGGTAATACTTCTTCTTTGCTTCTTTTAAAAGTGATGTTAGTCTATTTCTATATGCCCTGTATTGTTCTCGATAAGTTATAGGCCATTTATATGCTAATCTTTCGAGTCGATGTTTTTCTCTAATGCTCTTTTTTAATGCTGGAGTAATATGTGGACTGCGGTTATCTTTGTTATGTATTTTAATTGTTTTCTCTGGGAAGCAATTCTCATATACTATTTTAAAGTTGTCGTAAAATAGATTATATGAATTGTTAGGGCAGGTACATTTAATGACATCACACCAATCTATGCGAGAAAGTGCAGTACTGAATGTATCCAAGGCTTCCTGGGTCATAATTCTTTTCCTTATAAATGTGGGAGGAGACGGAGTAATATTACATTTAAATAAAGATATAACTGGAAAGTGATCAGTAATGTCAGTCCTAATTATATAATTTCCCACACTGCTCTCAACATACGTGGACCAAATATGATCTATAAGGGTGGCGGATGTGGCCGTAACTCGTGTTGGCAGGGTTGTAAGTGGAAACAGGGAGTAACTATACATTAAATTAATAAGATCCTGAATGTTATCATCTTCATGTTGTAGTAAATTTAGATTTAGATCTCCAAAGATGAATATTTCATTGTGGGTTTTATCTTTTGCAATAGTTAAAATCTCATTAAGAGCATTATGAAAATTATTTACATTGCCTTGAGGAGGTCTATAAATGCATATTAATATGAATATTTTACCATTAAATTTGACTTCCACTCCCACACTTTCAATAAATGTTTCCATCCGATTGTATTCATTTACCTTACAACTTATGTACCTGTTGGAGACGTAAACAGCCACACCCCCACCATACCTGTTCCTATCATTTGTAAACATTTCGTATGAAGGCAATGTGTACAGTGCAGAAATGTCTGCGTCGAGCCTCGTTTCTGTGAAACCAAGCACGTCGCACATTACATTGCCAGATAACACTGTGTCTTTAAAATATTGAAAATTGGTAGAGATGGATCTAATATTCAGAGTTAATATATTAAAGTCACTAGTATTGAATAAGGAAGGAAAATTTTCAAGAAAAGTATATTCAGATTTAGGTGAGTTAATATGCCTAGATCTTATATAAAATTGATTAACATCAAGATCATTATTATAATTGTTATCTTGCACAATTAAGGGGTTAAAGCTTTCATTGACTTCCTGCCTGTGTATTTCATCAAAGTTAAAAACATCAGTTAAATTTTCATCCGAAATATTATGGAAAGGAAACAGGTAGTTATCCAGCATTGTAGGCAAAAATAATATCAATGAAAACAATGACAACAGCAACAACATTCACCGTAAACAGTAGCAGTAGCTGCAATAATACCAGTAGTAGTAGTAGTAGTTGTTGATGTTGTTGTTGTTGCAGTAGTTGTTGCAGTAGTAGTAGTAGTTGTAGTAGTAGTAGTAGTTGTAGATATAGGTGTAGAAGTAGTTGTAGTAGTTGTAGTAGTAGTAGTTGTAGTAGTAGTAGTTGTAGTAGTAGTAGTAGTAGTAGTTGTAGTAGTAATAGTAGTTGTAGTAGTAATAGTAGTTGTAGTAGTAATAGTAGTTGTAATAGTAATAGTAGTTGTAGTAGTAGTAGTAGTAGTGGTAGCAATAGTAGTAGTAGTAGTAGTAGTAGTAGTAGTAGTAGTAGTAGTAGTAGTAGTAGTAGTAGTAGTAGTAGTAGCTGTAGTAGTAGTAGCTGTAGTAGTAGTAGTCGTTGTAGTAATAGTTGTAGTAGTAGTAGTAGTAGTAATAGTTGTAGTTGTAGTAGTAGTAGTAGTAGTAGTAGTAATAGTAGTAGTAGTAGTAATAGTAGTAGTTGTAGTAATAATAGTAGTAGTTGTAGTAGTAGTAGTAGTAGTAGTAGTAGTAGTAGTAGTAGTAGTAGATATAGGTGTAGTAGTAGTTGTAGTTGTAGTTGCTGTAGTTGTTGTAGTAGTAGTAGTAGTAGTAGTAGTAGTAGTAGTAGTAGTAGTAGTAGTAGTAGTAGTAGTAGTAGTAGTAGTAGTAGTAGTAGTTGTAGTTGTAGTAGTAGTAGTAGTAGTAGTAAAAGTAGTAGAAGTTGTAGTAGTAGTAGTAGTAGTAGTAGTAGTAGTAGTAGTAGTAGTAGTAGTTGTAGTTGTAGTTGTAGTTGTAGTAGTAGTAAAAGTAGTAAAAGTAGTAGAAGTTGTAGTAGTAGTAGTAGTAGTAAAAGTAGTAAAAGTAGTAGAAGTTGTAGTAGTAGTAAAAGTAGTAAAAGTAGTAGAAGTTGTAGTAGTAGTAAAAGTAGTAGTAGTAAAAGTAGTAGTAGTAGTAGTAGTAGTAGTAGTAGTAGTAGTAGTAGTAGTAGTACGCTAGGGGTAAGACGTGTGTGGGTGGCTCTGTGTTTAAGGGTTGTTTTTTGTGGTGAAAACAGTGTGAAAGTTTGTGAAAATTGACACAGTGAACAGTGACGCTGAGACGAGCTCAATGATATTAAAGCTGTGTTGATACATGCATTGGTTCATACGGAAAATGTTGATTTATTATGTGGAAGTTGTGATTAAGTATAGGAGAGCATTTGACCCTTGAAAATTGTGAGCCTGTGACCGTGCTGGGTCAGAAGCCACTATCAGGTGTTAAGTGATACGGCAGACAAATACAGACCGACGGGTACCCCCTCCCCTTCCCCGCCGACACAACAGCGGTGACTAATAGGTCTATTTCTACTTTTAAATATAGCTACAGTGGATGTGTACCAAATTTATAGCTTAGTACCACGTAGAGTTAACTTGACACTAAAATATATAAAGTAGACCTATAGTAATACCAATCCATAGAACGTAAATATTGTAAATGGCGACACGAGCCATCCACACAACGTGAGTGCCCAACGCGTGTTTTTATACTCCAGTATTAAGTATAAATATCCGAACAGTATTATATTAATTTTTAAAGTCTCATTGCACTACTACTATTGCTACTATATAATATACAGTAGATATACTAATATTACTACTTACATTGTTCCCTATTTTTTATGATACCTACTAATATTACTTACAGATGTCTATTACTTTATCCCTACTACATCATCCCTATCTCTTCCCCCCACCCCGGCTGCACCCTTCTCCTATTCTCCCCTTCCCGTCATAGCCCCTTCCCTCCTTCCCAACATATACGCCCTCCCTCCTTCCTATCATTTTCGCCCTCACCCACTCTCGGCCATATCCTCCTTCCCTCCTCCCCCATCATAGCCTCCTCTCTCCTCCCCATCATAGCCTCCTTCCCTCTCTCTCTCTCTCTCTCTCTCTCTGTGTTTGAAAATAATACTGTACTATGATTTTATGTAATGTCTGATCCACAAGATCACTCTTTGTTTGAACAATGATATTATGATTTGCATATAATGTCGGACCTGTATGATGGAAGAAAATGTTGTCAGTGTACGAAAGAAGAACACAAGTGTGTGAATTGCAGATGTGCCAGGCAAAACAGAAAATGCATCAACTGTAGAAAGGGCGATGGCTGTCAAAACCCCCTGGGACGTGACCAGGGCGGGGAGAGGGAGGAGGAGGAGCAAGAAGACAGCCAGGAATCCCAGGGCGAGAGTCAACATGACAGGAGGCAGGATGAGGTGAGAGTGCCGGACACCCCACCACAACCACCACAGCGCAATCCACCATCGCCCCAACCACCACAATTAGACCCTAATGTGGTAGAAAATGAGAGGGGTATTTTTACATGGAAAGGACTGACGGGGGAGGCAATAACGAGATGGGTCAGTAACACTTATCTCGAAATTGTGGGTTGGTCTGCACACAATCTTTTTGAGCCACCCAAGTGTGCAGCTACGACAAAAATTGCAAAGGAAATGGTCATCCTCCTCAATCAATATATTCAAGACACTCCCTTTGCACCGCATGCCCTAAAAATCTTTTTCATGCTGCCAAAACTCTTCTTTCAAAGGACACACAACAGAACCAAGACAAGCGAAAACGTGAAAGCAGTCACAAGAAGAGTAGATTTATGGCTTACCAACAAACTTGATGAGCTCCTCGAGGAGGCTAGAGCCATACAGAAGAGACCGACAAGACTTCCCCTTAATCAAAAGAATGAAAATAAGGCCCGTAACTTTGCCGACAGGATGCGGCAAGGTAAAGTTGCATCTGCACTACGGGCATTAAATGAAGAAGAGACAGGCGGTGTGTTGCCACTCACCAGGGATACTATCCTTCAGCTGAAGGAAAAACATCCACCACCCAGCGAGATGGTGGGCCTTAGACTGCAGGGATGTCATCAAGCTCCTAACAATGTCATCTACGAGATGATAACAGGTGACATGGTGTGGAAAAAGGCCCTCCAGACACATGGCAGTGCTGGTCCTTCAGGCCTGGATGCAAGAGGGTGGCGCCGCCTGCTGAGCAGCACTCTCTGTGGTAATGCTGCTGGTGACTTGCGTAACACCATGGCAGCATTAACTAGAAAACTTGCCACCACCAACTGTCACCATATTGAAGCCCTGACTGCCTGCCGTCTTATCCCTCTTGACAAGAAGCCAGGATGCAGACCCATTGGAGTAGGAGAAGTACTCCGACGTATAATTGGGAAATGTATCATGGCAGTGGTCAAAGAGGATGTGAGAAGTGCAGCAGGGAATTTACAGGTGTGTGCAGGGCAGCAGGCAGGTGGGGAAGCGGCCATCCATGCAATGAGGGAGATATTTAGCCAGGATGAATGTGAAGCTGTGCTTTTAGTTGATGCTAAAAATGCATTTAACACAATAAACAGAAAAACCATGCTTCACAATATCAACATTAAGTGTCCCTCACTGGCAATGTATGTGAAAAACACATATAAGGAACCATCAAACATGTATATAAATAATAGAAATAATAATAGTGTTAAAGTAGTAGAATCATTAGAAGGAACAACACAAGGTGACCCTGTGGCCATGGCTATGTACGCCATTGGCTTATCTGTGCTCCAAGATAAAATTGTATTTGGAAAGACAAATGTGAAGCAAGTGGCGTATGCAGACGACTTATCAGGGGCAGGTAAAATTACAGACTTAAAGGGTTGGTGGGACCTTGTGAATGAAAATGGCCCCACAATTGGATACACACCAAATGCCGCCAAGTCCGTCCTTATTGTTAAACCTGAACTATATAACCTTGGAGTGGAAATCTTCAATGGTAGTGGGGTAAGTATCACAAAAGAAGGACAGCGACATTTGGGTGCAGTTATTGGAACAGAGGAGTTTAAGAAGGAGTACATTGAGGAGAAAGTGTTGAAGTGGGTGAAAGAGGTGGAAGTTCTAGCTGACATCGCTAGGACAGAGCCACACGCAGCCTACTCAGCATACACACACGGCCTGCAACATCAATGGAGATTCGTCATGCGAACCATCCCAGGCATCAGCCCTCTTCTCAGACCGCTGGAGAACTCTATTAGAGACACCCTCATACCAGCGCTAATCAGATCCCACACCCTGGGAGATGAGGAGAGGAGGCTGCTTGCATTGCCACCAAGACTAGGTGGGATGGGGATCACATCCCCTGAGAGGCTGGCTGGAATGGAAAACCTCAACTCCATCAGCCTTACCGGGTCCCTCACAGATAAAATCATTGCTCAGGATGTACATGGGGAAATTGACTTCAGTGCGGTCAATCAACATAAGAAACAGATCTCAATGGACAGACAGCAGGCACAAAAGAATGACTTAGAACATCTGATAAGCGTCTTGCCCGCAGATACCACCAGGAAAGTTTACACAGCACAGGAAACGGGAGCATCTAACTGGCTAACGTCATTACCTATTAAAGCAAAGGGCTTCAGCCTTAACAAACAAGAATTTGTTGACGCCGTTGCTTTGAGGTATGGCTGGCCAGTGGAGAGAATTCCTAACACCTGTGTGTGTGGATCCCCAAATGATGTTAACCACACCATGACATGCAAAAAGGGTGGATTTGTGTGTATCAGGCATGATGAAGTGAGGGACTTGACAGCCAATATGCTCAGGGAAGTGTGTCATGACGTCTCCACTGAACCAACTCTTCTCCCCCTGGACGGTGAACACCTGCGTTACAGGACAGCCAACACCACCAACGAGGCTCGAGTTGACGTAAGTGCTCGTGGTTTTTGGACGAGAGGACAGAGAGCCTTCATGGATATACGTATCTTTGACCCGATGGCCTCTTGTCACCGTCAGCTCTCCCTGGAAGCCGCCCACCAGAGGAACGAGCAGGAGAAGATAAGAGCCTATGGGGAGAGAATCCAACATGTGGATCAGGGCAGCTTCACTCCCCTGGTATTCACCACATCCGGTGGGATGGGTCCCAAGGCCAGGTGCTTCTATTCAAGATTAGCAGACAGAATGGCAGAAAAGAAGCACCAGCCAAGGAGTCACATTGTCGCCTGGATGAGATGTCGTCTCTCCTTTTCCCTGCTGCGGTCCGCCCTCCTGTGTCTCAGGGGCACAAGATACTCCGCCCCCACCACCACAGACATATCAGACCTGGACTACGAGGTCACAGTGGTGGAAAGTGACATCAGTGTAGACAGGAGGGAGGTGTAATTTAAGGAGTAGATATATAAGATTATAGTATTAGTAATTGTGTATATAAGTAGTATTACGATGGTTGGATGCCACAGTTAGTAGCGACCAGAGTTGGGGCTACTAACCTCCAATTTGTGGAGCCCACATTTATAAATAAACACAGGGTGGAGGTATCATTATATATGAAAAGTAGTAGTAGTAGTAGTAGTAGTAGTAGTAGTAGTAGTAGTAGTAGTAGTGGTAGTAGTAGTAGTAGTAGTAGTAGTAGTAGTAGTAGTAGTAGTAGTAGTAGTAGTAGTAGTAGTAGTAGTAGTGGTAGTAGTAGTAGTAGTAGTAGTGGTAGTAGTAGTAGTAGTAGTAGTAGTAGTAGTAGTAGTAGTAGTAGTAGTAGTAGTAGTAGTAGTAGTAGTAGTAGTAGTAGTAGTAGTGGTAGTAGTAGTAGTAGTAGTAGTAGTAGTAGTAGTAGTAGTAGTAGTAGTAGTAGTAGTAGTGGTAGTAGTAGTAGTAGTAGTAGTAGTAGCAGCAGCATGTGACTACTTCTTCGTGGAGCTCCTTGTCTTCTTAGGGGGATAACGTATAGACAAGGCAGCAGGAGACTGCTGGAGTACAATGTATGTGTGTACAATGATAGGGTGGTGGTGTGTGTGTGTGTACATTGATATGGTAGTGTGTGTGTGTGTGTGTGTGTGTGTGTATAATGATAGGGTAGTGTGTGTGCGTGTGTGTGTACAATGATAGGGTAGTGTGTGTGTGTGTGTGTGTGTGTGTGTGTACAATGATAGGGTAATAATAATAATAATAATAATAATAAACGGTTTATTTCTTTGGCAGCCAAACTGGCTGAAAAAATACAGTTCTAGTGTCATTGCAAGTATAAATAATAGAAAAGTTAAAAAGGGTAAAATACAGTTATAAAGTCATTACATGTATAAAATAGAAAAGTTAAAAGGGTAAAATACAGTTATAATGTCATTACATGTATAAAAATAGAAAAGTTAAAAGGTAATGTAAGAAGTAAAATTGCAATCTTTGGTACAGTAAAGTAAAAATTAGGTATAAGAAACATGAAGTAATGACTAGCATCAGTACAGAAACATAAAAGTTAAAAAGGTAATGTAAAAGAGTAAAATTGTAAACCTTGGTGCAATATGGTAAAAATTAGGTATAAAAAAAAAATATATATATGAAATGACGTGACTAGCATCAGTACAAGAAACATAAAAGAAACTAACATTGTTTAAATCTGATAAAGTTGATTATAAAAGAGTAACAGGATTGTAGTAAAGCATAAACATTTACAAAACTGGTCCAGTTAAAAGAGACATTAATTATTGTTGATAAGACTAACTATGGTTGGAACTGGGCTGTTTTTGTGGCGGTCAGTTCTGGAGCGTATGGGCACCAGCTTGTTGTGAGTACGCATGGAGCGACGGGGGGGTGGGGCGGGAGGAGGGAGGAGGTGACGGTGACAAGGGTTGTTGAGGAGCTGTTGGCCGAAGTGGAGGAGGCTATTGGTGTAATGGGTGTTTAGTGGCTTAAGGCCGAGGGTGATTAGTGCGTTACTGTATCCTGCATATGTGGTACCAAGGATGATCCTAACTGCTCTTTTCTGTATTTTTTCAAGTTTGTTGTGTTGAGTAGTGTTGAGACTGGATGACCAGGAAGGAGAAGCATAAGTGAGTTTAGGAAGAATAAAGGTATTGTAGATGTTTGTAAGCTCATGTGTGGGCAGACCTAATGATTTAAGGCGGCGTAACATATAAAGTCGGAAAGAGGAGACTTGTGTGAGTGTGTCAACATGTTGGTCCCAGGAGAGTTTTCTATCAATTGTGATGCCGAGAAGTTTAGCTGTGGGGACGACTTCCAGGACGTGGTCTCCCAGAGTAAGGACAGGGGGTGGGGTGGGGGTGGTGGCGAGGTCAAAATGAATGACTACGGTCTTCTTGATGTTGATGGTGGCGTGGTTGTCAGTTGTCCAGTCGAGGAAGCTGTTAAGGGTCGTCTGCAATGCTATGTAGTCTTGTTTGTTGTTGTTGATGGCAGCTGCGAAGGTGGAGTCGTCGACGTACTTCCAACGGTGGGGCGTGTCTTGGAGGGCGTCATTGATTAGAACTAAGAAACATAAAGGCCCGATCCTGGTTCCCTGGGGCACTCCACACGTCTGGGGGAGGAAGGTTGAGGTGACACCCTGGAGGCGGACTGCCTGTCGCCGGTTTGCGAGGAAGTCCGCAAGCCACGCAACAACACACTCGTGTGTGTGTGTGTGTGTGTGTGTGTGTGTGTACAGAGGTTATTGTTATTGTTATATTACAGACATCATGTGCGTGTACAATGATAGGGTAGTGTGTGTTTGTGTGTGTATGTGTGTACAATGATAGGGTAGTGTGTGTGTGTGTGTACAATGATAGGGTAGTGTGTGTGTGTGTGTGTGTGTGTGTACAGAGGTTATTGTTATTGTTATATTACAGACATCATGTGTGTGTACAATGATAGGGCAGTGTGTGTGTGTGTGTGTGTGTGTGTGTACAATGATAGGGTAGTGTGTGTGTGTGTGTGTACAGAGGCTATAGTATTATTGTTATATTACAGACATCATGTGTGGACGGAGTGTAATACTGATGATGGTGATGATGGTGGTGATGGTGTTGGCTCTCACACCACCTGTTGATGCTGGTATACGTACTGGTAAGTTTGGTCATTATTGTTTGTTACTATTTGTGTGTGTGTGCGTGTGTGTGTGTGTGCAAAAAATAGAGAGGAAGGAAGAAGGGTATGTGTGTGTGTGTGTGCGTGTATGTGTGACAGACAGACATACAGACAGTGTTGTGATAAATAGTGTAGTAATAACCATATAGTGTATAATACCCAAACAATGTACTGTACAAGTAGACAAATACGATTGAGATATTATTGATTAAAATTACCCAAAAATATTGTCCTCCAAGTTACAGCGTTGGTGGTAAATCTGGAGCAACTGATTCCTCCAAACTATTCCAAGCAACAGATAACCATTACTTCTGTTGATATGGTCCTGCTGTTTCCTGGCATACTTTGGAGGAGTCAAGGTGCTCTAATGTATAAGAGACAGGAAAGGACAGAGTATTAAGGAAGAGAAGGAAAAGAGAGGAATAGATAGTGTATGGAGGAGGTGAAGTAAAGGGAATAAGAAGGAAAGGAAGGTAAAATATGAAGGAGTAGAAGGAGGTGGAAGGGAGACAAGAGAAGAGGGGTAATGTTAGAGGGGTAATGAGAAGAGAAAGTACGAGGGTAGAGAATGAAGGAGGAAAGGAGAGAAGAATGGAGAGAAGGAGGAAAAAAATGAAAGGAAGGAAGGAAGAAAGGAAGGAAGGAGGAAAAAATGAGAAAATTGGAGAGAAGGAGATAGGGAAGGAAGGAAGTAGGGAGGGAATGAAGGAGGGAAGGAGAAAAGAATGAAGGAAATGAGAGTGAGAAGAATGGAGAGATGGAGCAGAAATGTTGATATAAATAATAATCCACTATTACCCCTAAGAGAGAGAGAGAGAGAGAGAGAGAGAGAGAGAGAGAGAGAGAGAGAGAGAGAGAGAGAGAGAGAGAGAGAGAGAGAGAACACATCACTAACAACTTTCCTCTCTCACCAGAATGTCCCGGCTACAACCAGTCATCCATGGTGTCTCAACAACCATTAGAGATGAACAAAATCGGTGAAGGTGTCATGGAGGCTAGGTTTCAGTTGTTGCCTCCACCTGATAATAATACCACGTGGGGGACAAGTCTCCACATCATGAAGCAAGACGATAAACAAACTCTGGCAACATTTGACATTGAGCACATTACCGGACCTCATAACCAAGTCAACATCAAGTGTTCCTGTACTAGTGAAGATGATCTTTCCAGTGTCAAAACCATCACAGGACCGTACGTCACCACCAAGCTGGCACTTCAAGACTTTTTCAAGCTTCGTGTTGGGTGTTGGCATCTTTATTACAACACCTTCTTGAAGATTACCTACCCATTGTCATTCACCAGCTTCAAGTGGTATAAACAACCTGATTATCTCAAGAAGAAGGTCAGTTGTTCTCTTTATTAACAATGCATACAGATAAAATCATGACAATTATTACCATAACCTGACTTAACATAACCTAGCCAACTCTAACCTAACTTAACCAAACCTGATCTAACCTAATCTAACCTGCCGTAACCTAGCCTAAAGTAACTTAACCTAACCAATCCTAATCAAACCTAACCTAACCTGCAGTAACTTAATCTAACCTACAGTATCCTAACCTAACTATTGCCAGATTAATATAATAATGATGTGTGTTATTTTTTTCAGAGAGGAGAGTGTTGGGTGGAGTTGTCGACTAACAATGATGATGAGGAGGAGAACCAGAAGTTGATGGATCACATGTGTCCCTTTAACTTACCAGAGTTCCCACAACTTCAACTGACAGTCAAGTGTCCAGATGATGTTGAGCAATGTGCAACCATCAACTTCTGCAACACCGGTTAGTCTAATCCATCAACTTATATTTATATTATTTAATTAAATTATATACTATATTAGTATTATATTGGATGTCAGACAAGGAATTTTATAGCATTAATATTGAATGAAAAGTTATTGACAACTATCATGTAATTATCAATATAAGAAAAATAAGCACGTAACACCAAGGTAAGAAAGGGAGTTTTACACTTGTGGTACATTGGAGTGCCTTCATTCCTTCAAAGAATGTCAAGAAACAGGACCTGGTGAACAAATATACGAATATCCTGTTGCTTGGAATGCTTTGGAGGAATTAGTTGCTCCAGTAATACCTCTATAAAGGCATTATTTATAATGGGTGAATTAGAAGGCTACTAATTACCACAAACTATCCCAGGAAACAAATCATCTCAGTGATTCTAATACTCACAACATTCTCACCTTGTTTTATGGTAACCTTAAAGTTAATGATGCCTTTAAACAATTTCCAGCAACAGGCCATCATTATTTATGTTAACCTGGTTCTGTTTCCTGGCATACTTTGGAGGAATCAAGGTACTCCAATGTACCTACAGTGTAATAGCCTCTTAACAATGTATACTGTTACAATAGTCTCAATATTAGAGTCTCCGTGAGGTGTGTGTGTATATATGTGTGTTTTATCATAATATATATATATTACACAAACATACATAAACATATATATATATATATATATATATATATATATATATATATATATATATATATATATATATATATATATATATATATATATATATATATATATATATATATATATATATATATATATATTCTCTTTCAAACAAACGAGGTTGAAGGAAATGGCTTGTTCTGCATTAATGAGTTTATTATTTATATTTTCAATATCTCTTACTGTTTTTCTTAAGTCTTCACTTAGATGGTGGATAAGTGAGGCAAATGTTGAGTTGTTGGGGGAGGTCGACGTTTCGTCCAGTACATTGGACATCTTCAGGAGGAAGTGGCGATTCTGAGTGGGTGAGGGGTATTTATCTGTTTTCCGTATGTGGAGTGGGCGGGGCCACCATATCAGAAGCCTAGTGATTGGTGGATGGGGGGTAGCTTCTGATTCTGGCGCTACGTCTGAGTTGTTGGTTGGTTGTAGTGGTGGTGGGTAAGATGTTAGATGCTTGTGGCGGGTCAGTAGGTGTTGGAGGTGTGGTGGGTATCCTGACGATGTTGGTGATGTGT